>OW964551.2:48628040-49828040 GCA_943138885.2 Tholera decimalis
TCTTCTATGGCAGTTTTCAACTCCTGCATCGTCTGGGCAACTGGCTGACGAGCCCTAACACGCCTTTTTAGCTCGTCCCACATGTGCTCAATGGGGTTTATGTCTGGGCTTCTGGCTGGCCAGTCCATAACTGTGATGTTCACATCCCGAAGATATTCCCTGATGATGCCGGCCGCATGGGCTCTTGCATTATCATGCATAAAAAGGAAATTTGGGCCCACATAGTCCGCGTATGGTATCACGTGAGGTTCTAAGCACTCACGAATGTATCTTTCAGCATTTAATGTTGGCAGCCGTGGTCCTGTAACAACCTCAAGTTGAGTTTTGCCGCTCGCGGATATACCGCCCCAGACAGTCCATGAGCCACCGCCATAAGCAACCCTCTCTTCAAAGCAGCATTGTGCGAAACGCTCTCCCTTACGCCGGTAGACCTTCTTCCTTCCATCATTGCCATGTAACACAATTTTAGACTCATCAGAAAAGAGTACACGGCTCCAATCTTGCTGTGTCCAATTTAAATGACTGCGTGCGAAATGAAGGCGCGCTGTTCGGTGGGCTCGCTTTAGTTTGGGCCCATTAGCTGGCTTGTGTGGTACCATATCGCGTTCTTTTAACCTTCTCCGAACAGTTCGAGCGCTCACAGATACTCCGTGGAAGTCGCGAAGTTGGTTTTGTATCTCAATGGAGGTAAGGTGACGATTTCTCAAGCTGGTCGTCACGATGAATCGATCCTGCCTTTCAGTTGTGACCCGAGATCGTGGCCTTCCTTGGCGACGAACAAAGCCGCCAGTCTCTAGGTACCTCCGATAAACATTTCGGACCGCAGATCGACTTAAATTAAGTTGAGCACTCACGTTTCTTTGGCTGTGTCCGGCCTGAATAAGTGCCACAGCTTGGGCGGCGACTTCAGGTGAAGTATCCATAGATTATTGATAGAACCTCACCTTAATGTTAAGAATAAGTAATGTTTGTTGCAAAAGCAAAGATATCAATCACTTTTTCAAGAATTAAATCCAAGTAAACCAATAAAACCAAGTTTTCTTAGTATTCGATTGTTTGATATCAACAAACAGGCTCCAAATTGTCTTTTGTTTCTTTAAATTCTGTGTTCTAAATTCAAAAAAAGACTATTGAATGAAATTGTGAATGTGCCAGGTTCAAAACTGCATAAAAACTTTTTGCTCGACCTAATATAAAATTTTAGCTAGGACCAAACGAAACTGAAAATACAAGGTGGGCCAATAGATGTGTCCAGAAGTGTATAATAAATAGTATTCAAATAAATAATGGTTTGGAAAAAAACTATCAATAGAAATATTAAAAGAAATCAATTTTTTTGTTAAAACAAATCAGATTTTTTCCAATCTTGGTCAATAGATGGCAGTATTACAAATTTTACCATATCTTATGAAAATATATACCATTTTATAAAATTATTATCAATATTGTATGGGCCCTTCACTTGGAACGCTGAAGTTCAGACTTCTGTTCAAATCATCATTGAAAAAATCACTGTAGTAATCTACTTCAGTTGGAAACACAAGCTACATCTAGTTTAACTTAAAAAGGCAAAAAATTACGTGTAAAAGTACTATTTGTAACCAATTTGCAATGTAAAATATAATTACATTAACGCCAAAAATCTTATATCCTACTTCCTACTAATCCTATCCTACTAATATTATAAATGCGAAAGTTTGTGAGGATGGATGGATGTTTGTTACTCTTTCACGCAAAAACTACTGAACGGATCTCAATGAAATTTGGTAAGTAGATAGTTGACATTCTGGAATAACACATGGGCTACTTTTCATCCCAGATTTCCCATGGGATCAGGATTTTACGCGGGAAAACCCTCCCACGCGAACGAAGTCGCGGGTAGAAGCTAGTCTATTAATAAGCTGAAAAGCGAATAAGTATTTGTTTACTGAGAAAGAAATCTCTGCTTAAGCGTGCTGTCGACCAAACTTGGGTGATGATTCTACAACTGATTAACGATCTAGAATAAAGCCGTACCCGGCTGAACTATGATCGACGAATCTATACTTGAGGAACATTCTAAAATTAAATCTCAACTCAAAACTAGTTTGAAACAGAGATCAGTGCTCGAGTTTCGTTCCGGACCTAAGTCATGATTTTTTTTTTTTGTTGTTCTTAAGAAACTAAATGCGAACAGAACTTACGCTATATCTCTCCTTTAGAATAAATCTCTTTCGAATAAGGTCTCTACAATAACTTTAATTTCGGTAGTCGGTGTTTTTGGTTTTGTATTTTCGTTTTGCCACACTGACTTCCGAAATTATTTTAGTCTTTGCATTGTTTTTTTTGGAAGCCAGCTTTTTTGTTTTTTTTTTTTCTGACGTTTTAGTGGGTTGGTTTGTAGTTTATCTAGTTACAAAAGCCTAAATGTCAACTACTTGTCACCTTTCACAAAATATTGGATTTCCTGATGCAAAGCTATTAATATTTGAGCTCCACTTTACCATATGCATTTTGACGAGCATAAACTGCCATAACAACCATATTCAAGTAATCGCATCGCAACCCACGAAATACTTATTATTGAGTATATTACATGGCTATCATTCTGTCTTCATCATCGGTTCCACTTCATCAAATGGCGCTTTTCGAGAGCAACTGCACAAGTTACTATAAAAAAATAACCAAATCGCTATAGGTGTGCCTATAATATTTGATGACTTGCCTCGATTTCTCCATGATTTCATCATCAGATCTTGACGTGATGACAATGAGACCAAGAGGATTACCATTACCAACGAGCAGACGCGGGTTAAAGGCTCTTCGAATGAACTTATTAACCCGTATTATCAACAAAAATAAAGATCGGAATCCTACAAATAAACAACTGTTTACTTTCCAGTCGTGCGCCACACTATACAGCGGTCTGCTATTATCAATAACATCTCTCATCGAAGTCCTAACGTCCTCCGAGCTCAACAGAACCAAAGCCCTAGACATTATAAAGACAATACTCACATCTAGACCCATGCCTTTCGTGGTAACGCATGTACTTAACTTAATGAAGATGGTCGCTCAATGGGATGGGTTTATGAAGATGTTCTGCCCTGGGAATGGGATGGGTAATCTGAAGACTGATTATGATCAAGGTGTTTTGTTGTACAGGCGAGGTAAGCAAATAAATTATCTTCTATACTTACATAATTATGATAAACCTGTAGAAGTGTTAATTCTGTACATTGAAAATATAAAAAAGAAATAGTAAGGGGTGTTACTAAATTGATACCGAACCAAAAATGAAATTTAAAAAAATTGTCTGTTTAAAAAGAGACAATTTTTTTTTTAATTTCATTTTTGGTTCGGTATCGATGTAATATCATCACGCAAAAAATACTTTTCACGCGAGCGAAGCCGCGGGCAGAAGCTAGTATGTAATAAGGAAGGCCGCTTTTTTATTCATTCATTCATTTATTCAGTTCAGTTCACAATATTACATTGTGTTTAAGATTAATAATTAAATTAAATTAACACATGCAGGAATATTTAAAAGATGAAATAAAATTAATGTGAAAAGTAAAGTTAAACAGTAGTATTCAATTAATTTAATATATGTCAAAAAATTAATATAATAAATATATATTTATAGTCAAATCAGTTGTAATTATAATGTCAAATTCAATGTCAAAATATTAAACACAAAAAAAATTGTATTAGATCTTGGTGAACTAATATTAACCAGCAGTTGATTTTTTTTAAGTAGTTTTGACCGTTATCATGGAGTATAGCACCCATTTTATCAGTTACTGTTTTATGGAGGTCTAATAGACAGTTAGTCCATACTGGTACCCAACTTTATCTGGTTGGACTGCAAGCCAACCCCAACATCAAGGGCGGATCCAGGGGGGAGGGGTCATGGGGGTCATGATCCCCCTGGGCTGGGTCTAGGACCTAGGTGGACCACTAATTAATTTTTTTAAACATTGTTACTAGATAATACTCCAGTTTCTGTCGTTGTCAACGAATATCGGCAGTGGATGGCCAACTGGCAGCGGAGTCAGGAAATACAAATTATAACTTCTTGTGACTTGACCACGATTATGTGACCCCCCCCCCCCCCGGGTCCGCCCTTGCCCAACATCTTAGGAAAAGGTTAAGCCCTCCCTTATTCAGTAAAACTATATTATTTTCAACAATAGTCTATATTTTATTAAACGACAATAATCTAATTTCTAAGGTGTCGGCCTTGTGATCGAGAGATTCTTGTGGGTTAACAAGATTGCTAGTAATGTGACTTTTACCCACATTCCTAATAGGGTATTTGCCTGTAGTTTTTTTTTTTTTTTAACGTGGTAAAATTATCAAATAAGTCCTCCCACCCCGGGCAGGATGGGAGGGACTGTCAGACTTTTACTGACTAAAATCCACGGTGTTCCTTCAATAACCCTTTACGTACCGGGGTCACGGTAATGGGATAAGTCACACGACCCCGGCAGGCCTCGGCCCTCTGCAGAGGGGGCCTCGTCATATTGCTGACGCTCTTTGAGGCGCGCGTGGAACACAACGCGCCGTCGACCCGGGCATGGTCCATGGTCGGACAGCGAGTTGCCCTTTACTCGCTGTCCGCATGCCCGCGCCTACGGTGGCCGGAGATCGTCGGCCGACGTCCGACGCCGTGGGCGTCTACCACTGCGGCTGGGCTGGAGGGAGAACGCCATCCTCTCCCTCACGCGGCCCGCCTCCTCCTTCGGAAGCATGACTGCTTCGCAGAAGGAGGCGACCGCAGAAATCCTAACCTCAAAAACACTTACTTGTTTGAGAAATATGACGTCATGCGACTTCGTGACAGCGATGGGTTTTTGGGCGGGAAAATATTTAATATGGATTTTATTTTAAAGTTTCAACAATGTTAACCAGTTATTTTTTACGAAAATCATTTTTTTGTAGCTTAAAATTGAACAATAATTAAATTTAAACTATTTTTGAAAAATAGGCAAATACCCTATTCTCTTAGAACACTCATCAACAGCTCAATTTACTTTCCAGATTCATGTTTCATACAAGTCCTTCTAAAGCAGACAGAAGCGTGCCTCAAGTGTATGGAGACACAAAAGCTAGCGGACAAAGCGGCGGAGACCACACAGAATCTCATCATACTATATAGCAATATCAATTACAATACACCTAGTAGCTTAGCGAGAGAAGCAAATAGGTAAGTAGAAGTATGTGTAGGCAAAATAATATTAACATACTAAGCAGGCACGTGGGGCTTCGCTCTTGCGGACTTTATCTCAATAAAAACCCTCTTTTTTTGTAGTCGGGTAAAAAGTAGCCTCCCTCTAGTTTCAAGCTAATTCTATACCAAATTTCATCCAAATCCACCCAGTACTTTCAAAGATTAGCGCGTTCAAACAAACAAACTTTTCCGGTTTATAATATTAGTATAAATACTAAGTATTTACTATGGTATCTAGCCCTTGATCGGGGCGTAGCTACCACTGTTTCAGCCGTATCAATGATACGGGGCCCCCGGGCTACAGAGGCCCCTAAAGTGTGTAAGCAAAAATTAGTAAAATGCTATCCTCAATGTCACGATTCCCGGGAATAAACATATTAAAAAAAACTGTTATACGTGCCTATAGAGTTTGAACTTTAGAAATGACAAAAGTCAAAAAACATCAATCTCTTTTATTCCTGGGTTATTTTGATACAGGGCACAGTACGCCACTGCTCTTGATACACAGGGCTACTTTTGAAGGTATTTTCACATATCAATAATTTTTAATGAAATAACATTAAAATTACATTTAACTATTTGTAACCCTGTCTTTTGAGTTAGTATAGACTGTATTACATGAATTATTGTGGGCATAAATTAGTCAAAACACAGTGTGCTCAGGAATAGTGGGCGATAGAAGTGACTGTCCTGCTCAGTAGGTTCATAGAATCACATGCCGCAGGGGTTCGGTGGGCCTAGGATTGCCATCCGTCCGGGTTTCCCCAGATTTGTCTTAGTTTGGAAAGCGTCGGGGGGCGTCCAGAGGACACTTATTGTTTTTACAGTTGCTAAAACACACGATCTCTATTATTTTTCTATGGTGGTATTTTATCTCATTGTTTTGTTATGTTGATTAAATGTAAAGGAGAGAGAGCTCTATAATGTTATCAATAATTAAAAACCATAATTAAACATCGTTGCTTTTATTTTCAACTTAAAAATATATTTTTATACGGTGTCCGGGGAAAATGACTATTTTTGTCAAATGTCCGGGGTTTTTGGAGTCTTTATCTAGGAATATTTTAGGTGAATGGCAGCCCTAGGCGGGCCTGCTGAGTAGGAGCATATGTCATTTGTTTTGTTTTGTTTTTTTTTTAACTTTGAAGAAAGTTAAAGTGAAGGAAATTTTGTCCAAAGTTATTTTTGACTTAATTAACTTTTTTGTTACAGATGCGATTGCAACCTCGTTTTAGTTCAAGTAATAGTGTACGCTTTAAGGATATGTGCTGTGATGTTAGAAAATATTAAGCATTCTTGTGTAGGTAAGTCACGAATTTCCTTCTTATTTTATTTATTTATTTATTTTTATTTGTCCCATAGTTCACACACATTATTTACATTTAAGTTGGTGCCAACATAAACTCATTAGAGTTTTACCGTGCATCAAAAACATCGACTACATAATTTAACAATCTTACCAAATTAAATTACATTGTTGAGGGTATAAGCTAAAAAGTAACAGTTATTTACTACAGCTAACGAGCACACATAGTGATCATTCAGGTCGGCCGTCTATACAAAAAAAAAATATGATGAAGTCTAATTAATTATTATAAGTACATTATATTTATGACTACCGATGCCTAACCAGTCATTTATTTATTACAAATAGGTTGCCAACAGTTTCTGCACTTAACATTTCATATAATTTCTCTTAGCAAAGCCAATTCAAGTCTAAGGTTTTTTACTGCGATTTCTTTATTAATACAGTTAGATTTTATTTGACTTGGCCGTTGACTTGGATGTGCCAACAAGTAAATATGCATAAAGAATGTTCAATGGCCGGTCACATAAAATCTAACTATATTAATGACCTTAGACTTGGCTTGGCTTTTGCTAAGAGATTTCATTACTTTTTATAGAGAAACAGGCAGCTCCATCGAGACTTGTCTAGTTTTTACAGGATGTTTTGGTGAGATTGTTTGTACGCCTTTCACGTCAGATCGGAGCAACGGTTTTGTGTTTTCTGGTGTGAAGATTGTAGGAGTGGATTGTGACATAGACTACTTTCATATCCCTGAAAAAAGAAAACCTTTACTCCCGATCGAAGCCGTGGGCAACGGCTAGCTATAAATATAAATAACTAGCTTTTGCCCGCAACTTCGTTCGCGTGGGAGGTTATTCCCGCGTGAATCCCGATCCCGTGGGAATTTCGGTATAAAAAGTATCCTATGTCCGTCTCCTGGTTCTAAGCTACCCCCCCTACCAATTTTTAGCCAAATTGGTTCAGCTGTTCTTGAGTTATAAACTAATACGACTTTCTTTTATTTTATTTATTTATTTTATTTATTTACTAGCTTTTGCCTGCGACTTCGTCCGCGTGGAATAATTACTTTGGGCTAACGTTAAATTTAACCCCGATTTTGAAGCATTCTTCATTGGCGCTCCGCTCCTATTGGCCTTAGCGTAATGATATATAGCCTATAGCCTTTCTCTATAAATTGGCTATTTAATTAAAAAATAATTTTTCTATTCGAACCAGTAGTTCCTGAGATTATCGCGTTCAAACAAACAAACAAACTCTTCAGCCTTATATTATTAGTATAGATAGCTGTTGCCCGCGACTTCGTCCACGTTTCCGTCGTTTTTCGTAAAAAAAGTATAGCCTATGTCCTTCCTCACGGTTTAGTGATTTTGATGTAACAGACAGATTAACTTTCGTAATTTAGTAGGGAAATATAATATGTCAATCTATAATACTGTTGAAAAATATAGCAATACCAAACCGCACAATATTATTGTTAATAGCTGTGCCCGCGTTAAGTTTAAGTTAATGTATTGGTAATATTGTTTAGATCACGTTCACATGAGGCTTAAGTACCTATAGAATGAAAATACTTCAGCGCAAAGCTTCCGGGTAAACTATGTTGAAAGTTGACCCGTCCGGCACGTGAACATAAAGATTTGTAGAACTGCTAACCCGGGAAAGAGCGACGTACAACTGACCATGCGAGAAACAACTGACACCGAGATCTACTCCAGCATCACGAAAAGTCTGCCCTTGAGCCTTATTAATTGTCATTGCATAACACACCGATACTGGGAATTGCGTTCTTTTAAATTGGACTGGAAAATTATTTGGTATTATGGGAATTCTGGGAATAAAGACGGTTTCTCCTGCACCGCAACCTGTTAAAATTTGAGCCTCGATTATATTTTGTTGCAACTGGGTTACTTTTAGCCGAGTTCCATTGCAAAGTTGTGGTGGTTTTAAATTTCGGAGCAGAATAATAATCAGAAAGCTTCGAACTGCTAAGCTATCGGGAGTTACACGTGTTATTGTGAGTCAACCATAAAAGATAGATATATGCTGTCGTGGGATATTTTTTATATAATTTTAAGGAGAACATTTCCGTCATAAATGATTTCTGTGTAGCTGTAACCATTAAGGTTGCACTCGCGACGGAAGCTTAAAAAATGGAGTAACTTCTCCCGTTTTCCCAACATTTCCCTTCACTGCTCTGCTCCTATTGATTGTAGCGTGATCAAAAGTATACTATAACCAGCTCAGGAGTATGAAAAATAATTGTACCAAGTTTCGTTAAAATCCGTCGAGTAGTTTTTGTTTCTATAACGGTTATACAGACAGACAGACAGACAGACAAAAATTTTACTGATTGCATTTTTGGCATCAGTATCGATCCCTAATCACCCCCTGATAGTTATTTTGTAAATATATTTAATGTACAGAATTGACCTCTCTACAGATTTATTATAAGTATAGATTTTATTAAATAGGAACAACAAACAGCTACAAAATGCAAAATTACAAATAGAAAAACTTAAACAACTTAAGTAATAATGTAGCCCACAACGCTGTTCACGGATTACCAGTAATGAATAAGACCTTACAGCCACTAGGAGGTGAGCTGTTCATGCATGACTGTTACATTAATATTCTAAAAACAACAATGCAAAAAGAAAATTAGGTAAATAAAAACAAAAAAACAACAATAAACAACTAGGTAGTCTTATGTTTAAGTGCCTCATACAAAAGGCTACGAAACCTTTTCAATGAACACGTAAAAATATCTATATGTTCGAATGCTTCATTGTAGGTTGCTGCCATTCGCCGAACTGGTGAACGTAAACCAGTGTTGGATCGGCAGGTACCTACTGCAAAGAGCTTTCCCGCACGCACTTGCCGTCTATGTACAGTTCTGGGGACTGCATAGCACAATACATTATTTAAGTCTATGCAGTCAAAATTGCCATTAACAATGTTAAACAATGTCATTGCCTCTAATTGTTTGCGTCTAGAGCTGAGCGTCAAAAGCCTGTATTTACTGAGTAACTGGTTGTACTGTAAATAAGTTTTGTGACACCTATAGTGCATTGCACGAAGAAACCTACGTTGTACGTTTTCTATCATGTTAGTGTACTTGCCATAGTAAGGGTTCCAGATGGATACCATATTCGAGCTGGGAACGGACTAATGTTTTATACAGGCAGAGGTACGAAGAGGTCCGCTTAAAGTCATGAGTGGATCTCATTATAAATCCATACATCTTATATGCCTTATTTACGATTTGTTCAGTATGCAAATCCAAACAGAGTTTTGAGTCAAACAATATGCCAAGATCACGAACTGAGTTTACTTTATTTAATAAAGCATTACATAAAGAGTATGAAAACCTGATGATGTTTTTGTTTTTGGTAAAATTTATGTAGTTGCATTTAGGAATACTCAGATGGAGCTTACTAGTGTAACAATAGTCCGTCAGTCGATCCAAGTCCTCTTGAAGAAGATAGCAATCCTGAATGCTATGAATAGGTCTGTACACTTTAAGATCATCGGCATATAACAAAAATTTGGAATAATGAAAACAGTTACCAATATTATTTATAAAGATAATAAATAAAAGAGGACCGTTTTATATATACAACGTGTAATTTAAAGGGTATGTACATACCGAGTGCACGGCTTCTTTGGATGATAACAAACGATATGGCAAGGGTTTTGTAATCCTATGTCTATATGTCTGGAACTTATTAGAAATTTCAATACATTGATACGTAGACAGAGTACCTATAGACTGCGGCTTGGCGTGGCCACATGAGACAGAGAATGATGACGTCACAAAGTGTGTAGCCATAGTATAGTGTTGTCATACTCAGAACTTTTACCCGATCAGCGGGTAAATTGTTATCAGGCATGATTTTTTATAGTCTACTTCAAATTGTTTATTTGTATGTATGGTATCATATATGATGTTACCCAGCGCATGGATACTAAAAGGTAGGAGAAAAAAAAACAATTTGCTTGTTTAATTAAAATCATTTCTTCGCAAGTCGGAGCACAGCAAGGTGATCCAACTGGGCCCATGAGCTTCAGTTTAACTATTCATCCTATTATTGAGAGCTTATTATCTACATTCAACATATGGTAGGTACTTAGATGATGGAACGTTATGTGATTCGCCTGACATAGTTTTGAATGATTTTATTAACCTCATGAAAAAAGCAAAAGAGATTGGACTCGAAGTCAATGCGGACAAATGTGAGCTCTTTTTCTGCTCAGGGAAAGTAGATTTTAATGTTTTATCAAAATTTCGAGACGTTGCACCTGGTATACGTGTAGTTGATGACAAGGATCTGAATTTACTTGGAGCACCAATCCTAGAGAAAGGATTGCAATCCCAAATTGAAAATCATCTACACAAATTGACTACAATGTTTACCCGATTATCATCACTTCAAGCCCATTATGCTTATCATCTACTTAAAAACTGCTTTGCAATCCCCAAACTTACTTATATTCTGAGAACATTCCCTTTATGGAAATTCCCTGACATCATTAAATTTATTGACCATTCGATTAGATCAGCCATGGAGAAAATTTTCAATATCCAACTTGATCTTTCGCAAGCAGTTCAAGCTTCCCTCCCTATAATTAACGGAGGTTTGGGGATTCGTCGAGTCGAAGATGTATGTCTTCCTGCTTTCTTATCATCTCTATACAGCGTCAAGGACCTCGTTTCTAAAATCTTACACAATTCTGACAATGAGCTCCAATTATGCTATATGGATGAGGCTAAGAAATGTTGGGAAAGTCAAAACGGCTCAAACTACCCCACTGTTCCAGAATTTCAAAAGAATTGGGATTTGATCAACGTGCAACGCATACTTGAACATAAATTTAACTATGAAGACATATATGAATCGGCACGTCTCTTAGCTATACAAACCAAAGAATCTGGATGCTGGCTCCAAGCTATTCCATCACCTAACATAGGCACTTTCTTGGACAATCAGAAGCTCCGCGTGTGTGTTGCTCTCCGACTTGGATGCAACATTTGTAAGGCGCACACGTGCAATTGTGGAGTTTTGGTTGATGAGAAAGGTAGACATGGATTGAGTTGTAAGAAGAGCGCAGGAAGATTCTCAAGACACACTGAGCTCAATAAAATTCTTCAGCAATCAATGTCCAGCATTGAAATTCCTTCAACTTTAGAACCTGTTGGTCTATACCGAGATGACGGTAAACGGCCAGATGGAATGACTCTTTGTCCATGGTCAAAAGGAAAATGTCTCATTTGGGATGCTACTTGTATTGACACTTTTGCGGCAAGCTATATTGAGTCCAGTTCGAAGGAAATAGGAGCAGCAGCGATGGCGGCGAGCAAAAGAAAATTCATCAAATACGAATCTCTTATGAACAATAATCATTTCGTGCCTTTCGCTGTCGAAACAATGGGCCCATGGTTAACCGAAGCTAGTCAGTTAGTAAATGCAATAGGAGCTCAACTCATTCAGCGAAGTGGAGATGTGCGTTCAAAACACTATCTTCCCCAACGAGCACATTAGTGGAAATAGCAGCCTATTTTATTACTTTGGGCTGTAAAATGGCGCTTTAAGGGTTCAAAAAGCAGTTCAGAGTTGCATATCTGCATCCGTAAACGTCTATAGTTATAAAAGTTACTTAAGGTGCTATAAGCTGAATCAAATACCACCCTAGCTTTCACAGTAGTCCACGGTAGAACTCATTTACCACTTACACCTTTATATGAGAGTTACGAAGGTCATTCTGCCACTCACAGCTGTACAGAGGTTTCCATTGTAACTTTTATAGGTTATAGTTATAGTAACCACTATTATACTACTAGAAGTTCCATTATAGAAATAATAGAAACTCTTATGCATACTATAGTTACAAAAAAATCATCAGTGTAACTAAGGCCTTTAGTAGCAATAGTCATTCCTTGCAGGCTCAATCCATTCGCCATTTTACAGCCGCTTTTGTAACTATTATAACACATTTAAAAACACTAAACACTAAACAATAAAAATGGATGCTAAACGAATAAGTACGTAACTACATATTATAACCTCAAAAACAAGAAAATAGGAGCTTTTTGTGGCTGTGAGTTGCACTAGGGTAACAAAAATCACTGGAAGCGTTAGAAGGGTGAAAATTAGCGCTATGATTCTCAAATGGGAGTTATTAGAGCTCAAACTGCAGGTTATGGCTACATTACAATGACGCCATGATTTATTAAGAAAACTTATAATTCACTTGCAAAATTGAGTTGATATACATTGGTTTTTTAGTTAAATGTGCATTAAATGTACCGGTAAACAATCGGCCACTTGCAAATAGTAAGTTATCGACACGTAAAAATAAGGAAATAAAAGGTATTCTGTATAACAAATAAAAAATATCACATATCTTTTGTTATTTTTTTAAATATCATAAAAGCGCGTTAAAATTACTCAAAAATTATCATAAATATCTACAGTAAACTGGACAGCGTTTTAAGTATCTTTATATATCTTGCTAATACAGAATACAAACTTTTACTTCTTTTTGTTTTATTTTCATGATGGCGACGAAAACACTTTACCAAACTATTACAAATAATGTCAACTGAAGATATAGAATAAAGAACTATAATCAATTCATTCGTTCAAAGTAGTTCAAAATCATTCAAAAGTAGCGCTATGAGAGCTTTAGTATAGCGTTAATAAATCGTTATAGCTATTAAGGAACCTTTATGCAACCGTTGTGCAGGTTAAATGGAACTTTAGGTTGCATAAAATGGCGCCCAAATAGCGCTACAGCGGCTGCTTTAAGTCTGTAGTAGACGCTCTAGCGCTTACGTCTATTACCATAAGTAATAATCGGATACGCTCTAAAGCCCTAATGCAGCCCATTTGTGCTAGTTGGGTCATCAACGTATCTCTCTAGCCATCCAACGTGGCAATGCGATCAGTATTATGGGAACGCTTCCTTCCTCCATCTCTATGGAGGAAATTTTTTACTTATAGTCATACTATTTTATCTGTGATTTGGTATATTCGTAGTCTTATGTTTAAACTTTATTGTGTTGTTAAAAATAAATGAATCACGGTTGATATAAAAAAAAAAAAAAAAAAAATTTGCTTGCAGTTGAAATAAAATGATTTTTTATTTTTGTTTACATGAATCAGGTTCCCATATACATACTTATTATGATTATTCTATTGACCTTTGAATAATACGAGTTTATTATGTATGTTACGAATTCTGTCACTGGGTGAAAAACACTGTTTAATGCTGTGGTGAATGCGTACTTCAAAATAATGCATGGCAACTGCTTTCAATAGCATTAACCTATGGTTACCAATTAGTGATTGGTTATCATCACTGTGGAGATTTGCAAATATATTAAGACGTACACAGTCTTTAAAACATGAGAGTATTAATTTTTGCATTAAGTTTTTATCGTTGTAAAAATTTACACCTTCACATGAACGCTTTCTGAAAATTTTTTCAGCCCGTTCGCATATTTTAATTGTGCTACTCGATGGATAAATCAAACCACCTTTATCTCTTTTAGCTATTAATCCATAGTATTTATCTGTGATTAAAGAGAGGAGGCATTCCTCACATTTAATTACCTTTCTCAATTTCTTTACTACGAAACCGGATATGTACGCAATGATTTCTTGTGTGTACATAGTAAGTCTTGAAGGGTCTGCCAAGTAATCATGGTCAGTGTCGATAGTTTGTAAACTCTCTTCAGACTCTTCAGTATTATCATCTGTCAATGTATACGTAAATAAGTTAATTTTCTTTTCAAACTGCATTTCACTAAATGTTAAAATTTTGATGTCTTCAAGAGGGATACAATTTCCTGAAGTTAAATGTTTTATCTCGCCATGAACTATTAACCGCTTATACGCACTTTCAAACTGCACAGCGGTTGGATTGTTGTTGAATCCACCTTTGGCCCGAATAGAGCTAAAAAAACATTCCAAGTGGTCTTGGCTCATTTTGTACATAGGCACAAACTTCAAAATCTTGGAAGCGACTAAATTTTGATAAATTTTTTTAAGACTCTGGATACAGATATAGAATCCGAAAAATCCTACTTTTCTATTTGTCAGTAAAATCGGTTGACCTTTTAATTTGAGTCCAGCTATATAACTTTCCATATGGTTTAAAAATATTTCAATTTCATGGTAATTATTTTCATTGATGGGCTTTTTGAAACCAAAAGTTTGAAAATTTCTACTGTTAAATATATCAAATAGTTTATTGATATTTTTTATAAATTCTACTGTGGCTTCTGAACCAACGAATTCTGCCAACCCTAGATCTCTTGCGCACAATTCTATCGATTCAGCGACAGAGTTGCTAAAAGTCTGGGCTGCTAGTTTAACTTTCATAATCTGCTTGGCATAATTTATATGTTGACTACGGAGTCGATTAGCCAAATGAAGACCTTCATTATTTTGTAAATTATTAAGATTAACAATAAACTCCCAAGATATTGTTTGATTATTTAAATTCGTAAGCTCAATTTTTTCTCCAAGGGTGTTTCGAACTAATTTCAGCATATGTGCTGGATCAGGGAAAATTGAGATTTCTTGATTATTGACGGTAAAATATGTTTTGAGACTGCTTAAATCTGAAGGATCTAAAACGCATGAAAGGCTTTTGACCATGGAAAAATTGGCAGGGCAACCATCAAACGTTAATGAAATTATATTAACTCCACATGAAATTAGAAGTTCCACACATTGTCTTACCAAATTTGCCTTTTGTTCCCCCGTACAACCATCGACCAAAAAATTGCTTACTGGTATCTTCCAACTATCATTTACAGCAGTGACCATGAATACTAGAGCTTCTCTTGCAACAGCAACATTATGTCCATCTAACATTTCTCCGAAATTTATTAAGCCTACACACTTCTCACCGTTCCACTGAACATGTTTCCGAATCGCCATTTCATCAAGACATAATGCGCAATAAATTTGTTTATTTTGAGCACGCTTTACTAATAACTTAATACATTCTAGTGATTCATCGGTAAACCCCGGGCTACCGTCAAAGCTCTTATACCAAGTACGTAACGTGGAGGGATGCGGTAGACAAGAATTAAAAGAAAATCTTACAAAGTTGTATGCCTTCGGGCTTATAAAATGCAAGCAAAGCGCAAATTTTCTTAGAGCCGGAGAATATTTAGCATTAGCAGAACCAGGACTAATCACTTTTTTAAGAAAATCTTTTTGAACGCAATCAAGAGACCCTAGCAAATCACAATCTTCATTATTAACAAGTGATCTTGCCTTTAATTCTGCAAGAATATTTGCTAAATTTGCCACTTTCTTAGTTAACCTTCTGGATTTTTCTCGAAGCGCCTTCATTTTTTTTAATCGCTCTTCAGACTTTTTTGTTTCTTTTTTCCATTTACGTTTCAGCGTCCTTGGCGTAAATATTGGTGAAGATAGCTGAAAAGGATTGTTTATAATTAAGAGAACAGTACTTGTTACATGAAGCATAGTCCTACGGACGACACACACGTGTTTTATGAAGACCATTTTTCGGACATGTCAAAATTATGGAAGTTTCTGATAGTTCTAATCGTTTTTATTTTTAAATATCGATCCTCATTTTGCTGGCATGCTTAGTTTTGAAAATCATGCTTTTTCGTCCGGCTAAAATAAAAAAGACCAATATTTCAATGCAAATAACTGTCCCCGAAGCGCCAGAATAATCAAGAAAAAAAAAGGCGTATAAATCTGTAACGAAAAGTTTTCGAATCCGTTTATGCACTAAAATATGCAGCATAAAAATACCAACGAGATGATTCTTACTCTCTACTACTTTCTCAAAGTGAATATTTATTTAGTGATTATCTTACAAAAAAGACGATTTTCACTATTTTTTTCTCAAAAACTAAGCATGCCAGAGAAATGGGCATTAATATATATATATATACCAGTAACTTCAATAATATTGACATGTCTGAAAAATAGTCTTCGTAAAACACTGTGCCACATATAAATAATAAAAGAATGAATTCAAGCATAATTATACTTACAGGCGTAGATTTTGTACTGCATTGTATCACGTCAGTACTCAAACTCTCAGTGATAGAAGATACATATTTAGAAGTTGACGGTAAGGGATCCTCATGACTTCTAGCATCAGTCAAATTTATGAACTGAAATAAAATTATAATGATTTTTATTGAAATAATTTAATGGACTGTTAAAATATCTATTTACTGTGCGGTACAACTTCTAAGGAACCCGTCAATTGTCACCTGAAAATTATGTAAGAAAAAAAAAATACTTTGCGCAAATTACTTTTTAATAGTTTATATTTATTATCTTGTTAAACATTATTTTCATATGAAAATGGTTTATTTCAGAATGAACAAGTGTTGAAAAAGTGTGAGTGACGTCACAATATAGCGTTATCAAACCTACCTTAGTAATTTTGCGGTATAGTATCTATTTAATAATAACCATTAAAAGAAAATACCTTGGTTGGAACAGCATCGTGGTCTAAATAGGTTTTGGTTAACTTTTTTATTAAAAAAGTAGTTTCAAAATGCTTGCTGCATATTTTGGAGCTTTTTTTCGGTTCCCACCCATTTCGTCCGGTGGCAGATATCCAAATTTCACGCAAATTTTGCTTATTCGGAAACCTGAAAAGATAAAATCACTCAAATAAATGTTAAACTAATGTTATAGATATAAATATAAATTATCTTATCTGGCTGCTGCCTGCATAGTTTGTAATCTATGTGTAATGTATCAAAATAAGTAAATTGAAACAATTTTAAAATGATTTCTTTTTATAAAACGAAATCAGGGGAAATTTGCCAGCACGTGAACTAGCAATACAGAAAATAGGTTATGCAATGTATTTTTTAACACAAATTCCTAATAATCCATATATATTCTACTTTGTTAAGTGAAAAACGGTTTCGTAATACTAAAATGATACATTTTACAACCTGGGCTAACAAAAAAACCTATACTTACGAATGAAAGGACAATCCTGGAATTTTCTGTTCACCATCACTTTTACAGTTAAGAACACTGCATCGCACCATTGTGAATAACGAGGTTTAGCATATAAATTCCTGATTAACTCAAAATAACGCCGATTATTACTATAAATTCGCGAAAATATTGTAAATTGTTTAGCACAATTCCGTAAACGTCAAACTTGTTTAGCTAAATGTTTGCGCTGGCCTTGAAAAAACCGGCACGCGGTGAGAGATGGAGCTAGCTATGCTCTGTCTCTTTTCTTCTAATACGTCATGCCTATTTATCTTTCTTTCTTGAGGGAATGAAAAGGAAGATATCAAGCAGTCTATAGTTTTCTCTGTCTACGCATTGATACCAGAGACCGAATTTTTCAAATTAAGAAGAACGAAGAGAATTATCGTTTTATTGGAAAGTGATGACCCTCATAGTACTATGACACGTTTGTTATTACTGGTATTCAAGAAACATATGAAACCGATAATATGGGGTCAATTCTGTGAGTCACTTATTTTGAGCTGAAACTTTGCATAGAGACTCCATACCAGATGTCTTCAGTCCCTTTGGATAGATATGGGGTTTCCGTTAGACGTTGTATAGATATTCGTATACAATTTCAGGTGATAGTGAAACTCAGCAGGCGTGTTTGCTATCAGTGTGCCGCTGCGGCATCCAGCTGCTGTACCAGGCCGCGGTGCGCGACGTGGAGTTCAGCTCGCACCTGTCGCACTACGAGGGACACCTGCTCCACTGGTGCGACCTCATGCGGGCCTTCCACCACAGCGACATCTACAGTAAGTTACAGTCATTTACTTCTCGTCAAATAACTTGACAAGAACTCGTTCAATGCGCAGAAGTCGATGTTTAGGTGTCAGCGGTTGCCAGCGGGACGCGGGGTATGACGTAGCGCCGCTCCGAGCGCGCGTGCGGTGCGTCAGTAGTTCTCGTTCTATTTGCTCCCGAATACACTTGCGTGCACGAAAGTTGTACCCTTTGTTTTTGTTACGAGTTGTTGTTTTAACTTTTTTGTTACGTTGATTACAATGCCAGGACCAAATACCGTTTTACGCAGACTATTAAAACGTCAGAAAGAACAGTTAGACACTATAGTTAAGGAAGGTTGAAATTCCGAATTCGTCACTGTCTTTAGGACACCGGGAAAAAAGAAGAATAAAAGGGGTAGCAGTTTTATTAACTAATTGTTACGACGAGAAAATATTATTTTTAATGTTTTTTTAAATACATTTTTTTTCACTTTTAAATGTATTTATGTATCATATCTATTTTATTTATAATACCGAATTAACGAATGAATTCCTCTTCTTTCTTTATCATTCTTCTGAACAGACATGATTAAAAATAAATGATGGCAATAACCATAGAATAATGACAAGCAGTAAAAGTGACCACTTTTTTCTTCAACTAAGTGCACGATGAGCATACTTACCCCCACTACGCCAAAACCTTGCCAACTTACGTGACGAGGACTATACCCAACTGATAACGCGCGTCGTGAATCTTGGTTCACACAGAAAATAAAGTATGGCCCCGAAGATTAACGAAAGAATGCTTAAAACTTACAATCAACCTTAGATTACTGCTATAAGGTTCATAATACACTGCAGCTGTCAGTTCCGTCTCACTCACGCGTCACGCGTCGCGCGCTAACATGGCGGCACGAAGCGCGGTGCGAACATTCATGTTCTGCGCAGGTACATCGGTAAGCCATATCAGTTGGGTTCTACTACACTATTGTCTTTCTTCTTCGGTCGTACCTATTCTTCATTGATGAATGTCTTGGCCATCTTGAATTTTTTGGATGGAGTCATGGACTCAAGTTCTCCAGGTCCGCTGATCGCAATACTCATAGTCAGACCAGTTATTGCTCGGCACAGCGAGCTTAAGAGCTGTTGATCTACCGCAAAGTTGTCTATACCTTCTACTTAACCAGCAATAATTGTAAAAACTTGCACTAAAAGATACTGCAATAAAACATTAATTGCAGAATGAGAACAAAAAGCGATACTTGAAAATTATGTGGAGGCAATCAATGTTAGTTTTCCAAAATCATATAGATATGAAAGGAATATATTCAATGTTATTAGTTGGTTATGTCATCAAGTGCTTATAGTTACTTAAACGATACTAAAACACATTCTTAAATTTTTGTCTGTACTTCTGATCGTCGCGGCTAATCTCAGAAACGGCTGAGCCGATTTTAATACGACTTGCACTGGATGATAGAGGAGGTTATAGAGCAATATAAAGGCTACTATTTATCCGAAACCAAAACCGCGTTCGAAGTCGCGATCACAGCTAGTTATAATATACATAATCGTTTGTTTTATTGTCCCATGAAACAGACCAAATATATACGAGAACATATTCATACATACTCTGCAATCCAGGACATGTGAGGAACCTACACCAGGTTTAGAACTTTATAAATTAGTCACTATAAAGCATGTGTCACAAATCACCAGGTTTTCATATATCCATGAGAAATTTCATGGGATTGCAAAATTACTTTATTATTTTGTTTATTTTTCAGCAAACATGTTGTCCGAGCTTGCTGGTACCCTACAGTCATCGCCAGAAGATATGCCACCATCATTCCATAGACAACCGTGGCTGAAAAGTTTCCAATCATTCTCTCTGGTTGACTAAACTTGAATACAGTAATACCATGCTCTTTTTATGAAAATACATATAAAATTCTATTTTTAGAATAATATTATGTAAATATTTTGTAAATAATCGAAATGATTTTGTATGTTTATGATGATTATTTAAGAAAGAATACAATTATTATTTATTTTAAACTTTTATTTGTTTTTTTTAACATAAATATGAGACTTTTTACATTAGGAATGTGAAAATTAAGAAATTGATTATCTTAAAAAATTTATAATACACAATATAATATAAGTTTATGCCGTTAATCGTCAATTGGTACCTCATAACATTGAAAGCATCTAACGGCGTCTTGGTGAGTAGCATTCGAACCATCGCACGCCCTCCAAAGAAACCAGACTCCAAATGAAATGACAAAGACGAACGCAAAATACAATTTTTACATCTAAAAAGTGATTGGTGACTTAGCTCAAAATATACAACATCAATAAGTTTTAGTTCTCTCTTATAACGTCACTATCCAGATAATAAGAGAAGCATTCACTTACAAAACTTTAAAGAGAATGAATGTGTATCAATATGTAGTTTCTTTCCTTAGCTCGTACTTTAGGTGACTATTAAATATCGAGAAAAAAACGTAAATATCACTACCAATACTAAAAAGATGGCATGGAGTTAACAGGATGTGTCACTCATAAGACCTCATCACAAATTCCATATGCCTATTTACTAAAAATAAATATAATCTGGTCAAAAACTCGATGAATGTCTGGACCAAATAAATTTCAATTAACGGAGATTTGGGTCAATAATCCCTGTTTTTTAAATTGCGTTATTTTAACAGTAACATTCTTAATTTGAAAAAAAAAAGTTTTCCTTCCTAATCAACATCTTCTGTGTTAATAATATTTTGAGTTCACCTAAGAAGTATGAAGTGAAAATACACTGTTCAGCAAATAAACCGAGCCACCCGCTACCTAGGAACTCTGATTCGATTTTCTCAAAAAGTATAAAACTTACAACTATCAAAGTTATACCTACAAAAAATGCGTTTCATGGTGATTAAAATGACTACAAATTAATTCGAAGGTACCGTCAACTCACATTGTAATCAAGCAACAAACACAATGCTAACGATTTGCTCTGTTTTCACCAGAGTTTGAAATTAGCATTCTTTTTCTCTACAATGAGGGTAGTCGGATATTTCTTATCATTTCTTTAGTTTTTGTCCATCGTTTGCTCATACGCGTGTGTTTTTGCTACTTTTTTTGATTAATAATGGATACAACACCTCAGGAAGCAGCTCAAGCTGTAGCATTACTTCAAGCAATATATTTGCACGCCATATTTGGCAAACATGATTGAATCTAAATTTTATTATGTTACCTTGCATGCACGTTTTTTTTATTCTTGTATGTATACACATGTTTATGCAAATAAATGAATCTGAATCTGAAGCAGGCATTGCGCAACGTAAAGTCGCTCGAAGGCTTCGAATCAGCAGATCTTCGGTGCAACGAGTTTACAGACGATACCTAAAGACTGGAGCATTCGATCGACGTCCAGGTACGGGCAGACCTAGGGCTACATCAGCAGCAGATGATCGTTATATCCACCTTACCAGAGGCGTGCGCTCCTTGAAGGCATAAATGCAGTGCTTTACTTGCCATTCACAGATATTTTAATAAAACGTTCGTACGTTTTAGATGACTTTAATTAATAGTAAATAAATGAATAAACAAAATATAATAACTTAAAAACGCCTAATATTTTATAAATAGCACCCGCAAAAATATTATGTTTGCCAGGCGCTGCGAATTAATGTACCTAATTCCCAAGTAATGCCGCGGATTCACGCAGGAGATTCGTTTGCATGTGTGACGTAATTTTAGTGTCCGTACAAGTTCGCAAACGCACACACCCATGAATTTCTAAAGCCGCAGGTCATGCGGCTTGATACCACAGACTACATAGAGATACTGCGTTCCGAGTAAAAATAATAGACAGAATAGGCTATTTGACTGGTTTCTAAAAACCATCTCATATTATTTATTGGTGTATAAGGACCCTACAAATAATATTTATTTTCATATTTTATAAATATTTCGTTTAAAAAAAAGCATTACAAAATATAGTGATTAAGATTATATAAGCTGTCAATCCGCTAGGAGTATCTGTGTTCTGTGGTCACACGTTTGTATATCAACATTGGAGAAGTCAAAGTCAAATCGAGAGTTTTGTCTTTTTATGTAGTTTAATAGAGTTTCTGGCTGTAATTTACTGGAAAAAATGAGTTATAAATGGTGTACCAGGTGAACAAATACAACGACAAAGTAATAATAAAGAAAGAGAAGCTATTTATAACCGTTCCAAAAAATGTTAAAGTTCGTAATAGTACAACTTGCACGCAGAAATACTAAAGAAATAAAGGATAGTTCGGTAATTTTCTTCTGTCAGGATCATTTTCATGTAAGTAAACATGTTATTATTACTAACTTAAAACATTTTTACAATATAGTTATTCTACTGTTTTAAGGTTAGATAACTGAGATGTTTTTTGTATTATACCTGAATAGCCATAAATATTTCAAATTGAAATATTTGTGGCTATTTATTAATTGTTTGAAATTTTCAATATTCAATGATATTTATTACCACTAAATACATCAACATTTATGGCTTTAAAATAACATTTAAAAATATTTCAGATTGAGAAAGATATGGCTATTAATATAATATGGGATTAAGCAAGAGGATAATCATGGTAGATGGAATTGTGCTTACAAAATTTTATTTCCAGGAAGAGCCCAGAAAAAGGATGAGTGATGCTAGTACTTCTAGACATGTATTTGTTAAAAAACAAAGAACCCAACTCATTCAAGAGTGCCAAGACACACTGATGCAGGAAGTGTTAAGTGAACCCGGCCCATCTAGCACCCAACCAACTACAACACCTGTGCAAGAAGTAGTTTTAATGACAACAAGTATGTAGACGTACATCTTTTTGAAAAAGTTGGCAACGCTAGCCGCATTACCAGTGTCATAATCCTGTGCTCGCCCCTGCACCTTACTGTTCTGCGAAATCGTCACCTCAACGCAGTTCAAGTCCAACAAAGTCTGCGTGACGAACGCCAAGTGGTCATAAGTTCAGATACCGTCAGAAGGAGACTTGCTGAACGGAACCTGACCCCAAAAAGAGCTGCAACAGGCCCAGCATTAACGGTAGCACACCGTCGAGCACGACTTGAATTTGCTCGAGAGCATAGGGATTGGACATTAGAGCAGTGGAGTAATGTACTCTTCACTGATGAGACCAGGGTGAGTCTACATGGAAGTGATCGACGTCAGAGAGTATATCGTCGCCCTGGAGAACGTTATTCTCAGTGTTGCATCGAGGAAACTGTTGCTTATGGAGGAGGATCTGTAATCGTCTGGGGCGGCATCTCGTTAACAGCACATACAGCGTTAGTTTTCATCGAACCGACGGGCCGTACACGTGGACTGACTTCTCATCGCTACATTACTGAAATCCTCGCAGACCATGTGGTACCTTACGCAGGATATATCGGACAGGATATGCAATTGATGCATGATAATGCACGGCCTCATGTTGCTCATGTGGTGACCCAGTATCTACGCGACGTCAGCATTCGTACGATGGACTGGCCAGCTCGAAGCCCGGACTTGAATCCGATAGAACACTTATGGGATGAGCTGAAACGTCGGGTTCGAGCCCGGGTACCTGCTCCAACAAGGCTTCCAGAGCTGCGAATCGCAATTGACGAGGAGTGGAATACAATTCCTCAAGATTTTATCGTCAGACTCGTAAGGTCGATGAATACAAGGATGCTGGCAGTTATCCAAGCAAGGGGAGGGAATACGGAATATTGATCGAAAACTTTTTTTTGATTTTATCTTTGTTTTTGGCTTTAATTTTTTTCTTTCACTTTATCATTACTAACGATTGTCACGACTGGAAAACGACTCTTCTTTGTAAAATCCTTAATAAACACTGAAATATTGATTAAACCCAATGAGTTTCCTTTCATTTTAATCACCATGAAACGCACTTTCTGTAGGTACAACTTTGATAATTGTAAGTTTTTTAGTTTTTGAGAAAATCGAATTAGAGTGCCTAGGTAGAGGGTGGCTCGGTTTATTTGCTGTCCAGTGTAATTTACGCTTACCATAGTCTTAGAAAAGTTGAATTAACTGATGTGAAATTACTACAAAAAGTTAGCACGTGATTACTGTATCCCAATTATGTCTGTCTGTATGAATGCTAACTCACCTCCAAATTTCACCATCGAGTTTTCGAACCAAATACTAACAAAAAAAAACAACTTAAGGCTTCACAGTTGACGTAACAATGTCATCAACAGTACTTGGCTGATGAAAGAAGTATAACATGAAACCCGCTGCTAAGAGAAAATGGAATCCTAGAATGCATCCAATTAGAATGACAAAATACTTTGACTTTCTTAACGCAGGCATTAGCCAGAATATGAGGACTGCTCCGGAGACGAAGGCGGCCATTAGCACGAAAAGCCATTGCAGCCAGAATACTTGGATAGTCCATAATACGGCCACTGGTATGTATATTGAAAGTGAGTATCCATAGAGACAGAATAGTGACATCATTGTTGGTGATTTTGCATCCTGAAATTGAAAAATAGGTTTTATTAGAAGAAGAAATGTTAGTTGTCTGTGGTGTTAAGTTCTATTGTGTTGCTATATGTACTGAAAATCTGAAATAAATAATTCAATTATAAAGTGGAAAAGTTTGCCATGTGCAATAAGACCGCCCATTATACACTAGTTCTATTATTTGTATCCATAAGTATATAATTCTAAGATATACAATAAAGTATGTAATCTATACATATGACAAAACAGTAAAAAATTGTCTGTACATTTAATTTTTATACAAAAATAATAATTGAGGTGGGTTAAGAAACGGTAACATAGGTCTGTTTGTACACGCTAATCTCGGGATATACTGGATGGATTTTAATGAAATTTGGTAAGTAGATAGTTGACATCCTGGAATAACACAGGCTTTATTACTATACTTTTTATCCCGGAATTCCCACGGGATCGGGATTTACGCGGGAAATCCTCCCACGCGAACGAAGTTGCGGGCAGCAATTAGTAAATAATAAATAATACTAAGTAATTTTCGAAAGTACTGGGTCGATTTGGATGGAATTTGGTATGAATGTAGCTTGAAGCTTGAGAAACTCATAGACCTGTTTTTACCCAACTGCAATGAAAGAGGGTTATAAGTCCATGGGAGCAAAGCCCCATACAACTGTTAGTTGTCTAATAAATACTTAATTTATTGATCTAATTACCTGATTCTCTATTTCATCATGGCCATCAGTATTAGAGGTCCATTTCAGTGCAGCCCACAAAGCGAGAGGCACCAGCCACACATAGCATGTGATGGCAGTAGCAGCGATGGACACAAGGTGGAAATCATAGCGCCATATGAAGCCCTTCTTATTTGCATTGTGCAAATAACTGGCTATGTTACCGCTCACTGCTATTGTGAATATCTGGAATTATTTAGAGACTAGAATAGTTACTTCTTATTGCTAAAAACTTATTTATCCCATTTGTTTTTAATTAGTTGCATTGATAAAATAAATATATTTATAACAGGCTAACTACTTTTGTATAGGAGCCGTTATTGAATAAGTAGTTTGTTCACTGCATAATTTTTATCTATAATATCAATCTTTCAGTGAAGTCCCATTCAAATCAGTTCAGCTATTCTAACAAACAGAAATAGTGACAAAAATATTATAAAAAGGCTGTGTCTTCAAGTGGGGAAATCTCAACCAGCATCTGTGTTTTTTATCAGCTTTAGTTAAACAGCTTTTAAAGTAGGAAGGCCATGATCAAGTAACATCAAGGCCAAGAGCTGACTTAATGTGAAAACAAAAATAAGTTCAAGACGAACTAAGAACCTCCTCCTTTTTTTGAAGTTGGTTAATAAAATAACTATGGCTTACCAAGGTAACAGAAATCCAAACAGGCCCATAAAGATCTGGTTTTCCTTTAATCCTCTCATCAAAGTAGTTACGGGACACCTTCTGTGGGAGCACGGAGGATATAATCCGTTCAACCACCTCATTTGTGTGCACATCAAAGTACTTCTGGTAGTATTCTATAGTCCAGAAGTTATGGTTTGCTGGTAAACAATAAATATTATTATTATGATAAACTTTGATATCATATATTTATGCAAAAAGTATAAAATAAACAAAGTATGAATTTGTTACTGTCACTTAAAAATAGGAGAAGTTATGAATTTTTATCATATACTTCCTGGAGGCAGGAAGTATATGATAAAAACCGGTCAAGTGGGTGTCGGGCCACGCGCAGTGTAGGGTTCCATAGTTTTTATAACAGCCAAGTGCGTGTCGTATTCGCTGATTGATCGTTTCGTACCATGCTCTAACTAAAAGCCAAACATGACTACCTAACTAATTTGACTTCCTATACAAATCCTCACCTGATCCGACAATTTTGCACGAAAAGTATTAATTTTTTTAGAGATTTGTATAATACTTGTCATAGCCGGTGTTTTGAATTTAAATACGGACACAGAGCTACACTACTCAATCGTCACAAGAGGCTAGCAAGATACAACTGGCGCTTAGCGCCATCTATCGACATTTCTGTAGAGTTGTTCGAAATTTTCGAGTCAAATACAATTGGTCGACTATTACTTGTAAACTTGTAAAGCCCACTTATGTGTGATAGTTTTCCTTTAAATTTCGTTATATATAGGTAGTACTGCCGTGACATTTGAATATCTAACTACAACCGTTTAGTTGATAGAGGGGAGGACACTTGACTCTAACGAAAACTGGTACATTAAAGCTTGATAAGTCACGAACGGTTTACTTAATCAAAAAACGGTCTTACCAAACCCCTAATATTTTTGAAAGACCTATCCAACCATATCCTACACTATGGGAATAACGAAAAAAAATAATTATCATCCCACTTTACATGTATGGGAGGTAGCCTAAATAATTGTTTTTTTCAAAGTTTTATTTTACGACTTTTTTGGTGTCATCAACGTGTATACTCATGCCAAATTACAACTTTCTAGTACCAATAGTTTTTGAGCTAAACCGCGGACAGACGGACAGACAGACGGACATGGCGAAACTATAAGGGTTCCTTGTTGACTACGGAACCCTAAAAATGGGAACAAGAATTGGTATAGAAAATTAACTCATATTTATTGTCTCAATATCAATATCCTCTTCTGTACATTGGCTACAAGAAGTTTTCAACATAATTTGAATCCTCAAGGGGTCAGGTTTGATCAAAAGTAATTCCTTACCCTGCTGATGATTCATAACAGAGTAATGCTTTAGGATTTCATGTATTGCCAAAGTAAAACACTTAAGTACACTGTTAAATAAGTTGGACATTAACCAAACAAACCTCATGTTACTAATCTGGGCTATCAACTTACATGATTTTGTAATAAGGTCAAAATTAACTAACTACAATACTACTAATGCAGTGATTAGATTAAAATCTACACTGAAGTAGATAATTTGACATTTCATTGTATATGGAACCATTGTATCATAAATTACCATTTATTGTAATAAAAAGTATAATTATAAGATCTTACATTGTGGGGCGGCCTCAGGTTCATCAATCGCTTTGGGCTCTTCATAACTATAATTTGGATTTGACATTGTGTTATTGTATTGATTTGTATGCACTGCTTCCACGTCGATACGTGCACTACGGTTATTGTGGTCAGGGGAATAGTCCTGAAAGTCCAGAAGTTCACCTGTGTTTACGTTTGCCATGATTATTTACTTCATTTATTAACACTAAAGTCCATAAAATCCACGCAATTATATTAACTTTTTCGTAATGTCACATTCACGTCACTTCTTTAGTCATTAGAAACCAATGACCTTTTACTCTAAGTTAGAAACTGTCAAACTCATCAAACTGACAATGAAGAATAACAACAAAAAGTGTACGTCACCAGGTTTGAAACGCTCCTCGTCGTACATACATGAAAACACCAAAATACCGGTTTTCAGATTAAGACAAAACTAAAAATGCGCTATAACTTTTTTATTTGGTTTATCAATAAGCTGCCCTTATGGGTTACACCACCCAATTTTAACTGGCTTGGGGGGTTCTCACTTCCCTCGGGTTAAATGAAACGTCCATAGATAAAAACTTTATACCAAAAAATTAAACCGACTCCCAAAAAACACTGCAAAGTGAAAAATAACTTTAATTTCGGTAGTCGGTGTCTTTAGTTTTGTATTTTCGTTTTTGGCACCGACTTCCGAAATTAAAGTTATTTTTCACTTTGCAGTGTTTTTTGGGAGTCGGTTTAATTTTTTGGTAAAAAGTTTTTATTTCACTCTTTTTAGTTGGTCAATTTTTAATTTACCTAGTTACAAGAGCCTAAATGTCAACTACTTATAACCTTTTACAAAATATTGCTTTTCCCAATGCTGGGCCGTTAATTGTTGAGGAGTTCTCCTGGTACTTCACCACCAGCTCTACATCACCATATGCATTGTGACGAGCATAAAATGCTTAACATCCATATTCAAGTAATCGAATCGCAATCCACTCAATACTTATTGAGTAGTTTCGGCGGCCATCTGTGGTCTTCATCATCAGTTCCACTTCCTCAAATGGTACTTTTTGAGAGCAACTGCACAAGTTAAAATACGTGACCCTCGCCTAATTGCAGAAGCTTTTAATAACTATTTTATAGACGCAATTAAACTGACTAATTCTACTCCTTTATATACGACTATTGAGACAAATTGTAACTCAATGTTTATTCCCCGTACACTACCATCTGACATAGTAAGTATAATCTACTCCTTAAAAAACACAAATAGCCACGGATATGATGGCATCATTACTAAAGTCGTGAAATATGTAGCTCAATTGATAGGCCCCGTTATGAGTTATGTCATCAAGCTTTGCATTGAATATGGTACGTTTCCTGAAAAATTAAAAATTACCGTTATCAAGCCTATTCATAAAAAAGGTGATAAGAGGGCCATGGGTAATTATAGGCCGATAGCGCTTGTTCCAATTTTTTTCAAAATAATAGAGAAGGTGATTTTTAATAGCATTTCATCATTTTTTGAAAAGCATAATCTCATAGCAAAAGAATAATTTGGCTTCAGAAAGCGTAGAACAATAAATATGCCAATTTATGATGTAATTGAGAAAATAGTCTCTAATGTCGATACTAGAACACCAGTGGCAGCCTTGTTTATGGACATGTCAAAAGCATTTGACCATGTAGATCATGGTATACTGCTAAACAAATTAGAGCGTTATGGGTTTAGAGGAAATGCATTAGACATGTTAAAATTATTCCTATCTAATCGCACTCAAATTACAAAGTTTGATAGGCTCTGTATGACGTCTAAAATTGAAAACACTTACATGTCTCGACCTAAAAAAACTATTTATGGTGTCCCCCAAGGTACCATTTTGGGTCCTCCATTATTTAACATCTACATAAATGACATGCCTAAGGTCAGTAAAAATCAGATGGTCCTATTTGCTGACGACAGTACCATTCTATTCTCTAGTAATGATATTAATGCTCTAGAAAATGACATAAATGATGATCTTAGCAATATAATAAATTGGTTAGTAAATTATAATTTAAAAATTAATTTAGACAAAACTAAAATAATGACATTCAATCAAAGAACGAATAAACCTAAACTGAATATACAATATGATAATATAGCAATCACTGAAACTGACACAACTAAATTTTTGGGCCTTTACTTAGATAGTCATTTGACATGGAAATATCACATCGACGCTTTGTCCAAAAAGCTCAGCCAGTTTGCATATGCTTTGTACAAGCTGTCAAAGATAGTTATTCGCACTATAGCGCAAATATCTTATAATGCTTATGTGGCATCTAGCATTAGGTATGGAATCATTTTCTGGGGCAACTCGACTGATAGAGACATTGTTTTTCAAGCTCAGAAGAAAATCCTTTACCAAATTACACTCAACAGATAGTTGCAAACCACTATTTAAAGAGTTAAACTTACTCACTCTACCGTGTATGTACATCTATGAATTGGGAGTGTTTGTCAGATGTAACCTCCATTTATACGAAACCCTGCGCTCTCGACGTTACCAGAATACTATCCGTGTTAACTCCCATAGAACCGCTTTATTTAGTAAAAGTGTGCTCGGTATGGCCTCGAAAATATATAATAGCATACCAGTTGCTATTAGAAATAAAGAGTGTCTGGGATCCTTTAGGAAGTCTTTGTTTAGGTTTCTTTTGGATAGATGTTACTATTCCATCACGGAGTTTATTAATAAACAGATGTATGAAGATCCGACTTCCTAATTATTTAACTCTTTAATGTTATTTTGTCTATTTATTTATGCGATTGTAGTCAAAATTATAATGACATAATATATAATTATTACTTTATTGACATATTATTGATTATTTACATATATTAAATTGAATTTAATAATTTTGACAAAGTTCCTAAATTGTATTGTACCTATTATTTTTATTGTATAACTTGATTTTGTACGCCATATATATTGGCAAAACATAGTGCGCATATTTTCAACACTGACTATCTGTAACCCTACCTATGTTTGACAAACTAAATGATTGATTGATTGAAGTTACTATAAGAAATACCTAAAACGCCATTGGTGTGCCTATAATATTTGAAGAGTTCCCTCGATTTCTCCAGGATCCCATCATCAGATCCTGTCCTGACTTGATGACAATGGGACCAATTTCGAAGTATACCCTTTCAAACAAAAAAATAATTTTCCAAATCGGTTCAGCCGTCTTTGAGTAAACGGTGATCAATTGATCATACATAAAAAAAAATATACGCGTCGAATTGATAACCTCCTCTTTTTTTCGTCGGTTGAAAAAAAAATATATATACTCGTCGAATTGACAACCTCCTCTTTTTGTCGTCGGTTGAAAATAATGTCATCAGAGGGTAATCGACGAAATCCAGAATCCTAGTCATGGCAGCAAGCAACAGCAACTTATTAGACTGACAGACTAGCTATCCTAAAAGCTTAGGATACAGTTAGGTCTACACAGCAACTGTAGTCCTTTAATAATACACAATATTTTTATGCCAGATGTCATTATTTAGCCAGTAATTTAGTTATTGGTATGTTTAAAAAAAATAATTTTCAACTGGCATCTTTTTATGGTCTTTCATGTATTGTTGCAGCCGGCTACACTACAGCTCACCTTTCTTATTAAAATTTGAAGTCTATATACCTACTTCAAATAAGAAAGGTGAGCTGTAGCCGGCTGTAGCCATCCACGATTTACCTACAAGTGATTATCATTATTGTATTATATATTATAGAGTGTGTATTCTATAATTTACATATATATACAATTGGAATATTGTATATATATATATATAATGTGCAATAGAAATAAGCAATAAGAGTTCCAATTTAACTGTTTTTAGTTTTCATTCAGTTGCTTTACTCTATTCATAAAAGGTTATGGTATTGGGGTTGCGGGAATTTTCTAACGATATACCACAGTCCCGGTACCACAAGGGTAACTGAAGGAACAGGGTGGGTTTTTAGTCAGTACTTCAGAAGAAGTCTGACCAAAGAGAGTCTGACTGACACTCCCTTCCGCTTCACCCAGAGCAGGAGGAGTCATTTGATGATTTTCCAACCGGAAAAAACAAAAACAAGGTGTGTAACTTTACAGTTACTGGATAACATTTTGTTACGTTAAAAGTAAGCAGGTACATACGTACAGTACGGCCGTTCTTTCTAACTTGGCGAGTGTGAAGTTAGGCTCTGCGAACTTTAGCGCTTCTGCACTCGTACAAAAATAAAGGTTTTAAAAAAATAAATGCCAATAACAGTTGTTAATAGGAATAACAACTGCTAATGGCATTTATTTTTTTAAAACCTTTATTTTTGTACGAGTGCACAAGCGCTAAAGTCCGCAGAGCCTAACTTCACACTGGCCAAGTTAGAACGGCCGCATTGTAAGAATCTAAGTAACGATGAATGGACTGTGTGACAAATAAAATGTTTTAGAAAAGAAAGATGCTGGCATGAAAAAATTCAATGTCGAAGACATTGTTCCTTGAAAAAGTTAACTGCTGTGGCCGTTCTGTGGACACCTACCTAATTAGGGCGCGTACACATAGAACGTCCGTTTTACAGGTCCGTTTAAACGTATATTATACTAGCGTATATAGTTGTATGAGCGAGTTCACACAGAATACAGTATTCCTGATTCAGTAAAAAATACCAATCCGACAAAATAAGCAGCAATCCGTTTTACAGGTCGGTTTAAACGTATATGTTATTAGCGTATGTAGTTGTATGAGCCAGTTCACACACATGACAGTATTCCGGATCCAGTAAAAAATCCCACGCACAACAGAAATACTGATCCGTTTTATCGGATCGAAACCGTGCGAGGCTTAGCACGGGGTTGCGCGGGGTGCGGTGTGCTGCACACAGCCGCCATTGGCCGGTTTCATTCGTAGAGTAGTGCACTTGTCCAGTTCTGTAAATGCTGTGTGAATATTACTTCCAGTAGCGATGGATCAGTTAAAAAGGATCCTGTAAAATCGGAAGTTCTATGTGTACGCGCCCTTACAGTTACAGATCCTTTCTATTTTGAAGCCGGTTATTGCTTCTTCTATTTTGCATAGAACTTGAGAAATTACTGTGGCAACCCTGCAAGTACCGCTTAGGGATGTCTCATCGCTTAAAACATTGATATATGGAAAAGTGAAAAAACGATTTAAAAACATCGATGTTCATTGGCGTATCTAGAGATATTTCGCAGGGGGGCCTGGCCCCCAGTAGTAGAAGTAGGGCATCCAATCCCGCAGCCTGAATTCAATCTCGGTATTTGCGGGACTACGAGTTTTCAATCCCGCGGGATCTCGGTATTTGCGGGATCCCGCATATTGAAAATATTCACATTTATGTAAGGCAAATAAAACAATGAATTAAAATCAACTAACTCCACGTTTATTTACGTATTACTATTAGTATGAGATCAATCAAATTACACAGTTTATTTATCACAAAAAAACAATGAATTAATCTACTAACTCCACATTTATTCCAGTATTACTACTAGCATGAGATCAATCAAATTACCCCGTTTATTTATCACAAAAAAACAACGAATTAATCAACTACTTTTAGGTAAGTGTGCTCCATCTTCGACCACATCATCACTTACCATCAGGTGAGATGGTGGTCAAATGCGAAATAATTTTTAATAAAATAATAAATTAATAGTTTAAAAAACCAAAAACACGCATTCAAGACTAATGTTATGAGCAGAAATTAGAAATAAAGTATATTCTATCTATCTATATATCTTCCAATTCCATCGTCAGACCAGTTCGATGGTACCATAATATTGTATTGTCGTCTAATCTACACATAATTGCCAAGTTTCATGATGATACAATAATTAGAAGTACGTTTAATTCAGATTCTTAGATTTTATTGCATATTTAGTTCGTTACAGATCAACCTAATAATAAATCTATGGATTACGCGGTAATTCAAAAAGGTTAAGAAAACCGATAACGGATTTTCTTTAGGTTTATTATAACCTTGAAACCTGATCATGTTCAAAGTCCATTACGTGGCCTTTCTCACAAGTGCAAACACGACTATGATACGATATTCCATCATGGAATGCCACTGCCTATCTTCCGGCTTCATCATCAGACCTTGAATCCTAATCGTGGTTTAAGTTCATTACAAGCTTTTCTAAGAAATCCAAAACAGCTATGATACGATTTTCCATCATGAAGTTCCAGTTCATATCTTCCGGCTTCATTATCAGATCAGTTTGACAGTACCATATTATTGTATTGTCATCAGAATTACATACTGCTGCCAATTTTCATTACGCAACGACCCTTGGAAGATGGTTAAATTACCTTACCTTACCTTACCTTAGTTGGTTACCTTAGATTCCATTACATAGTTTGTTACATACAGGTCGACCTAATAAAAGCGTGTTAAAAAAATAAAACAAAACTAACTCCACATTTATTTACGTACTAGCTTTTGCCCGCGACTCCGTCCGCGTGGAATAGTTACTTTGGGCTAACGTTAAATTTAACCCCGATTTTGAAGCATTCTTCATTGGCGCTCCGCTCCTATTGGCCTTAGCGTAATGATATATAGCCTTTCTCTATAAATTTACTATTTAATTAAAAAATAATTTTTCAATTCGAACCAGTAGTTCCTGAGATTATCGCGTTCAAACAAACAAACAAACAAACTCTTCAGCCTTATATTATTAGTATAGATAGCTGTTGCCCGCGACTTCGTCCACGTTTCCGTCGATTTTCGTAAAAAAATTGGCCTATGTCCTTCCTCACGGTTCAGTGATTTTGATGTAAAGCCCGATTTACACTTCAATAAGTACAGTAGCGAGTTAACTTGCGTCATCGGCGAGTTAAGTTGTTATTGTAGTTTGAACGGCAAAACGGCCACCGACTGAAATTCGGCTATATTAGGCTACATAAGTTATGAAAAACGGGTGACATCGGTCCCCACGTTGTTTGCAACACTGCCGGCCGCCAGTCACCGAGCGATCACGCTCGCGAGAGGTCGTAGGCATCCTTTTTTTCAGTCCCGCAAATCCCGCGGATCCCGCGCCCGTAATCCCGCATCACGCGGGATTGGAATATGACGCGGGATCCCGCAATACCGAGGTCTCGGTATTCCGGGATTGGACGCCCTAAGTAGAAGCGATTGACCAGATTTTTAAATTTTTCAGCCATAATTGTTTGTTAGTAAAAATTCTCGGGTGGGCACCAGACAATTCTGGGGTGGGCACGGCCCACCCGGCTCCCCCCCTTCCTACGCCTATGTCGATGTTTTTGAATCGACGCTTTTCCGTGTGTGTTTGTGGTAGATGATGAAGCACACCTAGAAGTAACCTGGTCACTCTTGACTTAAAGACCTCAGACTATAAAGGTGAACGCAGACCTAGACGCACCGCAGTCTCTAGAGTCCCCGCAGTCATCGCTTTTTGTTAATGGCCTCGCACATCTATCCGCGCCGCAGTCGCTGCAGTCATTCCTGTCGCCGCACGCATCACACTTGCAGTGTTGCCAGATTTTTGAAAGCATTATCTGTACCGAGGATTTAAAAAATCTGTAAAAAATCTGTATTTGGTATTGGTATTTTGCTCTTTTGTGTAATTTTATCTGTAGGTGCTATAATAGGGAATAAGCAAGTAATTATTTATACGAGAACAAGTAATTTTATTATAAGCCGTTGACAGAGATTCTCTGTCTAAATTATAACTCTGGCAACACTGCGCGCCGTGGATGCGAATGACGTCATCCGCGCTGCGCTAGCCGCAGCGTCCGCTGCGTGCGGGTGACGTCATCAGCTGCGGCTAGGGGAGTTCGATCGTTTCAGGGACTGCAGCGACTGCGGCGCGGGTAGGTGTGCGAGGTTGCATAGAACTTCATATAAAGAATTCGAATGCAAAGACTGCGGCGCGTGCAGTGCGGCTAGGTCTGCGTTCACCTTAACTATCACCATTCAAATAAATATATCTATAATATAAAATAAAATATTAAAAAAATCAAATCTAAATTGAAAAACTATTCACTTAACACCCTATCTTAATGTTATTATTGTATTTTTAAGTTAATTAGTTATATAATATATTTATTAATTATATACATAAGTTAAAAATAGATTATAAATTGATCCCACAGTCAAACTGTCTGTTCAGTTTTGTGGGACATTGTTGTAAATTATAAAAACACCTTGTACCTTTTAAATAATAAAAAAAAAATTAAACAAATTGTATAATTATCACCCTTGTATTTTTGTCGAATAATTACTGTGTTCAATTAATTGTTTGTGTATGTCTTTTTTATTAATAGAATTATAAAATTTGTCAACCTGGTGCTCATTAACCTATGGTATATAACATCGTTCATAAAATATTACTCATAAAAAACTAGGTATCACCGATGTTTTGGGTTTTAATGACGATATTAAAACATCGATGCTTATATGCGATATAATGAAGATGGAAAACATCGTTGAATCGACATCCCTAGTCGCACTTTATTGGCCCAGTGTTGCCAATGTAAGTGATTTTTCGCCATTTAGGCTACTCACGAAGAGAATCGACGACGAAAAAAAAAATGAAAGGCGCCCAGTCGCCTTTTAGGCTACTTCAGTTCAGGGACAACTGTTTAAATTAACTGAATAATAAACGAACTTAAGAAAAAAGAACATTCAAAATTCATTTTTCAATTGTTTATTTGTAATTATATTGTGCTCTCTGAATTGGTAACCTCTTATACCCATTAAACGAGTATTGTGAATACATTATAAAAATAAATGATATTTTGAAGAGTAACTGTGGAGTTTCTTAATGGTTCTTCTCCATAGCAATCGATCAATTTCGAACCGTGCACTAGTGTTCTGTCTCGTTTTAAGGCCACCCTTTTTGTTTATCGTTGGTTAGCTTCGGGGTATACCCTGAATTTATCTTTATATACAACGTGTAACGGAAACCCGTATTCAGTCACTTGCTAGGACAATATCTTTCCCCCTTACAAATGAGCAAAATCAATGCTTTGAGAGTCTGAAAAACGACATTGCTAAATCTTCAATTTATGCTATCGATGAAAATGTGCCTTTTAGTGTCGAAACTGATGCATCAGACCATTCAATCGCAGCAGTGCTAACGCAAGATTCCAGGCCTGTAGCATTCTTTTCAAGAACCCTAAATCCAACCGAATAAAATCATTCTGCTGTAGAGAAAGAAGCTTACGCTATCGTAGAATCACTAAAGAAATGGCGGCATTACCTTATTGGTAAGGAATTTCGCTTGGTCACCGATCAACGCTCGGTTGCTTTTATGTTTAATATGAAACACTCAAGCAAAATTAAAAATGAGAAGATTCAGAGATGGCGGTTGGAACTTGCTGCTTACAAATTTGAAATCATATATAGACCTGGCAAAGAAAACTACGCTGCTGATGCTCTATCTAGAGTTTGTGCATATACAGAATCTCACACCGCCAAACTTATATCACTTCATGAAGCTCTCTGCCATCCCGGTGTTTCACGTATGTTCCATTGGATACGCTCTAAAAATCTACCATATTCCCTTGAAGAAGTCCGAAATATGACAACCACTTGTCGGACGTGTTCAGAAATAAAGCCGAGATACGTAAGAAATACCAGTGATGAGCATAGAAGACTTATTAAAGCAACAGCACCCTTCGAACGCTTGAGCATAGATTTTAAAGGCCCAGTTCCAACGAATACAACTAACAGATTCATTTTAACTGTAATTGACGAATTTTCTCGATATCCATTCGCTTTTCCATGCTCAGACGTCAGCTCAAAAACAGTGGTCAAACATCTCAACAATTTATTCATGATATTTGGTTTTCCATCGTATATTCATTCGGATCGCGGTACAGCTTTTCTTTCTGCTGAGGTGCAAGAATTTCTTCATGAAAGAGGTATCGCTACAAGCCGAACTACAGCCTACAATCCACAAGGCAATGGGCAAGTGGAGAAATTGAATTCTACGCTCTGGAAAACAATACTTTTGGCACTGAAAACTAAAAACTTATCAGTCGAGAACTGGGAGCAAGTTTTGCCGCAAGCTTTGCATTCTATTCGCTCCTTACTTTGCACCGCTACTAATTGTACACCGCATGAGCGAATGTTTAGACACCCACGGAGATCTACTAACGGAATTTCTATCCCAACTTGGCTTACGAATTCCGGCCAAGTATTACTGAAGAAATTAAACAGGAGTAACAAATATGAACCAATTGTTGAGGAGGTGGAACTAATACATAGTAATTCAGATTACTCCTATGTCAGATATCCCGACGGAAGAGAGACTACAGTGTCAAATCGTTATCTAGCGCCGCTGGGATCAGATGACATAGCTCCCCAGGAAACTGAAACTGATCCTTTTGTTACACCACCTACATCACCGGTAACTGAGAACCGTAACATGACACCTTCTTCATCTACAGAGGCAGAAGAGCCGGTCTCTAACCACAGTGGAGTGCGAGTGTCTCAAGAACGACCGCCGATATCTCCGCTACCGGAGATAATTCGTAGGTCCAGTCGCGTGCGCAGACCACCAACATTTTTAAGTGATTATGTTACAGACTAGCGCGGGAGAATGATATAAACTCTTTACTTCTTCCGTCTCTATGAAAACATTTTATTTTATTTTTATTCTTATTGTCAGTTTATCATTGACAAGTTATGTGTCATAAAAACTATCACATTTTTAAGCATAATAGAACCTTGTATTACTAAGAGGTTTTGTCTGTTATTTAATAAGTCTTCTATGCTCATCACTGGTATTTCTTACGTATCTCGGCTTTATTTCTGAACACGTCCGACAAGTGGTTGTCATATTTCGGACTTCTTCAAGGGAATATGGTAGATTTTTAGAGCATATCCAATGGAACATACGTGAAACACCGGGATGGCAGAGAGCTTCATGAAGTGATATAAGTTTGGCGGTGCGAGATTCTGTAGATGCACAAACTCTAGATAGAGCATCAGCAGCGTAGTTTTCTTTGCCAGGTCTATATATGATTTCAAATTTGTAAGCAGCAAGTTCCAACCGCCATCTCTGAATCTTCTCATTTTTAATTTTGCTTGAGTGTTTCATATTAAACATAAAAGCAACCGAGCGTTGATCGGTGACCAAGCGAAATTCCTTACCAATAAGGTAATGCCGCCATTTCTTTAGTGATTCTACGATAGCGTAAGCTTCTTTCTCTACAGCAGAATGATTTTGTTCGGTTGGATTTAGGGTTCTTGAAAAGAATGCTACAGGCCTGGAATCTTGCGTTAGCACTGCTGCGATTGAATGGTCTGATGCATCAGTTTCGACACTAAAAGGCACATTTTCATCGATAGCATAAATTGAAGATTTAGCAATGTCGTTTTTCAGACTCTCAAAGCATTGATTTTGCTCATTTGTAAGGGGGAAAGATATTGTCCTAGCAAGTGAGTGAATACGTTCTGAAAAGTTAGGAATCCATTTGGAATAGTGAGCGAACATACCGAGTGTACATCTGAGTGTCGGTATGTCTTGTGGTGGCGGTAAGTCAATAAGTGGCTTCAGGCGCTCACTGTCAGGTTTGATAATGTGATTGTGAATGTTGTAGCCAAGAATATTAATAGAGTTTTGAGAAAATTTACATTTTTGCATACTCAATGTCAGACCATACTTTTTGGCCGCAGTCATAAAGCGCTCTAAGTTTTGGTCGTGTTCTTCACGAGTAAGGCCACAAATGGTGATGTCATCAAGATAAGCGTACGTCGTCTGAAGCTTTTCTTTTCTAGTTATCCAATCAATAGTTCGTTGAAAACTTGAGACGCCATTTGTCACTCCAAAAGGTATGCGCCTAAACTGATACAAATTACCCATAGCTTCGAAGGCAGTATACTTTCTTTCTTCGGGTAAAATTGGAACTTGATGGTAAGCGCTTTTCAAGTCTATTAAGCTGAACATTGAGTTTTTGGCTACTTTAGCGACTAAGTCCTCTATGTTGGGTAGTGGATATGCGTCAAGCTCAGTATATCGGTTGATTGTTTGCGAATAATCAATTACAAGCCGTTTCCTATGCGTTTCATTTTTCGTTATGAGGACCTGGGCTCTCCACGGTGATTTACTCTCTTCAATCACACCTTCCGCTAAAAGGTTGTCGATCTCGTCTTTAATAAATTTGGTATCCTCATCGCTGAATTTCCTGGATTTTACAGCAACAGGTCTGCATTTAGGAGAGACGTTTGCAAAAAGTGGTACGGCTGGCACAGATGCTGCAGCTACATTACACACGTGAAGTGGTTTCTTTGGTCCACCAAATGAGAATTCTAGTGACGCATGTTCTCCAAGGACGTCATGATCGATTATTATATCGGCGCAAAGATTTTTGACAATAAGGAAATTCACATTTTCGTATTTGTGATCTCCAATGTTAATTGTTTGAAAAGTTTGGCCTTCTACTTGTGAAACATGGTTAAGTGAGGCCATTGAAATTGTTTGACAGCTAGGCTTTGTTTTAAGTCCACAGAGTTTGGAGAAGCTGTCATTGATAAAAGAAACGGAACTTCCTGTGTCTAAGAGCGCTTCTGCTCTTATACCTTTGATGTACGCAGGCACAGTAGCTTTACTTAGGGACGAAGGTGATGCTGCCATAACAATACATGCTGAAAAATCCTTATCTGTTGTAACTGAATTTGCTATTTTGGATGAGCTTCTACAAACTGAAGCAAAATGTCCCTTTTTGTTGCAAATTTGACAGACTCCATCAAACGCAGGACAGTTTCTCCGAAGATGTACTTTCCCCTTCACATAAAAAGCATTTTCTTCGACGAGTAGCGGCAGAGAAACTCTCTTTTTGCTCAACTTGTTGAATGGAGAAATTGGAGGCAACTTGAGCCGTTTCCTTTTGAGCTGCGTTTACTGGCAGGTTATTGAAACTATTGGAATGGGTCTCGGCTGTTTCTAAGGAAATTGCTTGATTGTAAGCTTGATCGAGTGTTAATGTAAGATTTTCTAAAAGCCGTTGCCTATATTTATTCGATAAGATACCTGATATAAAGGCATCGCGTATACAGTCGTTTCTATTTGTTTCAGCGTCGACGGTAGTGAAGCCACAGTCTTTAGATAGTTGTTTTAAAGCTTGTAAATAGGTATCTATAGTTTCATCGGAACGTTGTTTTCGCGATGCAAGCATGTGCCGTGCAAATATGATATTTTTGGGTTTTACAAACAGCTTCTCTAGTATAGTAATCGCTTCATCATACTTATGAGTTTCACTTACATATGCATAAATGTTAGGAGAGATATGGTTTACCAAAAGTTGATACTTGACTTCGTCCCATTGATCTTTAATCGACTGTGCGTCTTCCGCTGATGACGAAAGAGCGGTCGCCTTCTGCTGACTTGCTAAGAAGTATTCAAATGTTCTACGCCAATGCTCCCATGATTTGGATGCGGTATTATCCGATGGGTCGGCATCAAACCTTTCTGGCCTTAGATATTTTTCCATGATTTTTTAAGCATAATAAATTGAAATAACAGACAAAACCTCGTAGTAATACAAGGTTCTATTATGCTTAAAAATGCGATAGTTTTTATGACACATAACTTGTCAATGATAAACTGACAATAAGAATAAAAATAAAATAAAATGTTTTCATAGAGACGGAAGAAGTAAAGAGTTTATATCACATATCTATCCAAAAGGACTGAAGACAACATCTGGTATGGAGTCTCTATGCTCAGCTTGCATGCTCAGCAAACTTTTAGTTATAACTTTTTCTTTAATTCTACCTTTTCGATATAATGTCGTGCCAGGAAGTCGAGCTGTGAACTGCAATGCACGCAGAAGTTAATAAATGCCATATATGTATACTAATATTATAGAGAAGAAAGATTTGATATAAATATTTGATTGAGTGGTATATACAACGTGTAACGGAAACCCCATATCTATCCAAAAGGACTGAAGACAACATCTGGTATGCATTGGCGTATATAGAGATATTTCCCAGGGGGGGCCTGGCCCCCGGTAGTAGAAGCGATTGGCCAGATTTTTAAAATTTTCAGCCATAATTGTTTGTTAGTAAAAATTCTAGGGTGGGCACCAGACCATTCTGGGGTGGGCACGGCTCACCCGGCTCCCCCCCATCCTACGCCTATGCTGGTATGGAGTCTCTATGCTCAGCTCAAAATAAGTGACTTACAGAATTTACCACAAATCATTGGTTTCATATGTTTCTTGAATATCAGTAATAACAAACGTGTTACATCACTATGAGGGTCATCACTTTCCACGTCAGTTGCCAATAAAACGATAATTCTCTTCGTTCTTCTTAATTTGAAAAATTCAGCCTCTGGTATCAATGTATTGAAATTTCTAATAAGCTCCACACATATAGACATAGCATTAGAAAACCCTGGCCATATCGTTTGTTATCATCCAAAGAAGCCGTGCACTCGGTATGTTTAGTCCCTTGAAATTACACGTTGTATAACCAAATTTAGGCTGTAATGACGTAATAAGTATTAATTTTGGTGCAAACGCAATCATCTTATTAAACTGAGTTCGGGTCAATTCCAGTTATTATTTGTCATTTTCATTTTAGTTCGTACCGCATTTGGGTCGAAGTATTTGTTTCACGAAAAATTATCGACGCATACATTATGCGCGATGGGTGGATAAAAATACCAGCATTTAAAGCAAGTAAATTAGGTAAAAATAAATTGATATAAACTGAATTTTTACTGATATTTTAAGCTTCATACTTATATACTTACTACCACTGACTGAAATTCGCCTATATTAGGCTACTTAAGCTGTGAAAAATGGGCGACATCGGCCCCAGCGATGTTGGCAACACTGTATCGGCCGCATTGTCGGCGACGACGTCGTCGCGTGGTAGCCATTTTGTTTTCAACTGGACTTCGTTACGTCAATACGTATTCTCTGTCGGGTCCGAAGAACACTAAGCTGTACGTGATTTAGTTATAATAAATGTATTCATTCCATTAGTACGTGAGGTGATTGCTGTAATTACGTGTGATTATTGTCTTCAGTGATGTTATATTCGCGATAACGTAAGTTCACTACGTGTTCATTTCTAAAACTTCGCCATATTGGTAATCCACGTAACGAACGAAACTAAAAGCGTAGTATTTGGTTATTTGCAGTGATGTGCAGTTGAAGATTGTGCTTGGCATGGTGACATCAACGACTGCAGTCGTCGTTCAAGATGTCGAAAGAAATAGCGGAAGAGTACGCGTCCAGTTTGGCAGACCTAACCGTCAACAGCAAGCCACTGATAAATATGTTGACGATCCTTGCCGAAGAGAACATCGACCACGCAGGGGTTATCGTTGAAACAGTGGAGAAGCATTTGGAGAAGGTGAATTTCAATTTTTAAAAATTAACGCGTGTGAGGCGCCGTGAATTTATGCCACAGTCACGTGAGAGTCGGGGGAATATGGGAAAGTGTTCTCAGAATGACGACGCACGCTCGTCGTAGCGTGCTTTACGTGTTTACTTTAGTGTGACTAATTCAAGCCCGTTGTAACAGTCGAAGCACTAACAGGTATCTCCTAGCAGATGTTTCAATTTCACAACATTGCTTCAAACAGTACGACAGAATTGGTTATCTATACTTTTCTGTAAATTGTTCTTATCGTAGATTAAAATAACTTTGTTTCGAGACTGGCTGCCTATCATTATTTTTGAGCACAAGTTTTACCTTAAATTTCTAGTATAGATGTTGCTTTGCTCATTTTTCCATCCAATATGATCTCTTATTGATTTATGTTTGATTCATACATGAATCATTGGAAATTATAGTTGTAATATACTGAGTCCTACTTTTAGCAGCGCTTGGACTACTTGCCTAGTTTAGTTCAAAACATTGCATAATGTGACATAGCCTACTTGTTTTCTAGCCTAGTCTAAAAACCTCACAAAAATTAGCACATGTAGCTCTTCTTGATAAAATGGACACAATAATATCAAAGTATGAAACTCACCTAGATTACAGTTTTCCTAGTAGACCTGGCAAATGTCCAAAACATTTGTAAAAGATGTGAGATATTACTTTGAAATAGATTTGAGAACTTTATTTAAATATAAAACAATAGCCATCATGTTATTTCTTTTTACCAACTTACAATAAACAATAGGAGATACCTGTAGCAAAAGATAATTACAGATAACGCAATCTACCTTCAAGGGTATGTAATCCTTATCTTTTTCAGTTGTGTATTCAAGAAATTGTTCACAATAAAGCTTTTTGAAACTGAATTCTTATTTATTTTTCACGTATTAACAATTAAAAAGGTTGATAAAGCAAATTCTTGTCTTATTCTATCCCATACCAATATGAAAAGTACTGCCAACCTTGGAGAGAGGAGGCCAAGTGCGTGCTTGGCCAGCCTGGGGTTTGGGACTAGAAGTTATTTTTCCTCTACACAGGTACACCCTGACATCAAGCTGCCTGTACTATATTTAGTTGATTCCATAATCAAGAATGTTGGCGGAGCCTACACCACGAAGTTTTCACAGAGCATTGTCAATATGTTTACCAGGACATTCAAACAGGTAATTGTGAGTTAATTGTCATATAAATGCTTTGTGAAGTTATTGTTATTATTGTCAATATTCCCCCTAATATTAATTGTTTTCGCAGGTTGATGAAAAAATAAGGTCACAAATGTTCAAGTTACGTGAAACTTGGCATGACGTATTCCCAGCAACCAAGCTGTATCAGCTAGATGTGAAAGTAAACCTTATTGATCCGGCATGGCCGATACAAGCACAGCCGCAGCAGTCAAACATCCATGTAAATCCAAATTTTCTGAAAAAGGTGTTTTTTAGTTCATTTATTGTTTTGACGTTAATTTAGTTTAATATGCTAGCTTAAGTAAAGTTGGTATGAGGCTATGCATGCTTACTGCATACCATTTCCATCAGTAAAGTACTATCATTTGTATGCTGTGATGCACAGTTCAGTATTTCGATTTCTCAGCAGTTGGGCTCTCACGCTTGAATATAACTTCCTGTTCACCATACTTATTATTTTGGCAGTATACATTTTAACACTACCCATATGGCCCCAATTTTTAATGCAACTGGTTATTGACATTCGCAAATTCCATAAGTTTGGTAAACTTGGGTTCTTAGGCCCCACCTAAGAACCCGAAATATCCAAAAATACCAGCATAGTCAAAAAAAAAACATGTCCAACATACTTATTCATCATTCTAATCTCACATTTATCTCAACAGAATGTGCCAACTACCAGCACAACAACAGTCACACCAACCCCAGCCGTTCCCCCTGAGGAAGACGAGAAGATGAGGAATATCCTTGCTAAGAAGGAACAAGAGCTTCTCATGCTGCAGAGGAAGAAAGTGGAGATGGAACTGGAACAGATGCGGCGGCAGGTCGAGATTGCTGAGAAAAGTGCCGTTAAAAAGGTAAGATATTATATAGGTACTAATCGCTTCTGCCCGCGATTTCACTCGCATCAAAAGTTTTATCAGCAAAATATTTAACTTATGTTACTCAGAAAGAATGTAGCTTTTTAATGGTGAATGAATTTTCTAAATCAGTTCTATAGATCCAAAGGTAACTAGAAACTTTAACTCTATAATTACCTATATTGTTTTTACCAGTGACCACTGCGTCACCCTGATGAAGTGAGAATTTCTTCACGATAAAAATAGCCATTTATCTCTAGATTACTCTGCAAATAAAGTAAACTAAATATCCGTATTAAAGTGGAACAAGCCAACAAACAATACAATTCCAACCTTGTTATAATACTTTCAAGGTCCAATTTGTAGTGCCACAGAATGAGAGCTAATTTGCCAACGAAATAGTACTAACTGTTACCAACTTGACATTATCATACAAAAAACCGTTATCGTAAAAGTAACTTAATTTGTCTAAATCATATGGAGCTGTATTCAACATCTTTCTGCTTTATCATGTAAAAATTTTAATTCAATAAAACAGAAGCAGTATCCTTTATCTTAAAGTATGATGTAGGATATCAACGTTAATCTTCCTGCCATTATCCTATTTATTTGGGTTCGGTGCCACACGTTTTTTTTTCGTTCTCCCCTGTTAGATGTATCATAAAATCCTTTTTCTTTCATATAATTCCTCACACAATCCATCCATTATTTCTAAGGCCTTCCTTTACCTCTCCATCCGTCAACATTCATTTCATTCATCAACATTCATTAATTAACTAAGATGTCAATAATTACCAATGACCCAAAACAATAATTGATCATATCATACTTTCAATAACATAAATTAGCTATTGTTAAAAGTAATTAGACGCAATATTTAGATGAGCTCTACAGTATAATTTATAAATCCATTAACTAATTGCAGCCACAATGTTAAGCATGCTTGTCATTATTATAATACCATTATATTATGTGATCAAAACAATAGTACCTAGTTATAAATACATTCTTGCGATATTTATGTTTTCCGAATGTTATTTCCTATTTCAATGTACCATGTTTATCACGATTTCTCATAAACTTTATTCTATTGCAATAACTAGGTACTTGATCTAGTAACTAGCATTCTTATAAAATTAAAAGGCAGACAGGATGAGGGCATAATCATTGCTCATTACACAAATGAGCATGTTGTCCCAGTGGTAATGAACGCATCTGACCAGTTGTAATTAGTTCGTGCCCAATTAGGTATATTTTTCATTCATTTTGTGTAATTTTTTTCTGTACCCAAAGCAACATATATAAAATTGAAGTGTAAGTAATACAAACCTTGACTTGACAAAAACACAAAAAAAAAGTCAGCGGAAATTACATTTCGGCGACTCATTCTTGTTTATTTAGATTATATATTTTTTACAATCCTCATCACGCTTTGGACGTCACTAAAATTGTTTACGGATAGCGCCAGCCCTGCATTCGGCGGCGGAACGTTGCAGTAATACTTCAGATATTATTTATTTATCATTAAAGATAATAATGTTCAAGTTAAGTGTCTGGTTTTCCCGCAGTCTGATTTCATTCTGTACAAGGTTTTCTAGAAACTCTGATTGGCCGTAGGTGTTATCTCGGTGTGTATGTGAGGCAGATTAAGCACGACCCATTATAAATTTAAACGCCTCGGGTAAGATAATTGGCAAATAAGACGTGCTGTGTTTGTGCGCAGTTCATTGGATATAATTCCATAGATAGACTTCATCAAATCGGTTACATTTCGGGGAGTGTGCGATGGAATTACATCTAATTCCGCTAAGCCCGTTCCATCATCATCAAACGTCGATGCGCCATCATTTCATATTGTACATCCCACCCATACGCACAAAACGTTTTGGGAATACTTTCATTGTGCGTACGGCTGAGTGGAATTCCCTGCCGGATGTCTGTGTTTCCTGATCGCTATAACCTAGGGGTCTTTAAGTTAAGAGTGAATAGGTTACTTCTAGGCAAGCGTGCTCCATCTTCGACCACATCATCACTTACCATCAGGTGAGATGGTGGTCAAACGCGAGCCTATTATCAATAAAAAGATATATATATATTCTGTACGCGGTTTGGCTAACGCGAAAGGTTTTTCATCTAAAAATGTAGCTTATATCACTCAGTAATAACGTAGACTCGTGCAAGAATGGTTAAAATCGGACTAGCCAGCCCGTTGAACATCATGCAATATTTTCGCACCTTTTTAACTTTCACAAATATTTTAAAACCAGAATTAGTCAAATTCGTCTAGCCGCTCTCGATTTTTAACCGACTTCTGAAAAAGGAGGAGGTTCTCAATTCGGATGTTTGTTTTTTTTTTTTTAATGTTTGTTCGGGCATAGCTCCGTCGCTCACCAACCGATTTGAAAATTTCTTTTTTTGTTGGAAAGGGTATACTTCCCAAATGGTCTCATGAAAATTTTATCGACATCGAACAAGCCGTTTCTGAAAAATCAACAAAAGTCTAAAAAAAAAGATTTACATAGATGATCTTTTCGGTTACTCTATATTGTGTTTTTTGTTCGCGCGTTTTTAGTTTTTTGCAGTTGACATTTTGGCTTTTATAACTAGATTAATTACAAATTGACCCACTAAAAAGCGCGAAAATAAAAACTTTTTTGCAAAAAAATAAAACCGACTTCCATATCAAAACACTACAAAGCCAAAAATAATTTTAATTTCGGAAGGCGGTGTGAAAAAAAAGAAAATACAAAACCAATAACACCGACTACCGAAATTAAAATTATTTTTGGCTTTGTAGTGTTTTGATATGGAAGTCGGTTTTATTTTTTTGCAAAAAAGTTTTTATTAGTGAAACTAACGAAGAGCAATTTATTGATTTTATAGATGAGTAGTTTCGAAGAACTTCCTTCATATAAACATTACCCCTTTATTATATTAGTATAGGTAGATTGTTTATCTCCTCTTTCCCAAGATACAGACAGGTTTTCTGCCTAGTTTAGGAAAGGGAGTCCAATGACTCATTATTTTCTATATGATTTCTAAGTATAAGACAACTCTGTACTTACATTGGTCACAAATGTACAAATAATTTGCAAGCTTGTTACAAGCAAAACATGATGTACCAATTTTAAAATTGTATCACCTTTTATTACCTACCGTGTTTTTAGCAAATAAAAAATACTTAAAAAAACTTATCTCAAGTAAGTTAAGTGGTTTTAATTAAGCAGATGAATCATTGGAAAAAACTGGAGATTTGTTAGCTTTTATCGGACTGAAGTATATTTTAGGTCGTCAAAACATGTTTCATGTATCGTGTTTATATTAATTTTATACATACTCCGGTTTTTATTCGTGTTCCCTCTTATTCAGGGAAGATCATAGTACTGTAAACTAGGTTGTGTGTATAATTGCATCCGTGCAAAGAAAGGCTGGTCGGGTCGGTGTCTTAAATGATTTTGCTCCAGTCGTATTTATTAAAAAAAAAAAACAAATATTTTTCTGCATATTCCTGTAGAGAGTACCTGTAGAGTTTCTTACCGGTTCTTTATAGGAATGAACTAATTCGAACATTTCACTAACTTCTGACTTTTTATAGTTGTCCATGAAGGCTTATGTGAAATAAAACTATTCCGTTTAAGTTTGAACGATTAATTTATACGTATCACGGTTATTGTGGCAGACCATTGAACGATTAGAGCACCACTACTTTTTTAACGGGATCGCTCCGTTCATGACTTGGGCCAAACCTGCAAATGATGCTATCGTTTGTACCGAGTCACGACACACTTGCATATGATGCGCATGGTTATTATTATACTGGTGACAAAGACCTTGGAGACTGCGTTTGCGCACTTCCACCGACCCGTTAACTTGGCTGTAATGCCAGTCTTAATCTATTCGTAGTCTTAGTCTATTCGTATCGCGGCGCGCTTAATATTTAATTATTGTTTATCTTTATATTTTCCGTGTTATTTATTTTATATAATTATGATTTTCGCCTCTCTTCGCACGATTCTTTCTCCTTAAGCTAATGCTACTGTTTGAGCTTTGAAGCTACTATAGACAAACAACAGTTTCGATTCCTGATGAAGTAAAAATTGGTGATCATGTCGATTTCCTACATGATAAGAACTGGTGACGTAATCAAGGTTAGAAAAAGAAGTACAGTTATCTCGTTTGTTTCTGATGGGGCTCATGAGGAATTGAAGAGCACTGCTTAAATATTGTAAACATGCATATGGCGATTTGGTATTTATTTATAAGGTGCATTCAGAGGTTTTTTTTTCAAGTGAAAGTACTGAAGAATGCCTTAGATCAGATGAGCAATGTAACTCCTCAAAAGTCATTCATAATTATTAAGTTTAGCTTTAGGGTATAAATACCACAATATTTTTTTTTTAATAAATTGAAAGAAACACCGGCGGCCAAAATTCAAAATATTTTTGCATTTGGTATCGTTTTTTATATACATTCTATATGAAGGTTTTTTTTTTTTGTATTATTTACATATTTACTTTGTTTTATACGCTTCAATAATGGTGTTAATATAACAAAAACGAAATAGTGTTACTCTGTAAAAGATTTAAAATAAATGTTACAATTAAGTATAAACATTAACTATAAACAAAGGATAGTTACCGTTTAACGAACGAATCGAGATGTGAGGCCTATCTTTCATGTGGTAGTTAATTGTATATTCACAACTATTTACCCGCAACTTCGACTACGTTGATTTTTAAATAATTTATAGCCAGCACTCGGCAATAATGCACCTTACAACCAATGAAAAAAGTAAAATAGAATTGAATCCAATTCTAATTTTTTACTTATATGTAGAAGTGTTAGTTGCGAAGTTCAAAATAACCAATTCATACAATGTTTTCCTTAATCTATTTCTTGGAAGGCGAACTATTATTTTCCAATACAATCACAAGTGCCAAGAATAGATACTTTGTTTTCAAGTAGGACTTCATGAGTTTAGTTAAGGCTAAGGAGTGGAATTCCCTTTCGGAGTCTGTGTTTCCTGATAGGTATAACCTGTGGGTATTTTAAGTGAAGAGTGAATAGGTTACTTCCTGGTAGACGTGCCGTTCTTCAAATCATCGTTGACCAATATGTGAGATGGTAGTCAAACGCGAGCATGATATAAAAAAAATCAACGTTAGCATCAATAAAAAACAACGTTAGCATGGATACTATGTAGTGAATTTAACCAACAAATTTATTTCGAATGAAAACACACGTTTTTGTTATTATATTTCGCAACTGTAATTTAAACCATAATTATACGCCCAGAAAATTGTCAGATTGATTATAATGCTGTCACAATATCAAAATTCAGTCATATCAGATCCATCAGTTACTATTTTCGGTATCGAAATATTAGTTTTAATTATTTTATTGTATACGCTATTTTTTTACTTATATGAAAAACTAGCTTCTGCCCGCGACTTAGTTCGCGTAGGAGGTTTTTCCCGCGTAAAATCCCGATCCCGTGGGAATTCCGGGATAAAAAGTAGCCTATGTGTTATTCCAGGATGTAAACTATCTACTTGCCAAATTTCATTCAGATCCGTTCAGTAGTTTTTGCGTGAAAGAGTAACAAACATCCATCCATCCTCACAAACTTTCGCATTTATAATATTACTAGCTTTTGCCCGCGACTTCGTTCGCGTAGGAGGGTTTTCCCGCGTAAAATCCCGATCCCGTGGGAATTCCGGGATAAAAAGTAGCCTATATGTTATTCCAGGATGTAAACTATCTACTTGCCAAATTTCATTCAGATCCGTTCAGTAGTTTTTGCGTGAAAGAGTAACAAACATCCATCCATCCTCACAAACTTTCGCATTTATAATATTAGTAGGATAGTATAGTATTATAGTATAGTATAGTATTAGTAAGAAGATATCAGATATAGAATATCAAAATCACTCATAAATCAAGTGTTTACTGCAAAATTATGCTAAATGCGGTGTAGTTAGTTTTGAGATATTAAGTCCTAAAACTTGATTAAATTACTAAAATGTCAGTATGCCCTTCATACTTAGTAGACACAAGAAGTTGAACAGATTGAAGATTAGACATATTTTTGTGTTATACCAGAATGTGGACATTCTGGTATAACACAAAAATAGTGCTTTCATGTGTTTAACGCATTTTTAGGAAAAATTTTTGGAAGTACTATATGTATTGTAGAGAAGCCTGTTGACTAATCGTGAAAGTTAACTGTTGCTAATGTGTTTATCAATTTTGTGTTAGCCGGTTTTTGTTGCATAACATGACGCAATAACGCGAATGACTAAGACCTTATGCAAACATGCTCTTATGTATATGTGTCCCGTTTTATATAAATACATAGTAGCTATAATTAGTTCTTTATCTGCATCGAACAAACAATGCGACTCAAATTGTGCATTTTAATGAGCTCTCTCTTTCTCTTCTGAACGATTTCTGACAATCCGATTGAAAAAGATACCATCCGTTAAAATGCGTAGAGCGATTACACTGCAAATTATTTCAGTGCACAAGTTTTTGTTTTTAAATCTTATGATATTGTGTTTTATGCTGTGCTATAAACAAAATCTTTAGACGAGGATCAACATAATTATGTATGTTTTTATCGCTACAGTTGTGATTTCAAATATACAATGTGTAATTTAAAGGGTATGTACGGTCGGCCAAGAAAGTGGTGTACCAGTTTTGATTTAGTTTCCCGGTCATCGAAAATTACAACAAGGTTCGTTATAAAAAGATATTACTGAAAGAGACAACATTATCATGACGTAAACCTATGTATTTAGTATTCATACGTCATATGTCACATATAAGTACATGACATTTTAACCTTTAGTATAAATGAAAAGGACATTAGTTTCTACAAAGCAATTGAAATGTTTCCAAACAAAAGTAATAAAAACTATTTAGACAACCGAATTCCATTTGAAAAAGAAAACTGACAATTGACATTTTGTCAAATATATGCAAAAAATCGATATATTTTCCGTGTTATTTTTCAATCAACTGCATATAAAATCATCTCAATGCCTGCCAACTTGACCATTGCCGAAAGAGCACAAATAATTGCCCAATTTAATGAGGGAAGCAGTATCAGTGCGATATCCCGGAATTTGAATATATCGAGGCGTTCTGTCCGCTTTTGGATTCGTCGTGAAGGAGAGGAGGGAAGTTTGTTGGATCACAGAAGAAGTGGTCGCCGGCCTGCACTCTCCAATAACGATAGAGAATTCATGAGACGGGAATATGAAATCAATGGTTTTAAGCCCACAAAACATTTTGCGGAGATGTTCGATGTGAGTGCCCAAACAATAAGGAATCATCTACATTACATGGGGTTGCACCACAGGCATTACGCCAAGAAAATATATTTGACGGATGCTCACAGACTTGCTCGTCTGAACTTCGCCAGAGAGCACTTAGAGTTTGATTGGTCTAATACAGTGTTTTGTGATGAAAAAACGTTTAAATCCAGTCAGCATGGACGTCTTCACCTTTGGCGATATAATTCAACACGGTATAAAGATGATCATGTAATCCCAAATAGAGAATCAGGTCGAATTTCCGTAAATATTTGGGGCTGGATGAGTACGGATGGTGTAGGAGAATTGTGTTCTCTACTTCCTCGAGCGACGGCTGTAAATTATATCGACGTGCTTCAGAATGCAATGCTACCGACAGTCCGTAATGTTTACCCGGAGAACGAAGTGCCACAATTTGATTTTGTTCAAGATAATTGTTCAATTCATAATGCGAGGATCGTAAGAGCCTGGTTTCGTTCACACACTGACGTAAGGGTAATTCAGTGGCCCTCAAGATCGCCGGACCTCAACCCGATAGAAAATCTTTGGGGCCTTATGGTCCAACGATGGTCGCATCAAAATGAAAGAACCAAACAAGCTCTTATTAGTCACTGTAATTATATCTGGGAGGAAATGCGGGGAACCGATATTTGCTCACGGCTTGTTGGTTCAATGAGGTCTCGTCTTTTAGAGGTTATAGAGGCCAACGGCGGTTACACCCGTTTCTAATTTTTAAAAATTTTCAATATCTTCTAAATATTACTATATATGCTATGTTTTTGTTTGTTATAAGTATTTTAAAATTGATTGTAGAAATTTAATAAAAGGATAAATCTATTTTTAGCTTGTTTTTTATTGATATTGTAATTACAAGTTTACAGAAATTGTAGGTTTGTGGACTCGCCTTGTGCCTTTACAATTTTATGTAACTTGTTGATTACAATTCTGAATTTGTAGATACAATTTTGTCATCAAAATCTACAGCCCCCCGCCGTTGATTTTACGACGTCATTGGTTCCATCAAGTTCAAACTAAGAACAGCTGTCACGTTACAAACAGTAATAGTCGTTATCAATAATCAGATAAAGACAGCAATAGAAGTTGTCAGATCGATCTGCAAGCGAAACTAATCTTTATCACCTATGAATCTGCAAGCGATATTCAACCTTAGGGTGGTACACCACTTTCTTGGCCGACTGTACATACCAAGTGCACGGCTTCTTTGGATGCTAACAAACGATATGACAAGGGTTTGGTAATCCTATGTCTTTATGTGTGGAACTAATTAGAAATTTCAATACATTGATACCAGAGACTGAATTTTTCAAATTAAGAAGATTGAAGAGAATTATCGTGTTATAGGCAAGTGACGTGGAAAGTTATTGACTCTCGTAGTGCTGTGACACATTTGTTATGATTGATATTCAAGGAACATAATGTGAAATTGATAATTTCGTATCAATTCTTTGAGTCACTTATTTCGTGCTGAAACTGGGCATAGAGATTCCATACCAGATGTTGTCTTCAGCCCTTTTGGATTGATATGGGGTTTCCGTTACACGTTGTATAATATAAACAGTCGAGATTGTGTCTACGGAATTCATAGGTATTGATCAAGCTAATACTGGTTTATCAACCGACGACCAAAAGAGGAGGTTATCAATTCGACGCGTATATTTTTTTTTTCTCTTTTTTTTTTTTATGTATGATCACCGATTACTCGAAGACGGCTGAACCGATTTGGAAAATTCTTTTTTTGTTTGAAAGGGTATACTTCGAAATTGGTACCATTTATCACCAAGTCAGGATCTGATGATGGGATCCTGGAGAAATTGAGGGAACTCTTCAAATATTATAGGCACACCTATGGCGTTTTGGGTATTTCTTATAGTAACTTGTGCAGTTGCTCTCAAAAAATACCATTTGGGGAAGTGGAACTGATGATGAAGACCACAGATGGCCGCCGAACCTACTCAATAATAAGTATTTCGTGGATTGCGATTCGAATACTTGAATATGGATGTTAAGCACTTTATGTTTGTCACAAGGCATATGGTGATGTAGAGCTGATGGTGAAGTACCAGGAGAACTCCTCAAAAATTAACGGCCCAGCATTGGGAAAAGCAATATTTTGTAAAAGGTTATAAGTAGTTGACATTTAGGCTCTTTTAACTAGGTAAATTAAAAACCGACCAACTAAAAAGAGTGAAATAAAAACTTTTTACCAAAAAATTAAACCGACTCCGAACCGAAGTTATTTTTCACTTTGCAGTGTTTTTGGGAGTCGGTTTAATTTTTTGGTAAAAAGTTTTTATCAATATCGATTCAAACCATTTCCTAAAAGTAACTAAAATGCTTCTTCATAGAACTGCATTTCTCTTGAATCTGTAACATTTATATACACATTCCTAAAGTAGGTATTTAATCTAGAAGCTAAGTGATACAATATGCGGTGTCTCACAAAAATGTATATTGTTTCAGGTGGCAGCAGTGGCAGTAAGCAAGAGTAACTCGAGTGTTGTGTCGGTGGGCGTGCCCGTGCACAGCGTGGCGCCTGAAGCGGCCAGCTTGCCCGTCAGGGCGCGGCTTGGACCGGTGAGTTCTTTCATATTGTCTTGCTAACCTGCGCCTCGAGATAAGGTAGTAGGGCTCGAAAAAGACAATTTAATAGATCAATCTGTGGGTCTCAGCATAAATGATAAATAATCTTTATTTTGCAAATTGGTTATTAAATTACACATAATTTTTTTCGTAAATATTAACTAGATGAAGCCGGTGTTTCTTAACTGACTACCCTGAGAAGAAACACCGAAACAAACTCACTCCGTCTCTTTTAAAGTCCATACAAAATCTATGCTGCTTTAATTATATCGTTTGAGGCGGTCTTTTGAAGAAAGATGCTCACAGATTCGAGTGGGCCTGTCCATACAGTGCAAGCATTTGTAAAATGACGTATAGCTCAACTTAGAACAAGGAGCTTAATAATTTGACGAACAATACCAAGGTAAGGATGTTTGGGTAGGTCGCAAAAGCACTCAAACTGCCAGACAATCATGTTTAACTGGAATAAAATAACTTACATAGTTCACATATTCACAATCGTTTATGTAGATTAGTCTAAAAAAATGGCCTTCCTCCAAGGTAAGGATGTTTGGGTAGGTCGCAAAAGCACTCAAACTGCCAGACAATCATGTTTAACTGGAATAAAATAACTTACATAGTTCACATATTCACAATCGTTTATGTAGATTAGTCTAAAAAAATGGCCTTCCTCCATGCTTTAAAAAGCAAGTTGAATCTTTGGTACTGGTGGTCATTTGGACATGTTTGTTGTTATGGATAGTCGAGCCAGAAAATTAGACACTGGTCGGGCCAAGGGTATTGTGTTACTCGACTAGTGACAGCCTATCCGACCTCCACAAGCCAGTAGAGGGATTGTGGAAGTCACAGCCATCCCATTAGACTGGGAACTGACTAACATGGTCGAGAACAGGTTAGGCGAGTTGATCATCAGAGATGGTCAGAGATATCATCAACGTTGTCTTTTTTTACAGCCAGTGAACAAGCCGATGAACCGCATCGCGCCCGTGAGCGCCGCGCTGGCGGCGGCGCGGCGAGACCCGAGGCTCGCGCGCCACGCTCCCCCCCACGCTCCCCCCGCCCCCCCCCGCGCCGCCTGTCGCCGTGGTCGCTCCCGCAGCCCCGGCCGCGCCCCTCGCCGCCATCGCACCCAACGTCTTCGACATCAAACCGCTCGAGCACGTCACCAAACGGAAAAACGTCATCACCATAGACGTGAGACCGGACGGAGAGCCCGCCCGACCTAACCCGCGGCGACATGACCCGCGCCTGGATAAGAGAGAACCGCGACGAGTGCGGCCGCGGGAAGAGCGCGAGCGACGCCGAGAGGAGCTTCGCCGCGCCGCCGCCGCCGAGCCCGAGCCGGAGCGAGGCCCCACGCCCGCCTACGTGGACAAGATGCCTGACGCTAAAAAGATAAGCAAAATGCCGCCGATACCTAAACTCAGTCGGCCGCAGGCCAAGAGAGACGGCGAGGTCGTGCCGCCCAAGCGCAAACGAGACGGCGCACGAGCCGAGCGCAGGAGGCGCCGCGGGCAGGACGGCCAGAGGGAAGCCCCCGCGGCCCCCGAGCCCCCACCGCCGCCGCAGCCCGAGGAGGCCGAGCTGGTGACGTTCAAGGAGCTGCGCAACTACAACAAGGAGCACTACATGCGTCGCAACCGCCAGAAGTCCGACAGCCCCGAGCCCGCGCCCGTCACAAGTAAGATATCCCTCTCTGTACCCGAGCGCCGACCATCTGTGATATTAGATATAAGCCGCAGCGTGCATACGCTTATTGTGTGGATAATAAAAAGTTTTACAACTCTTGGAGTATTCATATTGACGTGTTTTCTACGGCGATTCTGTACCCTACTCTACCGAACCCAATATCTGTGTTGACTATCGAGAGTAATTAGTTTAATTCAAATTGGTTATTCAGTATATTTTGCACTTCTCATAAATTACTCTAGACTTTGATCGAGGACAATTACTAAACTAATCAGAGGATTCACTGCACAGTCACATTTTATTCTTGGTGTGAGTCAAATTGTAATCCGACGAGTTTATTTACTCTTTACAAGTTATAACTTGTCGAAATATTACTAAAAACGAGGGCGTAAGTTACGGATATTGTACAACTTTGGATAAACAAATGTGGAACCTCATCTTCGGAACACTGAAGAATTGTGGACAACAATCCAAGCACTGGACGACCACTTGAAATCTGAGGACATCACTGGACTCTGCGGATCGACTGAAGTATTACAGCTAGAACTACGGACTGAACAATGCCTGCGTCAAAGTGATATAAACTCAAATCTTGTAGCTGTCACGTAATCCAAAGGACTTAGGTTTATGTCTGACGGAATATAGGGTTTTAACCCACAAAGGTCATAGTTTTGACTTGTACATTTGGAGACACCAGGATTTCATTCGTTAAGACGATAAAAAAAAACAAGTGCATAGCGAAGGAAAGTGAAAAATACATATTCAGTAAGTATTTTAATAAAATCTAATCTAAATAAATATAAAATTTTATATATATATTTTTTACAAATGTAAGTAAGTTATACCACAGAGTATTGAACACATGAAGTGTATGCTTAGCTTAATTTGAGTTGCTTGTTTGAGGCAAAGGGATGTGAAATTTTAATATGATAGGTAATGGGCATAATCTGTTGTCGCCACTTTTATTGTACTCCGCAACTTACAAAAAATATAGGCCCCAGATACACGGAATATTGTAAAATGGTTGCTATTTGTAATATGCAAGTGTGTAGGCACTTCGTTTTCGTGCGACTCTATGTCTATCCATAAGTATTCTAATTAATTCAAATTATGAATAAACTTTTCTCATTTAAGTAGCGAAGAAGTCATGTATTTATACTGCATTAGTCCCAGTTTGATAAACAATAGATATGAAACTGATATTTGGATGGACACCAGACTAAATTAAAAAAAAAAAAAAAAAACTTCATATTGTATTTTGGTCTAAAAAGGATTATCTGAGGACTCGTAAAAACGGTTATTATTTTTAATATGCTACTTCAACCGTAATAGATATTAAAATGCGTCACGTATACCATGTTCTGCATTGCATGGCATACTTGCATCGACGCCCTTTGTTCACGATAAAATCAACAAGCATCCGTCTGATTGTCATGGCTTAAGTCTTAAGTCTACTTTGTAAAGAACTATTCGGCTTATTGGCGATGCAAAGATTCTAACTAGCGCCTCAAGTGTCAAAATTGTGAAGCTGTATAAGAACGACACAGACGTTTTCCATACAATTTACGTCACGGAAAAATGTTATTATTAAATGAGGCCATGAGAGCCAGAGTGGCCTAACCGTATTTTTGTTAATACTGATTTTAATTGATAAAACTGCTCTAAACGGTAAAAATCATAGCACCACAGTGGCCTAAAATTTAGTTCAACATTTTGACCTTATTTAGACAGTTGAAATTTTTGAGGCCATGAGAGCCAGAGTGATCTAGCTGTCATTTTTTCAATAAGTCGATTTTACGGTTAGGCCACTCTGGCTCTCATGGCCTCAAATATGATCCGATTTATGTGGTTTCTTGCTGGACGAGACAATAATTATGTTATCAATGGTCGATGTAATTAAAGCGTCTGCAGGATACACAAAACTGGAGAAGAAAGCATTGGTTGAATCGCATCTAAAATCAAATTTAATCGAATCTCCATAAGTACTACATTGAGGAACGCAACAATATTTCGTATTTCTCCTTTTATTAGCAACAGGTTTCTGTATGTAATCGTGATCCATCTGATTATGTCTAAACTTAACCTCAACTTTAAAGCAGTGTCATTCTTAGACAGCTTCTAATTTTGGCCGCTAGAGGCGCGCGGATGATCTTTGCATCTCCAATAGGATGGTATGATCACTGACTATCCGGATAATAGGGCGGTCTGGTGTGTGAATATCCGTCTTATAGACTACTGTATATTTAAATACAGAGTTTAACGGATTTGGCTAACTTACCAAGAAGATGGCAGAATGTCTGAATATCGACAGCCGGAAACTTGATACCTGGTTATACTATTCCGGAAATCTATTGTCAGGCCCACAAGCCATCTAGTATACGTCAAACAACTATCCGGATCATCAGTAGTATATTAATAAGTTGAATAATGCACGTAATATTCAGGCTTCTTACTCATTTAAACGGTGTAAGGTAGTGTACGTCTTCTGTAATACTAGGCATTTCCCAAATTAATATATAGACAAAATATTGGACTGGTTTTCAATTGGCTGAGCGAGGGTAGCGAATTCTTAACAGTTAAATCATAATAGACACAGGTTTAGATACTAATGGGCATTAGTATCTTATTTATTTAGGAGCTAGAGTAATAAGTAAAAAAATAGTTTTATGATTTTATTAAAATAATTGCATAATGAACGAAAATTGAAAACTTTTTTAAATGGGCTAATAATATTATTTATACTGTTACTCTTCAAGCTGTATTCTTAATATTTATTGAGTGGTAATAATCCAATCAATATCATCCTACTTATAAATGGGATAGTGTTGATGTTTGTCAGCCGAAAACGCATAAAGAGCTAGAACCAGTTTCCAAATTGAACCAAAATTCGATTAGCCATTGTGGCGTGATATAGACATGGCGAGACGTTCATAAATATAAAGATTTCTCATTTATAATGTGAGTAGGAAAATACAAAAAAGATAGTGTGAGTTTTATATTCGACGCTTTTTGTAATATCCTACTCTTTTATTAACGACTAGTACTCACGCGGGGCTTCGCTCCCGTGGATTCTATCACGGTAAAAACATAACTCTTCTTTTTTGCAGTCGGGTAAAAAGTCTATAACCTTCCTCAAGCTTCAAGCTAATTCCATACCAAATTTCATCCAAATCCACCCAGTACTTTCGAAGATTAGCGCGTTCAAGCAAACAAACAAACAAACAAACAAACAAACAAACTTTTCCGCTTTATAATATAAGTATAGAAAGTATAGAAAAGCAATTAACACCGTCCTTAAATAATAAAAAAAAAATTGAACACGTATTTTTCTCTAGCCACTCAAACAACCACTCATAATAATAACTCATTTAATTCAGGCAACTTGGTCCCTACATATAACATACTATAAATAAACTAATACATACAGCGTGAAATTTAAATGGTTGTTTTCCCGCAGCAGGACGGTTATCCATCAGTAGTAGTATCGAAACATACAGTTAAACTTAAAAAAACGAATGTTTTTTTTTTTTCAAATTATTAAAAAAAAAATTGATAAACTCGAAAGCGCGAGAATCATTAGTAGTTCAGTAGACGTAACGTAGGTACCTACACGAAACACGCACCGCCGCGCGCTGCCAACAAAGGAAAAAGTGATTAATAAATGTTCAGAGCAAAATAAGCTCTCACGCATGGTGATAATGCATTAACTACACTGTGCCATATTTGTTTATAAAACGATTGTATTACCAAGACAAAGCCATTTCGCTGTGGGAAAAGAACCATCAAAATTTCACGGTGTATAACATAATCACTATTTTACATGAATACGTTGAATGATGAATACTTACAACAACCTATATATCCTTATACCCCTACTTGTTAAGCTATTCATTTGTCAATTTTATATTTGTTATTCTGACTGATAGGAAAGTTTTTTGCCCAGGAATCATCCCTATCAGTCCTTTTGAAAAAAAACCGTTTGTCAATATTTGTTTTACCGTAATGTTGTTTTTTGTTCATCTAAATTAATCATAATATCTATACAACGTGTAATTTAAAGACATACCAAGTGCATGGCTTCTTTGGATGATAACAAACAATATGGCAAGGGTTTTGTAATCCTAAGTCTAGAACTTATTACAAATTCCAATACACTGATACCAGAGACCGATTTTTAGGGTTCCGTAGCCGAATGGCAAAAATCGGAACCCTTATAGTTTCGATATGTCTGTCCGTCTGGCTGTCTGTCTGTCTGTCTGTCCGTCCGTCCGTATGTCACATCCATTTTATTCCGAAACTATTAACGACTATACATGTGAAACTTAGTAGGTAGATGTATTCTGTAAACCGCTTTCCGATAATAAGAAAAAAAATTAAAAAATATTTAAAATAAAGGGGGGGGGGGGGGGGGGGGTCCCCATACATGGAACTAGAACTGAAAATATTTTTTTCATGAAACCTATGCGTGTGTGGTATCTATAGACAGGTCTTTAAAAATGATATAAGCGTTTCTAAAACCATTTTTTCATAAAGTCAATCGTTTAAAAGATATAAGCTTCCAAAGTGGTAAAATGTGTCCCCCCCTAACTTCTATAATAATGGAGTGAAAAATCTAAAAAAAATATACGTCTATAGATCTTAATGTAAACTTTCAACCAAAATTGATTTGAACGAAATAGGGTCAGCAGTTTTTGAGATACAGCATATTTTCTAAAACCGCAAATATAACTTTGTAATTCATACAAACACTGAAAAACAAAGTTATTTAGCGTAGTTGTAAAAATGTAAATAAGCTAGTTTTAAGAAAATTTTAAGGTTTTTTTTATTCGTCAAATAAATATACATATTATGTTATATTAATATAGTTACTACGGAACCCTTCATGGTCGAGTCTGACTCGCACTTGGCCAATTTTTTCAAGTTAAGAAGAACGAAAAGAATTATCGTGTTATAGGCAAGTGACGTGGAAAGTTATTGACCCTCGTAGTGCTGTGACACGTTTGTTATGATTGGTATTCAAGAAATATATGAAACCAATAATTTGGTATCAATTCTTTGAGTCAGTTATTTTGTGCTGAAACTGTGCATAGACTCCATACCAGATGTTGTCTTCAGCCCTTTTGGATAGATATGGGGTTTCCTTACACGTTGTATATATAAAAGAAAGTGGTGTTAGTTACACTGTTTATAACTCAAGAACGGCTGAACCGATTTGGCTGAAAATTGGTAGGGAGGTAGCTTAGAACCAGGAATCTGACAAAGAATACTTTTTATGTCGAAATTCTAACGGGATCAGGATTTACGCGGGAAAAACTTCCCACGTGAACGAAGTTGCGGGCAAAAGCTAGTTAAAAATAAATAATAATATTTGCCAGGTGTATGGCAAATATTATTCTAGTTCGCTAGTGCAATAAGTGCTGGACCTTTTATTTGTATGAGGTCAGACCATTGATCCATAAAGGGTTAGTAAAACCTTAGCTTTTGTTAGTAAATACAAGAAACAAAAACAAGAATTTAATAGGCGACATGTACGCCTGTGACAAATGGCCCATCGATTTGTTGTTGGGAATGAATTTTATGACATAAAATGTAGAAAACAAAGTAAGTTTCAGTTTAATATACATATTTTTTAGTACTTCGCCCTCGTGGATCGAAATAATTTAAAGCTTATGACTCCCAAATGCACTTTACTAACGCTGAAAATTTTTTTTTAGAATTTGACCTCATGGTCTGAAGATTACCTCTACATACAAGCTTAAAATTTTTACCCCTTCACAATATTACTAGCATCTCTCTCGCGACTTCGCGTCGAAATCGAAATAATTTATAGCTTGGAGCACTCACCAATAATGCACCTTCCTACCAATGTAAAAAATTTTAGAATTGGATTATTAGTTCCGGACATTACCCCCTATATACAAACAATTAAACTAGCTGTGCCCGCGACTTCGTCCGCGCGGGATAGTGACTTTCGGCAGCATTTTTAATTTTTTAGGCGAATTTTTTTGGAAACAAAACTCATACATAATTTGAATGTCGTATTTATTAATATCTAATCAAAAGTCTAAAAAATATGTTTCAAGCTTCTAGCTTTAAAAATGACGTAATTTTCATACAAATTTTCATCCCCTATTTCAACCCCTTACAGCCCTTTTTTCGCATTAAAAAGTACCTAGCTTATGTCCTTTCTCAGGCTCTAGACTATGTCCGTACCAAATTTTATTAAAATCGGTTCAGTAGTTTAGGCGTGATAGCGTAACACACAGACAGACAGAGTTACTTTCGTATTTATAATATTAGTAAGGATAGAAGTACAGATAATCCCAACAATTTACGCATTGTGAGATTTTCTGTAACAAACAAAGACAAATACATACAAAAATGTGTATGGCAAAAATAGCATGTATTTATTCATGTTGATTTTTAAAGTAGTTCCAATAGGTACCCTATTGTCGTTATGTTCCACACATGTCGTTGAACATAATATGCGCTTTAAAATGAACATTAAAACTTCAGTTTTTATTCTCTATTTCATTTCTCGATTTATAAACGAGGTTATGGATTCGATAACAATGCTTTCTTTTTAAATTTTAAGGCACCATCATCTTGGAAAAGTTAAACACACAAAACTGTTGTATTTATACATTAATAATACTGAATAACTATTTATTGCTCTCGATCGTCATGATAGATATTCTTTGATACTATTATTTGAGCATTTTATAAGAAAAAGCAGGTTTAAAATGCTCCACAAACAAAAAAAAATGCAATATGTATGCAAATGTAGCTTTGTTGAGATTTAAAAGTAGGATAATAATTTTAGATGAAACTTTAGTAAGGTTTTGCTTTAGTAAGAATTGTTTGTGTTGTATCACGGTTTATTTAAGTTGTCATTCAGTGAGTTAATAATAATAATAATAATTCAGTCTATAACGTTTCCACTGGTCTCTTCTCTGTGAGAGGGATTCCTTGTACTTAAAGATAACTTAGCTTTTTTTAAAGTAGTTCCCATTCCTTTTTATCAAGGTAGATTATGTTTAGGGATGGCCCTTGTGCTGATTCCTAATAAGTATATCCAGTTATCCAGAACCGTTCTAGCAGTTACATACAAGAACATAATTAATTTTCTTATTTCTAGTCTTTTAACCTTGTCTTAACTGTATTAGAAACTATTTCGCCATTTTGAACCTTAATGCTTGAGGTTGTAGGTACACTATTAGTTTTTATGCACATAATCATATACTTAATACTGATCTTTTATGTAACAAAATGAAATGTGGAATTGTATGGTTATGTTTAACAGTCTGATAGATTTTTTTTGCGAAGTATATCACATAGTATGTTATTTTAAATCTTATCTAACTCTGTCTTAGTAAAGAAAGTTATTGTAATGTATTGTTATTTGCTGCATATTAATTTTACTTACTAATAGATAACATTTAATGTCGCCAGTAGACTACATACTTATGTAGAAAACAGATTAATTGAATTCATAACCAAATATATTAGAATACATAAGTAAATTAAGCACTAACTTAAAAGTATCAAAGTTTTAAGATAAGTTTGATAAATCTCAACAAAGTTCACACACAGTTTAAGTCTTCGAAGTATAAAAAATTAGAACCAAACTGGCAATTTGTCCATAATGCGACAATCCCACTGTAATTCTAAACAAATTATAACGCAAAGAAACGATTTACAAATATTTAGAAATACTGAAAATTGCTGCAGTTTGTATCTTCGCATCGTCATTAAGATGCAACTGTTTCAACAAACGGATATAAAACACAAACTCTAAAAGAGACAATCAGTATTAACTTCATCAAGTGTCTTTAATGCACCACTACAAGAGATGTCGCTTCTTGCAACAATCTGGATGACATCCATGGACCGCCATATCCTATTGTTCTGCATCGCGAAAGCTGGTTCGACAGGTAAAAGGGTCACGGCAAGGCAAAATAGACCTTAAACACATGATTAACCATAGTCATAAAGATAAAGTCGTATTTGCAGGTGCTCCAGAAGTCGTGACTGAGAATAAGGATGTAGATCTTAGGGTTCTGCCGGCCGTTGTAGCCGAGGCCAAAGCTGCCACTGTTGCGCAGAAACGACCTTCCACTGAAGCAATTGAGGCTAAGTCTAAGAAGAATAAAGTGGATAAATTCGATGTGTAAGTATCCCTGGTAATAGAAATCACTCAAATACTAACTCTTCTGCAGTTTATACCAGTTGTGTGATGCTCCTTTCTTGGCTCGTACTATACTTTTTCATAATGCATACCTTTTAACATACATCACCTTTTCATTACCCTACTAATATGGGAGTACCATTTTGAATCTGCCTGTGGCAGCCTGTTTTTCTGTTTATCAAACACACGAGATATTAATTATCTCCATGGATTTAATTTTGTATTTTGTGTGTCTATCATAGAATTCATAGACCATCACCGTCATTTAGGGTTATGACATAATTGCATTGGATACTCCTAAGTATGCTGAAATAACATTGCTCACCACACCAATCACTAATCAAGACAACTTACACACGAAACTTTACAGGCTATTCGGAAATGAAGATGTGGACCTCCGTCAACTACCCCAAGTGGACGAGCTCAATGCTCCCCCGCCCCCCAACATTACTTCGTCGCCGAAATCTGACGATAAACTTGACGACATCGACGTAGCGATGGTGTTACCACCTAAGGGATCTCCTAAAAAAGATTGGAACGAGGTCAAGAAGAGAGATGACAAGAAAACTCCTTCGAAACTAGACCTTGTTCGAGCTAAGTTTGCTGAAGTGACGAAGGGCAAAGACAGACTGGGAAGACCGCTGCTGTTTAGTAAATCACCCAGTTAGTATATCTTTCTCTATAATCTCATTTTATCTTCCGTTGAAAGTCCTTTTAAAATCGGTTACGACATTCCAGAGATTAGCCTGGTAAACAAAAAATGAATTTAAATCACAGACATACACTTAATTTTTTTTTTACAGTTTAGACTATTATTATTTATTTCGTATATTTAATTCTAGGTATAGAAAGAGAAAGGCGCCGTACAATGAGTAGCGACGATACAGACCTCAGAGAAGAAGATGAACAAGGCTTCGTCGAAAACAAGAAATCCATCTCCATAATCATGTCACAGGCGAAGGAACACTTCACTGACGGACAACTAGACAAGAACCAATACAAAACGCTCATGTACCAGATTCTACAGCTCAATGAAAAGCTTAAATTAAAGGAGGCCAAACAAAGAGAGTCTCTAGAAGTATCTAAGCGAAAGCTCAAGGCACATACCCTAGAAGAAAACCACAAAGTAGCCAGCCCAAAATCTTCACCTACTGAACGCAACAGATTCGGAGATATCGATGAAAGGATCACCCCGTCTGTGTTCTTTGACACGCCACCTGACAGCCAGGGGATGTTACCAACAGGGGCTGATTCTGATATGAGAGTCAATTCTGATGGTGTCGATGATCCCCCTAAGAAAGGCTTGTTACCCCTGCCGCCTGTCATGCCAATGTTTGGCCCTTACCAACCAATGTGGCGAGGACCACGACCAAGGGGCGAAGAGTACGGGCCTAGACGGTTTAGAGGCCCTGCCCCACCGTTCTTCAGGGGAAAGTTTGATAAGAGAGGCTCCAGAGTGCCCTTCGAGCCTCGAATGCCGATGCCTCCTTTACCCACCCCAAAAATCGGCATGTGTCAAGGAGAATGTCCCCTATCGCCTTATGAACGAAGCGAGTCCCCGCCGCCTCTAGGAGCCCCAGGCTTCGCCATCCCACCGACAGACTTCAAAGTTTTAGAATACATAGACCAGGACCCATTCAAAACTATTCAAATTGATGGCGTACCTAGAGAAATAAGATTTTACGGTGACACAGCCGTTATAATGTTAGACTGGGACGACCCCAGAGAAATCAAGTTCCTACCTGGTTGTAGACGAGTTACTTTCGATAATAAAGACTCGATCGTTCTTAGTTTCAATGAAAATTATAAGCAAGTAGAAATAGACGATCAAGTATTTGATATTAAATTCGGTGCGCCGACTAGAGAATTGTTCATCAATGGGAGATGGTACGAGTGCTTCTTTGGCGGGCAGCCTTTAGGAGTTATTATAGATGGAAAGCCGAGGCTCGTACATTTGGAAGGTCCAATGCCTCAAGTGGACATCGGCAAAGTTAAACGCACAGATCTAGTCGCTGGTAAAATCAACCTTATTGTGAACGCCACACAGATGCACCCTGTTTACTTGGACGCAAAAGTACAAAAGATATTAGTGATGAATGGGCAATTCTTGACAGTACGCTTTGTGGATTCGTTGCGTACGGTTCTCATAAATGAACAGCCTTTCAAGGTTGAATTTGGTGATCTTCCAAAGCCGATAGTGGTTGGCAATGAGAAGTATTTCATCAGATTCTCAGCGCTGCCTCGTAATATTAAGCCTGGACACATCCAGATAGCTAACATGGAAGGCGTGGGCTTGCCTCTGGTGTCGCATGTCAAGGAGTTCGAAGATGTTAAGGAAGAAGATGTGAACACTAATCATATGGACGTGGATCAACCGGAGCCTATCACCAGGCCTGTGAATACGCCCAGTCCGGAAGTCAATCCAGAAAGCTTAGGTAAGCATTTTGTCTCAATCATCTTGTGGACGTGAGAGCCACTGCTTAGCGCGTGGAGTGTTCCATACTAAGTATTCAGTTCGAGTAGTGTTATTATATCCCTTCACAACTTACTCAACAGCAGCCTAGTTAGTGTTTGTAATAAACCCTTAGTCTATTCAAGTCTATTCGTAGTAAAAGCTCTTCAATTTTTACATGATACGACGACCTATAATTTTGTTATAAAGACTCAAAATCATGATGATAATAATAATTCAGCTTATAACTTTCTCATTGCTGGGACCAGGCCTCCTTGTTAAGACTGAATCCAGTATCAAAAAATAAAACAGACTGGGTTCGAACTCAGGCCTACAGGAACTGGGCTACCACCGCTTGCTGCCAAAACCATGATCTTTTATTTTTCATTTTGTTAACATGCTATACTTATTACCAGGTCTCGATATGCTCGCAAGCGTTATGCCCACAAGCACGGTGCCAGCTTCTGGATCAGACTACAGCACTGCTGAGCCACTGTTCTTCAAACCAGAGAATATTCCAGGTCTAGAAATACCCAAAGAGGAGAAGCCTTCAGCCCCAGCCTTTGCCTTACCACCTAGTATTAATGTGACCGATCTGTTCGCCAAGTTAGTGGCCACAGGGATCGTACAGGTGAAAGATGGGAAAGAAGAAAGTAGTGCACAGGAAGAGAGACCGGAGGAGAAGAAAGAAAAGCCGAGAGAAGACAGGAATGTTATTCATAAGGTCGACTTTATGAGGATTGAAACGTTCAGAGTGTGAGTATAGTTATATTTGTTTCATTCATCTAGTTAAAGCCTATTTTTAGTAACAGCCAAATAGGCCTATAAGGGCATTTATAAAACGCTGCACTGGCAAGAAACTCCACCGTTACTGTTTTCAAAACATAATTGATTTTCATTCAAACATTCCTACATATTGAGATTCCTTAGTGCCTCACAAAGCATATCAAGCCGTTGGTTGCGACTATTGTTTGTACATTTATTATAGTAATTACGGGTAGTCTGAATTCAGAAAATCCGACATCCGTCTTGAATAACAAGGGTGAAGATAGAATGAGTCCGTCAGTCTCATTCTTATTTGATGTGTTCGTTGTTAAGACACTGCCGATGCTACGCGACGGAAGTTCCGCGGCTGAATTTACGTTCCGACGTATTCGGCTGATATGACATACCATAAGTGCCGAACTTACGCGGCAGAATTTCAGTTGCGCAACAATGCTGAGACGCGGGGCGCGGTCATCCCTTCCCCCCGCTTCTCCCCGTCCAGATCTTCGTCGACAATCGAACCGAACTTTGATCGCGTATAATTTGTGCTCTACAAAATGAACTTGCGCCTGACCGAAGTTCGGCTGTACGCTATAACGCAACGTGATTTCGGCATAGTGTGTCATTAGTAATCCAAATAGCATTACAGGCGTAATCGTGCCGAACTTCGGCATAGTGTGTTTAGACACTAAAAGTATAGTCCTCGTCACGCAAGTTGGCAAGGTTTTGGCGTAGTGGGGGTAAGTTCGCGCATCGTGCACTTAGTGGAAGAAAAAAGTGGTCACTTACTGCTTGCCATTATTCTATGGCTATCATTTATTTTTAATCGTGTCTGTTCAGAAGAATGTTAAAGAAAGAAGAGGAATTCATTCGTTAATTCGGTATTATAAATAAAATAGATATAATACATAAATATATTTAAAAGTGAAAAAAATTAATTATAAAAAAAAAACATTAAAAATAATATCGACCCTCCCAAGCAATAACTCTGTAATCGAAAAATCAAAATTTTACAGGAGAAAAGATTTACTGATTTTATCAAATATCTTTTCAACTAGTAAGACTATTGAAGTCATTGGTGTATTAAATGAAAGCTATTTTTACGCGGAATATGACTGTGACGTAAAATTAAATTCCTTTTATTAAAAACCTGGTAATTTATGAAAATAAATAATACTTAAAAAAAAATACATAAAATATTAAAGTAATAGTAGGTACTTATTGCAGTAATTTTATCACATAAATATTTCGTAACATTATATTATGGACTTTTACGGTGTTAACTTTTTATCGTAGGGCTGATACATAACGTGCTTTTACGGAGTTATTGTGGTAATATCCAATAATTTTAGAGACGGTATTGATAAATAACATAATCATTGAAATATTACGTACATTAATGAGCCAATACCAATCTTAAATAACATTGTTATTGTGTATTACGGAATACATAATTATATTAAAATGAATTCAACAAAAACTACGTACTCACGTTTATCAAAAACTTCATGAAAATTATTTACGCCAAAAAAATATTTTGGTAAGTTGCGTTTACCGGGTGGTAAACGCAACTAACCAAAATATTTTTTTTTTGTAAAGTTCTATAACAGGTTATTTGCCGATATATATTTCTGTCTAAATTCCCAACAATAAACACGTCTGTCACAATATGTTTGTAAATATCATTAGGAAAAATTTTAAAAAAATTGCTAAGGTATAGATATAGATAGCACATTACCGAGTTCGATATGTTCTCGTCGTCACAATTAGTTAATAAAACTGCTACCCCTTTTATTCTTCTTTTTTCCCGGTGTCCTAAAGACAGTGACGAATTCGGAATTTCAACCTTCCTTATAGTGTTCTCTGACGTTTTAATAGTCTGCGTAAAACGATATTTGGTACTGGCATTGTAATCAACGTAACAAAAACTAAATTTAAAACGGCAACTCGTAACAAAAACAAAGGGTACAACTTTCGTGTACGCAAGTGTATTCGGGAGCAAATTGAACGAGAACTACTGACGCACCGCACGCGCGCTCGGAACGGCGCTACGTCATACCCCGCGTCCCGCTGACGACCGCTGACACCTAAAAATCGACTTCTGCGCATTGAGCGACTCTTGCCAAGTTCGATGAGAAGTAATAGTGGTGTGTGTTGGTGCAGCAAGCAGCCGGGGCTGGTGGCGCGGCTGTACGGCGGCATGCAGTGCTCGGGCTGCGGCGCGCGCTTCCCGCCCGAGCACACGGTGCGCTACTCGCAGCACCTGGACTGGCACTTCCGCCAGAACCGCCGCGACCGGGACTCCGCGCGCCGCGCCCACAGCCGCCACTGGCACTACGACCTGTCCGACTGGGTGCAGTACGAGGAGGTCGAGGACCTGGAGGAGAGAGGTAACGTCATCACACTTCCGCCAGAACCGCCGCGACCGGGACTCCGCGCGCCGCGCCCACAGCCGCCACTGGCACTACGACCTGTCCGACTGGGTGCAGTACGAGGAGGTCGAGGACCTGGAGGAGAGAGGTAACGTCATCACACTTCCGCCAGAACCGCCGCGACCGGGACTCCGCGCGCCGCGCCCACAGCCGCCACTGGCACTACGACCTGTCCGACTGGGTGCAGTACGAGGAGGTCGAGGACCTGGAGGAGAGAGGTAACGTCATCACACTTCCGCCAGAACCGCCGCGACCGGGACTCCGCGCGCCGCGCCCACAGCCGCCACTGGCACTACGACCTGTCCGACTGGGTGCAGTAAGAGGAGGTCGAGGACCTGGAGGAGAGAGGTAACGTCATCACACTTCCGCCAGAACCGCCGCGACCGGGACTCCGCGCGCCGCGCCCACAGCCGCCACTGGCACTACGACCTGTCCGACTGGGTGCAGTACGAGGAGGTCGAGGACCTGGAGGAGAGAGGTAACGTCATCATACTTTATTTATCCACACAGACCTCTGCGCACTAGGTTTCTGCGCCGCCGCCGATGATGCCGTAGAAGGGGAGAAGTTCAGGGCAATCAAATATAAAACTGTCGTGCCATTGACACAAAGAAGGCCAACTTAATGTCATCGTAATTTTTTTATCATCTATACAGCGTGAAATTTAAATGGTTGTTTTCCCGCGGCAGGACGGTTACCCACCAGTAGTAGTGTCGAAACATCGTCGTTGCGCTTGCAAAAGGCGCTATGTGGTAAAAAGTCATTTTCGTTTTTTTATGAAGTTTCAAGCGTTATTTTAATACACACATGCTGTAAAAACAGCTATCTGATAAACGCAATATTGAAAGGTAACTCTTTAAATATTTCGTTTATTAGATAGCTGTTTTACAGCATGCGTGTATTAAAATAACGATTGAAACTTCATAAAAGAAAGAAAATGATTTTTACCACATAGCGCCTTTTGCAAGCGCAACGACGACATACAGCTAAACTAAAAAAAAAATGCTTTTTTTTAACAAATTATTAAAAAAATATTCATAAACTCGAAAGCGCGAGAATCATTAGTAGTTCAGTAGACGTAACGTAGGTACCTACACGAAACACGCACCGCCGCGCACTGCTTACAAAGGGAAAGTGATGAATAAATGTTCAGAGCAAAATAAGCTCTCACGCATGGTGATAATGCATTAACTACACTGCGCCATTTTGTTTCTAATATTTTATTTGTTTATAAAACGATTGTATTACCAAGACAAAGCCATTTCGCTCTTGGAAAACAACCATTGAAATTTCACGGTGTATAAATAGAAAGTATTGATAAGCTCGTGGCTCAACAACAGTCACACGAGTTGATCTTCAAGTTTAACCAAAGCTTGCTGAGCTTGACCATCGTAATACATATGTATCGAGATTCTTCCGTGTCTTGGAAAGCGCGATAAGCCGTAGGTTCCGGCAATCAATGACTGTGTTGTCTAATTACAAGTAATTAGACTAGAAGCCACTAAATAGATGATGGGTAGCCATTGCTGAAAGGTAAAACTGTTTTTTTTTTCTTGTAAAATCTATATGTATAGCTCTGTATATTATAGCTCTGTATAAAAATCCATTGCTGTTAGTTAGTTAAGCACTCGAGAACGGCTGGATCGAGTTGGTTAATTTTGTTTTTAAAATATTTCTGAAAGCCCAGGAAGTTTAAAAGAATAATGGCGGTACAAAGTTCGCTGGCTTAGCTAGATTAAGCCTTCGAGTCCGAGTATAATATAATAACATATTTTTGTCTATAAATATGTAATTACGGAATTCTTTTTGTTTATAAATATGTAATTACGGAATTCTTTTTGTCTATAAATATGTAATTACGGAATTATTTCTGTCTATACATGTAAATACGGATTTTTTTTTTGATAAGTGATTATGTGGTCGAAGATGGGGCACACGCTTGCTTAGAAGTAACCTATTCACTCTTGACTTAAAAAACCCCGATCAGGAAACACAGACTCCGGCAGAGAATTCCACTCCTTAGCCGTACGCACTACGCAAGTATCTGTCTAAAACTGTGTTGTGTCGTTACAGAAAAGAGCTGGTTCGAGACGGGTGGCGCAGGAGCGGCTGGCGGAGCGGGGGCGGGGTCGGGGTCGGGCGAGGTTTGCGGGGCGGAGGCGGTTCTGGCGGCCGCCCCGGCGCCGTCGTCCGCCGCGCCCGCCCCCGCACACCACGCCTGTGCGCTGTGCGGAGACGCCTTCCAGCAGTTCTACAACGAGGACAAGGAGGAGTGGCATCTCAGGAACTCCATCAAGCACAACGACGATTTCTATCATCCCGCCTGCTTCGATGACTATAAGGTAACCGGCATCATGCGAGTTTATATTTTTAAGAGGAATTTCTACTGACAAGTTGCCCCTTTTTTAGGATTCCGTAGCTGAATGGCAAAAAACGGAACCCTTATAGTTTCGTCATGTCTGTCTGTCCGTATGTCACAGACATTTTTATTCCCATATTATTATTATTATATTATTTTTATAGCCATTATATATTCTATGAAACACTTTACAACAAACAAACACTACAAAATATTTAAAATAAAGGGGGATTCCCCATACATGGAACTGAAACTGATAATATATTTTTTTATGAAACCTATGCGTGTGTGGTATCTATAGACAGGTCTTTAAGAATGACATGGAGGTTTTAAAACCACTTTTTCATAAAGTTAATTGTTTAAAAGAGATACGCTTCCACAGGTCTTTAAGAACGACATGGAGGTTTTAAAACCACTTTTTCATAAAGTTAATCGTTTAAAAGAGATACGCTTCCAAAGAGGTAAAATATGTCCCCCCCTCTAATTTCTATAATAATGGAGGGAAAACCATAAAAAAATATATATATGCTGTAGATCTTAATGTAAACTTTCAACCAAAATTGGTTTGAACGAGATCAGGTCAGCAGTTTTTAAGATACAGCATATTTTCTAAAACCGCAAATATAACTTTGTAATTCATACAAACACTATGAAAAACAATTATTTAGCATAGTTACTACGGAAACCTTCATGGGCGAGGCTGACTCGCACTTGGGCAATTTTTTTCTGGCTGGGAAAATCATCGAGTGACTTCTTTCGCTCTGAGTGAAGCGGAAGGGAGTGTCAGACTTCTATTGACTAAAAACCCACCCTGCTCCATCAGTTGCCCTTGCAATCTGGGGCAGCGGTTTCTCGTTAGAAAATTCCCGCAGCCCCGGCAGGACTTCCTTATAAGAGATAATTAGTCGAAATTGGACATACACATGCCCTCGATTCCCGAGAGCATCGTGAAACGCAAATGGGCACAAGTTGCCCCTGTAAACATATTTTTGCCATATAATTATTTATTTCTTGAGAAACAAAATATTATAGTCTACGATCTATCTCAGACCTATCAAATATACACAAAAAATTACATAAAGCCATTTGCAAGGACTTCGATAAGAAACACTGTGACACGCGATTTTTATACATTACATATAATTTTGTATGTATCCGGGATTAGCCATAAATGTGGTTGATCAACCGATTTCTTAAGGACCTATTTTACTACAAATCCTCTAAACAAGCAGTAATACAGTAAAGTTATTTTTATTTCATTTTATTTTTATTACATAGAACAACAAAAAGTTACATTATAAGAACTTACAACTAGTTTAACAAAAAATGAAGTTTTGACTATAATGGAACCTACTATGTCCACAGATAAATATTAGAGTTTAGTAAAAGAGAATATCTAATCGCTGGGTAGCGTTAACTGCAACGTTTATATCAATTTATAACAAGTAGTCAAATATTTATATAAATATAACTAACTATAGTGAATATAAAAAAATAAGACAAATTATAAAGTACTTAGGTATATAAGATAAAATTATAATATAGTAAAATATTACATCAGTTATTATCACAAATTGTGTTCAATAGAGTACAACAATTTTATCAAATTATCTGCAAAATAATCAACTAAACTTGACTAGAAGATTTTAGTTTCATGAAAGGGTATTTATAAATAGAACAGAGTACACCAATAATGATATTAAAAATAAACTTAATTCTAGATAATATTGTATCCCTCATGGGTGCACCAATATATATTATATTTTATTTGTCTCTTGTTCTATTCTAATACTATCTGTGAAACCTTGTAATTGGCCTTCTTTCAATATTTTTCAACTATTTAATAAAATTAAATACTGAAACATGTTCCATATAAAATATCACTCAATAATTCATTCTCACCTATTACTTAATAATAAACAAAATCTTTCCCGCAGGCGTCTCTAACCAAAGCCGAAGAAGAACCATCGCGAGAAGAATCACAAGAATCTTCTGATGACGTCACAGCCATAGAGAAAATAGAGGAGGAGGCCATAGAGATCAAAGACGTGGAAGATGAAACACTAGAACAGTCTGACAACGAATCTGTGGTCGAGGTTGTTGAGGAAGCAAACGATTTGGATCCTGTTGAAGTGAGCATTTTTTGGATACTATACAGATATTTCTGAGACATAGAAACCGTAACACATACGATATAAAGTCCCGATCCCGTGGGAATTCCAAAGTAAAATAAGCCTATAAGTGACTAGCCTATAACTGATTTGAATAATCAGTTAAAAGCAAGCTAGTTACTAGAGTCTATTTGTGAGCTGGGCTAAGAAAAACTATCTATCTTCTATAACCTCATTGACTTCTTCAAAATAAATACATATAAATAAAATTTAATTATATTTTTTTTATAAAAATAACTGTTTACTCAAATGCTGCTAAAATAGTTCTTTACTACAAAAAAAAAAACTTTTATTAAAACTTTGTGTTTGTCCGGTCTAATTACTGGAAAGGCTGAGCCTATTTTAATGAGACTCACTGGAAGTCAGAGAGAGTAGAACATTTGGTGGCTTAATTTGTGGCATTTTAACCCAACTATGACATCCTGCAAGGAATACATCGAGTTACCAGTAGCCCTGTATATATTATTTTCTGTTTTATAAGTATACACTAATTTAGCCATCCCCACTTTAATTAAAGTTTTGAAAGTCCTTCCAAAGGTTGTCTGGAAGATATCGCTTTTAGCGATAAGACCGCCATTGTAACGATTTAATTGAGAAATTATGTTAAATAGGTGTGTTTGAATTTTGGTGTACAATACAGTATATTCTATCAATCTATCTATAAACACTTACACTCACAAATACATGTTACACACCTTTAATTATTTAGTAATTTTTAAGATAAGATTAAAATTGTAATTAGTTTTATTATTAACTGCGGCTCTGTTTGTACTGTTTTATGGAAGAGGGAGGTCTTTTGTTACAGGTATTTTTTACTTAATAGAAGATATCTAACAATGTTTTTGTAAAAACCTGTTGATTATGAAATTAACTTTTATTTATTATTATTATTTATATCACAGATTGATGAAGGCGAAGAAGATGACGTGGTATTCAAAGCGGAGCCAGTGGAACAAGTTGTGGTCGACGACGAAATGGACACTGATGATGAAACTACCGCCGAACGGAAGGAAAGAGATCGTCTAGCGGATATAGACTTCAGCAAGATCAAGGTGAAGCAGGAGCCTATTGATCCTGGTGAGTAATACATAACAATATTTAAATGCGTAAGTCTGTCGGTCTCTCTGTCGCTTTTACAGTTAAACCACTGCACCGATTTGTATGAAATTTTGATTGAAAATGGTTGAAGACCTCGGGTCAAACATAGGCTACTTTAAAAAAAAATCAACCCCTTAAAAGTTTGAAATAGCTGATTAAAATTTGCATGAGAAATCGAAACCGCTTAACCGATTTAGTGACATTTTTTCCCTCATATTATTGCGGGTGAAACCGCAGGGTATAGCTAGGAAGAAAAAAAGATACAAATATAATATGCACTAAGATTAGAAACCGTAGGAGTAGCTGTAGGCCCCAAACTAGGCCCAGGCTGTATCTTGGTAGCCCAGGGTGATGGATTTGGCAGATTTACAGTGAGATTATATTGAGGAGCTTGTGGCTAAATTACAAACGGACACACTGGCTGTTACTTGCACGTCTTTGATAGTCTATAATTAATTTGGAGGCCCGTTGGTATAGTGGTCAGTGGCCCTGACTGCTATGCGCAAGGTCGTGGGTTCGATTCCCACCTAGGACAAATGTTTGTGTGATGAGCACGGTCATTTGTTCTTTGTCTGGGTGTAATTTATCTATAATATGTATGTATTTAGAAATATATATGTATGTTTATCAGTTGTCTAGTACCCATACCACAAGCTCTGCTTAGTTTGGGACTAGATGGCGTTGTGTGAAAAGTTGTGGAATATTATTATATTATTATTATTATTATATTTCCTTTATTACATTTTATGTACATATTATTTACATTTTTAAATATTTCTATAAAACAAAAAAAAAAACATTTAAAAATATAAAAAACAGTAGCCCACCGGTATCGGGAACAGGGTCCAAGCTACCGGTGGTCAGGGCTCTTGAGAGAGGAACCTCCTAACAATTCGCGCCGTGTCCAGAAGTACTGCTTTCTGGATCAAGCCCTTGATCCAGCTGCCCAACGAGAGCCTCCTAAGATGTTTGTCGAGGCTCTTGGCTATTATGCCATTGGCTGAGACGACTATCGGCACAATGATTGCTGTATCCACATCCCACATGTCAACAACCTCGTGAGCCAAGTCAAGATACTTAATTTGCTTATCTTTCTCGGCTTTCACGAGGTTCTCGTCATGAGGGACCGCTATATCAACAATCACTGTGCGACGCTCTAATCGGTCTATTACCACTATATCAGGCTTATTGGCAACAATAGTCCTGTCAGTGATGATAGACCGATCCCAGTACAGTGTAATATTGCCATTTTCGAGAACTGGGTCGGGCACATACCTATAGTACGGTACTTCTGATTCCACGAGATTGTATTTAAGAGCAAGTTGCTGGTGAACAATCCTAGCTACAAGGTTGTGTCTATGCAAATAGTCTCCGTTAGCCAGACGAGAACAACCGGAGATAATGTGACGAATGGATTCTCCCGGTTTGTGACATGCCCGACATATGTCTACCGTACCATCCTTCACAATATATTTCCGATAGTTATTCGTCATCATAACTTCATCCATAATTGCACAGACAAAACCTTCGGTTTCCCCGAAGAGGTCACCAAAACTTAGCCAGGCTACGGACGCTAACGTATCTACGTCAGACCCATGAAGGACCCGGTAATAGCGTCCGTGAAGCTCCTTGCTCTGCCATACTTCTCTGCGGTCATTAGTATCTAATACTACAGGTTTGCGCCAATTCTCGGTACCTAAGGAGAGCGGAGTGAGGCCTTTGTCCACCGCTACCACATCTCGATGCATACCCACGTCGGCTTCTAGGAAATATTCCCTAAGGCTGCATACCTCGCGGTTGTGTAGGGTCTTTGCATTTAAAAAGCCACGACCCCCGCACTTCCGCGGGATATACAGCCTCATCACCGATGAACGTGGGTGGTGCATTCGATTTGCAGTCAGCGTTGTGCGGACCCGCCTGTCCAAGGCGTCAAGCTCAGTCTGAGTCCATTTGAGTATGCCAAAAGAGTACATCAATACTGGCATGACCCAACCATTGAAGGCACGCACCTTGTTTCCGCCTGATAGAAGACTATTCAGTACTTTATTCAGGCGGCCAAAGAAGCGTTCCTTCAATGACTGTTTAACATAAGCAACATTGATGCCTAGTGCCTCTGACATACCCAAATACTTGTAGGTTTCAGTTGAGCCGAGGGATCTTAGGTGTATGGAATCCGAGAGTTGAGTTCCCACGGATTCCATAATCACTCCTCGCTTTACATGCATGACCGCACATTTGTCCACCCCAAATTCCATCCTGATGGCGCTACTGAAGGTTTCCGTTACCTTCAGTAGCTCCATGAGTTGCAAGTTGTTGGGGGCAAAAAGTTTCAAATCATCCATGAAAAGCAAGTGTGATATGACCTGACCACCTCTTCTCAACTGGTAGCCTTGCCCCGAACCCTCCAGCAGTGTACTGAGGAGGGTTGAGAGCCAGACAAAACCACAGTGGGCTCAGACTGTCGCCCTGAAAAATACCACGCTCAATCCTAATCGGTTCGCTGTTTTCCTGGATCTGTCGACATCCTGGATAGCAGAGGACCGTCTTCCATTGCCCCATACATGACTCAAGGAAAGTGCGGAGTATTGGATTTATTTTGTACAACTCCAACACCTTCATGAGCCATGTATGTGGAACCGAGTCATAGGCCTTCTTATAATCTATCCAACATGTTGACAGATTCCTTCGGGAACGACGAACCTGTTGGTTTATGGCAATATCGATTAGGAGAAGCTCCTTAGTACCGCGGGACCCGTTCCTACATCCATTCTGAGAAGCAGACATGATTGAATTTGTATCTATGTGATTATTAATTTTGGCTCTCAGAATGGATGTAAGAACTTTATAGACCGTCGGTAAGCACGTGATCGGTCTATAATTTTTAGGTTCCGAAGTACTGCCTGATTTATGGAGCAGGTGGGTTATTCCTGTAGTTAGGAATTGAGGTAGCGATCCTAGCTCTAGGGCAGACTGGAACTGAGCGGCCAAGCGAGCGTGCGAGCTTAGAAACCATTTTATCCAGAAATTGTGCAGCCCGTCCGGCCCTGGAGATTTCCAGTTGGATAACGGACGGACTGCACGGGTTACATCTTGGGGGCTGATCGTAATTGCCCCCATTTCTGGTATGAGATCGCACGTGCGCTTGATCTCACTCATCCAGTCACCCTCGGTGTGGCTGACAGGCACCGACCAGATGCTGCGCCAGAACGAACACATGGCGTCATCATTCGGTAGGCACGTATCAGTCACACCTTGGTCAGGTCGCTCCCAGGCCCTATAAACCCACCTTTCATTGCTTTGGAATGTGCGATTCTGAGTGTATCGCTCCACCCGCCGCTTATATCGACGAATTCGATTTGCCCATGCATAGACTTTCTGCTTCAGGAAGTCGATACGCTCTGTGACGCGGGTCAGATAATCCCGAGGACTGATATCAGTCCCCGCAAACGCCCGCCTCACAAAGCGCATCACTCTAGGACGAGTGTTGCCCTGCCCGAAGCAGATAAGTTTACCAATGAGTGCTCTAGCCTCAGCAATACGACGTTCGATCCTGCCCTGCCAAGCTGGTACAGCTGGTCGAATAACTCTGTCAGTCTTTGGAAACTTGACATGAGCTACCCGACAAGCCGCTACAGCTGCACAGTATAGGATCGCATGAGTATCGGTGAGGTCTTCACTATTGTCAAAATAATTTGACAGCAGTGAATCTAGAGCACACACTAGCGCCCTATTTTTCTTATGCATGGGTAAACGAGGCAGACGAGGTCTAAGCTCAGGCGGTGTGGAGCGATGCTCCCGTAATGCACACTCCAAAGCACTCCTCAATCGTTCACTGCACTGGGTACTCACGGTTATAGCCTCGTCATCATCATCTTCACCGACGTGGTCGGGTCGCGGTGAGATACTGGGTTGTAGTTGCACCGCGGCCAGTGGCGAAGCAGATGAGACACGGCTGCACCGTGATTCGAGGCGTAGTCTATCAAGTACGGCGTCATCCAACATACGGTTACGCTGGATGACCCGCACCTGATCCGACAGTCGTTGGGCCGAAATGTTGACAGCTGGTTCAAGTACCTGAAACAGAGAGAGCATCCGACCACGGTACGCAGTCAGGTTAGTTCCCCCCTCTGTAGCCCCATAGTATGAGCGCATGACGTTCTCATTAATGGATTGAGTCCATCGCATGCGCTGCACACTTCCACCGGCAGCGGGGACCCTATCAGAGGCCGGCGGGCCTCGAAGTCTCATGCTGGCCGGAGCCTCGGCCTCGGCGGCCTCTTCCTCGCCGACGCGCAGGTGGTGGTGTCGTCGGCGGCGAGAAGTACTCATCGCTCGAGCTCGACGCAACTGCAGCGGCCGGAATCTCTTGACTCACGGCTGGAGAAGGTCCCGGTGGCTGCGAGGCGGAGCTGAGCGACGATTCCGCAGGTGTTGGGCGTGTGGATTGTAGTACTTGTGCCCGGCGTCTTGTCAACATCTAATTTTCATTCTTCGTGTAGGAGTTTTTCTCATCAAAATGGCATGTTCTGCATTTCTATGTTAGTCTGTTTTTTTTTTTAACGCATTTGGTTTGGTGGAACATGGTTTGGTGAACTATTATTTTATTAAATATTTATTCAAAAAGAATCGAGAAAAAAAATTGACAAACCGTTTGACAGCCGGGCCACAGATTATTATTATTATATTTATTATTATAATATAGACTATCAAAAATGTGTAGGGGTGACAGCATTTTATTTTTTTTATTTTGGTTGCGTTCAGAATTTCGATCAAAATTGCTATAAACCAGCAAAAATGTTATAGGCTCCTTTGTTCAGGAAAATGACCAAAAATGTTAAACAACCTTTTTGTACAGAAATTTTGAAACAACCTCTTGAAGACCGAATCTAGTCCCTTTTGAACAGAATCACAAACTTTTGTCGTAAAATTAATAGGGAAATAGGCCTCTTAGCTTGTTTATATTTGGAGACATCATGCAATTCAAGCTAAAAAAAAGATGCGATCAAAAAAATTTAAAAAAAATTGTCAAATAAGCCCTTTTGAACAGACACTCCTCATATGGGTAATGAGAAGCCAGGAACCCTCACACCAGTCTCCCAGTGGTATCACGGTACCCAGCTAGCTATTGGATTGTGGTGGTCTGAATGGAAGTTGTTCCATGTAAAACACTAGAATTCCACTGCACTGCATACTCGGAAAAAGGCAGGCAGATCGTGATGAGTTTAGGAGAACAGTAATACCCCGGACTTACGCGATAGGTCGGACCAAGAGATAGCAGTGTAAGTCGAATTCGCGTAAGTCAGGGTTCAACTTTGCTTATAAATACGTATAAGTTTTGTGTAGTTTACACACTAAAGACGGCGTTTTTCGTGTCTTGTTAGGTTCAAATTAATCTTTTTTGGTCTTTTGGATGTCATAATTAAAGATAAATCAATAATAATAATATATTCCACAATAATAATAATATTCCAGAATTTTCACACAACGCCATCTAGTCCCAAACTAAGCAGAGCTTGTGCTATGAGTACTAGACAACTGATAAATATACATATATATTTCTAAATGCATACATATTATAGATAAATTAAACCCAGACAAAGAACAAATGATTGTGCTCATCACACACCCATTTGTCCTGAGTGGGAATCGAACCCACGACCATGCGCATAGCAGTCAGGACCACTGACCACTAGACCAACAGGCCTGTAGAATAATGTGCACTACGTACGTAAAATAATTCCACACGTATCTCCGAATTCACGTAAAACGGGGTGGCATAAGTCGAGGTATTACTGTATGTTAGGAAGGAACTGCTGAAACTTACTGAATAAAAATTTAATGTAATGTCCAGCTCGAATATGCTGTTTGCGTGTTGCGAAACCCTAAGCCAAGTTATGTAACACACACAGATCAGCCGTAATCTATAAGTTTTTTTAGGCCTAGCTGTGCTTTGATGTTACTAAATACCTTTATTCTTTATAATGAATAAGTAAATATTACTAATTAACATTATTTAATACTACCACTTCGCCCGCCACTTTTTGCTAAGTTATAGCCCCCTCTAATAATGCACGTTATTACTACTAATGATAATGTTTTTAAAATTAGATCGTTAGTTCCGGAGATTACCCCTACATACTTGACAAACAAACAAAATTTACCTCTTTATATTATTTGTACAGATACAAACTGAATGTATTTATATTCACGATGTTCTCAGAAACTATATCTAAATGTTTGTTCCATTTTTGTTTTAATTTACAGACGACGAACCAGTAGTCACAGCCGAAGAAGAGGCAGTACAGACGGCGCGAATAGACAGCATACACGCCACAGTCGAGTCATCTATCGACGGCAACCTGCAACTAGACGCCGCCAACGCCCCGGCAACCACCATCCCTCTCGGCGGGATCCGCATCAACATCTCCAAGTCCTTACCAACCTTCATCAGCAACCAAGACGACAGAGCGTTAGAGGATATTAGCGCTGATGATGAACCCTTACCTCCCGGTGAAGAACCAGAACTGGAGTACACTTTAAAGCCAGACTTGGAAGGTGTTCAGTTCAGTAGACAACCACCGGTCAATAAAGGCAGTGAACTGTCTGGGTTGTGCTCCATTATGTAATTTGATGCTCATTTTGACATTTCCAGTCTTTAGTCGAGTTTTGATATGTTAAATGTTGCATTAGTGAGAACAGCACTACATAGAATATCAGATAAATTGATCGCTACATGATTTATGTTACTATGATTACTAATGACTGGAGATGTGTGAGCAAGCATATTAGGAAAAGGTTTTAGTAAAACCAACTAATTTAATATATTCGCGTTACCTACCGTGCAAGGCGTGATTTAGGTTTAAAATTAACGTTTAACGCTATTCCATAGACTGATATTAATTATAATCATGTGTAGCTTAAATAAAAACCCGAACCGATAAACGCGCATTAAATATATTTATCAATGAATTATTCGTTACGTTGAGTATCGACCAATCAAATTCAATGTTTTAATGAATCAAATAATTACATTAGTTGGTTTGTTTTTGATTATAATAACGTAAGGGTGGTGTTGCCAATTGTATAAATGTAAGATGTTACCCGATGGTAGTCATTTTCTACTCAAGTAAGTTGGGGTGAGACAAAACGTGTTTCATGCATTCAGTATTGAAAATGAATGATTGGTGTTTCGATCGGAGTCTATTTATCGGCTGTCCTATTTCAAAACCAAGTAAGAACACTTGTTTGCTTTGCTAACTTGTTAAATTCCTAACAAATACAAAAACACGAGCACTAAACTCATTTGAGTGTCGAAACCTAGTTCACTCCTTGATGACTACTATAGAACCTCCAATTCAAATTAATCCTATAATATTATATCCAATACCGTTTTAAGTTCTTATAAGGTTTTGCAATGGGGCAACCATTATATTATGGCCTACAGTTATTTTAAGTTTCGGTGCACATGTGTTGTATTTAAATGCACCAACAATACAGGGAAGAAACCTTAGTAAAATTATTCGTGGGATGCTTATTGCCAACAATCGATGCATTTAGGAAATTGATTACTTCTTGAAGTTGATACAAAACTGATGTAGAGATCAGGCCGTGTTAATTTTAACCTTATATGTACGGGCATAATGTATATTATTCATCAATGAAAATGGTTCTGATTTTTCTTAGTTTAGCGCCGACTACTTTCGGGGTTTGAGGCTCAGAAATGTCTGAATATCGATCGAATACATCACGTAAATGATTGTCAAAAATATATAACAATTGATTATTATAAATTGCTCCAATCCATATGTAGCTGATTTAAAAAAATGGCATAGTTTAGTATTATAAAATGTCATTGTAAGTTAAGTTATTGAAATACAAGGTGTCAGAGATATCGTAACGCTAACAGTTTAATTCGCGAAGTACTCCATAAATACATTTGCGAAAGTCAATTATCTCGTAAATGACTGGATACCGATATAGTGTAAATGACTGGATACCGATAATAGTGATTTATGAGCGCGCAATGTATTGAAAACATCGTGATCTAAACGCTTCGCAATGAATGTAGACACGAGAGCGTATCGCGTAATTGTTTCGAGTTTTATTTAGATCGCTCAAGTTAGTGAAACAGTTTCTTTTGATTGAAAATATTAGATAATATAGGAACAATGAATATGAATATTCAGAAACCAGTCGAGAACCATGTACTGAATCTATGGTATCCATTTATGAGTCGATGTCTCTTACACTCTGTATACCTATAAAACTGTCACATTTATGTAAAAATATAACCTTATCTTCCTGTATCTCAGTATATAAACTAGTTAATGCCTATATTCTATATAGAAATATCTATTCTGTACAAAAAGAGTTGTGTTAATCTTCCATTTGAAGCCACGAAAGAATTGTTAAAACGAAATGTGATATTAAACTTAAGTTAACGACTTATTTAAAGAGCATGCGTTTTGTTTGACGAATTAAATGTGTATATCATGTAGTAATAAAATGTAAATATTTGGTCTACTTGTGTATGTAAATATTTAGGAGTATATGTAAGGGTACAAATTGTTACTGCGTTTGTATAAATTTGTATGACTGAAGAATGTGTAAATACTTAATTATAGAGAATCTCTGCGTTTGAAGGGTTTTTATTTCTTAAGATAATTATTTCTTTGCCACATCAGTGGAATTCTTCCCATTCGTTTTTAAATATTTTTGATGAAAATCTAAAAAAAAATATTAAAAAGTCTTGATATTTGAAAAAAAATTGTGTTAGTTTGATTAATCTAATTCAATGGTAATCGGAATGCACTTCCAATCTTTTATCTTTTCTCAAACAACTTTCCCTTCACTATCACAATTGGTGGAACTTTGATCACAATGATTTGTGTGTTTAGTTTACAATTTGAAATAAATGTTTACATCAACTTAATTTTGTGTTTTATTTCTTTTAAACCAATACCGCCAATACCCTACATTATATTGGATTTGAAGGCTTATTCCCGACGGCCACCACTAAAACTGCCACCACTGGTGGTCGTTGGGATAAAATTTTACATTTGTTCCCAACCGCCACCACTGGGGGCGGTTGGGAACAAATACATAAATATACATTCACTTGAATTATTTTTTTTTTATTATTATTATATTATTTATTTTGAATTATTTTTACAATAAAAGAAGCAAGAGAAGTCATTACTCAATGTAAAGATTTTTTTAGCGATGGTACAATCAAAAGCTGTCCAAAGCCTTAGCCAAATTTATACAATCCATGGAGATTTAAGAAGCCTTCACAATTATTGTACCACTTATTTACACTTTCATGACACGGCGGGATGCTGCATCTTACGAGATTTTATTCAATTTAATAAAGAGTCAAATACCGAGTTGGGATCCGGAAACTTACAAAACGTCCATTAAGAAAGTATTACCATCAGCTAGACTCAAAGGTTGCTTTTATTATATTGTATAAAAAAGCATATGTATATTTTTTGTATTGTATAAAAAAGCATAAATGGGACAAAGCCCGCGAATTGAACTTGATCGTTTTGTAGTTTTATATTTTTATACAATCCGGGGATTAATATGATTAAAAACTGTGATGATTTTAATATACAAATACTGATTTTAAACTTTTATTTACAACGTCTATGGCGCCGTTGGGACAATATCTAAAGCTTAGTTCTAACTTTAGTGGTAGTCGATTGAAATAAAATTACAAGTTATGTCTCATCGACCGCCATTGGGGGCGGTTGGTAACAAATATAAAATTTTGTTCCTACGACCACCAGTGGTGGCAGTTTTAGTGGTGGCCGTTGGGAATAAGCCGATTTGAAAATTGGTTATTTATAACACATTTACACTACCTACCTACTAGACGAGGCTGGTGTCTCGTACCTTATTAACCTGAGAAGTGTTGGCCATGGTCAGGTATCGGAAATTAACCACACCCCAAATATCAAGTGTACTTGGGATCAACACTATCTGGATCTAATTTAAAAAAAAATGTTTTTTTTTTTATTAGGGATGAGCCCGCTCTTGACCTCGATCTCGCTTTATGGTAAGCGATAGATGAGGTTACGTTGGGACGAGCGAGCGCAGGTGCCTGTACACTCTTGCTTTATTTATTTATTTGCATAAAAACATGGTATACAAAGATGTTACATGAGTTAGTATGATGGGTCATAATTATGTGGAAGGGAACACAGAAGCCTAAAAAAATATATCTAGGGACTCCGTTACAAGCCTGTTGGGCTTAACAGATCCTGGTCAGCATAGCCAGCCCAGCTCAACCCTGAAGCACATAGCTACCCAGTGGCTTCACCAACCTCGCGAACCGACTTCGTTGTATCGAAGGTTGTGTACGTTGAGAAGACATAGCCAAGCCGAGCAGTCTTAGCAAAAACGGCTACCTGATGGATCATACTTAAGTTGAGAAGTCGTTAAGTTAGACGCGGGTATAAACTCGATATACTCAATTTTGAGTACCAGTCTGTATGCCAAATATAGGTACCATAAGTTCAGCCATCAGCTGATGACAGGCGAATCCATGTATGAAACTGTTAGAAAGGGGGAGGTATGGTTACAGACTTATAGCTCTGCTATGCGGATCCTGTATTCGTAAGTTCGTGTGTAGTAACACTGCCTAGAATTTCATTGTCACTTGTTCCAATGGAGGATGAGGTTGGATATCGCTCTCAAGGGCGAGGTGGTCGGAAAAAAATCTTTGACAAGAAGTTTGTTTATTTTAAGGTGCGCTTACACGGGCAATTAAAATTGCTCAATCCCGGTCAAGATTCGTCAACTGTGACGTCATGACTACATCAAGCAATTTAGGGCAATGACAACATGCATCAACTTGACAAAATGTTTTGCAACAACAATATTGTGCTAGAAGGAGCAACTTCAAGAAACTAGGCAAGACTTTCCTACACGAGCAATTCAGTAAATTATTTGCTCGCTACATTGTTCTTGCTGCGGCGGCTTTTTTTTACAAAGATATCTAGTATGCGCATTTAGAGCTTTAAGCTTAGTCAGTTTGAAAGATGGGAATCTAATTCAGTAATTTTGTATTGCCTTTCGGCTATTGCCACTTGTGTTAAGGCGAAATATTCATATTGGTAGATCGAGCCATATTTATTTATTTATTTACTAGCTTTTGCCCGCGACTTCGTCCGCGTGGAATAGTTACTTTGGGCTAACGTTAAATTTAACCCCGATTTTGAAGCATTCTTCATTGGCGCTCCGCTCCTATTGGCCTTAGCGTAATGATACAATATAGCTGTGCCCGCGACTCCGTCAGCGTAAGTTAATGTATTGGTAATATTGTTTAGATCACGTTCACATGAGGCTTAAGTACCTAGAGAACGCTTCGACCGCGAGACGCGTCGAGCGCGGCGACCGATTCTCAAAAATAATCCTTATAGCATGATTCAGTATTCACGCGCGATGGCTTATTATTATAAGCGTATTTCATGTATAACTTTGGTGTTTCTATACCGATTTATATGATTCTTTTTACGGTTTCGTAGCCGAATGGCAAAAAACGGAATCTTTATAGTTTCGACATGTCTGTCCGTCTGTCTGTCTGTCTATCTGCCCGTCCGTCCGTCTGTCACAGCAATTTTATTCCGAAACTATTAGGACTATACATGTGAAACTTGATAGGTAGATGTATTCTGTGAACCGCTTTCCGATTTAGAGAAAAAAATTAAAAAATATTTAAAATAAAGGGGGGCTCCCCATACATGGAACTAAACCTGAAAATATTTTTTTTCATGAAATCGATGCATGTGTGGTATTTATAGACAGTTCTTTAAAAACGACATCGGGGTTTCTAAAACCACTTTTCCATAAAGTCAATCGTTTAAAAGATATAAGCTTCCAAAGTGGTAAAATGTGTGTGTGGCGGACACAACCTCTAACTTCTATAATAATGGAGTGAAAAATCTAAAAAAAATATATGTCTGTAGATCTTAATATAAACTTTTAATAAAAATTAGTTTGAACGAAATCAGTTCAGCAGTTTTTTAGATACAGCATATTTTCTAAAACCGCAAATATAACTTTGTAATTCATACAAACACTATGAAAAACAAATTTATTCGGCGCAGTTGTAAAAAATGTAAAAAAGCCAGTTTTAAGAAATTTGTAAGATTTGGCGCAGTTGTAAAAAATGTGAATAAGCTAGTTTTAAGAAATTTGTAAGGTTTTTTTTCGTCAAATAAATTTGCATATTATATTATAGTTACTACGGAACCCTTCCTGGGCGAGTCTGACTCGCACTTGGCCAATTTTTTTATGGAATAGTTAATAATGTTAACTTTTTCAATTAGGGGTGACTGAGAGTGTTATAAACGTAAGAGTAGACAAATATTATAATCAGAAAGCTTCGAACTGCTAAGCTATCGGGAGTTACACGTGTTATTGTGAGTCAACCATAAAAGTTAGACATATGCTGTCGTGGGATATTTTTTATATAATTTTAAGGAGAACATTTCCGTCATGAAATGATTTGTGTAGCTTTAACCATTAAGGTTGCACACGCGACGGAAGCTTAAAAAATGGAGTAACTTCTCCCGTTTTTCCAACATTTCCCTTCACTGCTCTGCTCCTATTGATTGTAGCGTGATGAAAAGTATACTATAACCCGCTCAGGAGTATGAAAAATAATTGTACCAAGTTTCGTTAAAATCCGTCGAGTAGTTTTTGTTTCTATAACGGTTATACAGACAGACAGACAGACAGACAGACAAAAATTTAACTGATTGCATTTTTGGCATGAGTATCGAACCTTAATCACCCCCTGATAGTTATTTTGGAAATATATTTCATGTACAGAATTGACCTCTCTACAGATTTATTATAAGTATAGATTTAAGGCACTCCAACGACTTATTCACTAATACATTTTATGAGGTACTGTAACAATCAAACTTAAGGTCTAGAGTGAATTTGTCACTTATAGGGGTGCACATCACTTATATATTAATTAAAATTTTATAACATTAGACAGAAAAGTACATAATCTATACTTATAATAAATGTGTAGAGAGGTCAATTCTGTACATTAAATATATTTACAAAATAACTATCAGGGGGTGATTAGGGATCGATACTGATACCAAAAATGCAATCAGTAAAATTTTTGTCTGTCTGTCTGTCTGTCTGTCTGTCTGTCTGTATAACCGTTATAGAAACAAAAACTACTCGACGGATTTTAACGAAACTTGGTACAATTAATATTCATACTCCTGAGCAGGTTATAGTATACTTTTCATCACGCTACAATCAATAGGAGCAGAGCAGTGAAGGGAAATGTTGGAAAAACGGGAGAAGTTACTCCATTTTTTAAGCTTCCGTCGCGTGTGCAACCTTAATGGTTAAAGCTACACAGAAATCATTTATGACGGAAATGTTCTCCTTAAAATTATATAAAAAATATCCCACGACAGCATATGTCTATCTTTTATGGTTGACTCACAATAACACGTGTAACTCCCGATAGCTTAGCAGTTCGAAGCTTTCTGATTATATAATATTCGTCTACTCTTACGTTTATAACACTCTCAGTCACCCCTAATTGAAAAAGTTAACATTATTAACCATAAAACAGAATCATATAAATCGGTATAGAAACACCAAAGTTATGCATGAAATACGCTAATAATAAGCCATCGCGCGTGAATACTGAATCAGGCTAGGTATAAGGATTATTTTTGAGAATCGGTCGCCGCGCTCGACGCCTCTCGATTGGCCAAGTGCGAGCCAGACTCGCCCATGAAGGGTTCCTAAAAACCTTTAAAATTTCTAGAAACCAGCTTATTTGCATTTTTACAACTACGCTAGATAACTTTGTTGTTCATAGTGTTTGTATGAATGACAAAGTTATATTTGCGGTTTTAGAAAATATGCTGTATCTCAAAACTGCTTACCCGATTTCGTTCAAACCAATTTTGGTTGAAAGTTTACATTAAGATCTACAGACATATATATTTTTTTAGATTTTTCACTCCATTATTATAGAAGTTAGAGGGAGGGGGGGACATTTTACCACTTTGGAAGCTTATATCTTTTAAACGATTGACTTTATGAAAAAGTGGCTTTAGAAACCCTTATATCATTTTTAAAGACCTGTCTATAAGTACCACACACGCATAGGTTACATGAAAAAAAATATTTTCAGTTTTAGTTCCATGTATGGGGATCCCCCTTTATTTTAAATATTTTTTAATTTTTGTCTTAAAATCGGAAAGCTGTTCATAGAATACATCTACCTACTAAGTTTCACATGTATAGTCTTAGTAGTTTCGGAATAAAATGGCTGTGACATACGGACGGACGGACGGACAGACAGACAGACAGACAGACGGACAGGATATCGAAACTATAAGGGTTCCGTGTTTTGCCATTCGGCTACGGAACCCTAAAAAGGCGGGGTGTCCGAGCGCGAGGTTCGCGGTTGAGTAGTGACCAGCCTTAGTGTGCTGAACTACGAGAGGCCCTATCTAAAAAAAAAAAGTGCGGGCTTCATACAATTTTTTAAAATAAGATTTGACCTAAAGGTCCAGTTACCAGGTCATAAAATCCCAAAAAAAAAAACATACAATTTTTGCCTGTTGATCCCATTGAGATAGGAAAAGTATGGTTGATCCGAATAGACATTCAGAGCGTTCGACCTTATTGACAGATAATACCACAGAGTACTTTCATATATTGGACAATACTTATAAGACAGATATTAACAAACCGTGCTTATCAGCGCGACTTTTAGTCGTTGATAATTTATTTTTAGATGATAATTTATTTTTAGATTCCTTTTGTTGTTATTTTATAAAATAGGTATTAGTTATTTTAGTATAACGATAGGTAAGTTTTGGCTAATTTACGTTCACTTTTTTTATATTAGTTTTATTTTCACCCAGTTGCAACAAAATATTCTCAAATTTTCTCTCTCAAATCTAGGCTCAAATTTTAACAGGTTGCGGTGCAGGAGAAACCGTCTTTATTCCCAGAAATCCCATAATACCAAATAATTTTCCATTCGAATTTAAAAGAACGCAATTCCCAGTATCGGTGTGTTATGCAATGACAATTAATAAGGTTCAAGGGCAGACTTTTCGTGTTGCTGGAGTAGATCTCGGTGTCAGTTGTTTCTCGCATGGTCAGTTGTACGTCGCTCTTTCCCGGGTTAGCAGTTCTAGAAATCTTTATGTTCACGTGCCGGACGGGTCAACTTTCAACATAGTTTACCCGGAAGCTTTGCGCTGAAGTATTTTCGTTCTATAGGTACTTAAGCCTCATGTGAACGTGATTTAAACAATATTACCAATACATTAACTTAATAACACATAAGGAGTTACACGCTGACGGAGTCGCGGGCACAGCTATTAACAATAATATTGTGCGGTTCCGCATTGCGATATTTTTCAACAGTATTATAGACTGACATATTATATTTCCCTACTAAATTACGAAAGTTAATCTGTCTGTTACATCAAAATCACTGAACCGTGAGGAAGGACATAGGCTACTTTTTACGAAAAACGACGGAAACGCGGACGAAGTCGCGGGCAACAGCTATCTATATACTAATAATATAAGGCTGAACAGTTTGTTTGTTTGGTTGAACGCGATAATCTCAGGAACTACTGGTTCGAATTGAAAAAATATTTAATTTTTAATTAAATAGTCAATTTATAGAGAAAGGCTATAGGCTATATGTCATTACGCTAAGGCCAATAGGAGCGGAGCGCCAATGAAGAATGCTTCAAAATCGGGGTTAAATTTAACGTTAGCCCAAAGTAACTATTCCACGCGGACGAAGTCGCGGGCAAAAGCTAGTTATAGACTAAAAAATTAAACCGACTCCCAAAAAACACTGTAAAGTGAAAAATAACTTTAATTTCGGTAGTCGGTGTCTTTAGTTTTGTATTTTCGTTTTTGGCACCGACTTCCGAAATTAAAGTTATTTTTCACTTTACAGTGTTTTTTGGGAGTCGGTTTAATTTTTTGGTAAAAAGTTTTTATTTCACTCTTTTTAGTTGGATGATTTTTAATTTACCTAGTTACAAGAGCCTAAATGTCAACTACTTATAACCTTTTACAAAATATTGCTTTTCCCAATGCTGGGCCGTTAATTGTTGAGGAGTTCTCCTGGTACTTCACCATCAGCTCTACATCACCATATGCATTGTAACGAGCATAAAGTGCGTAACATCCATATTCAAGTAATCGAATCGCAATCCACTCAATACTTATTATTGAGTAGTTTCGGCGGCCATCTGTGGTCTTCATCATCAGTTCCACTTCCTCAAATGGTACTTTTTGAGAGCAACTGCACAAGTTACTATAATAAATACCCAAAACGACATAGATGTGCCTATAATATTTGAAGAGTTCCCTCGATTTCTCCAGGATCCCATCATCTGATCCTGACGTTTATGAAAATGGGACCAATATCGAAGTATACCCTTTCAATTAAAAAAAGAATTTTCCAAATCGGTTCAGCCGTCTTCGAGTAATCGATGATCATACATTAAAAAAAAAAAAAAAAAAAATATACGCCTCGAATTGATAACTTCCTCTTTTTGTCGTCGGTTGATAAAATAGAACTGAATATGGAACAAAAAAGAATATTAAATTTAAAATAAAGAAATAATTAAATTAAGTTGTTTTATTGGTCAAAAGACGGTTACCATTGTGGGACAGTACCAATAGTTTGCGAAATAGCGATAGCTTATTAGCAAAGATGTCAATGCTATTGGAACGTGTATGGAGCTCATTGTACGTCCTCATCAACCTGTTCATTGGTGCCGAATGACCGAGGTTAGTTTTAGATGGGCGTGGAGTGAACACATATAGGATGCGTATATTAGTCTACTTATAAATGAATGCTCAGGTACTAAAGTGTCCAAAAGCCTCTGGACAGTTTCTGAGCCATCTTTACAGCTTCGCATCTGTAAATACGTTGGTACTTGAATAAGCCAATTTTGGGGGCAAAATCATTAAAAAGAGGTCCTTTTTGACAATTATAGATAAGTACCCAAAAAAATAGGTAGTGGTCAGGTAGGTACCTACTAAGGAGTGTTCCTCGATAGCAAACTAGTCTCGACTACTCTCGACTTACCAAATGTACAAGTCGCAAGCTCCCGCTCTGAGAAAAGTGGAAGGAAACGACAGACTTCTACTGACTATAAACCCACCCTGTTCCTTAGAACAGTCTCGCAGCCCGGCAGACAATATCCCAATCACTACATTACGTTTAAATTCAATACCTACAGTAAATTGGAGTAGCCGACCAAAGACTGTTTTGTCATTAAACATTATTCATATTAGTAACTAGCACGGGGCTTCGCTCCCGTGGATTTTATCACGGTAAAAACATAACTCTCCTTTTTTGCAGTCGCGTAAAAAGCCTATAACTTTCCTCGAGCTTCAAGCTACTTCCATACCAAATTGCATCCAAATCCACCCAGTACTTTCGAAGATTAGCGCGTTCAAGCAAACAAACAAACTTTTCCGCTTTATAATATTAGTAGGTATAGATTTGTTCAGATTTGGCCACCAATGTAGGTACGCCTATTTCTTTTAAACTAGGAACCGGATAATTCGGATATTTGGCGACTAATGAACGAATGCACTGAAACAGATTAGGAAAATAACAAACATTAAAACGTCTATAACAACATATCATGCACATGTTGAATCAGTGCTACGCTATAGCTTAATTATGTGGGGAAACAGCAGTGATCAAAATAGAGCATTTGTCGCACAAAAGTGATGCATAAGGGTATTATGTGGCCTTAAGCCCGACGAATCTTGCAGGCCGATGTTCAAAAAACTTGATTTGTTACCACTACCGTCCCTTTATATTTTTGAAATTTGTTTATTTGTGTGGAGGCATAGGGAATTGTTTGCGAAAGCAAGCGATGTGTATTCTCGCAGCAGGCGCGACCCCTACAGGCTCGTGTTAGATGTCCTTCCAAGGCTTGCGAAATATAATAAAAGCTGTATGTTTATGTGTGTCCAGATTTACAATAGAATACCAAATGAATTAAAAACATTAAATACAAGAATGTTCAAAAATAATTTATACAAATGGCTCTCTGCTAATAGTTTTTACAGTGTTAAGGAGTTCCTGGAACATAAAATCGCATGATGACTGATAGTTTCATTATGCATGTATTTGCATGCTTATATCTATTAAGCAAGTATAGTGGTCAGTGGTCCTGACTGCTATGCGCAAGGTCGTGGGTTCGATTCCCACCTAGGACAAATGTTTGTGATGAGCACGGTCATTTGTTCTTTGTCTGGGTGTAATTTATCTATAATATGTATGTATTTAGAAATATATATGTATGTTTATCAGTTGTCTAGTATCCATATCACAAGCTCTGCTTAGTTTGGGACTAGATGGCGTTGTGTGAAAAAGTTGTGGAATATATATATATATTATTAACATTACCATCTTTTATACCATGTTTTTAGCAAATAAATGATTATGATAATAAAACTCGATGTGATAAGATTTTAGATCCATGACCGTGGCCAAGCCAGGAAGTGCCACTCCATCTTATTTCATACTAATATTATAAATGCGAGTTTGTGAGGATGGATGTTCGTTATCTACTCTTTCAAGCAAAAAATACTGAACCGACTAGAATGAAATTTGGTAACTTAGTTAGTTGAAATCTTGGAATTACACATAGGCTACTTTATAACACGGAATTACTACGGGATAAGGATTTACGCGTAGGGATGAAACGATACAAGTAAATACAAGTAACTACTCGATACTTTTCTTACGATACCAAGTTCTACATACTTTTGTACTCGATACTTGACAACCGAGTAACAAGTAGTATCGGGAAGTAAGTACTTGTATCGATAGGTACTCGGTCGGTCGGTCACTCACTCACCAATTTAATTTTTGTTTCGCGAACGCATAGGTATAAGTAGGTAGAATCTGTGTGTTACAATTTAAAAAAAAAGATTACTAGCAATGTGGGTAAATTACGCGGGAAAACCTTAACACGCGAACGAAGTCGCGGGCAGAAGTTAGTGTATTATATAGTTCTGCTTTCGAATAGTCGACCGATAGTTCATTTCTGGACTCCTGCAATATATTATCACTATCTTCTAAATTAGTTGCGTCGCATAATGGAAAAAATACATTAAAGGATAATAACACATACATATTATAGTGTTTAAATTAACATTTATTTTATATACATATTGCTGTGTTGTACAGCATAACAAATCACAATTTTCCGGAGAGAAAATATATTATCTCTAACAATAGCTTAGGGACCATCCATACATTACGTCACACGAATGACATGTTTGATTACCCCTCTCCAATCTATCCTATTCGCAGTTAACCACATTTGTAGGTTTCGTAATATTAGAGATAGAAATTCAATAATAACAGCAGTTGCGCAATTAGTTTAATTTTTATTAATTACTGTACTATCAATATATCATAAATATATATATTTTTAATTTTCCTTTAAAAGGTACATCAAAACTTCGTGAATACTTAGATAAACTAGAGGCCGCCGAGGGGTCGATAATTTAAAATCTGAACGTTATTATAAACAACTTTCTCCATATTAACTTTACCTATGACAAGTTTCATATTGCTCCGTCTGCGTAATTTTCGTAAAAAGGGCTACAAAGTTTTCACTTCATGTATAAATATTTAATTCGTTGAAAAGAAATGTCACAATATTTGCGACCCCTACCGTGCTTTGTCACACTTCGTCAACCCCTACCTCCCATAACGTGTAACACAAATGGATGACCCATTAGTAAAACTTACACCCACACAACTGGATTATTTAGTCTATTTTAGGTAATTCCCCAAGATAGAAATAAAAGAAAACTAAAAATAAATCTACATATCGCAGTTATGTGGCCACCTAGGGAAAGGCAGAGTATCCTTAATATTATTAACATTACAAATAACTTGTAGTAACCTCTCCAGACCTAGTCCATACCCTCCAGTGGGTATATTACCAAACTTCCTCAGGTCTCGGTACCAGTTCAGTCGTTCTGATGGTAGCTTGGACTTGAGCTTCTCATAGTTGTGTTCTCTGAGGCTTCCACCTACGACTTCGCCTGTGATGGGTGTTAGAAGGTCCAAGGCATCAACCTGAAATAAATTAATTATTGGTTTTAAAAATTATTAGAATGGACTTGTCTCATCAATGAGGTGCAAGCCTATCAGTTTTCTGTTGGTTACATTTCAGGGAGTGTTAAATCTTATTCCACCAGACTCATTTCGTCATCAGGCTACAAGATAAACAGTGATGCCATCATTACATAGTGGACATTCCAACCATATGTACAAAACCTTTTGGGCATATGTGCTTTGATTGTATACAGCTAAGGAGTGGAATTCCCTGCAGAGTCTGTGTTTTGTGATAGCTTAAACCTGGGGCACTTGGAGATAAGAGAAAGGTTATTCCTAGGTAGAGGTTAATTCTAGGCAAGTGGGATTCATGTTCAACCACAACATTACTTCTCGCAACAATAATAAAGTCAACATCTTTGTCTCTCTTCCTGTGAGTTGATATATTAAAATTACCCATATTTACAATCTATGAGAACTAAAAAAATAATAATTTGCCTTTGTGCTATCTTCAGAGCATTCTTTCATATAAAAGGACTTCATATTCTTAGGCCATTTGACCACAAACACCGGCACATTGTTGCAGTGTTCCACCAGAGTTAGCTCCTGCTCCTTATTTATACCTTCATCTGTCAAACTTGACCCCTTCTTCTGCAGAATCTGTCTGGCCTCATCATAAGTTAGTGTAACAAACTCTTTGGTAACCCAAGAAGGAGCTTTGTTTCCCTTGTCAATTAAAAATAGGTCAGCCTCATTAGTGTTTCTTATTTCATTGAAAATATACTTCAAAAGGTCCTCTATTGCTCCTTGTAATTGGCTCAGTGTGTCACAGAATGCTAACTCAGCTTCGAGCATATAGAATTCTGATAAATGCAGTCTTGATCTGGAGTTTTCAGCCCTGAAGGTTGGACCTAATGTGTAGACATTACCCATTCCTCTACAAACTGCTTCTAAATGCAACTGTCCTGATACAGTAAGGAATGTTTTTGAGCCAAAGTATACTGAATCTCTGTCTTTACCATCCTGCATCATCGCCTTGACTGTTTCCTCACTATCTGGTTGTATTTTAAATACTTCGCCAGCTCCTTCACAGTCATTTGAAGTAAGTATAGGTGTGTGTATGTTTGTATAATTGTTTGCAGCAAAGTAATCATAAATGTGCTTAGTTACAGCACTACGTATTCGTAAAATGGCAGAGGTATAGTTAGTTCTGGAACGTAAATGTAGGTACTGCCGGGTATATTCGGGAGGATGTGTGGTTCTTGGGTTGAATGGGTAACCATCCAGTACAACACATGTTCCTAAAACTTTTACATCATCAGCGACCAGTTCTAACTGTCCACGAGGGCTTTTGGACAGTTTTCCAGTAATGTGGACAGAAGAGCCATAAGTTAATGAGTCAGTTGAAAGGTTTTTTGGAATAACAATCTGTAGTTTTTGAACGCAAGATCCATCACTCACGTCAGCGAATATAAGGTCTTTCTGTTTCCGCAAATTCTTGACCCAACCCTAAAACACATGAATAAACTTAGTTTTGTCATTTGTTTTATTCTTAGTACAGATTTTTCATAGAAAAACAGTTACCTTTATTTCAGTAATATTACCGATATTCGGCTTTTCTAAAACTGCGGCAATGACACTATATTTCCTTAAAGTTTCATTGCATTTCAAAATATTTTTCAGTTTACTGTAGTAACAACTTCTGTGCATCATAATAAATGTTTTCTTTGGGATTACTTAAATATTTTTTAGGTTATAATTTTATAAACTTAATAACAACAGCTATGTCAGTTGTGATAACTGACAGCTTTCAGGTCAGTGAGAAACTCAAGTCAAATGCTTTTTCCCAATGGTTTTTTTCACACAACCGAGAAACACCGGTTTTCCCAACTCTTGCCTGCGTAGCTGGCAAGTTTTACTAACTGTCAAAATAATGTCAATCCGTCATTCGGCAAATCATGCATGTTCGATTTGTTGCGTTGTGAACATTTAATGAAATTTAATTTAAATATTATATTTATCTGTGTTTTAAGTAACTAGTGTAGAATGTAAGTACACCAGAAAAGTAAATTTCTTGTAAAACTTCATTTGTTCATAAAAACTATGATGACACTATTATAGTACTATTGTAATAATTTTGTTAATAATTGATGTTTGAAACTGGTTTTCCGAGTTATTGCGTCCTTGGTCGTCGTTTTATGTTAATACGGACTTATGGTGCTCTGAGGTTTAACGCTATTTTTAATATTTTAATTGAGTAAAGTGTCAAAAAATTTCATGCATGGCCTACTGTTCCACTTTTTTACCTCAAAAATGTCTTTATAAATTGCACTTTCTACTTTGAGCCGTGGTCACGTAAACGCATTGAGTCGGTGTTTAATTGTGATTTTGATGTTCCAATATAGACTGTAGTGAACTGGTTTTTTTTTATCTATTGTTATCTGATAAAATGATTCTGAGTGAAGCTACTAGTTTTTGATGAATTTCTTTGATACTGACAAGGCAACATAGAGAAGTAATTTTCCTTGTACATAGGTTTGTGAATTTGTGATGATTTAAGTACTGTTCTTTTTCTTAATAATATACTACATTGCAAAAATCAGTTACTGTTTATTATTTAATTTTTTGATTGTTTTTAAAAAGTCCATCACAATTGTTAATAACTCTGTCTCTGTTGTACACATTTCTGAATAACGCAATAAGAAAGTAAAATACACTATGGCAAACTAAAAATAATCACAAACTATGCCCTCATCAGATAAATGGAACCTTTAGAACATGCTCTAACTAGTAGCTTTACTTGATTTTACCTAAATTTTATTTTATATTGTAGAAAATGGCAGAAACAGAACCTCAAGCTGCAGACGCAGGCCCGCCAAAGGGGATACCCGCCCTAAAAGCCCATGTAATTGCCAACAAAATAGATGTAGCCCTATGGGCCATCCGAGTACTGACCGTGCTCTTCACCATAGGATATGTACTGCCTTTATTTAACAAGTAAGTGGAAGTAACAAGAATATATAATCTGTTTATATGATAATACCACATTTTTGTCATTTTATTTTATATGACAGAATTTTTTTAATGAAATGATGATATTTATTTTGCAAATAGGTTATAAATAACACTTTTATACATCATTTTTTTTTCGTAAATATAAACTAGATGAGGCCTGTGTTTCATTACTGACTACTCTGAGAAGAAACACAGAAACAAACTCAGAGGTCAACGTAGTCCATACAATCTGTAGTGATCAAATCATATGAGAGCCATTAGGTTTATATCTGTGGCGCCCTTTAAAGGACAGAATCACACAGATTTCAGAAGGCCCGCCCAAACAGTGCAAGCATTTGTCAAATATTGCGTAGCTATGTGTAGAATGATAGTTTATTTGTTTAGATAATTTTACATTAAGATTTCATATTACTCATATACCTTGGGCTACTACAATTAACATATGACAATAGGTAGCACAACTATAGTGATATTATTTGTTAAAAACTAGCCAAGTATAAGATGGACTCGCACAGGAAGGGTTCTGTACCATTATCCATGAAAACAAAAAATCTTGTTTATTGTATGGGAGCCCTCTTAAATATTTATTTTATTCTGTTTTTAGTATTTGTTGTTGACAGACAGACAGACAGCGGAGCTTTAGTAATAGGGTCTTGTTTTTACCCTTTGGGTATGGAACTTTGAAAAATCAGCAAAACATTTATGAAACAAAGTTAAAGGCCTGCTTCATCTTGGCAAGGTTATTTTTAATTAATTGTTTTAATGTTATAACAATAGCTGTTCAAGTGTAATGTTTCTGCATATTCAGTCAAATCCAGGTTGCTTTTGTTCAGTAATTAAGACAATGAGTATAAAATAACCCGGAGGGCAATGGCCTTGACCCTTTTGTTACAGAATTGGCTAGTCAAAGATCCTAGTTTTAATTTTCATAGTATGTAATTTAATCATAAATTATTTATTTGTGTGACTTTTGGTAAATACAGAATGTTAGATAAAATAAAATCTCATCTTAACATCTTTGATGAATGTAGTTAAATGGATAGATGAATGTGCCCATAGCAAAGCATTTTCCGAGCAAGAGGAGGTCGTTCAACATTTTCCGAGCAAGAGGAGGTCGTTCAACATTTTCAAGTGTCTCTTTAAAATATTATTGTAGGTACTACTACTAATACCAAATAAACTTGTTATTAATTACTATTATTTTCAACTCAACAAATTGCCAGTTTTTGAATTAAGAATATAAAGTTGAGATTACGAACTCTAGTTTATGCTAAAATCTGACAAATATTGTAATTTAATTATATTTTGATACATTCCTAAACCAATTTAGTAACAAGACAAAAAAATGTAGCTTGCATATATATGTATAAGACAACTTCCATTAATATTCATTGTTTTATTTGTATGGCAGCTCATTAAAATTTAATGAAGTAGTTTATTTATTAAAATATACATGAACATAGTATTAAAATATTGAAGTTTACCAGATAATTATATGAAAGAGTAGAAGTCGCGCGGAGCTTCTCTCCCGTGGACTTTATCACGATAAAACATAACCCTCCTTTTTTGCAGTCGGGTAAAAAGTAGTCTATAGCCTTCCTCAGGCTTCAAGATACTTCCATAAGTTGAGCTCCTTAAGTTCTAAGTTAAGCTATACAATAACTGACAAATGCTTGCACTGTCTGGACTGGACAAGCCGGCTTAAATTTGCGTGGTGATTTTCTCAAAAGAATACCACAGACATGAACCTACATGCTTCTTATATGTATACAAATACAAAATGTCTGGACTTTAAAAGAGACTTTGACCTCTGAGTTTGTGTCGGTGTTTCTTCTCAGAGTAGTCAGTTGGGAAATACCGGCCTCATCTAGCTAAACTAAACTTAACATGCAAAAAACATGACGTGTAAAAGTGTTATTTATAACCAATTTACAAAATAAATATTTCATTTCATTTCATTTCTTACCGAATGTCATCCAAATATACCTACCCAGTGCTTCCCAAGATTAGTGGGTTTAAACAAACAAACTTGCAGTTTATAACTAATCTTTCTTCTATAATATAAAACAGATTACTCACGATTAATCACGAAATCTCAGACACTACAAGTAGTAGGGCTCTCAAATTTTGCATGGGGGTTCCTTTTAGTACGTAGATGTTCGCTAAGACGGGATTTTGCGAAATTCCCACGGGATCGGGATTTACACGGGATAACTTTCCACGCGAACGAAGTCGCGAGCAACTGCTAGTATTAGTATAGATATATGTATATAAAATCTGTGAGATAACACACCAGACTTTAGAGATTGCAGATTATATATCATTGTATATTACAAGTAGGTATAAATACTTGATGCGGATAAGATGTGAATCTCATGCCCTGCATGAATTTTCTTTTTTTTAATTTGTTTTTTTTTTACAAAGATTACTAGCAAACCCCTCCAACTAAGCTAATTCTTCATGATAAGAAAAAAGAAATCAATGAGCTTACTTTGAGTCAACGTACTACGATAAGATTTTATAAGTACCCTTTAAGGTTAAATGAAATAAAATACTTGAAAATGAATTATTTGAATCTTTACCAGCAAGATCAAAACAATTTTATTTTTTTGCTAACTGATCTTTATATTCTCAATAAGGTAAAGGAAACCTTGAAACACATTTAGCTACTTAACACACACGCATCATCAAGTAATGATTCCTAAATTATTTGCTTTGTAACTCACAAAAACTGAATATAACCCCGAGTACAGTGTTTGTCATCATTGATCAATCATTATAAAATAACGAAAATTTTTAAAGGTCTTTTTGCATTTTGGAACTAAATTTTACTGTAGTACATACTTTTGATTATTATTTTACAAAATAAATTCATTAGTAGCGCCAGTTTCAGTAAGGAAGGAAACATTATTCAAAATTGAATGATTTCATGTAGTTTCCTGCTTTAATTCATACCAGCCTCGGTTTACGTGAGAAGTTTTTTTTTTTCTTAAAGTATGTCTTTCGCCGGGTCTAGTCTATCTCTGTACCGAATTTCATAAAAATCGGTTAAGTGGTTTAGACGAGAAAGTGTAACAGACAGTTCCTTTAACATGAATTTACCGTTTAATTTAAAACAGTATCCAATGTTTCCATTTGACTTTGTTGTAAGTAAACAAAAGTTAATGACATTAAATACAAAATGAGTTTAAGGATAACACCTACTTATAGTTTTTTTTTAATGTATTTTGCATAAGAGGACATTGAGAGAACTGAGTTTAAAACTTGCAATACAAGATTTAAGAAGTCAAGCACGTACATATACCTACTGGTTCTTTAATCATTATTTTTTACCTTTGTTTTCATTGTACACAATGAGTAGTAGTGCCAATTTAAAAGAGGCTGTTAATTCGATTATTCTGGTCTTTTTCTAACCCCATGTTACAATAATGTTCTGGTGCTAGTGTTCTTTTTTTCGTAAATGTTAACTAGATGAGGTCGGTGTTTCCTCACTGACTACCCTGAGAAGAAACACCGAAACAAACTCAGAGCTCCGTCTTTTTAAAGTCCATACAATCTATACTGGTTTAATTATATGGGAACTTTGTAGGTTTCAGTCTGACCTTTTCAAGAAAGATGCTCACAGATTTGAGTGCTGTCCATACAGTGCAAGCATTTGTCAGATGACGTATAGTATAGCTTAACATAGAACAAAAAGCTTAGCGATTTGACGAACAATACCGGTAAGGACGTTTGGGTCCCAAAAAGCACTCAAACTGCCAGACAATCATGTTTAACTCGAATAAAACAACCTACATAGTTCACATATTTACAATCGTTTATGAGGATTATGTAGATTAGTCTGAAATGGCCTTATGAGGAAAGACCACACAGATTTGAGTAGACCCGTCCTGTCAGTGCAAGCCTTTGTCAGTTAGTCTGTAAGCTCAACTTTGGACTACTAAGGAACGTACTGACTAAGCTGTTATTTTATTTGGGAAAACAAACCGTCATACTTTGTATATTGCATATATTTGCATATACTTGCTATTAGTAAATGTACAATCCGCAAAGTTTCTACATATTACTTTCTTATATTAAATACAGTTTTGGTAAAATTAATATATAGCAACAATCTTTTTTCGTAGTACCAAATAATTTTTCAATCGTTAAGAGGAGGCTCCCTAAATTGTATGTAACTTTGCATTACTATTCTGAAACAATCACGCATACAATCAAAATGGAACTTTAGTATATGATTTATTGGATCTTTTTCTTTACATGTCTAAGACCAGTTACGTAATTGGAACATTTTCGCTCGATTTTTTTTATTCATTATTTTTTCATAATTTAATCAAGAAAATATAGTTTTATATTCAAATATAAGATATTTTTTCTCTAGATCAATTATTACTTTAATTATAAACGAAATAAGAATTGAGACTTACTACATTTAGTTTCGAACCCGAACATGGTGAAAGAGCGTACGCGATATTCAACTTTATTACTGCTGCTTTAGCGTTTAGCACACGACGGCCTAACCGGGGTGCATGGGGGCGGAGCTTGTGTGAAAATTATTTTAGAGTGCCTGGTCTTTAGTTGTCGGACTTGTGATCGAGAGGTTGTGGGTTCGAAGCCCACCCATTACACTACTGCCGTGAACTCACTCCAGACACAAGCATATTTACTTAGTTGGAGGAGTTAACAAGGTTGTTAGTAATGTCAATTCTACCCACGTTCTAGTTCTGTTAAAAAAAAAGTATTAGCAAGTCATAACTCATTAATTTGTTAACAGAGGTATGTACAAGGTGTTTAATACTTATTTGTTTAGCAAGTATGTTATACTAAAAGCTATTATACACAGGAAATATATAGTATAGTAGACTGAGCTAATTAAAAGTTCTTACGTTTAGAGACGGAAAATCAGGGTCACTTAATATGTGTATAATCTTAATATAAACCATATCGTACAGTATACAACGTGACCAAATAGATATGTGCCCGTATATTCACATAGCCAGTTGCTAATATACCGTGATCGCATTTGGATGTTTTATTTCCCAGACACCCTTGTAATAGACAGAGACTAATGTCATAGTGGTATATAGCTAGTGTTCAGACAACATTCATGCAGTAGATAAAGATTATACCAGTACAAAGATTAAGGAAACCTCTGAGTTTGTTACAGTGTTTCTTCTCAGGGTATTCAGTTAGGAAACACCGACCTTATCTAGTTTAATTTACAAAAAAATGACGTGTAAAAGTGTTTATTTATTTATTTGCTTTATGGAGGACTTACAGCTAATAAAAACATAAAAAGAGGAATACATAGTCGCCAGAGAGCCAATAACAAGTCCTCACGGTTAGACTTAGATTAAAATAAAGTTATAAGCATACAAAAAGCAACAGTAAAACTGATTATCAATGAAAGTTACAAATTCACGCAGTAAGAAATACATAATATATAAATATTTGCTTGCAATGAGTCAACAGCATAACATGACCACTATTACTTGAAAATGTTGAGGCTTAAGCAGCTTCTGGCTGAGTTCACACTAGTTGTGAAAGGATCCAGATCATACCAACCAATAAACAATTTAAACCAATCATAATAACCAATTTGAAAAATAAAGATCATTTATCATTTAATATCCTTTTTATCTTAAAGACCGCTTTCGGTTTCTCTGTGACACACATTCAAGGTCCTTGAGATCATCGGAAAAATTAGAGTTAAGTATTCGTATGCATTCCACTTCTTTCTTCGATAAATCTTTCACTATCCAAGCAGCCCGTTTATGGAATGCATTGCCCTTAGATGTGAGGCGTGCTCAAACATTACCTACTTTCAAAAAAATGGTGAAAGAGCATTACCTCTCACTATAATTTTTTTCCCCTCCTTTCTCTATTATGATTTTGATACGTATTAGTATATATTAATATATTATATTTATATATATGGTATGTATTTTATATTATTATGTTTGATTAGTAGGTATTATGTATGATGTTGTACACTGACAGCCCTAAAACTGTCTCCTTTCATTCCTGTCCATCCAAAGGTTGTCTGTAAGAGATTGCCCTTTGCGATAAGACCGCCCATTGTACACTAATTTTATTATTTGTATCCTTAAGTGTATTGTAAGGTGTACAATAAAGTATACGTATAATAAATAATAAATATATTATTGTAATCCCGTGTGTCGTCCACAGCCCAGTATCAGCGTTCTACAAGGCGCTGTTAGCGAACGCAGCCACGTCGGCTTTGCGGCTACACCAGCGCATCCCTGCGCGGGAGATCTCCATCTCCAGAGAGTTCCTCGCCAGGTTCTTCTTAGAAGACAGCGCGCACTACCTGTTCTACTCGCTCATATTCATGAACGTCGTGCCTAACTTGTGTATCCTTTTCTAACACTTTAAGTGATGGTGAAGAAGAGAGAATAGAGAGGAGTCAAACTTACAGAATAGCCTTTTTCCCGTGTAAATTTGGATCCCCCAGGAATTACAAGACAAAAAGTAAGTAGTTTATATCTTGCCCTGTAACCTCTTCCAGTGGAAGTAAAAATATAAGAATAATTTAGTTCATCAAACCATGAATTTTACAATGTCCATGTCAGGAAAAACCTTTTAAGCCATAATTGGCTTGTGATAGGTAGTTCCGCTCTTCCAGTTATCGTTGACAATTTTGATTTGAAAAGTAAACAGAACCACAAGGAAAAAATAAAATAAAATATATATCTCAACCAAACAAAAAAGGAAAGTTGTTATAATAAGTTAGTACTAAAAATAAAATTAATTAAAACTCGGAATAAGAAACAAATAAATACTGATTGTGTGCGCGTGTGTGTGGGTTACTCCCTAATTATGTGACCTTAGAGTGTAATATACACTCAGTTTCCTCGTAGTTTTTAGTTGTAAACCGGGTGAGAGTCTTTTTACAGTCACGGAATGTCTGCAGGTAGATATGATAGGTAAACTCTTTGTTTAAACATTGTATAATTATGTGGGAAAGTCCCATTCAAGTCGCTTCGGCTGTTCCAGAGATTAGCCCAGACAAATATTGACACCCTCCCTGCGACGCCATAACATCACGTCCTTTAGTTGTCACTTATGAAAATTAAATTTTTTGATTTTGATTTTAAGTGCATTCTCAAAATGTAATTTAAATAATATTCCTATAATAAAGTGTCAATGTACTTACGCAGTGGCGCGTATGGACCGATATAGACGTGGGCGAAGTTGCATCAGCCAAGCCCCTTTTCTTTCATTTTTCACTCATGATAGTGACAAAATATTAATGTAAGGTGGGAGAATATTGAAAATCATAAATATTTGAAAGAGGTTTGTAAAACTTATTCAAATATTTTAATTAGTAATATGTGGTACAGTCTGGGGCATCGCATTTAAAGGAGTTTCGCGAGGCCCCTTGAAATGCGAGGCCGTGCCTACTTCGCCCACGCGTAGCTACGCCACTGTACTTACACGATCTTATATTTAATTATATCTCATAGCTTCTACTATACCGACATTTATTTAATCACATTCGTTTGTCCACGTCAAGGTCGCCTACGTCATCATCTCCACGTTATCTGAGCATTCTAATCACTATCATCGTATTACGTAAAAGGCTTTCTTCATTAATTTTCATCACGTGTGAGCTTGGATAATGTACCTATTGTTTGTTCTATTGGTTTACTGAATTCATTACAACAGGAATATAATTATACTAGTTGTTGCCCGTGACATCGTTCGTGATGAATTTCGAACATTGCCCTGGGATTAAAAGTAGCCTTTTTTGGGAGGAAAATCAACTGACTCCTCCGGCTTTATGTGGAGCGAAAGGGAGTGTCAGACTTCTATTGATAAAGACCTACCCGGGTCGGTATTTTTTATTACGTATGTCGACCCGGGCCTGGTCCTTAACGGACAGTGAGCTACCCTTGCTCGCCGTCCGCAATCCTGCCCGGATATGGCTGGCTTTCACTGGAAGAGAAAGGAGGCTATAGGGCAACATAGGCTACTGCTTATCTCGGAATTCCCACGGGATCAGAAATTACGTGGAAAAACCTCACAAATCAATTGCTGTTTATTTATTGATTTATGTATTTACATGACATTCACAAGAGTAAATTTAAATACAGACAAAACAGCACAAAGGTGCTGCTTATTTCCTAAGAAATTTCTTCCAGCATACTTGCGACATGAGAGTTGAAGAAGAGATGATAGACACAGTGTGAATAAATACTAATTACGATAAATAAAACATACTTATCTAATTAACGAAATTATAATGATTGGCTGGATTGATTTGGCAAAATTTTTGGTTTTAAAATATCTGTGGAAGTCCAGGGAAAGTGGAAAAGGTGAGAAAATGTATGAGAAAAATGGCGGTACAATGTTCACCGGATGCAAACTCAAGACCACCCGTCCGTACTACCTTAGTTACTAGTAGCTAAGGTGTTTGAAAGTCTAGACTTTTATTATTGTGATGCTAAACATAACGCTTTGCAGAATAATAGAAATATTATCATTTCCACATTTTTTTTGTACATGTCTTAGAGTTGACCTTCTGCCTTTTTTGTGATTCTATTTATAAACAGGTTTAATTTAAAACAGAATAAATTAATTATATCTGGTTATTATGATTCAAGTCTTATCTTCATAAGACTTGAATCATAATAACCAGATATACTACTACCAGATATGCCAGATATGCTACTTCTAGCATGAAATTTATAGATCGAATAATTTGTGATTACATAAGATTAGCGCTCAATGTAATGATTTTAAATGAGTATTTTTGTCTGCCCTTGGCATACGATATATTTTTTAAGGTCGAAGATAGCAATACAACATAACAATTTAAGGGTAAAGGCACAAAATTATACATGGAATTGTTTTATTTTCGTATTAATAATTACCAAATGTTTTTTGTACTTCAAGCTTATCTCGACATGATAAGAGTTCCTATTAGGCATAACTATCTGTTACTAATAAGATTGAGATAATTGTAGAAAACTTATGAAATACTTGCTTCTACTCGCGGCTTTGCTCGCGTGCAGAGGTTACTTTCTCATAATGTAGCTTTAAATTGGTGAAACAATTTTTCTAATCGATCCAGTAGTTTTTGTGTTTATCCTTTTCAAACAATTTTTTATTTTTATTTGTAGTTACATAATATAGTATCTTAACAAAGGAGTGCTTTGGCATTCGTACTAGGATTACCCTGTATCACGAATGCCGTCACCTTCCTCCGGACCAAATAATATCACTGTATAAAAGTTATATATAAAAAAATTGGCCAAGTGCGAGTCGGACTCGCCCATGAAGGGTTCCGTGGTAACTATAATAAATATAATATACTTAATATATTTAATTGAAAAAAAAAAACAAAAAAACCTTAAAAATTTCTTAAAACTAGCTTATTTACAATTTTTACAACTACGCCAAATAACTTTGTTTTTCATAGTATTTGTATGAATTACAAAGTTATATTTGCGGTTTTAGAAAATATACTGTATCTCAAAAACTGCTGACCCGATCTCGTTCAAACCAATTTTGGTTGAAAGTTTACATTAAGATCTACAACATATGGTTTTTTTTTAGATATTTCACTTCATTATTATAGAAGTTAGAGGGACACACACACACACACACACACACACATTTTACCACTTTGGAAGCGTATATCTTTTAAACGATTAACTTTATGAAAAAGTAATTTTAGAAACCTTAATGTCATTTTTAAAGACCTGTCTATAGATACCACACGCGTATAGGTTTCATGAAAAAAAATATTTTCAGTTTCAGTTCCATGTATGGGGAGCCCCCTTTATTTTAAATGTTTTTAAAATTTTCTCTTAAAATCGGAAAGCGGTTCACAGAATACATCTATCTACCAAGTTTTACATGTATAGTCCTAATAGTTTCGGAATAAAATGGCTGTGACATACGGATGGACGGACAGACAGACAGACGGACAGACATGTCGAAACTATAAGGGTTCCGTTTTTTGCCATTCGGCTACGGAACCCTAAAAAAGACATTAACATAATTTACCAATGACTTAATGTAACAAAAACATTAAAATAACTTTGAACTTATACAAGACAAAACAGGTGTGAATAGTGTGCGACTGTGTATGTGACATTTGATGATTCTAGGAGTCACCCCAATTTAATAAATCTCTCGGATTCCTTATAATTGAGACTAGAACCAGTCACTAACAGCGATTTTGCATTGATGTCGGGTAAGTAGGCAGATATCCAAGACCGCATTTATTTTATTATAAACATGTGAACCCAAAATCCAGTAATGCCTTTGAGCTAGAGTAGATATGTGCCTCTCCAAAAAAAAATTAACAAAAATCTAAACTTTCGACTATTAGTTTAGGTTAAAATTATACGCATGTCGTTTCTCTGTTCTTCCAGCAAGTATGTGATACCAGTATCTGATCTCCGATATGCCTCCACAATATGACACAGAATTGCATCGTTGGTCGCGACTGCTGGGCAAGAGGTCCAGGTTCGATTCCGGGAATCGGGCAAAAAGTTCTACTGAGTAATAAGCCTCGAGTTTGGAAGTTTGCGGTGTGATATTGCTTGCTTCGGAAAGCTCGTTAATCCGTTCTCTTGCGCCTGATCTTCCTCTAGTCGTATCGGACTGCCACCCCACCGGGATATGAGAGTAAAACTGTACCTGCGCACAAATTGTTACATTATTATATTTTCTGCGCAGATGGCTATCTCCGCTAAAATTGGCTGCCGTGGCTGAAACCGGTCTACCCGAAATCGGACTAATAATATTATTTTTAACTCCCGACGCAAAAAGAGGTGTTATAAGTTTGACCGCTTTGACTTTGTGTCTGTCTGTGGCGTAGCTCCTAAACGGGTGAACCGATTTCGATGCGGTTTTTTTGTTTGTTAGAAAGCAGGTTTTCCGGCGTTGGTTCTTAGATATGTTTTGTCATAATTAGTCATTTACTAGACTTGGAGGGTGAAAGTGGGGATGAATAATTGAATGTTGTCAAATATACGCAGGTGGGGTATCAAATGAAAGGGCATGACGTGTATATTACAGTTAAAAATGTTTTATTGTATCTTCTATCTTTGTCTGAAAATATTTCCTTGACTAGCATTCAGTGATCCTAACGCCAATATTCCTGTTTGCTCTGCTGCACGCCGCGTCTTATTCGCTCACCATTCTAGACGTAAGTACCACAATTTTTACTATTATATCATGTCTACTTCCTCCATTTAATGTAGAATGTGAGACTTAGGTCAATTTTTAACGAGGTGATTGAACTGCGTCATTCGAAAACTTCATGACATGCAGTTTCATTTAGAAGCTTAGTGTGGGTTAGTTTGTGGGTTTGCTTTTAAATTTGAAGAGAAAAAACAGACAAGTGATCTACCGAATGGAACCAGCCCTCTCTCCTCTTTAACAAATTAAATATATGCTATATATCTTTGTGTAGGTATGTGTAAAGGACAGCACAGTGGTAATTTTTATCAAAATTTTGTTCTGACACTCGCTCTGTTGCACTATTGGACACAGCCCCATCTAAATTATTTAATTCAACATTTGGTCGGCCAGTGTCCGAAATTCGATCATAATTTAAATGATCTCAAATGCAATATATCAATATATTTGTGCTCATAAAATATCATATGTGTATGTACATATAAACATTAACTGTGCTTAATTTCGTACTTCTCCGTCCGTCTAATTTTCGCAGTCTTTGCTTCATGTATTATTATTAATACGTGAAAATCTTTGTACATTATATTTAACCCTATATACTTAAAAAGTAACGCAACGACGGACGTCTAAGTAATTTGGCACAGTTAAAGTTTATACATACAACATTGTATATGGAGTAATGCAGTTTTGTTAGAACATTAAAATTCAAAACAAATTGTTCGAATTTCGACAATTGGGTGACTTGAAGTATAGATTAATTTGTTTCTTATGGGGTCAGCTATACTAATAGCGAAATGTAAAGCTGTAGGTATTTGTACGGTATTCTGTTACCTGCCAATATAAACGTTGCTCTATAAATAGCATGTTACCCACGTAATACGTCATTTATCACAATTATCACTATCGCGACCAGACGCCAGACATTGATTTTCGTCATAGCGTAAACACAATCTATATCAGAGATTTTAATAGAATTTAATTCAACTTTTTTCATTGACAACACAATCAAATCATGAATAGCTTTATGTGTTACTAGCAACTCCCCTCGGCTTCGCTCGCGTGAATAGTTTTTTTTAGTAATAGTAAAGTAGCCACAGACAACAGCTAGTTTATAATAGTAGTCTGGATTTTATTTCTGTTTAATTATAATATATTGTATGTCGTAAACCTTGAGCGGTTTGTGTACAAGTTCGTTATGCATACAATCATACTCGCATAAGTACACCGACGTTTTAATTTTGTCAACAGGTAAAATGACCTCTTTTGCTACATTTTAATTATGAAAACTGCTGTTTTGTTACGTTAAGACCAGGCAGTGCAAAATAATTTTCACGCATGCTCCGCCCACATCCAACCCGGTTAGGCCGTTGTATACTAAACTCTAACGCAGCAGTAATAAAGTTGAATATCGCGTGCGCTCTTTCACCATGTTCGGTTTCGAAACTGCCGTTGTGTGTTAAACGCTAACGCAGCAATAATAAAGTTGAATATCGCGTGCGTTCTTTTACCATATTCGGGTTCGAAACTAAATGTCGTAAGTCTCAATTCTTATTTCGTGTATAACTAAAGTGATAATTGATCTAGAGAAAAAATGTCCTATATTTGGATAGTAAACTATATTTTCTTACCGTGAATACTAACTTTAGACATAAAAGCCGAGTAATCTTAATTAAATTTTAAATAATCTTTAAAAAAGACATGATTATCGATTAAAAAATGAGCCTAGCGAAAATTTTCCAATGGGGCGTGCAACTGTCAAAGTGGCGCTAGTAGCGCACTTACCAATAACAAAGCAGTTTCTCTATGGAACACTATAGAAATTGTAGTGAATTCCTAAATTAGAGACTTATTGAGGAAATGCCTAGATGTTGTGTACCAAATTGTAAAGAAACTGGAAGCCACCAGTTTCCTCGAGATGAGAAACTTAAAAAAAATTGTGGCTCAAAGCGATAAGGCGAGTAAACTTTGAGCCTAAAATCGAGGCGAAAGTGTGTCATAAACATTTCAGGGAAAGTGACTATGAAAAGATTGGTAAATACTCAGGTATGTATTTAAAAGTGATTACTTTCAGTTTGACTAGGATAAATGACCTTTCAATTAAGTCTGCTTTCCTTCCACGTAAAGAAGCGTCTATTTTTCTTAATTCTTCTTTTAATTCACATATTTTCCAAGTGGATTACATGTTCTTTAATCGGAAAATTGTAAAGAAATCAATTGAAATCAATGAAATGAAAATAAAAAATACGAAGCGTGTAAATTTTTATCTCACCACAGATAACTACACACATCAAAAGTGTCTAGGGATCAAGCATTTTTATGCGGATTTCTTGAGATTGAGATGTGGCTTTGTAATAAATTTATGATTTTATAAATTTATATGGATCCTTTTTGGTGCATTTCATAATTTGAAACAGGAACTGTTAATCAAATTCGAGTAAAAGATGAAAATCAGCTGTCAATATTTTCCCTATAAAAACATACAACGCATTGAAGACATTATTAGTGCTACTGTTTCCCTACTACTGATTAAAACCAACGTTATTATGGAGCGGCGACGTCATTTAAGCAGGGAAGAAATGCTCAGAGCCGTGGGAATGATAGAAGCTGGTTCCCGGCAACGTACTGTGGCTTTAGCTCTGAATACAAGTCAGAGTGTTATCAGTCGACTTTGGACACGTTACCGAAGCACTGGTACCGTGGCTGAGCGCCATGGAGGACGGTATCGCTGCACCACACGGAGACAAGACCGATACATTCAAATCTTAACTCGAAGAGCTCCAACAATAACCGCCATGATGTTAGCCGTGAGGCTTCATCACTCTTCAGGGAACTTAATTAGCGACCAAATAGTCAGAAACCGCTTGCATGAAGTGAACCTTCATTCCCGAAGACCGCTACGGGTACCACCTATAGCAATGCACAATCGTAGGATTCGATATCAATGGGCTCTTGAACACAGAAATTGGGCAGAAGAACAATGGCGTTTCGTGTGCTTTTCTGATGAGTCTCGTTTTGGTATGAGACCGGATACAAGACGTATACGACACTGGAGAACCCCTGGACGCCAACAGCGATTAAAATCCTGCCAGGAAGTCCATGCTTATAGTGGTGGAACCATCATGGTATGGGCGAGTATTTGGATCGGCGGAAGAACTGAGTTGATTTGGATCAGAGGCAACCTCAACGCTCAAATTTATGCTGAGACGATTGTATCTGACGTCATCGTTCCTCTACAAGTGCAAATCGGTCCCTTATTTCAGTTAATGCATGATAATGCACGACCGCACACCGCAAGAGTTGTAAGACAGACTCTCGCCGCAGCTAACATCAATGTCCTGCTCTGGCCTGCTCAGTCGCCAGACTTGAACCCGATTGAGCATGCATGGGATATGTTACAGAGAAGAGCTCTGCCGAATATGGAGGGTATCCAGTCGCAAGAAGACCTTTTTTTGTTGTTGCAACGAACATGGGCGGCCATTCCACAGCGTGATTTGGATGAACTCATTTTGAGTATGCCAAACCGATGTTCTTGTGTTGTTAGTGTTCGCGGTAGAAACACGGATTATTAATTGTTTAAGTTACCCAATAAAATTTTAAAGAAAACTGTTATTTCAGTCTTTTTTTCGAACTTTAATGTTAGTGGTTCAAATGTTAAAAATCCCTTTATTAGGAAAATGGCAAATTTCTTTATTAATGCAAAGGTGACTTGGTTTATCGTTACTGTGACAAACGAAAACACTTTATTTTGATGAATCCTTAAAGAAAATTTTAATTAATATCAATCAGGACAAAAGTTATTGCAAAAATATATGTTGATCCCTAGACACTTTTGATGTGTGTATATATTATCTCACAGTCTAACACTGACAGTGACAAAGGTTCTTACGGTGGTGGCGCCATCTGAGATCAGCTTTCACTTGCACGCCCCATTACGAAACTGGTCTAGACATGGAAATAAAAAGATGCAATCTTTCTTACTAATATTATAAATGCGAAAGTTTGTGAGGATGGATGGATGTTTGTTACTCTTTCACGCAGAAACTATTGAACGGATCTGAATGAAATTTGGCAAGTAGATAGTTTACATCCTGGAATAACACATAGGCTACTTTATATCCCGAAATTCCCACGAGATCGGGATTTACGCGGAAAAACCTTCCCACGCGAACGAAGTCGCGGGCAAAAGCTAGTAAATTATATACTAAAGTTCCATTTTGATTGTATGCGTGATTGTTTCAGAATATTAATACAAAATTGCATACAATTTAGGGAGCCTCCTCTTAATCGTTATTATTATTGTGTAGAAACCCAAAGGTTGACTGTTAGAGAACGCATTGCTGAATTAAGTCCGCCCATGTAACACCATTGTACCTAAAGTTTAAATAAATAAATAAAAACTATGTCAGTATCAAATAAACTTAAGCCTAGTGGTTAAGGTGTCGGACTTGTAATCGAGAGGTCGCAGGTTCGAACCCGACCCATTACACTATTGACGTGAACCCACTCTAAACACAAGGATATTTAGCTTAGTTGGAGGGGTTAACAAGATTTCTAGTTATGTAAATTCTGCCCATATTGCAAGTTCTCTTTAAAAAAAAAATGCACGGTTTATGCTTTGCTCGATAGGCCAGAGGAAAAATAAAACTAACAGTTAACTACTTAAATTTAGTCAGTCAAGAGTATGAGTTTGTTTTTGGCCCGATTTTTTTGCGATTTGGTTATTAAATAACACTTACATGTAATTCTGTACCCCATTTTCTGGCCCGTTTTATTTATTTAAACTTTATGCACAATTAGCTTGGGCCAGCGGCTTCGCCCGCGTGGGAAGTTTTTCCCGTGGAAATCCCGATCCCGTGGGAATTTCGCAAAATCCATGCTTAGCGGATGCCTACGTCATAACATCTACCTGCATGCCAAATTTCAGCCCGATCCGTCCAGTGGTTTGGGCTGTGCGTTGATAGATCACTATGTCAGTCAGTCAGTCACCTTTGAGTTATATACTATATTTAGATTGTGTTACATGGGCGGACTTAATGCAGCAAGACATTCTCTACCAGTCAACCTTTGGGTTAAAAAAAACACATTGTGTAAGGTGTACAAGAAAATACTAATACATAATAATACTAATAAAATACACATATGCTAAAATGACAAACTAATAAATACAATGCTTTATAATATTCTTTCTGATAAGAGAGCTCATAATTTGGGTTTTGGGAAACTCATTTTTTGTGGGTTCAACATCATCATAATTTTTTTGTAAAATAACAGAGGAAATGTATTGAACACATACTGATAGTGTGTCAAATAGCATTATCACGATGACGATATCGCTCCATGAATCAATGAATCTTAATTACGATGGAACTAAATGAAATGAATTGGACCCGATGTTCGATCAGCCAAACAAAGGCGACTCTATACCAGATTTGTATGTGCGACGTGAAACATTTGTTTTGAATGTTAAATACGCAATTTAAATTCAACATAAAGCATTTTGTGGAATATTTGAAAACGAAAGTTATAGGTATTTTTTGTCATGGGTTTTTTTGTGTCGGCAATCTTCAATTCTACATGTGTTATAGCGGAGCGTTTCATTTCTTTAACAATGATGTTCTGTATAATTATGATTTATAGTATTGAAACACTTGAAAAAAAAATAAAAAATACGTCCATAAAAATATCTATAGAACAGATCGTCGCAATTTGTGTTAAGTATATATTTTAGTTAAATCTCAGATATAATGATTGATCTGTCTGTCCGTATGTCAGAGCCATTTTATACAGAAACTATTAAGACTACACATGTGAAACTTGGTAAGTAAATGTATTCTGTGGATCGCTTTCCGAAGTAAACTTCTGAAAGCGGTTCACACAAACTTAAAAATAAAATAATTTAATATATAAAATGAAGGGGGCTCCCTATATATGGAACTGAAACTGATTTTTCTTTCATCAAACCTACACGTGTGTGGTATCTATAGACAGGTATTTAAAAATGACGTCGAGGTTTCTAAGACCACTTTTTCTTAAAGTCAGTCTTTTAAAATATATATGCCTCCAAAACGTTAAAATGTCCCCCCCCCTCTCTAACTTTTATAATAATGGAGTTAAAAATGGTTTGAACGAGATCGAGTCAGCAGTTTTTGAGATATACAGTATGTGAACTAACAGAGGGCGTTCCCGTTAACCCGTATAGCATCCATACATGCTAAAAAAAATATTACCATTCGAAAGAAAAATGTTTTTATTTTTTTTAATATTAAAATATTCACTAAAAATGTTAAATTGATACGTAAAAGAAACCCTGTACACGCGTACTTGAATGACGGCCATTGCGACGTTGCCGTCCTTCAAGTACGCGTGTACAGAATGTGTAAAACATTTTTAGTGAATATTTTAATATTACGGGTTAACGGGAACGCCCTCTGTTAGTTAACATACTGTATTCTAAAACCATAGATATAACATTTTACTTCATACAAATACTATAAAAAACATTAAAGTTATTTGCATAGTTACTACGGAACCCTTCATGCTTGGGCAATTTTTGCCTGAAATGCCGAATATGGTGAACCCCATCGATCTTAAGAACTTATATGCCTACGTATTATAATCATGCAAATCACTACATAGTATAAAACAAAGTCGCTTCCCTGTCTGTCTGTCCCTATGTATGCTTAGATCTTAAAAACTCCGCAACAGATTTTAATGCGGTTTTTTTTAAAGATAGAGTGATTCCTGAGGAAGGTTTTAATGTTTAATAAGTTAAGGTTTTGTGTAGATTGAATGAAATACAACAATATTACTTCAACATGTCGGAAAGAATTAAGCCTATCGGGAGCTTTAATCGAAAACGCTGCCAAAACCTTTTGAGTCATAAAAATACAATGTATGGCGGGATTGTTTCTCTTTTATAAATCTACAAAAAAGTCCGCGATGGCATATGTCTATCTCCCAAGAATAACCCACAATAAGATTTTTTTTCTTTCACAAATTACATTAAAATGATGGGTTAATTACGAATCTTTTTTTAACAGTACAATATTATTCTTTATCCAATTAAATTCGTCAGATATGTTGAGGATTTAATGTTGATCAAAATTGCTTTTTACACTATATAAAAAAAAAAGAATATCTTATGCGTTATCGCCGATATATGAGTGTGGCAAATTACCGGACGAGAAATTGATTAAGCAAAATCATATATGTATGAGCAAATATAAACTTCATTACCCGAGCGAAGCCGGGCCGGGTCGCTAGTAAATATATAATTTATTCTTGGATTTAAATAATTTTACAGCTATCATTATGACAAAGTAAAGTTGATCGTTAATTTGCCTTACAAATGTCTAAAATAAATAATGTAAAAAAGTATCACATTAAGCACCCAGGTGACTTATATAACTATTTCCATAACAACTATGTAACATTATGATACGCAATAAAGAATTGAGAACTAGCTTGTTTATGGTAACTTATTAGACTTTAATCTTGAACTTGGTCGTTATCGTGATGTTGCTCGCAATCTTGGTCGCTCTAGAGCCAACGTTTAAAACTCATGCAGCATACGGATGGCAGTTATTAACACTACTTCGTTATTATTATGAAACGTAATAATTGCCATGATAGGTAATTGTATACTTTACGTCTGTTTCATATTTAACCCTTCAAGAATTATAAGAGACTAATGATTTTTTATAAAATAAATAAGCTATAAAGTTTTTTTTTTATACTGTATCGTGAAATAGATCAACGAATTGTTCAGTTTTTATGTTAGACAAGAATAGTGTTGGGGATTTATATCCAGATTTATGAAATAAAAATGCTTCCGATAACTTAAGAGCTGTATTCCGTGCAAAGACAAGATGAAGAAGACCAAGAGTAAAAATGTAACACAAGTAGTAGATAGGTTGGACCAATCTACAGCTAATCGTATGCAATAAGACGTATTAGTGGCTCTTTGCTATACGCATTACTGTTTCGAACTAGGTAAATATAGGGTTTTACAAATATTTAATACTACCTTCTGCCTGAGGCTTTGCTCGCGCGCTAATTTATTTCTTGGCGAAAAATTTAGTCTGTCATGTCACTCAGTGATAACCTAGCTTTCTACTGGTTAAATATTTTTTTAACCAAGTGAGATTTGCGGATTACTTCTTACATACTTACTCACTCACAAACATTTCCCCTTTATAATATGGCGGATTTAATGCAGGGGCTTTCCCGTTTTTTGACTTGAAAGATTATTGACTCGATAAAGATTTTTTGTATAATTAGTTATTATAATAAAATTAATAATGTAATAACCCTAGTACAACTATACTTACATCAACAAACCGACTGCCTCGTGTTTGTATACAAGACTGCATTGATCCACAGAACACAAAGTAAATGTGAGAATGCAAGTATGAGTCCTCTAAGGATAACACGCCGGTCGAAGTTCAAGTACAGTCATTATAAACTTATAAATTTACAATGCATTTACATTGCTATGAATAAAAACTTGTTTTGTGAGAGCGCTGATATACATATAGCGCTTTCTCTTTCGCACAGTCTCAATGATAACTTATGCTATGAACAATTAAACAGATAGTTTAATTGTTCATTAGCTAAATTGTATGTAACTTTGCATTAATATTATGAAACAATCACGCATACAATCAAAATGGAACTTTAGTATTTATTGGATCTTTTTCTTTATATGTCTAGACCAGTTACGTAATTGGAACATTTTCGCTCGATTCATTTTTTAATCGAAAATCATGTCTTTCTTAAAGATTATTCAAAATTTAATCAAGATTACTCGGCTTTTATGTCTAAAATTAGTATTGACAGTAAGAAAATAATTATAGTTTATTATCTAAATATAGGATATTTTTTCTCTAGATCAATTATTACTTTAGTTATAAACGAAATAAGAATTGAGACTTAAGACATTTAGTTTCGAACCCGAACATGGTAAAAGAGCGCACGTGATATTCAACTTTATTACTGCTGCGTTAGCGTTTAATACACAACGGCAGTTTCAAACCCGAACATGGTGAAAGAGCGCACGCGATATTCAACTTTATTACTGCTACGTTAGCGTTTAGCATACAACGGCCTAACCGGGGTGCATGGGGGCGGAGCTTGCGTGAAAAATATTTTAGAGTGCCTGGTCTTAAGTGATTAACATAATAAAAGGGAAAGTGTCAATTTGAATGTTACACTTGTTAATATAATTAAAATATCTTGTTGGACATCTAGAGCTCGTGGCTAAAATAATATCAACTGCACGGGTTTAATTTCCTCGTCGATCGAAAAGCACTTTAAGCCGTAGGTCCCGGCTTCTCTTTGTACATCTTTAACATTACGGGTACAGTCCGGGACACATAAGTTCAACCAAAATGGCGGTCGTCTGCGCAGATACAATTATAAAGAAAAGTGTTAGAAATGCTCTGCGGTTGTTCGGGAAATTCAAAAAACTAAAGTAATTAATAAACGCAAATTAAAAATAATCAGGGATTTTATTTCAAATTATTGTATTTTTTTACAACTGTGGCATCGGAAGTGGTAGTTAGGTATTATTAACGGTTAAAGGAATGTACTAATAAAAATTTAATGTGACAAAAGTTAATGTGCAGCTACATGTTAATCACTTTCACTCACTGGCATAACACCAAACCTGGAAAATCAGTTATATTTTTTGTTTTGAACGTCAATTCTCATTCACCTCCCCTCTCCTAAAAGTTCGTTGTGGTGGACTCATTCTCTTGAAATTAAATTAAATGATCACACATTTGACGGAGACGTAAACTCTAAAACTTCGTGCCTGATTGTACACTAGGGCCGTGCGGAGAGAGTGCGGGTGCGGGCTAGCGTCGCCGCGTTGTTATGTTTACGCGCCGCCCCGCACCCCGCACTTCGATTGAGACCCAAAAATGTGTTACTGCGCATTCAAGGTCATAGTCCAACTTACGTGTCCCGTACTGTAGCCAGAAGCCAGAAAATCTGACTACGGTCTTGCCAAAGGGTATTCTGTGACCCAGCTGCATTTGGATGGACTGGAACACAGACATAGGTGGAAAAATGGGTAAGCACATGATGAGAGAGACAGATATAGATAAGGCTAACTCTTTCGCACAGTCACAATGATAACATAAACTCACGGCATGAACAGTTGTACGACGTACATTTAATGAAGTGGTTACTATAATAAAAAAGAAAGTTTCAATTAGAAAGTTACACTTTTTAATTTCTCTTTAATTTCATTTAGAGACTTGAGGTGATACTTATGTACGTAATGTAGGTTTGCTACATTTTCTCTTTAAATCTGTCAGACAATAATTTAGCTAACTTTTATGTATTGTGGCGAAATAATCTTCTTGATTTAGATAAGCATAAGATGTTGTAAATAGAAAAGCTAATTTATGCATGTAGGTATGAATGTAGTTTTCCTTTTAGAACTTTTTGTATAAGGGTTTAACGCATGGGGCGCGCACCACTTGGCGGGCGTATAAAAACGAAACAAATAAATAAACTACATGTTGAAAATATTCTGCGCTGTGCACTGACAAAATATATGAAGCCAAAAATTCGTCACTTGGTTAATAAAGTGCAGGCCCAAGGTTCTCACTAATTATTTTAAATAGTATGCTGTACTTCAGTTATTTGATTACATACCCATTTATAATTAATAAAATCCATTAAAGTTTTCATCGTTTGTTTTATTTCCATCGTAGTTGAGTCGCGACAAGAGGGGCGTAGCATTTTAGCATTAACTTAGAGGAAGGCACATAGGGTAAAAGGTTGGGAATCCCTGGTTTAGCGTGACTGAGCAATTTTAAGTTTTGAGAGATAAATATGCCCGTCTCTCCCTCTCAACTCATTACCAATTTTATCAAGTTTCATTTTATTCGGTTCAATCTATGTCAACAGTATGGGTTTCCGAATAAAACAAAATTAAGATTTTATATAACGTTACAATCTCCTGGCTGCAATGGAATTTGTTTCGCCAAAGCCTAATAAAACGCCAAAGCATAGAAACATAATACCCCGTTTGTATCTGGCTGTAATATAACTGCATTCATAAATGAACAACACAACAGTTTGTTTATCAAGTTGGCATGTTGGCATGTACAACGTGTAACGGAAACCCCATATCTATCCAAAAGGACTGAAGACAACATCTGGTATGGAATCTCTATGCAAAGTTTCAGCTCAAAATAAGTGACTCACAGAATTACCCCAAATTGTTGATTTCGTATGTTTCTTGAATACCAATAATAACAAACGTGTCACATCACTATGAGGGTTATCACTTTCTACATCACTTGCCAATAAAACGACAATTCTCTTCGTTCTTCTTAATTTGAAAAATTCGGTCTCTGGTATCAATGTATTGAAATTCCACACATGTAGACAGGATTAGAAAACCCTGGCTATATCGTTTGTTATTATCCAAAGAAGCCGTGCACTCGGTATGTATATAACCTTTAAATTACATGTTGTATAGCCGAGCAACAAAATTTACACCATTTCAGGTGCTTTGTAGGACAAGTAATGATGTTCTCTAATGTTATGTTCCCTGGCTACTCCGCAGACCCTCGGACAGAACTCGATGTGGGTGGCGCGCTTGCTAATCTCGCTGGTGGAGTTCCAGTCGCGCAACATCCTGCGCGCCGCCGCACTCGCCGAGATCATCCTGTTCCCGCTCGTGGCCATTATGGCGTTATTGTGAGTATACATCCAATTACAGTGCCGAATTAGTCTTATAGCAGGTGGCATCAAAAGCTACGTGGCCCGCGTTTACACGTTCAACCTGTACTCGTACTCGCATTGTGTAAAAATGGCTAAAATTACCAATTTTGTGATTAAAGCTAGGGTGGAAGACGCTATCCACTGTAACACAGTTAATGAAAAGACAACGTACCCTCTTACCATTTAGCTATAAATACATTGCCTTGTATATGTTTAACTGTGAGTAATTTCTACTTTTAGATACATAAATAAATAAACCTAGAGCATGTAAGAAAACACAGTTATTTTGAAATCTACTTCAATTTTATTACGCTAAAAATGTAGATAGTGTAGAGGTACGTGACTTGAAACACGTTAGTTAAGTTTATTAGTTTTTTGTTATTATGCTAGTCATAATTACATAAAGCCAATATCATGAATGTGTGATGGTGGTGTCACACGCTGTATTTAACCCTTTGGCCGCCCCGTTCGCGCAGCGAAAGTGCACGCTGTACGCCAAGCCATTTTTTATCACAGTAAGCTAGTGATGAGGTTAAACTCGGGTATTACTAAATATCGATAAAATTATAATCCGTAATATTTATTGATTTTCCATACGTAAAAGCGCTATAAATATTTATTTAATAAATAAAAATTACCGTAGTTTTCAATATTGTAATTTAATAAAGGAACTATCACTTGAAATAACAATCACATATAAAAACTAAAATGACTAAATTTTCATTCATAGCACATCCCTACTGTCGCTTAAAAGCGACGATGGCGGACTACTCCAAAGAAAATTTTAATTTTTTAGGGTTGTTTTTCTAAAAGTCTAAGAAAAGTTACTCTATTAATAAAAATAAATAAACAATGTTAATTTGCAAAACGTATTTTTATTATTTATCCCAGCAATAAATTTGAATCGAAAACAACAGGTTGGTCTTTGGTTTTTAAGTTCTTGTTCTCCACGACAGCTTCGTATTGTGTTTAGGATTTTAGCATACACTAACGTCCTTTCTTCCGGCTTAAACTTTTCTAATTCAAATGCACCTAAACTAGCGAAATATTCATTTCTGACGTCTAGAGGCCGTTCACAGAAGAATCGCGGTGACGGGAGCCTGTCAACATTTACCTCGAATTGATTTTCTGAAACTTTTCTGTATTTGATGAAACATTCTTCACACTGAACAGCTTTTTCCGCAGTTCTACTTTTTTTTTTCGGTAAATTGGAGAGTAAACTTTGCGATAATTGTTGCGAATCTTCTATACATTCCTCGTCTTTTTCGCGTAGCGACAAGGGCTGCGAATCTTCAAGCCAAGCCATACTTTATAACCACTTTTACAACTACAACCATTACAACTTAATTTTGTTTAAAGCTGTAGCAAACCGTATCTATTCGGTACTGAGTAACGGGTGCGCCATCAAGTACCGAGTAACGAAACGTTACTCACGAATGCAATTCGTTACTCCTATGCTTCGTTACAACTGTTTCAGATCGCGCAAGTACCGTTGATGCGAGTGTTGAATGCGGTAATAGAATACCTCTTTGTTTGAATGTATGAATATGATAAGTAGCTCATGCACTGCATCATGCACGCTTAAATTGTTTAAAACGGACTATATGCATGCAAGTATTTCATTTTGTATTTTCTAGGTGTACATTCATTAAAATTTAGGAAACAAAACTCAAAGTTGAACGAAAAAAATTATAAGGATATTTTTGGTTCAACATTTGATAATTTATCCTAAAAGTGAACACTACTGATTTCATACTATATTGAAACCAATAAATCTAGTAAAATTTAAATAAAAATGTCCCATTCAACTTTTGGTTTTTAGTTTATTAAAGAAACTTAGATGTTTTTAAACAATACACAGATCATTTTTATCCACTAGATAAATGGCAATGATTATTAAATATTCTATGTACTTTTTACCATTACATGAACGGTGTTCAATTATTGGCTAAAGTCAAAAATATTAAAACCATTATTGAACAGTGTTTTATACGCTAAATATGTAAAATTTTATAAATATATGACTACGTTTTTGTCACTTAGTTAATCAAGATTTTATTTGGCAAAGAAAAATAATGATTGTGTCAATAATTCTTGTTTTAACTTAACGATTAGCTTAAATCTGCGGAGTACTCACCTTAAGTAGGTTTCCATACAATGATGGTTTTTGGCGCGGACCACACACAAAATTATTAAACGCAAGCGCGCCTGACGCGTGACTGCCGACGTTTTTATGGAGGCGGGCGGTGAAAATATTGCTATAAGCGAGAAAAAAATTCTACTCATAAAAGTCAATCAGTATTGTTACAATTCTACTTTTATTTACAATTGTAATCTTCTGGGGGCGTTCATCTTTTGATTAAATTGTTATTATTTTGCAAATTGTTCAGAATTATAACTAATTTTTAGTATTTGTATTGATTTCAGTCATAGCATCATGTAGCTTAGTAAATGAATATCGACTATAACCTCATCACTAGTGTTGCGTCCAGAACGTATTTGAAAGCATATTTTTGGTGTGGCAACATTCTATTGTCTTTTTGATGTTGACACTTGACATTATTTACTTTGACTTGACAGATAGACTTTGCTTCCTTGTTGAAAAATGTCCGCTTGGGACCTGTTGAGTTAATTATAATTGGTAAAATATCGTTTGGAATCGCCTGTTGAAACCGATAATTGGGTCGCGAGTAACGATTAATTGGAATTTGTAATTCCCATTTGATGAAAGCCTGGGATATTTCTCGGAAGTTATCGCCGGTTTGTCGTCACCCGCGTGGCACGCGCATTTGTTGGAAAAAGTAGTGATAAATAGCTTCAATCCGGTGCGAGTTTGGGTTGTGATGCTGTCTGGACCGCGCCATCTGGAGATCGACGCCTTGTGACCGTTCAGAACACTTGACTTACATCACACTTTCAATTACTCACCTCATAATTACATACAAACCACACTTGGGCGTGACCTAGGAAGGTCGAAGCTTGGCGAACCCAGCACAGAAGGTTAGTGGTACCGATAAGTTATTTGTATATATGGTTGTAGGCCGAAGAGCCTGTAGCTTTGTTTATTGTTGTTGAAAGCAACGGTAGGGCTCCACGAACCGTGGACAAGTTCAGACAGTCCAGTTACCGTTGGCTGGCTTATTGTAGTCCTGAACATTTTGGTAGCAGAAGCGTGGTCTTATAAGATCCACTGGTTTAATTGGAAGTTTTGAATATTGTTGAAAATAACTTAATAAGTTTGAATATTGCTTTGTCAGCCGGGCTCAAATAGCACTTGTAGTTTGTACTGTAATTTGTAGTGCTAGTCCCTTGTATTGCACTGACAAGTAAGATTTGTTTGTGAAATTAGGAATTATTGGTTGTATTTTGACATAATTTGGTATATTGTTGTAAAAGTTGTTTGGTATTTGTTGCAATTAATAATTGAATGTCACTGATCTGAATTTAAAAGGTTATCTAAATAATCATCACACATTTGTTAACATAATAAGACTTGAATGGTGTGGATTGACTTATTGCAATTATTTGTATTTATTGGATTGTTGTTAGAGATTGTCCGGAACAATAATATTATACTTCAATTGTTGTGTTTGGTTGGTATTGATCCAGCATGGTATATACATTGAATTGTTATTTATTTTGTAACTAGCCATCTGTACCAAGCTAGATTCATACTTGGAATGGGTACAGGGTCGGATTTGGACTTGAAATAATTGAATTTAAGTTGTTATTTTGGTGAAATTATTTGGTCGGCTAACAAGTTATTGTTGTTTGTTTAGTTAATTTTAGCCTGTTGTATTAATATTTGTTGTTGCAATGGCCTCATTAAGGGCAGTCAGGGAGGCTGCTGCCGGATTGACCTCACAGTTGAGATGGTTCACATCGGCAGCTGCAACGGTTGAGCGTGTAGAATTGGAAGAGATCACCCTTGCTCGGTATGGGCAAGTGATTGAGAGGATCAAGTCAGCTGATGCTGCGCTCACACGCTTCAACGAGTACATCATGGACGTGGATTTGGGGGTGATGGATCAGGCGGCCCGCGATAGGATTTTGGGTGACTATGACCAGATTGTCCACCTGGGGGATGTCATATGTCTACGAGCGCGGGAAATTTTGAAGAGCCGGGTGCCTGATGCGGCCAAGCCGCAGACCCCCGTTGTTGCAGGCCCTGGACTATTGAGTAGGCTGCCCACCCTGGAGCTGCCACATTTTGACGGTCGCTTGGACCACTGGCTGGGCTTCCTAAATCTCTTTGAGAGTCTTGTCGATGCACGCTCGGACCTCGGACCTGCCCAGAAGTTGGCCTACTTATTGTCTGTCCTGGAGGGCGAAGCCAGAGCCTTGGTGCAGCACTTGCCGTTGACGGATTCGTCCTACCCGACCGCTCTGGAGCTTCTCTCCCGACGGTATCAGAATGAGCGCTGTCTGGCTGATGTGCACATCGACCAGATTTTTGGGCTACCGGCCATTGTCAGCACGTCGACGTTGCGCACTGACTTGCTGAATCCGTTGGTCTCAGCGACCAACGCCTTGAGACGCTTGGAGTTACCGGTAGAACATTGGTCCTACTTGTTGGTGCACATAGTGCTGCAGTTGCTCCCCGCGGAGCTGAGGTCACGTTTTGAGCAGAAGTATGGTGGGGATAGTGCCACCCATCTTCCCCCCTTTGACGACCTCCTCAAATTTTTGGAAGACGAGTGTCGGTTTTCGGATAACACTCGTGGCGCCACGGGGTCACCCCCACTACCTTCTCGGCCTAGAGACCAGGGACGGACTAGGGCTCGGGGGCCTGTTGATGTTCACCCCGCCCCCCGTTTTGCTGGCGCCCGGAGTCCTCCGGCTAGGGGGCCTGTTGATGATCGCCCCGCCCCCCGTTTTGCTGGCGCCCGGAGTCCTCGGGCTAGGGGGCCTGTTGATGTTCGCCCCGCCCCCCGTTTTGCTGGCGCCCGGAGTCCGCATCATTGTGACTTTTGTAAGGCAACGAGGCATGTCATGGCGCGTTGCCCGGACCTTTTGAATTTGCACGTAAGTGCCCGCCGCCGCATTGTCAACGCACGCCGTTTGTGCTTTTCGTGCTTGGGGGCCCACTTCCATCGGGACTGCCCCGACCCCCACCCGTGTAGAATTTGTGAAGGGTCCCACTTGGAGATTTTGTGGGCCAGCGCGAACCGCTCCAGCAGACCAGCTTCTGAGGGGGGTTCGCGCAAGGGGGGGTACCCCGGAGACGAGCACCGGGCTGAGACCCGCAATTCTGTACGCCGCACTCCACCCCCCGCGCAAGTTGAACGGGAGCCCCGCGAGCGCCATTTGGTCTCCCCTCGTCAGGGAGAACGCGCATTGGCTGCTAGGCAGCAGTGGCCGGGTCGGCGCCGCTGCCTTTCCCCTCCGTTGGCGGAACGTTTGGCCTGAAGGTGAATGACCTTTCAGGCAAGATTTGGGGAATTGGCGAACCGGCTGACACCACTGTTGAGGGAAGGACTTGGTTTGAAATCACCCTTGTGAGTTGTCCGTACCCTAAAATTGGTGCTCCTGCCCTTGTTATAACTGAACTTGGTTGGGACGAGCCACTTCGGGAAACCCTGTTGGAGGACGGTTGAGGCACTCTAGCCTTCCTTATGGGGCCCGTCACCCCCTTTTGTTGCCCAAGGAGGGCCACTTGGTTCAATTGTTGGTGACTGATCGTCACACTAAGAACTCGCATGCCGGTTGCAATGCGCTGTTGGCCATTCTGCAGCGAGAAATTTGGATTTTGTCGGCTGATCGCGTCAATGAGGCGAGGCCCTTTGCTGGCGTCGTAACGGACTTGTTGGTCCCCTTTTGTTGAAGACGTCCACCCTTCGTAATAGTAAGATTGTTAAGGCTTATTTGTGTTTGTCTGCCTGTCAACCAAGGCAGTACATTTGGGGCTGGTAACCTCCCTCTCGACAGAGGCCTTTGAGGCGACTTGGAAAGATTTGTGTCTCGCCGTGGGTTACCTTCTTTGATTAGGTCTGATTGCGGTACGAATTACAAGGGTACAAGTAACTATTTGAAGGAGGTATACGCCTTCCTTAATGAGAGCCAGGTTGACATTGGTAATAGTTTGGCCCGCCGAGGGGTCACTTGGTTGTTTGACCCGCCAGCCTGCCCCCATTGGGGGGGTATTTTTGGGGCCGCGGTGAAAGCGGCAAAGGGACGCTGGCGGAGATTGTTGGGAGACACTGTTCTCACCTTTGAGGAACTAGCTACGGTATTTGGCCGCATTGAAGCTGTGTTGAATTCGCAACCTGGTCAAGACTTCCAATTGATTAGCGGACGGGTAGGCCCGTCCGGGGGGGGTAGATGTTGCGTCCAGAACGTATTTGAAAGCATATTTTTGGTGTGGCAACATTCTATTGTCTTTTTGATGTTGACACTTGACATTATTTACTTTGACTTGACAGATAGACTTTGCTTCCTTGTTGAAAAATGTCCGCTTGGGACCTGTTGAGTTAATTATAATTGGTAAAATATCGTTTGGAATCGCCTGTTGAAACCGATAATTGGGTCGCGAGTAACGATTAATTGGAATTTGTAATCCCCATTTGATGAAAGCCTGGGATATTTCTCGGAACTTATCGCCGGTTTGTCGTCACCCGCGTGGCACGCGCATTTGTTGGAAAAAGTAATGAAATAGCTTCAATCCGGTGCGAGTTTGGGTTGTGATGCTGTCTGGACCGCGCCATCTGGAGATCGACGCCTTGTGACCGTTCAGAACACTTGACTTACATCACACTTTCAATTACTCACCTCATAATTACATACATACCACACTTGGGCGTGACCTAGGAAGGTCGAAGCTTGGCGAACCCAGCACAGAAGGTTAATGGTACCGATAAGTTATTTGTATATATGGTAGGCCGAAGAGCCTGTAGCTTTGTTTATTGTTGTTGAAAGCAACGGTAGGGCTCCACGAACCGTGGACAAGTTCAGACAGTCCAGTTACCGTTGGCTGGCTTATTGTAGTCCTGAACAACTAGTGTCGCTTTAATGTCGCATTAAAGCGACACTATGGCGTCTGGTGGGCCTATACTTTTACGAGTTTACAGATGGTTTTAGAAAAATTTAAATTTCAGAATTATACGCCAAAGAACAAGCTTTTATTTTATTTACTTTAATTTAATGAAGTATGGGGATGATATTAAAAAAACTTAAAATAATCATTGACTTTATTTCCTGTAAATAAGGGTCCAAATTGGTGTCGCCTAAAGGCGTCAGTGGCGATCTGGACACTTTTTTTTTGTTGACGACTGTAGGCGTCGTTGGCGGTCAAAGGGTTAACCAAGTAAAAGCGCGAGTGTGAATGACAGTAAAGGATTAAAGTGAAAAATTTTAATAGTTCAAATTTTAATACTTTACCCTGCTCTAGCTTGTAATCATGTATACTGCCGAAATCACGCACAGGGTCAAAGTTGCATCGCGTATTGGTCTTTATACCTTAAGACGATCGGCATATAAGACGAATTTGGCAATATGAAAACACTGGCTGATGTGTTGCTTATTTACAAAACGAATAAAAGGCGACCAAGAATAGAAGCTTGTGGTACACCAGAGGTGACCTGCTCGATGCTATAAGAATGACTATTAATTACAACTCTCTAACTACGGTTAGTGATGTATGAAGCAAACCACCTCAGTAGGTTACCATGGATTCCATTAAACGCTTATTTATTAAGAAGTGTTACATGATCTATCTTATCGAAAGCCTTGCAGGAATCTGTATACATTTGCATTCGTCCTTTACGCCTAATTAGAGACTAGTGATTAGGTTGTTGTGGTTGGGCATTCCCAAACTTTAAAGCAGCCACTAAATGTTCCACGTATCTAACAGCGGCTACTGCGGGCTGCTCACGCCCTTCGTGTACTACTACTTCGTGACGTGGCGCTACGCGTCGCGCCGCAACCCCTACACGCGCAACACGTTCCGCGAGCTGCGCGTGGCCGCCGAGCGCGCCGCCGACAAGCCCGCGCTCCCGGCCGTGCTGCGCTCCGGCATCCACTCGGGCGTGCAGCTCGTGTGCCGCATGGCGCCGCCCATGGAACACGTGCAGCAGTAAGTACTCCACACATCACTACACTCCCGGCCGAGCGCGCCGCCGACAAGCCCGCGCTCCCGGCCGTGCTGCGCTCCGGCATCCACTCGGGCGTGCAGCTCGTGTGCCGCATGGCGCCGCCCATGGAACACGTGCAGCAGTAAGTACTCCACACATCACTACACTCCCGGCCGAGCGCGCCGCCGACAAGCCCGCGCTCCCGGCCGTGCTGCGCTCCGGCATCCACTCGGGCGTGCAGCTCGTGTGCCGCATGGCGCCGCCCATGGAACACGTGCAGCAGTAAGTACTCCACACATCACTACACTCCCGGCCGAGCGCGCCGCCGACAAGCCCGCGCTCCCGGCCGTGCTGCGCTCCGGCATCCACTCGGGCGTGCAGCTCGTGTGCCGCATGGCGCCGCCCATGGAACACGTGCAGCAGTAAGTACTCCACACATCACTACACTCCCGGCCGAGCGCGCCGCCGACAAGCCCGCGCTCCCGGCCGTGCTGCGCTCCGGCATCCACTCGGGCGTGCAGCTCGTGTGCCGCATGGCGCCGCCCATGGAACACGTGCAGCAGTAAGTACTCCACACATCACTACACTCCCGGCCGAGCGCGCCGCCGACAAGCCCGCGCTCCCGGCCGTGCTGCGCTCCGGCATCCACTCGGGCGTGCAGCTCGTGTGCCGCATGGCGCCGCCCATGGAACACGTGCAGCAGTAAGTACTCCACACATCACTACACTCCCGGCCGAGCGCGCCGCCGACAAGCCCGCGCTCCCGGCCGTGCTGCGCTCCGGCATCCACTCGGGCGTGCAGCTCGTGTGCCGCATGGCGCCGCCCATGGAACACGTGCAGCAGTAAGTACTCCACACATCACTACACTCCCGGCCGAGCGCGCCGCCGACAAGCCCGCGCTCCCGGCCGTGCTGCGCTCCGGCATCCACTCGGGCGTGCAGCTCGTGTGCCGCATGGCGCCGCCCATGGAACACGTGCAGCAGTAAGTACTCCACACATCACTACACTCCCGGCCGAGCGCGCCGCCGACAAGCCCGCGCTCCCGGCCGTGCTGCGCTCCGGCATCCACTCGGGCGTGCAGCTCGTGTGCCGCATGGCGCCGCCCATGGAACACGTGCAGCAGTAAGTACTCCACACATCACTACACTCCCGGCCGAGCGCGCCGCCGACAAGCCCGCGCTCCCGGCCGTGCTGCGCTCCGGCATCCACTCGGGCGTGCAGCTCGTGTGCCGCATGGCGCCGCCCATGGAACACGTGCAGCAGTAAGTACTCCACACATCACTACACTCCCGGCCGAGCGCGCCGCCGACAAGCCCGCGCTCCCGGCCGTGCTGCGCTCCGGCATCCACTCGGGCGTGCAGCTCGTGTGCCGCATGGCGCCGCCCATGGAACACGTGCAGCAGTAAGTACTCCACACATCACTACACTCCCGGCCGAGCGCGCCGCCGACAAGCCCGCGCTCCCGGCCGTGCTGCGCTCCGGCATCCACTCGGGCGTGCAGCTCGTGTGCCGCATGGCGCCGCCCATGGAACACGTGCAGCAGTAAGTACTCCACACATCACTACACTCCCGGCCGAGCGCGCCGCCGACAAGCCCGCGCTCCCGGCCGTGCTGCGCTCCGGCATCCACTCGGGCGTGCAGCTCGTGTGCCGCATGGCGCCGCCCATGGAACACGTGCAGCAGTAAGTACTCCACACATCACTACACGCGTAACACGTTCCGCAACATATATGATGAGATAAATCCAGAGAACTCATGCTACTCAAAGTCTTATAACTGATTGCACTACCATCATCTTCATGCCCATGTCCCATTTACTTCAGGTCGAAGCAACACGTTTTCTTCTTCCATTCACCCCTGTCAGAAGGCACAGTATCATTTACTCCTTTTGAAAGAATCTATTATTCATTCCTCACATAATCCATCCATATGTTCTTTGATCTTTCTCTACATCTCTATCCATCAAAATTCAACCACATTGCTTATTATACCCTCCTCATGACATGCCATACTCAATCAGAAAATAGCGGCTATCTAAATCTGAATCTCATGAAGATTACCAAATTCATATCATTGACTTACAACAATATTCTAAAATAATATTAACAAATACTTTTCTATTTCAGGTAAATAACTCGTACGAAAGGTCAGTTAAGGTGAACAGAAAACTTTCTACATCACTGTCTTTCTTTTTATATGAAAACTACGCAAGTGTACAGTCTACACGTCTGGATGTGTCTATGGTTCAGTGTTTTTCAGTTGCGAATTATTTGATGAATACACGGACTGCTACACGGGTTACAAAATTTTTAAACAAAATTGAATTTAGAGCATTTTTTCTATATGTATTTATTTTAAAATATATTGTATATTGTAGCCAATATCTGACTGAAAATATTGTCCTTTATTTTTAGATTACGATATTTGTCTAAAAACTCATTCTGTGAAAGACAAAATCCATTTAAAGTCGAACAAAATAGCGTCCGCTATCCAAACCATTGCAGTACAAAACGTTATTCTACTAAACAATCACATTATTTAGATATGGCATCCCCGAGATGAAAGAGCGAGATAACTCTATAACCTAGAAAAAGACGACATACTCAAACTACCATCTAAATAATCCCGTACACAATGTATTCCAATGCATTTCATAGCATAATCTTTTGGTTGTTAAATAAATCAGTATATTATATTGTAGCTTAGCAGAGATGTATTTTATGTATTTAATTAAGTTTAAATTCTATTTAATGTCGGTCCAATTTTATTTAAGACATAAGGAATGTTGAATGTTTAAGTTAGACTGATAAGTGATTTGTTCTATGTAGGTTTTTGGTATCGAAACGGAATTGACTGTCAGTATTTTACTTTGGTAAAAAAAATATAAATTATCTGTTCTTGGCTTTTGTCGGAATCTTATAATGAGCTTACAACATTTAATCAATTTATTTGGACGCTATGCCACGGTATGAGAATGTAATATGTTTACGGATCATTCCATTTGTGTTTAATTTCATTTTCGTCCATCATGTCTGTTATTATTCTCATTAATATTTAAAATCTAGCAGACATCTCAACAAGCACATATCTCTTTGGAATTGAACTGGTTATAAAATTTTTAATATTTAAAGCAACATTATTTTTGTGAATCGTGTATTCTGTATTATTTTGGTTATATTGTGTATTGCCAGCGACATTTTTGTATTTAGCAATAATTTTAATGCACTTGGTTTGGGGTGAATGTAGTCAGGTTTTTAAATAAATGTTGGTATAAACGGTCTTATTGTTTTATTTTCATTTGTTTTCATCCGCTTTGCGGTCGGCTTCCATACATCCATCCATCCATCGATAGTGTCACTATCGATAGATGACCTCGAAAACTTGTAACAATATCGATAGTGCTATCGATAGTATCGATACTATCGATGTCACAAATTAACTAATACTATTGATTGGAAGCAATAGTATCGATAGTATAGATTTTTTAAAAGTAATACTATCGATAATATCGATAGTATCATTGTATTAAATAATTAAAACTATCAATACTATTGATAGTTTGTAAAACTATCGATAGTATTACGCCATCGATAGTTTAATATCCGCCGATAGTATCGTTTCCCAATTATAACTTATGTAGCAAGTAGTGTTAAATTATTCTCACTCACTGTGCCTTATGTTGTGTCACCGTTACTAGCAAAACTGGTAGCTGATTGTAATGATAGGTAAGTTAAACATATTTTAAATTAATATTTTAATGAGATATATACACTTCTGGACACATCTATTGGCCCACCTTGTATTTTCAGTTTCGTTTGGTCCTAGCTAAAATTTTATATTAGGTCGAGCAAAAAGTTTTTATGCAGTTTTGAACCTGGCACATTCACAATTTCATTCAATAGTCTTTTTTTGAATTTCGAACACAGAATTTAAAGAAACAAAAGACAATTTGGAGCCTGTTTGTTGATATCAAACAATCGAATACTAAGAAAACTTGGTTTTATTGGTTTACTTGGATTTAATTCTTGAAAAAGTGATTGATATCTTTGCTTTTGCAACAAACATTACTTATTCTTAACATTAAGGTGAGGTTCTATCAATAATCTATGGATACTTCACCTGAAGTCGCCGCCCAAGCTGTGGCACTTATTCAGGCCGGACACAGCCAAAGAAACGTGAGTGCTCAACTTAATTTAAGTCGATCTGCGGTCCGAAATGTTTATCGGAGGTACCTAGAGACTGGCGGCTTTGTTCGTCGCCAAGGAAGGCCACGATCTCGGGTCACAACTGAAAGGCAGGATCGATTCATCGTGACGACCAGCTTGAGAAATCGTCACCTTACCTCCATTGAGATACAAAACCAACTTCGCGACTTCCACGGAGTATCTGTGAGCGCTCGAACTGTTCGGAGAAGGTTAAAAGAACGCGATATGGTACCACACAAGCCAGCTAATGGGCCCAAACTAAAGCGAGCCCACCGAACAGCGCGCCTTCATTTCGCACGCAGTCATTTAAATTGGACACAGCAAGATTGGAGCCGTGTACTCTTTTCTGATGAGTCTAAAATTGTGTTACATGGCAATGATGGAAGGAAGAAGGTCTACCGGCGTAAGGGAGAGCGTTTCGCACAATGCTGCTTTGAAGAGAGGGTTGCTTATGGCGGTGGCTCATGGACTGTCTGGGGCGGTATATCCGCGAGCGGCAAAACTCAACTTGAGGTTGTTACAGGACCACGGCTGCCAACATTAAATGCTGAAAGATACATTCGTGAGTGCTTAGAACCTCACGTGATACCATACGCGGACTATGTGGGCCCAAATTTCCTTTTTATGCATGATAATGCAAGAGCCCATGCGGCCGGCATCGTCAGGGAATATCTTCGGGATGTGAACATCACAGTTATGGACTGGCCAGCCAGAAGCCTAGACATGAACCCCATTGAGCACATGTGGGACGAGCTAAAAAGGCGTGTTAGGGCTCGTCAGCCAGTTGCCCAGACGATGCAGGAGTTGAAAACTGCCATAGAAGAGGAATGGGAGATGATCCCTCAAAATTTCATAGAGCGGTTGATAAACTCTATGCCTAATCGTATGAGAGCTGTGGTAGATGCCCATGGAGGCAACACGCGTTATTAAATTAAACCTTTATTTGATAAAACATGTTTTTTATTCAAAAATTAATTGCCTTTAACAAGGCGCATATCCGACTTGTTAGGCGTAGGTCCATGTCGTATGGTATTCTGAATTCAAATTTAAAACTATACGATCGAAAAAGATGGTAAAATGTATCAGGTTTAAAACTGCATCAACAGTTTTTGTTCAATCTAGCAATCGTATTTCGGTAGGGGCCATCGAAACCTAAACTCTAAGGTGGGCCAATAGATGTGTCCAGAAGTGTACTAGCTATGTAATTGAATATTAACCTTTTCACCGCCAAGCACTTCTATAGAAGTTCGGGATTTTCGTGCCACCAGCGCCACAACTTCTATAGAAGTTGTTCATTTTAACTATCTTATTAAAATAAATTTACTGTGATTAAAAGCTTTGTTTCATTTTATTATTTAAGATAGCACAGTCTACTACCCTGTTTTTTATTTTTCTACACAAAATAAGCCCTAGTTTGTCCTAAAATCGGCAAAAACAGAAACTCCGAATTTTGTTACTTTCCTCAGAACGCCAATCACTTCATATCAAGTTGGCCAGTCATGTGCCGTGAAAGGTTGATTTCACCATTGAAATATTTATAAATACAGAAAGTTACGAATATCGAAAACAATTTGAGGTCAATAAAATATGAACTTAGTTATCTACTTCATTACAAAGGATAGTAGATGAATTTCGACCTTCACGTAGATGCCGATACGTAATTATAAAGTTGTTACCAATTCTTGTTGATAGTTATTTTCCCATCTCTACAAAACAATTGGTCGTCTATGCCCCTGTGCGCCACCGAGTGCCACGAACTACTATAGAAGTTGGTCAGTGACGTCATAGGCGTGCGGCTGTCAAGGTCACTTTGGCATAGTGCAGCACAAAATCGGATTCGCGCGCACGCATCTTTCTTTCTTGCACTTGATAACAAATAGAAAAATGAGTGAAGAACTTGATTCGGACGAACTTCTTAAAATTTTGCAAGGTGTGGAATCGGACTCGGAGTATTTTGTGGAGAACATTGAACCAGAAGATAATTCTGAGGTATGTCTAACTGGATGATAATAATAATGTTTATTCATCAAAGAGTAGGAATTCAATAAGTATGTAAAATGTTCGGTGAGCCCAGTATCTCCAGATGCACTGTAATTACAGTAGATTTAGGTACTGTTTTTGTACTCTATACACTATTATGGTAAATACAGTGTATGAAAGCACTGTAATTTTAACTTTTTTAGAAATTCTTTTCAAAGAAAAAAAAACGAAACCTAATTGTAATTCGTATAAAAATCATCTAAATGGATGAAACGTAACGTTATATTGTAGATATTATGATTTATGTACCTATTCTGTGCTTATATCTACTTGGTGATATTATTATGCGGAAAGGGGAATTACCTAGCAAACTGTTTTAAAAATTCTGCCACTTAGATACCTACGGTAAAAAACGTTGACTGAAGTTATTAAAAAAACACAGGAATAAACAAAAATAGAAGAAAGAAAGACCATAGACCCCATCCCTGATCAGAATCGAATTCAACGTGCCCTCAGTGCCAATAACTTGATATGAAGTTAAAGAATGAGATCATGAAACAAATAGAGATGTACCCCATTCCTTATAGTTCTAATTAAGTTATGTATTAGTTTCTTTGATACTCATAATTTATACTGTTTTTTCTTATTAAGGATACTGTGAAATAAAACAAATATGGAAATATTTAATCAGTTTTTATTTATCGTAAAATCAACTTTAAATCTTAACTTTACGCGTACAAATCTTATTCATCGATATGACGATATCCCCATCACTACTGTTTACTGTATATTTAGTTATACATTTATAGCTTGGCGCTCGGCGAGGCATTGCGTTTTGTGTACGTTGGCGGCGAAAAGGTTAATATATTTTCAATACTATCGCCGTTTATAAAACTATCGATAGTGTGAGCTATATTGCTACTAAACATATGCTGGTCTTCGATAGTATCGATACTATTTTTGTATATCAATACTATTGCCCTGTATCATACTATCGACAGTATCTATAATATCGATAGACTATCGATAGTTTAGTGATAGTCGACTATCGATAGGCAACACTACTGACTACCTGTATCGACTGTTAAAAATGGACAAGTGACTGCCAGGACCACCGGCTAAACGTACTTTCTGCTGAGCTGAGGCACGGGGGAATCTCAATATGTTATAACCGACCTCGACTCCCTCCTCGACCTCGGTTGATGACCGACCTCGGCAGAGTTGCTTAACCTAAAAGATCGAACCGTGCAACTCATTATTTAGCCACGGGTATCTCTGCCTCCTCTTTTCATTTATTTATTTACGCACTGTAGCTTAGGCCTCCTCGGGTGCTTTGAGGGAGTATAATCAGAAGTGAACGCAGTCGGAATAAGCGCTCGGGGCACTAGGCCTGCCTGAAAGGGCGTTGAAGCCACTCTGAAGCTGCAAATGCCTAGACCAGGCACTTATACAACGTGTAACTTAAAGGGTATATACATATCAAGTGCACAGCTTCTTTGGATGATAACAAATGATATGGCATGGGTTTTGTAATCCTATGTCTACATGTGTGGAACTTATTAGAAATTTCAATACATTGATACCAGAGGCCGAATCTTTCAAATTAAGAAGAACGAAGAGAATTATGGTGTTATTGCCAAGTCACGTGGAAAGTTATTAACCCTCGTAGTGTTGTGACAGGTCTGTTATGATTGGCATTCAAGAAACATGAAACCGATAATTTGGTATAAATTTTTTGAGCTGAAACTGTGCATAGAATCCATACCATATGTTGTCTTCAGCCCTTGGATAGATATAGGGTTTCCGTTACACGTTGTATATAGGAAATATCCTACTATCCTACTAATATTATAAATGCGAAAGTTTGTGAGGATGGATGGATGTTTGTTACTCTTTCACGCAAAAACTACTGAATGGATCTGAATGAAATTTGGTAAGTATATAGTTGGCAACCTGGAATAACACATAGGCTACTTTTTATCCCGAAATTCCCACGGGATCGGGATTTGCGCGGGAAAACCTTCCCACGCGTACGAAGTCGCGGGTAGAAGCTAGTACATAATATTTTGAGCACGTCACCGATCATGAAATTCATTATGCACTAAGAAAAATGTCTGATGTAGGCATTTTGTGACGAGCGAACGCGAGTGACCCTACGCTACAGAGTAATCGAAGAAAAATTATTATTTTCCAACAATCACAAAATCAAAATTATTTGACGGCACGACTATGATCTCATTAAACATTTCTTTACAAAAAATGGCACATTGGTATATAAAGGTTCGCCTACCCTGGCCTAGATTATAGCCTCGGCAGGTAGATAGCGGCATAAATAGGCGCCCCACAATACACCCCTTTCTTTAATGGAAATTATAGTGCCGCTATATTCATACCAAAACAGCCTAGTTTGGTTCGACGTGTAAAAAGAAAGTCGCAAAACGCGATAGTTAAAGCATTAACAATTGAAGAACGGCTGGACCGATTTTCCATAATATTGACGATTTTAGTTAGATCTATGATAGTTGTACCTGTTAAAGCACTAGTGCCATGCACGAGGCGAGTTTGGAAGTATTGGTTGGCAGACTGGGAAGAGATGGGGCACCATCTGCTTTGACGCAATTATTGACGTAGTACATACGTCAGGGAAGGGAATATTTATAATCCTAGTTTCTGACATCCCATTTGGCTATAAGGCTCAACCTTGGTATAATGCAGCTTGTATACAAGCCTAATTTCGCAAAGAGCAGGCTTACCAGGTTGAGCCTCGGCCCGTAGTTTCGCATGCAACTTTTGATTTTTTTTTTATTTTCTCTTTCTGCAACACGGCAATCTGTTCCCAACAATAAGCCACTGATTTGTCTAATACTATTATCTGCTTGTGGTTTTTAGCTTGGAGAGACACTTCCCAAGGGGGTGGCTCATTCCATCCTGGTAAATCTATCTTGTAGAGTTGAAACACTGTGTCTTTTTAGTCTTTTGTATTGAAGGCTTTGATCTCCAGTTAATCTGAGGGCAAGTTCGTTTTTATGCTTAGAGAGCCTTTTTTGATATGCGCTGCTATATTTTGTTATCTCCTGTTTAACAGTTGGTAGTTTTATGTCAAGATATATTTATTACTGATATAAAATGGGATGTTAAAGAAAAGGCTGTATCTACTTTTTTATTTACAACTACTATTATTGACGTAGCTTGTATTTTATCTGTGTAGCATTTCTCCAATTCGTAATGTTTTATATAATTTTTTATAATTACTGCAGTTCCACCGTGGCTATTACCAGACGGGTGGTTGGTTGTATACACCGAGTAACTGTATGGTAAAGTGAGATTTTTCAGTGAATCTTGTTTCAGAAATTAATGCTATGTCAATTTTTTCTAGTTGAAGGAATGTTTGAAATTCTTGACGACGTCCCGTCAAGCCATTGGCGTTCCAAGTTACTACCCGGAGAGTGTTAATCATTTTGATACGAGACTTGAAACTAGCTGGATCATACGATCCATCATTTTATCCTGGACTGTTTGATCATTTGTCACATCTGCGTAGCTTCTATTGTCTTTGTGGTTACTTTGTCTCAGATTTGGTTTTGTTGTTTCTTGTTTCTTTGGTCGCTTTTGTAGAATGAGTTGGATTTTCTTTTATCTTTGGTTTGGTTTTAAGTATTCTTTCCTTGTATTGTTTATATTTTGTGCAACCTTTATAGCTTGCTGGATGGTTTTCTTGGCAATTAACACATGTAGCATGTGTATCTGGTGTTTTGGTGCATAAAGAGGTAGAATGATCATTGCCACATTTCACACGTCGGAATGGTCTATAGCACTGATTTTTGGTATGCCCAAACCTCTGACATATTTTACATTGCATTATTTTTGTTTTTCTTATAGGGTGTTTCAAATGTCACTTTCATATGACTTAGATACATATTGATTTAAATAGTAAAGATACGGTCGTCAGAACATTTGACGGACGCGGTCGCCCTACAAAACACACTAATGCCATCTATTATAACTAAGATTTCAATCGGCGTGGTCTGCTCCTAGATGTAACCTTGTAAGAGCGGGGTGTGGTACTTTTCGAGGTACAAAGAAATAAAAAAAAACCTTTTATTTTTCGAAATTTATATTTGTTGTACATAAAAATACATTTTAATTTGCTTTTAACAAACAATAAAAAATAATTTTGTACATAATGTTACGCCAGTCGCTTAGTAAAGTACGTCGAGAAACTTCGACATAAATCTAGAATGTTCGAGCCACTATCGCCATCTAGCGGCGAGTAGCAGGAATGAGCGTATCTAGTCGAGACACTAACGCCATCTAGCGTCGAATAGCGGTACTGTGTACCTCGAGTAGCTTCCTGGAATATTCTAGGTACTATAAACACTGAGTCGATTTTATAAGAATGTTCTAGAGCTCATAGACCGGGGTATAAATAGATCGCAAAGGGGCGCAGAGAGGTAGTCTTATTACGAGGCGAATACGCGATATAATCGAAGCTTTACTAGTGAATTTCAATGCGACTTAAGTGTTAAGTGACAAGTGTTGTGGTGCGAATATTTGTGTTAAATTTTTATTTTGTGTTTAATTAATTAAAATGTTAATTTTGGTTTAATTGGCCTTAATTATTTCTATCCCGAACCCCAGCTCGTAACAATAATTTAATCTTATAGTAATATTATTAAATCTTTTCATTTCATCGGCTATAACGCGCGCCGCTGAAAAGTTATGTCGCACTTTTATGCGGCTCCGCGTCGTCTTGGCCAAAGGTTGAGACAAATAAGAAAGAAAATTGTTTTAAATAATATTAGAAGTTGATTTAATGACATATTTTAATTTTGTGATTGTTAATGTGCTTTTTGTCGTCTTTCACGCAACCCTTCACGACACAACTCGGCATTTTTGCTTGTAAAACTTACGACCGCTCCCGAAGATAGCCGATCGCGTTCTAGTTCACTTCGATAAAGGCAAGGCCACTTTGGGACCGAGTTCGAGGCGTCATAATAACATGCGGTCCGCCCAGTCCTTACGCAGTAATATATATGTCAATGCTTCATAAAAGAAAGAAAATGACTATTTACCACATAGCGACTTTTGCAAGCGCAACGACGATATAGAGTTATATTAAGAGGGCTACATTCTTCCAAAGATACTTCTCAGAGAGCAAGGACATGAGGTTAGATAAATAGTAAATGTTCTACACAGGTCCACCAAAGAAGCACTACTACTATTCTTTGTGGACCTAGAACCGAATAAGAACAATAAAGAAATATTTAAATTAAAATTTAAATATTAATTAATTTACTTATTTTTATTATTAATTTAAGAATATATATTTATTTTTATTATTAATTTAAGAACAATAAATAAATATTTAAATTAAAATTTAAATATTTCTTTATTGTTCTTATTCGGTTCTAGGTCCACAAAAAATAGTAGTAGTGCTTCTTTGGTGGACCTGTGTAGAACATTTACTATTTATCTAACCTCATGTCCTTGCCCTCTGAGAAGTATCTTTGGAAGAATGTAGCCCTCTTAATATAACTCTATATCGTCGTTGCGCTTGCAAAAGTCGCTATGTGGTAAATAGTCATTTTCTTTCTTTTATGAAGTTTCAATCGTTATTTTAATACACACATGCTGTAAAAACAGCTATCTGATAATAACGATTGAAACTTCATAAAAGAACGAAAATGATTTTTATCACATAGCGCCTTTTGCAAGCGCAACGACGATATGCTCTTTCACTTTTTAATTGGTAAGTATAGTGTGCTATGTTGTTTGTTATGAACTGTTCTCGGATAGCTTTGTAAGTGCTTATATCATTAGGCATTAACTTGATGATATGTAGGGTTGTCATTATACAACGTGTAATTTAAAGGGTATATACATACCAAGTGCACGGTTTCTTTGGATGATAATAAACGATATGGCAAGGGTTTTATAATCCTATGTCTACATGTGTGAAGTATAATAGAAATTTCAATACATTGATACCAGAGGCAGAATTTTCAAATTAAGAAGAACGAAGAGAATCACCGTGTTATTGGCAAGTGACGTGGAAAGTTATCGACCCTCGTAGTGCATTGACACGTTTGTTATGATTGGTATTCAAGAAACATATGAAACCGATAATTTGGTATCTATTCTTTGTGTCACTTATTTTGAGCTGAAACTGTGCATAGAGACTCCATACCAGATGTTGTCTTCAGCCCCTTTGGATAGATATGGGGTTTCCGTTACACGTTGTATATGATTTGTTATCGACTATTTTATTTACAGTAGCTTTTAACGCTGTAACATCCAAGACACCTGTCACGAAGATTGGTTCAGGCTTGGGTACATACTCTGTAACTTTAACAGGTTCGTCCGTTTCCTCGCCTCGCATGCAATGAAGATAGTATTTAACTCTGCCGCAAAGGATTGCAAACGGATGTTACAGAAGGCTCTCGTTTCGACTATATTGAAATAATTTTTAGGAAAAGATAATTTAAAAAAAACAGCGCGAGTCGCGCCACGCGCAGTATACGGTTCCAAAGTTTACTACAACGCGTTTAATCAGCCGAAAGAGAGTTCCGTACCATGCTCTAACAAAATCAAACTAAGTACCTACTTACTCTGTTTTACACAAATGAGAACTTGAAAATACTTTTCAATGGAATTTTTCCGGAAGCGAGTAGAATACAGTTGATCGACTATTACTCGTAAATTTGTGAAACCAACTTAGGCCTGATAGTTTTCCTTTTAACTTTGTTAGCTATATGTACCTAAGTACTACTGCCATGACGTTTGAATTACCACCTACAACCACTTAGTAGGGGGGAGGGGAAGACTTGAATGTAAAGAACGGATCATTGAATCGAAAAGTGGAAACCTACACTATGGGTTAGACGATATAAAAAGGCATCACATCTTTGCGTGAATGGAGAGTAACTTAAAAAATGTTCTTACTTTGATTTTACCATTTTGTCGGCGTGATTAATATAAATATTCATACCAAATTTCAGCGTTCTAGTATCAATAGTTTCTGAGCCAAGCCGTGGACAGACGGACATGGCGAAAGGTTCCTTGTTGACTACGGACCCCTAAAAACCCAATAGCACTTTTTGCTCGGCCCGGGAATCGAATCCGAGTCTCTTGCTCAGAACTCGCGCTTGTGACAATTAGGCCACCGAGTCATTTCAAATATAATCAGCGGCCGAGAAGGAGTCATATAGAAGATCTTGATTTAGTTGGGTTTCTGAGTTCATATGAAGACGTATTCACCAGCTGCAGCTTGCTCTAAAATACAATCTTGCGGAATCGGAAGTACCGTACTATAGGTATGTGCCCGACCCTGTTCTCGAAAATGGCAATATTACTCTCTACTGGGATCGATCTATCATCAATTCATCACTGACAGGACTATTGTTGCCAATAAACCTGACATAGTGGTGATAAACCGATTAGAGCGTCGCACAATGATTGTTGGTATAGCGGTCCCTCATAACGAGAACCTCGTGGAAGATGAGAAACATAAAAAAAAACTAAGTATCTTGCTACCTGGCGTGCGAGGTTATCGACATTTGGGATGTGGATACAGCAATCATTATGCCGATAGTCGTCACAGCCAAAAGCCTCGACCAACATCTAAGGAGGCTCTCGTTGGGCAGCTGAATCAAGGGCTTGATCCAGAAAGCAGTACTCTTGGAAACGGCGCGTATTGTATAGAAAGAAAATAGTTTTTTTTTTCAACTTTTCGCAGCAACCTGACAGTATTTTGTTTATTTAATACTTGTTTCTGCAGGTATCTACACAAGGGGTCCCCTATGTTGTTTCGAACGCCGCTGTTGCGACACACGCTGTTGCGAATTATTTTTCCACTGCCTCACAGGTTCGAAAGCTCATGGGCTCGAATGGTTTCGAATAACATTTTCACTGCCTCATACGCTCGAATGCTTGTGATTTCGATTTATTTAGTCATAAAGTGTACAGAAAAATATTTAAGCAGTAATTAAATAAAATCAACAAATTCGGTGTCAACATCACATGAAATACGCTAATAATAAGCCATCGTGCGTGAATACTGAATCATGCCATAAGGATTATTTTTGAGAATCGGTCGCCGCGCTCGACGCGTCTCGCGGCCGAAAGTATAAAATTTCGTTTTATAGGTACTTAAGCCTCATGTGAACGTGATCTAAACAATATTACAAATACATTAACTTACGCTGACGGAGACGCGGGCACAACAATAATATTGTGCGGGTCCGTATTGCGATATTTTTCAACAGTATTATAGATTGACATATTATATTTCCCTACTAAATTACGAAAGTTAATCTGTCTGTTAAATCAAAATCACTGAACCGTGAGGAAGGACATAGGCTACTTTTTTTTTTACGAAAAACGACGGAAACGCGGACGTAGGCGCGGGCAACAGCTATCTATACTAATAATATAAGGCTGAAGAGTTTGTTTGTTTGTTTGAACGCGATAATCTCAGGAACTACTGGTTCGAATTGAAAAAATATTTTTTAATTAAATAGTCAATTTATAGAGAAAGGCTATAATAGGCTATATAATCATTACGCTAAGGCCAATAGGAGCGGAGCGCCAATGAAGAATGCTTCAAAATCGGGGTTAAATTTAACGTTAGCCCAAAGTAACTATTCCACGCGGACGAAGTCGCGGGTAAAAGCTAGTTAAAAATAAACTATCTCTTATAAGTACATACTTGGGTATTATTTTGGGAAAAAGAAACAATCAAAAAAGATCGAGAGGTCCACTCCAGACAGTCTTATTTAGGTTAGATGGAGGGGATAACAAGATTGCTACTAGCAATCTTGTTATCCCCTCCCAGTAATGTAAATTCTGCGCACATTGCTAGCAGGTTCACTGTCCAGGCTCCAGTGGGAATGGTCAATAAGTCCAGTTATGTTTTTATTAAAAGTCGGTATATTTGAATACCTCAAATAGCTGCATTTTTCAACATTGTCTGAATGAATCTCATCGTCGGATACCCGAAAATATAAGGTTTCGTATATAGTGCCGGTACAGTTATTATGTGCCAGAAAACACACGTGTATGCAATGAACACATGGAGCAAAACGAGTGGTATTTACTCCCTTTACAAGACAGCTCATCAGAAGAGTTAACTTCTGTTCAAATAATGGACATAGTATCAACATTACAGAGACATATTACTCAGGACCACATTAACTTCGAACAGTATGAAAATATGGCACCGGACGAGTTCCATACCTGAACTGGAATACTTCAAGACCAGTTTGTCGAATTGATGGAGGGTTTGCCAAGCTTGAGGTCATTACTAAAAAAAATATTTTTTGGCGGCAGTATTAGTTAAGTTGAGGACTGGAGACTCCAATGTTAGACTAGTGAACGTTTTCAAATGTGGTGAATCAACCTTCCAAAGGTGATTGCAGATTGGACGCGATGCGCTTTTACAGGATTTTGTACTCTTAAACCTTGGTTTTAATCACATAACACGTGAGAACGTAGCACTAAGGAACACGTTAATAGCAAACCATCTATTCGGGAATCCCTTGAGCCCAGAAGTTGAAAGGAAGGCGATAACAATTTGTGATGGTACGTACATATATTTGCAAAAAAGTAGCAATTACTTTTTTCAGCGACAGTCTTACAGCCATCACAAATATAGAAACCTCCTGAAACCATTCCTCTTGGTTTGTTGCGATGGACATATTATTGAGGTAATTGGACCGTATGCTGCCGTTACATTTGACGCAGAAATCATGAATGGTATGATGATGAAATGTAAACAGTCAATTCCTTTGGTTGTTTAGGACCGGAGATGTGTTTATTTTGGACCGTGGCTTTCGCGATTCTGTGGCAAACCAAAGTCTTGTGGTTACATACCACATATGCCAGCAACAAAATACCAAAATGAAACATAAGTCACGACAGATCAGGCAAACAAATCAAGGCTGATTACGATTTGTCAATGGGTAGTGGAAGTAGTGAACGGCCGATTTAAAAGAGATTTTCGGCTGTTACGAAATATTACAACAATAGAGCCGCTAGTAACATGTTTGATTACTTCAGAATCGCAGCAGCCATTTTAAATAAATACCATGTTGTAATTGAAAATAATCCACATGCTACAGACATTTTAGAGATAATAAATGAAAACATTAATACGCCAAATGTATTAGCAAACCTGGTTAATCGCCATAATTATAATCGCAGACAAGCTCAGTTCTCTATAATGACAGCAGATATGCCAGAGTTCACAGATTTTCCTAGGCTGAGTGAAGATGATCTCTTTTTATTCGCTCTTGGCGTATACCAATTAAAACAGGCCAAAAGCTCCTATGGCGAACATATCCTTCAAAACGGATCGTTTTCTATTGAGCTCAGTAATGAAATACCAAATGAACACTTGGAAGAGTTAGAAGGAACAGATCTGTGGATGATACGAGGACGACTGCAATCTCGACATGTCCGGAGCTCGCCAATATTATACCTAGATCGTAATAGACAGAACATCATCCAGTCGAAGTGCAATCCGTCACTATTATTGCACGTGCATAATAGGAAAAAGAACGATTGGGTGCTGTTCGCATATTATGTGCATAATATGGTACATGAGTTACGCTCGTCATTTACAGGTGTTATTACCCTCAGCTTTGGGATTAGAGAACATTATTGTAGTTCCAGACGAGGATGATTTTCTTGTTTAACCATATGTTTTGTATTAACATTCTTGTAAGACGTACGTGTATTTTTGGAAATAATAAAGGGTTCATTAACAATTGAACATATGATACAACTGTATTTTTATTTGTAGAAAATCACATAAACCACAAAAACCAAAATAACACAATAAAAAACCAGTACAGGCAGTCTGTAATTTCTCAATATTGTATTTTTTAAACTATTGTAATGTTATAGCAGTACAATTCTTTTTTTAAATTCATTTCATAGAAAATGTGTAAAATAAAAAAATGAACTCAAATAAAAGCGAGGGCAATGGTCCCACAGTTTTGGTGCCATAATAAGAAATGTTAAGGAGAACAAGTTCTAACAGAATATCGTATTTTTTTTCTTTGTCCGCCATTTTAAAATTTGGACCAAAAATGTATGGAACGTGGATGATGTCCTTTTTCAAGATTTATTGGTTTCAATATAGTATGAAATCAGTAGTGTTCACTTTTAGGATAAGTTATCAAAAGTTGAACCAAAAATATCCTTATAATTTTTTTCGTTCAACTTTTTGTTTTGTTTCCTAAATTTTAACGAATGTACCTACACCTAGAAAATACAAAATGAAATACTTGCATGCATGTAGACCGTTTTAAACAATTTAAGGGGGCATGATGAGCTACTTATGTTCATACATTCAAACAAAGAGGTAATCTATTACAGATGCGGTCTACACAGTCTGCGAAGGAAAGCAAGCAAATTTGATGACCTGACACTGACATATTTTGTTGAACCATCTACCGAAGATTTAGAAGAAGTATCGATGTCAGCTATAACCAAGAGATTGCCATATCCTCGAACTGGGTGAAGTGGATGATTACTTTTGAAAATTGTGATCTCAATATGTACGAATTATTTTTATTATAGAGAAGGTTTTCTTTTTAATTGAGGTTATACTAGTTTTAAGTTAGAGTTGTAAAGGTACCTAGTACCTTTTTGAAAAGTTCTTCTACCTTCTTTCGTCAAGTATTTTCCTAATTTGTTACTAAGGTATAGAATACTATGCCATTTTAGACTACCTAATTATTTTATTAAATAAACAAGTTTTTCCTTTATTTTTTTATTATTTTCATTAAAAATACACTAAAAAATTAGGTACACAATTTCTACGCCTTCTCTTAAGTCATATCAAGTGTTCAATTATAGGGGGAAAACCCATTTTTTTATTAATTCTTTGTATAAAACTCATGAGACAATTTTTTTTTATTTTTCAAATAATTTTATAATTTTCGAGCATCAAAAATAAACAGAAAAACAACTTCAACTATTAAGATAATTTAATTACAAATATTCAAAGTTAGCGATTCGGCTTAATCTTTCATTTATTGGTTCCTACCTGCAATGTAAAATGAAAAGAAATTTATTTGTTGCCATTTTAGTTGTGCTTGTCACGTCACTAATTCGAAGCCATCTTTCATTGGAGGTAACGCCATTATCGCTTTTGGACGTTTGTAGGGTGTTGACCGACCTTTTTTGAAAATGAGTTATTATACACACGAGGAGTTGTTATGTGTTTTAAAGGGTGACGATGATGAATTTGTATTCGAATATGACCCTGAATTTGATATAGATGTAAGTACAACCTCACAAGTAGGAGTACCAACTTGTGAGGTTGTACTTAAGAATTCAAATTTTTGGGCAGTAACCCAAAAATACTGTTTTGGTAACTGAGTAGGTATGATAATAAAAACAGCTATCTGATAAACGCAATATTGAAAGATAACTCTTTAAATATTTCGTTAATCAGATAGCTGTTTTACATCATGTGTGTATTAAAATAACGATTGAAACTGCATAAAAGAACGAAAATGACTATTTACCACATAGCGACTTTTGCACGCGCAACGACGATATGTGTCTGTGGACTGTGGTACTAGAGATGTTATATTAGGGTCAAATCATATATATATATATATTCAATATTCATAATATTGAATATATTAGTAATCTCATATTAGGATACCATACTTATTAGTGGATATTAGTCAAATATTAGTTTAGCCAATATTAGCATTGATACATATTAAGCATGTTCTCGTGAATATAAATGTATATAAATTTATATATTAAATAAATATTTATAGCGAAAATCAATAAATATTATGGATTATAATTTTATCGATATTTAGTAATACCCGAATTTAACCTCATCACTAGCTTACCGTGATAAAAAATGGCTTGGCGTACAGCGTGCACTTTCGCTGCGCGAACCGTGGCGGTCAAAGGGTTAATGTATTCGTTGATGGCGCACGGTGGGCTGAAAAACGGCTTTCATAGACTTAGGCATTTTATTTTTCAAGTGCCAGTTTTTGTGCCGGATATCACTTCTATTTGTTATAACAATATACAAAAATGACACCAGAATTGATTCTGCACAAAAACGAAGGAATTATAATTTTTTTACGAAAATGTTGTATGGAGCTAGTATGAAAAATCGAAATATCTCTGAAACGGCAGCGATAACCGTAATATCCTTATAGGAGGTTTTAGTACTAATTATTTATGATTTTTTGACATACGTTACATAATGGTTGTAGATGCCTTTTTTTTTTTTAAATCGTCAAAATATTTTTATTTGTTTTTACATATTAAACGTTCCTTTTAGTGTTTAAGTTGAAGAATTCAGAGCTTTAACAACTCTTAACATAAAATAGCATCACCCCTATAGACCTGAAGGACTAGACAGAGGTGTGTAGTATCTTGTTGATCTTGTAAGATTTCCAACAATACCAAATAGTTGAATATCAGTGTCAAAGTGCCCATGCTGTCGCTTCTTTTAGAAAGATAGGGGAATGAAATTGTTAATTGATCATACCCTAAAAGTATGATTACAACATAACCGGACACATAATAATATCGACACAAAAGGAATTTTAAAACCTTGCATACGTTCAAAATACAAAATAACATATTGTGTAGTCATCTAATGAGTCTGATGACAAGTAATTAAGTAATTAGAATGATGGTTGTAGTCTTCTGATTCTAATGAGCCTATTAAGTGATTAAATGATTTGAAATATCTCGCAACAATACCAACTAAGAACTGCATTCACCTTTTTATAATTAGTGAGCTAATGTGATTTGCTAATGTTGATTAGTTCTACTATGAGTTCTACGAAATGTTTTTGACGATTATAAATTTTTATTATCATATCTTTTATAACTTTAATGAGGGTAGTTAACTAATTATTGACTTTATACAATAAAAGGGCTATAATTTTGTTCCATAATTTAGATTGTTCACAACCGTGTAACTGCTAACACTAAAACTATTTGCTTTGCGACTACAAAATCTTAGAATGGAAAGTTTAATCACCAACTTAGATTTGTTTGTTCTTCTAAAAAGTGAGTGTCCTTCATTTAATCATGAAGTATTGTTTAGTGCAATTGTGTCCCGCATAGGCGATTGCCTTTCTGCCGAAGATCAAGTAACTCTCAAAGAATTTTGCCGGAGATTCACGCGAGCTGCTTTAAACAGGTGGCAGAAATCTAAACGATTCTTTGATAAGTTTAGAAATACGTACGGAGAGTGGTTGCAAGCAAATATTGATTGGCCGAGTTGCGTGCAAACTTTAATAAATCAAGAACCAACTGTTGATGAGATACCAAGAGCACGCTCAGTCTCTCCAGAACCTTCGACATCATCGACTGTTGGAACAATGACAAAAAGGTCCCGAAAACCATTCAAAGATCTTGGAAGCAAACAGAAAAAGAGAAGATCTAGTGAGCACATAGGCGAGGATTCCTGTGAATTGGCATATGCAGCTGCAGCACGTTTAAAAGAAGAAGGTTATGAAGATATCGCATCTGTAATCAATTATATGATCAAAAATCCAGAAGCTGCCGTTAAAATCAAGGAAAGCATTAAGAAAACAGTAATATTTACACCAGAGAAAGCACTTGGATTGCTTCTTTCACTTAAGCTTTCAAAGTGGCAATATATTACGTTGCGAGAGACTGCCATTCGGGAAGGTGCTAAGGATATTTACCCATCCTACTATAAACTGCAACAAACTAAGCTTGCATGCTACCCTCCTAATCAATCAGTATCAGTTACGGATTCATCAGCTAGAATTACACTTCAAGCTTTACTTGACATCACGGTGAAGCGGATTCTTCAAAGTCTTTCTGATAATGTGGAAAATAAGCAGTTAAAGCTGATATCGAAGTGGGGATTTGATGGTGCTTCCAATCAAAGCCGATACAAGCAGAAAATGGACGGCGAGCATGATGATTCAAGCATTTTCATGACCTCCTTGGTGCCACTGAAACTGACAGATGGAGATAATACTATATGGACAAACCCGAAACCATGCTCAACTTTTTATTGTCGTCCGGTTCAGTTCACTTTTGTAAAAGAAAGCCATGCAGTTGTCATTGATAACAAAAGAAAAATGGATGAGGAAATTGAGGCCCTTAACCCCACAGAGTGCATTAATAGTAACAGGGTGACTCATAAACTAATGATGACAATGATCGACGCAAAAGTCTGCACGTACCTTTCTGAAGCTAGATCAAATGCATCATGCTACCTGTGCTTAGCAAAACCAACAGAAATGAACCACTTAGATGCTGTAACATCAAAAACTGTGTGTTCTGACATATATGAATTTGGCCTATCATCCCTACATGCCCGTATAAATTGCATGGAATGTCTGTTACACATTGCGTACAGACTTGACTTCAAACAGTGGGCAGCAAGAAGTAATGAGCATAAAGATATGTTACAAAACAGAAAAAAAAACATTCAAAATAAATTTAAAGAGGAGCTCAATCTGTTAATTGATATAGTAAAACAAGGCTCGGGAACTACCAATGACGGGAATACCGCAAGGAAGTTTTTCGAGTTTCCCAATAAAACTGCAGCTATTACTGGGTTGGATCAAAACCTGATAAAAAGATTTGCTGTTATTTTGCAAGCAATAATATCTGGTGAGAAGATCGATGTCATCAAATTTAAAGATTTTGCTCGCAAAACAGCAGAAAAGTACGTGGAATTATACGACTGGTACTACATGTCATCAACCGTACATAAACTATTAATACACGGAGCTGACATAATCGAAAAAAATGATATTGTCCCGATTGGGACTCTCTCGGAAGAAGCCTCAGAGTCTCGAAACAAAGATTTTAGGAGGTTCCGGGAACATCATTCGCGGAAAAGAAGCAGGCAAGATTCTAATCAAGATATCCTAAATATGCTTGTTGTTTCTTCGGATCCTTTTCTAAGTGCACAAAGGCCGAAGTTAGATGCCAAAAGGAAGACAACCTTTTTTGCTGAAACTCTCGACCTAATACAGTTTCCGGAAACTGAGTTCGAGTTTGTAGGTATATCCGATCTGGATTCTGACTCGGAATTGGAGTCCGACAACGAAAGTTGTAAAGAAAATTTGTAAAATTTAATTATTTTTCTTTATGTTCTTTTGTTATTTATGTTAGTTTATTGTACCAATATGTTTAGTTAATAATTTCATAAATTATAGTTTCAAATATGTATTTTGTATAATTGAATTTATTAGATATTATTTTTGTTACTTGTGTTTTATTTAAATTACCTATCAATAAAAAGTTTATATACAGTCTTTTTTTTTTCACATATTCTTAATATTTGGGGAAAAAGCATGCTTCCTAACGATGTTCTTAACTTTGACACAGTTCATGGATCGTTTTGAACAGTTTCATATGTTAAAATAAATAATGTTAGTACTATAATCCCCTATAAGGATATTATTATTATTATGTGTCCGGTTATGTTGTAATCATACTTTTAGGGTATGATCAATTAACAATTTCATTCCCCTATCTTTCAAAAAGAAGCGACAGCATGGGCACTTTGACACTGATATTCAACTATTTGGTATTGTTGGAAATCTTACAAGATCAACAAGACACTACACACCTCTGTCTAGTCCTTCAGGTCTATAGGGGTGATGCTATTTTATGATAAGAGTTGTTAAACTCTGAATTCTTCAACTTAAACACTAAAAGGAACGTTTAAATATGTAAAAATAAATAAAAATATTTTGACGATTTTTTTAAAAAAAAGGCATCTACAACCATTATGTAACGTATGTCAAAAAATCATAAATAATTAGTACTATAACCCCCTATAAGGATATTACGGTTATCGCTGCCGTTTTAGAGATATTTCGATTTTTCATACTAGCTCCATACAAAATTTTCGTAAAAAAATTATAATTCCTTCGTTTCTGTGCAGAATCAATTCTGGTGTCATTTTTGTATATTGTTATAACTAATAGAAGTGATATCCGGCAAAAAAACTCGCACTTGCAACATAAAATGCCTAAGTCTATGAAAGCCGATTTTCAGCCCACCGTGTGGCGGGACATGCTTGAAACATATTTTCAGAGGTGCGATTTTTGTGACGCCGCACGGTGGGCTGAAAAACGGCTTTCATAGACTTAGGCATTTTATTTTGCAAGTGCCAGTTTTTGTGCCGGATATCACTTCTATTTGTTATAACAATATACAAAAATGACACCAGAATTGATTCTGCACAAAAACGAAGGAATTATAATTTTTTTACGAAAATTTTGTATGGAGCTAGTATGAAAAATCGAAATATCTCTGAAACGGCAGCGATAACCGTAATATCCTTATAGGAGGTTTTAGTACTAATTATTTATGATTTTTTGACATACGTTACATAATGGTTGTAGATGCCTTTTTTTTTTAAATCGTCAAAATATTTTTATTTATTTTTACATATTAAACGTTCCTTTTAGTGTTTAAGTTGAAGAATTCAGAGCTTTAACAACTCTTAACATAAAATAGCATCACCCCTATAGACCTGAAGGACTAGACAGAGGTGTGTAGTATCTTGTTGATCTTGTAAGATTTCCAACAATACCAAATAGTTGAATATCAGTGTCAAAGTGCCCATGCTGTCGCTTCTTTTAGAAAGATAGGGGAATGAAATTGTTAATTGATCATACCCTAAAAGTATGATTACAACATAACCGGACACATAATAATATCGACACAAAAGGAATTTTAAAACCTTGCATACGTTCAAAATAACATATTGTGTAGTCATCTAATGAGTCTGATGACAAGTAATTAAGTAATTAGAATGATGGTTGTAGTCTTCTGATTCTAATGAGCCTATTAAGTGATTAAATGATTTGAAATATCTCGCAACAATACCAACTAAGAACTGCATTCACCTTTTTATAATTAGTGAGCTAATGTGATTTGCTAATGTTGATTAGTTCTACTATGAGTTCTACGAAATGTTTTTGACGATTATAAATTTTTATTATCATATTATACTATATAAAGCTAAATTACCACTCACTGACTCACTGACATAATTGTTCTCCCAGATGGTGGATGGGGAGGTGGGTATATTTTGACAGATTCGTAAACAAGTAACTCTGAAACCTACGGGAAAAGTGCCAAACCTCCCCTTTTCCCCCCTCCCTATCGTATCTCGGAAACTACGAGACCCGTATTTTTTTTTTTTACGGATTCGTATAGAGGAGGCTCGGTAAAGTAAAAACCATTTTTCAAAGTCCCCCCTCCCCGCCCCCCTTCTCCCCCCCTTTAGGCGGATCTCGGAATCTAAGAGACTTGGAACATTTTTTTTTTCAGATTCATTTAGAGGGGCAATGCTTTAGTCGAAATACTTGTGCAACCCCCCCCCATCACCCCCCCCCCTCTTTTTTTTTTTTTTTTTTTTTTTCACAAGCTCGCGAGGTGCTTGCACCTCGCGCAACACGCAAATACTAAACCCCCCCATCACCCCCCCCCCTTTTTTTTTTTTTTTTTTTTCACAAGCACGCGAGGTGCTTGCACCTCGCGCAACACGCAAATACTAGTCTTTTATAACTTTAATGAGGGTAGTTAACTAATTATTGACTTTATACAATAAAAGGGCTATAATTTTGTTCCATAATTTAGATTGTTCACAACCGTGTAACTGCTAACACTAAAACTATTTGCTTTGCGACTACAAAATCTTAGAATGGAAAGTTTAATCACCAACTTAGATTTGTTTGTTCTTCTAAAAAGTGAGTGTCCTTCATTTAATCATGAAGTATTGTTTAGTGCAATTGTGTCCCGCATAGGCGATTGCCTTTCTGCCGAAGATCAAGTAACTCTCAAAGAATTTTGCCGGAGATTCACGCGAGCTGCTTTAAACAGGTGGCAGAAATCTAAACGATTCTTTGATAAGTTTAGAAATACGTACGGAGAGTGGTTGCAAGCAAATATTGATTGGCCGAGTTGCGTGCAAACTTTAATAAATCAAGAACCAACTGTTGATGAGATACCAAGAGCACGCTCAGTCTCTCCAGAACCTTCGACATCATCGACTGTTGGAACAATGACAAAAAGGTCCCGAAAACCATTCAAAGATCTGGGAAGCAAACAGAAAAAGAGAAGATCTAGTGAGCACATAGGCGAGGATTCCTGTGAATTGGCATATGCAGCTGCAGCACGTTTAAAAGAAGAAGGTTATGAAGATATCGCATCTGTAATCAATTATATGATCAAAAATCCAGAAGCTGCCGTTAAAATCAAGGAAAGCATTAAGAAAACAGTAATATTTACACCAGAGAAAGCACTTGGATTGCTTCTTTCACTTAAGCTTTCAAAGTGGCAATATATTACGTTGCGAGAGACTGCCATTCGGGAAGGTGCTAAGGATATTTACCCATCCTACTATAAACTGCAACAAACTAAGCTTGCATGCTACCCTCCTAATCAATCAGTATCAGTTACGGATTCATCAGCTAGAATTACACTTCAAGCTTTACTTGACATCACGGTGAAGCGGATTCTTCAAAGTCTTTCTGATAATGTGGAAAATAAGCAGTTAAAGCTGATATCGAAGTGGGGATTTGATGGTGCTTCCAATCAAAGCCGATACAAGCAGAAAATGGACGGCGAGCATGATGATTCAAGCATTTTCATGACCTCCTTGGTGCCACTGAAACTGACAGATGGAGATAATACTATATGGACAAACCCGAAACCATGCTCAACTTTTTATTGTCGTCCGGTTCAGTTCACTTTTGTAAAAGAAAGCCATGCAGTTGTCATTGATAACAAAAGAAAAATGGATGAGGAAATTGAGGCCCTTAACCCCACAGAGTGCATTAATAGTAACAGGGTGACTCATAAACTAATGATGACAATGATCGACGCAAAAGTCTGCACGTACCTTTCTGAAGCTAGATCAAATGCATCATGCTACCTGTGCTTAGCAAAACCAACAGAAATGAACCACTTAGATGCTGTAACATCAAAAACTGTGTGTTCTGACATATATGAATTTGGCCTATCATCCCTACATGCCCGTATAAATTGCATGGAATGTCTGTTACACATTGCGTACAGACTTGACTTCAAACAGTGGGCAGCAAGAAGTAATGAGCATAAAGATATGTTACAAAACAGAAAAAAAAACATTCAAAATAAATTTAAAGAGGAGCTCAATCTGTTAATTGATATAGTAAAACAAGGCTCGGGAACTACCAATGACGGGAATACCGCAAGGAAGTTTTTCGAGTTTCCCAATAAAACTGCAGCTATTACTGGGTTGGATCAAAACCTGATAAAAAGATTTGCTGTTATTTTGCAAGCAATAATATCTGGTGAGAAGATCGATGTCATCAAATTTAAAGATTTTGCTCGCAAAACAGCAGAAAAGTACGTGGAATTATACGACTGGTACTACATGTCATCAACCGTACATAAACTATTAATACACGGAGCTGACATAATCAAAAAAAATGATATTGTCCCGATTGGGACTCTCTCGGAAGAAGCCTCAGAGTCTCGAAACAAAGATTTTAGGAGGTTCCGGGAACATCATTCGCGGAAAAGAAGCAGGCAAGATTCTAATCAAGATATCCTAAATATGCTTGTTGTTTCTTCGGATCCTTTTCTAAGTGCACAAAGGCCGAAGTTAGATGCCAAAAGGAAGACAACCTTTTTTGCTGAAACTCTCGACCTAATACAGTTTCCGGAAACTGAGTTCGAGTTTGTAGGTATATCCGATCTGGATTCTGACTCGGAATTGGAGTCCGACAACGAAAGTTGTAAAGAAAATTTGTAAAATTTAATTATTTTTCTTTGTTCTTTTGTTATTTATGTTAGTTTATTGTACCAATATGTTTAGTTAATAATTTCATAAATTATAGTTTCAAATATGTATTTTGTATAATTGAATTTATTAGATATTATTTTTGTTACTTCTGTTTTATTTAAATTACCTATCAATAAAAAGTTTATATACAGTCTTTTTTTTTCACATATTCTTAATATTTGGGGAAACAGCATGCTTCCTAACGATGTTCTTAACTTTGACACAGTTCATGGATCGTTTTGAACAGTTTCATATGTTAAAATAAATAATGTTAGTACTATAATCCCCTATAAGGATATTATTATTATTATGTGTCCGGTTATGTTGTAATCATACTTTTAGGGTATGATCAATTAACAATTTCATTCCCCTATCTTTCAAAAAGAAGCGACAGCATGGGCACTTTGACACTGATATTCAACTATTTGGTATTGTTGGAAATCTTACAAGATCAACAAGACACTACACACCTCTGTCTAGTCCTTCAGGTCTATAGGGGTGATGCTATTTTATGATAAGAGTTGTTAAAGCTCTGAATTCTTCAACTTAAACACTAAAAGGAACGTTTAAATATGTAAAAATAAATAAAAATATTTTGACGATTTTTTAAAAAAAAAGGCATCTACAACCATTATGTAACGTATGTCAAAAAATCATAAATAATTAGTACTATAACCCCCTATAAGGATATTACGGTTATCGCTGCCGTTTTAGAGATATTTCGATTTTTCATACTAGCTCCATACAAAATTTTCGCAAAAAAATTACAATCCGCGAGTTGACAACTATGTAAAAATTGTTTGAAACGCTTCGAAACGCTTCATGTGTACTCGTAAAATAATATTTTATTCATCACTTAACCTTTCAATTAAAATATAAGTAATTTTTTAATTTATTAAAAAACTATGGCCTAAATCGTGGCATTGTGGTCACGTGACTACGTATGACGTCATCGTTCAAAAAACAACTTTCCTGGCATTTGGCACATAAATGTACTTCGGGTATTTTATGATATTTTACTCTAGTATGAACGTGAAAAATTATTATTAGTGCTGTGCAATACCTTGTTGTGGGAATACTACTATAAAAACGCCAGCGAAACTATTTATTCATGTCCCTTTAAAAAGAGATATTCGCAAGAAGTGGTTGGAACTTCTGTGTCAAATCCATCCAAAGGTTGTCTGTAAAAGATCGCTTTTAGCGATAAGACCGCCCATTGTATTACCCTTTTTAGTTGTTAAGTCCATATTTGTTTTACTGTTATGGTGTACAATAAAGAATATATCTATAACCTATTTGCTTTTTTAAAAAGACAAAAAAAGGAACTCATCGAACAACTATTACAGGACGATAAGACAAGTGAACCAAAAGAGAGAGAGTTAGTTATGAAATGAAATGAAATATTTATTTGTAAATTGGTTATAAAAAACACTTTTACACGTCATGTTTTTTTGCGTGTTTAGTTTAGCTAGATGAGGCCGGTATTTCCTAACTGACTACTCTGAGAAGAAACACCGAAACAAACTGCTTCTGAGTTTGTCGTCAACGTCTCTTTTAAAATCCAGACAATTTGTATTTGTATATGAGAGGCATGTAGGTTCATGTCTTTGGCATAGGCGTAGGATGGGGGGGAGCCGGCTAGGCCGTGCCCACCCCAGAATGGTCTGGTGCCCACCCGAGAATTTTGACTAACAAACAATTATGGCTGAAAAATTAAAAAATCTGGCCAAGTGCGAGTCACACTCACTCATGCAAGGCTCCGTTATGCGTTACATGTTAAATTAATTTATGTGAAAATTTTCATTTCGTACGTTAAGAGTTGACGCAACTTTGATAAGCGATCATCGCTTCTACTACTGGGGGCCAGGCCCCCCCTGGGAAATATCTCTACATACGCCAATGGTCTTTGGTATTCTTTTGAGGAAATAACCACGCAAAGAGCGGACCTGTCCAGACAGTGCAAGCAGTTAGTTAGTTACACAGATTACTATATTAGTAGCAAGCTATTAGTTATTCTTTTCTTATTTTGTCTTACGCACCAACCAAAGATAACCAGTCAGCTGTCAAAATATTGAACGATGACGTCTCGTTTTCTGATTGGTGTTTCTAATCACGTGACTCACTGATAAAAAATCTCATTTTTCACAAGGGAAAATAAAATAAATTAATAATAATCTTTTCTTCATTTGTACTATTTTGTGCTTCATATCAATAGATTTACATAATTAAATAGTTATTTTAAATTTTTATACATACTGTCAACTCGCGGATTCCTTCGTTTCTGTGCAGAATCAATTCTGGTGTCATTTTTGTATATTGTTATAACTAATAGAAGTGATATCCGGCAAAAAAACTCGCACTTGCAAAATAAAATGCTTAAGTCTATGAAAGCCGATTTTCAGCCCACCGTGCGCCGAGTGTATATGATTTCCGTAAGCGCAATAAGAAACAACGAAACATTCCATGTACTACATGACGAATCCTTACATTCTTACCGAGTTGGTAACCCTGAGATTCCTGACCATTGCCGCACAATATCTACCTCATTGTAGTAAACTAATCCACCATCCATCTTAATTTATTGTTTAATATTAATTCCGTATAATTATTATCCTCTCTTTATTTAGTTCTGTATAATGTAATTTAATACTTTCAATTATCAGTGTTTTATAGTACTTAAAACTTGTACTAGTGTTAGTGTAAATCGGGCACGCCGCAATTGCGGCGGTAAGACCCCTCTTTGAGGAGTGGCTAGATCGGCGTCACGGCGTCCTGACCTACCGCATGACGCAGGTCCTCACCGGACACGGAAGTTTCGGGAGGTACCTGTGTCTGATGGGGAGGGAAGAAACGCCTGGGTGTCACCACTGCGAGGGCCGCCCTGAGGACACAGTAGAGCATACGGTGCAAGACTGCCCCGCCTGGGCAGAGCACCGACGTGTCCTCACGGCGGCGATAGGCGGAGACCTCTCGCGCCCGGCATTGGTCGAGGCCATGCTGCGGGGCGAGGAGTGGGAAGCGGTCGCCTCCTTCTGCGAAGCAGTTATGCTGCCGAAGGAGGAGGTGGGCCGTGTGAGGGAGAGGATGGCGTCCTCCCTCCAGCCCAGCCGCAGTGGTAGACGCGCACGGCGTCGGACGTCGGCCGACGATCTCCGGCCACCGTAGGCGCGGGCATGCGGACAGCGAGTAAAGGGCAACTCGCTGTCTGACCATGGACCATGCCCGGGTCGACGGCGCGTTTCAAAGAGCGTCAGCAACATGACGAGGCCCCCCCTGTAGAGGGCCGAAGCCTGCCGGGGTCGTGGGCTCATCCCATTACCGTGGCGCCCGAACGTAAAGGGTTATTGAAGGAACACCGTGGATTTTAGTCAGTAAAAGTCTGACAGTCCCTCCCGCCCTGCCCGGGGTGGGAGGACTTATTTGATAACTCCTCTGAAAGACCGATTTTTATGAAATTTAGTGTACATTTGGTAGGTCTAAGAATAGGTCGGAGGCTGTTATAAAGTTATGTGAAAAAAAAAAACTATGTATTAACGCGGGCAAAGCCGCAGGGCAGATGCCAGTAAATAAATAAAAAACAAAGTTTGTTAGGTTTTTTTATTATTTTTTAGCTTAAGACCTAAGCCACGGCTGGCACGGGCTGCGGTAGCGGCGCCGGGGCGAGGGACCTTACGTCGCTGGTGGGCTCCAGAGGCACGGGCTCGTCCTTGGGCTCCGTCACCAGGATATGGTCAGGCTGAGGCTTCTTGGGACCGTTCTTGCCTTGTTGGTCCCATGGCAACATGATCTTGACCTGCGGATGGAATTACATGGGTTATTTTAATGTTGAAATATCCTTATAAAGTGGATTTTTCATACATTGCTAAACAGATTTCGAAAGTAATCGGCATCACCGTCTGAAAATTCTGTTTTCATTGCAGTAAAATAGAGATACATTTATTTGAAGACAGACACAACAATTACAATAATAATTAAGCGTCAATAGCCTGACGTTAGGCTAAGGTATCGGGACTTGTGATTGAGAAGTCATGGATTCGAAGTTACAAACATTATAAAAATAACAGCTATATTGTACATCTAGTTTAAATATTATGTGTTGTAGTTTAATTAAGCATTGATGTAACAATTTATTGTTAGTAAACTAAATAAATAAATAAACAGCACTAAGCATGTCCACACCAGAAGGGTTACGAACTTAGCATTTGCTGGGCGAAAGACACCCAGCGCTGCTTTGCAGTAATAAATATATCTGTCTGGATTAATAAATTAGAGAAACTTACATTCAGTTTGATAAACTCTGAATATGGCCAGAGACCACAAATTAATTTTAGAATATTATGAATACAGTGGTTTTTCATCCACATTTAATGAACCCATTATTATTCATTTTAAATGTTCAGCTTGCACCGTACCAGAACCTGCACAGACAAGCCCTCCAATAAACAAGCTGAGTCAATCTGCCACAAACATTAGACCTCAAGCCATTGAGGGGCGAGAAATCCCTGATATTGTGGGCTCAAACATTATAAAACGTTCCCTGAAATCATTCATCAGCATTTCGAACATCTGTCGATTTTCGTGAAGGAAGAATTCTGACCGAGAGGTGTAATTTTTCGACGTTTTCGAAGCGGGTTTGCGGACACCGCGCGACACACGACGCCAATAACTCGTAGTAAGTTTTGGTTTAGTGATGTATGTATTAGTTTATTTATATTTATTGTAATAGATTGTATTTTATTTGTATGGGCCAAGTTGCCTGAAATATAGAACAAGTAACATAATTAATGCACATCCTGAAATTAGTTTGTTCAGAATCGTTTACTGAATCGATTTTTATCGTTTTTAATATCGATTTTTTTTTCCTAAAGCAATTACAAATTATTAAATTACAAATTACCCTTTCGCTGTTAGTAAAAACAAATTAACTATGGACCGTAAATTAAAGTAGTAACTTTTTAAATGCAGATTTATATAAATTCCGTCATTCAGTACACATTACAGAAAAATGAAACTCGTTTAAAGGAAGTTAGTCTTAAAAAAACCTGTTTAAACAAGTACCTACAACTAAAAATTCAGAGTATTTATTATGATAATAATATAATTTTCTAATCGGGGTGTTTGAGGATGTGCATTAATTACGATACATGTTGTATAAAATTCTATTCTATTTCATTTTGCGATGCTTTTTAAGTCAAAATTATGAGTCTTAACAAAATATGAGCTTTCTAACCAAATTTCGAAACAGCAGGTCCTCAATTCACCTGTATTTTTGTCTAAGTAGAAAGAAATATTTATCATTATTTATATTGCATTGACATTGGGATTCAATATGAATGAAGTTTATAAATAAAGGTCTTTAAAATAATAAAGACAGTATCAATTTCTGTATGTTAATCTCGCTGAAACTCGAGAATAGCTGGACCAAATTGGATAATAAATTATAATTTTAAAATATTTGTGTTCATGTCATGCCAGTAAGTTCAGGGAAAGTTTAATAAGTGAGAAAGCATGAAAAAAAAATGGCAGTAAGAACTTCGCTGGGATAGCTCCATACTAATATTATAAAAAGGTAAAATTAAATTTATGTTTGTATGTAGGGAGTAATCTCTGGAACAAATGATCTTTTTAAATTTTTAAGGCTATAAATTATCATTGCTGTAGAATGATAACCTCGTATGTCCAGAAATCCAAACTTCCCAGGAAACAAAAAAAACAATGGTTAATTTTGTCAATGTTTAAAATATAGTCTCATGTTTTGAATGATAATAAGGACTTTGTTATGTTATAAACCAATGCGTTACTTAACTGGATTATGTCAGAGAAATTATATAAGAGGTTTTCTGTTCTTATATCTACGTAGTTTTTTGTTTCTACGTAGTTTTTTGTTTAAACGCCCATCTCTATAGATAAGAGGTTTTCGTTTTACTCCATATATGGCACTTGTAGTCATATACTGGGTTCACAGTTTCGCCGTATTATAAAATACGTGGTTTCCATACGATTTTAACAAAAAAAAAACAGGAAAAAAAAAAATATTTTTTGACATACGAGGTATTCATTCTACAGCTACGTTATTTCGAAATCCACAAGGACGAAGTCGCAGGCGAATTGCTAGTCGTAAATAAAGAAACTCTTTCTCACCTTAATTCCAAGCACTCCTTGCCTAAGCAGCACGTGTCGCGTGGCTGTGTTGACGTAGTCGTTGCAAGGGTCACCAGAGTGGATCATGAGGCCGTCTACGAACTTCATGGACTTGGCTCGCTGACCACGCAGCTTGCCGGAGACCACCACCTCGCAACCACGGGCACCAGACTCCATGATGAAGCGGAGAACACCGTAGCACGCACGACGCACAGCCAGACCTGAAGAAATGATTAAAAAAGATTTTATATTTCCTTTTTACCCGACTGCAAAGGAAGGGTTATTTAATATAAATTGTTTTTTTAATATGAGTTACGAAATTTTGCCACTTAGATGCACAAAACAGTTGTGCAGGCGGTTTCATCAAGGTCTAATATAATTCTATCAAGTTTCATCACAAGTGGTGTAACAGATTCCCAGACTTACTTTCCCATTTATAATATTAGTAGGGATTTGAAAAAAAAAAAGAGAACCAGCAATGTGGGTACAATCCAGATTAGTATACCCGGACTTTTAATTTGATGCAGTAGCCTCACAGTTTCTGAGTATGAAATCGTGATGTAACTAAAGTAATTGATTTAGGAATAAAATCGAATAATGTGTGAAAATACCAAAAAGTAAAATGTGATTATAAAGGGGCGTGAAAAACAAAATAATCAAGATATTGTTTATTTTTTGCAATAGGCCCCTGTACCTGTACTTTACCCATTCCAACGGGGTTTAGGTTGCAGTGGTGCGGAGGCAGTCTTTTTAATAGTAATCTCATGCAATTTATTAAAATATTCATCACATGAAACAATTTCCAAAAGAGTGGCTTTTATCATGTCTGGTTAGAAATGAATATTAAAAAAAAAAAAAATAATATAATAAAATCTAGTTACTACTTCAAAATAAATGTTAATAGTATAAATTTTATCATTTATTTATATTTATCACAATTAAAAATAGCTCATTTATTATTCAATTGATTGAATCCATCACTATTAGGTCAAATAGGGTATCATTATTTTAGTAAGTGACACTAGCTTATGTCAGCTTACTGCATCAATATAAAAGTCCAGGTTTACTGCATCAATATAAAAATCCAGGTATAGCAATCTTCCAATTTCATTCAATCCTCTCCAACTAAGTTAAATATGCTTATGTCTGGAGTGGCACGGCAATACTGTAAAGGGTGGGATTCAAACCCACAACCTCTCAATCACAAGCCCAACACCTTAGCGATTAGGCTATTGATGCTTAAAATACATATGCTACGCTTCAATAGTTATTTTACCTTGCAAAGTAATGACAGACTCATACAGTTGTTAGCTAAATAAGAATAAATTTAATGGACCAGAGTTACAGTAATTTTCTTAACCTATACAATTAACATTACGAGTATAAAATCTTGTCTGTAACTAAACTTTGTTTTATTAAAGAGAAGTCAGCGGCCTCCAAACTAGGCGGCGCCTGTATCTTGGAGACCAGAGTTGCGTTAACAAAAGATGAAAATAGCTATTCTGAAGAAATATATGAATGCAATAGTCATAAAGTATAAAAAAAATTACTAATTTAAAAATAAAACAATTTCTAAAAATATAGCAAAACATTAAACAAAACAATTGTGTGCACTTTATATAAAATAATTAACTTGAATACAAATGACATGAATTTATTTTATGGTTAATGAATAAGTGTGCAATATTGATATGTGTTAGAGCTTACAGTATTTCCTGATTTGATTATAAATATGGGTGTGAGAGTAATATGGACAACGTCTTGCCAGTAGACTCGTAGTGTTTGGTAGAGGGATGTGTAGAATTCGTCTGGATGAGAGATGTTGATGATCAGATCTACTTTTGAAGGATTTATGAGCATGTAGTGTGGCACTTAAAATGAATAACTGCCACACTCAGAACTTAAAAGGCTTTTTTAACATTACACAAGAATGATGATGTGTCCTCAACAGAAAACTTTACCATCAAGCATGGTTAGGTCAAGTGGAGAGACAGACATGTAGTTAGTGGTTAAATAAATAACTATGAAAACATTCAATTCATTCATTAAGCAAGCAAGTTAAGTTTAATAAGTATGAAGGATATGTAATGAGAATTGTACATCTAACAACAGTATATTATAGTAATTTGATGTTATTGATACACTTGTGAAGTTGTATGATTAGAGTAACTGGTCGCAATACAAGTTTAGATAAATTGTAGTTTCAAATATTATTTTCTAATTAAGTATAGTAGGCTCTATGACTTTTGTGCAATTTAATGTATTTTCTACAGTTACGAAGGATACTGATTATTAACCATGAAATATGAGAGAGCATCACAGTATACACTTGATCACTTTCATAAAACAAAGACTGAAGCATCTATTATTATTATTCATGAATGAGCCAGTTTTAATAAAAGTCTAATTCTGTATGCCGTTGACTTTGTAGACGTCAAAACATGGATTGAAATAAAGAAACTAACCTCCAATGAGTTTGTATCGGAGCGACTCAGCCTGGGCGATGGCGCACAGGCCGCGGGTCGCCACCTTCTCAGCGTAGAGCTCCACTGACTGCTCGGGGATGTTGAACCTCTTGCGTACCACGGAGGTCAGCTCACGAATCCTGCGGCCTTTCTCTCCGAGCACACTCTGTGTCCTCGTCGCCATAATGATGATCTCCGAACGAGTCGGAGTGACGCGCACCTCCACACCGGAGTAGCCATCCTCAGCAAGCTCCCTGGTCAAGAACTCATTGAGTTCCGCCTTGAAAACTCCGTCTCCGACGAACTGGAAATTCACCGAGAGGTTATGTTTTGGTAATCGTATTTTTAACAAATACTTTGCGGACACACAACATGTACTTTGGCGGTTTGGCCACGTAATTCTTGGACAGATTCGGTGCAAAAACGTAACAGTAAAACAAGATACAAGAGAAACAACAATCCCTGTGCAGGTGACAAGTACTGGAATATCCACTAACATCACCAGTATCACAAAACGATCGGACCCATTACTATGGTTTAAAGGCTTATTGATTATCGTTTAACGATTTAGATGTTGTATTTCAGTAATAAACACTCGTTTTAACGTACTTTTCGCTTTTTAGAAATGTTGTTCACCGCCATGATTGCAACGGGGGAGCGAAAGAAAAGGCCCGAAACAGATTATACAAACGTCAATGTCAATTTCAAGCTACGTTCGGAAAGTATACAAGTTCAGTAATCGATTTAAAATTGAATCAATTTCTGATACAGAAAATAATATGGTAGTAATTTTGGCTGGTTTATAAAGAAACTAATTTGGTTTTAAACAGTAATTGTTTCATGATGCATATTTCTCTCAAACAGATCGTCATCTGCTTAGACTTTTCCTAACTGGTGTGTGTAAATTATTAGTATACAATAAAGAATATTCTTTCCATCTCTGTTGGGGTCAGCTTTCAGTCTAACCGGATGCAGCTAAGTACTGGTATTTTACATGGAGCGACTGCCTATATGACCTCCACAACTTAGTAGCTGGGTAACACGATATCCCTTGGCCAGACCAGTCCAGAATTTCTGACTTCTCACTACCCATAACGTCTGTCAAAGATGTCCAAACGATAGCCGGGGCTAATAGCATAACGTACTTTCCTAGGCACAGAGGAATCTCGGTATTTTAAGATGTTCCCCATCCATAGACCGGCCTCGACAAGCGTTGGATAACCTTGAAGATCTACCCATGCAGCTGTTATTATTTAGCCATGAACTCCTCTCAAACAGTTTAAAAAGATCAGCCCGAGCATGCGCTGCGCGCTGTTTGGCCCGAGCAAACGCAGTTTCATTTTCTCAGTCGAGGTGTGTGTGAATACTGTACGCGTCGCACACCTCGAACGTGCATGCGCAACTACGTCCACAACTAATGTAATCAGTGACGGATTAAGACTACTTGATGCCCTAAGCAATCCATGCCTGTGGGCCCCCCTATCCGTATGTCAACTAGAATCGGTCTTTAAACTTTTACCGCCTAAAAACATTAGTTTTTTGTAAAATAAGATGATGAGATGTAACGTACTTTAGAAGTAGAGTAGGTGCGACAACAATAAAAACCAAAGCATAAATTATTTATTTATTGAAATGTTTTACGTACGCATAGAAGCCGGCCGGCACAATTACTCAAAAAACAAAACATTTGATTGACACAGATTATTGCGGGGGCGCCAGGCGGGAAAGGTGTGGTTTGTGATTGGCTGATCGCAATTCCGGTGCATTCGTATACTCTATGTCAACTTATAACGCGCGTATTTTAAAATTAGTCCTAGTAACCTTTTTTGGTGTGGTTTTTGGTGACGTGACAGTGAGACGTGATGCCCTAAGGACGGATTTTTTTTGCTTCTTCTGGTGCCCCCCCAGACGTGATGCCCTAGGCAATTGCTTAATATGATTAAGGCTTAATCCGTCACTGAATGTAGTGCTCGCACTGAGGCACTTTGATCATGAAGCATTTACCGAGATACGTTGGTTCGCTCTCGCACGTGCGTAGCACATGCTTCGCCACGAATATAAAGGTACACCAAGGTAGGCACCTTGCGAGGCATTCGCTGTCCGCCGTTCGCGGCGCATTCCTCGCAAAGTCTGTATACGGCTTTACACGCGCCCGCGCGTCTCAAAGAGCAGTTACTAGAAATGACGCGGATGCATAGGGCCATCGTCTGCAGAGGTTGTGGGAATGTTTTAATATGATTCCGCGGCCCAGGACGCAAGGGCATCTGAAGGAAAAGGGTTGGTTTTTAGCCAGTAATAGTGACACTCTTTTCCGCTCCAGGCAGATTGGAAGAAGTCATTTGATGAATTTTCAGTCCTTGATCTCCAAATGGCTTTTGGCACTGTGTCCATGATTTTATAATTTACCAGTATTGAGAATATCGGAATAAGGGGGCTAGTGGTTTAAGAACTATTTACTGGGCAGGTCACGGCCAGAGCCAGGCACTGGGTCTAGTCAGAACTCATGTCCCTGACCAGAGGAACCTATCTTATGTAATTTTAGCTACGTTAAAAAAAAAATTAGGTACTGTATTTACAGTAAATTAAACTAATTTAACTTAGCTAAAATTAAGAACTAATGAAGTCATAGCGCTGGTGGCACGAACATCCAGAACTTCTATACAAGTCCGTGGCGGTGAAAAGGTTAAAATATTCGCGCTTGTTTCGCGTTCTCTTAAATTCTTCTCTGGTAGTTCTTGAGTATCCATGTATGACTTAACTAATTATGTTCATTTAAGTATAAAATAGTACAACAAAATAATCTGTGGCACCAAACTGAAATCTCTCGAAAGCGTAGATTGCGACTGTGTCTGCTGTCACCAGAAGTGCGAAGTTACGCGTCAGTGGAAATAAGCCATAGACCCTGGCCTTAAGTGCCATCCTATCGTACTAGTGTAAGACTTCAACAGTTATAAAATAACTACATAATAATAACATAACACAGTGGGTTTTAAGAATGAAGTAAATAAATAACATACTTTTTATTCAATGCAATTTATTCATTACCCAAGATCTTTTCATTACATACAAACGCACCATATACTTAGCATAACAATAATTTATTTATGGACTTTATTGTCCTAATGTGTAAAGTATTGAAAGAGGACATGTCATGCAAATTAATAATCCTGCATAACGAATTAATAATTATTACAAACAACAGTTGAACATTTAATAAGTTTAGACAGTGTTTAGTTGAAAAAAGCATGTGCACAATATATAATTACAATTTAAGGATCGTGAAACATTTAAGTAATGGTAATAACAATATTGAACAATGTTTAACGAATCTATTATCTATGTTAGATTAATTATCTGTGGCCTAGCGCGGGAAATCAAAATAAACTTGGATTAAAAATGGCACAAAGTTTAACTAGTGCCACACCAGAAAAAAGAACTTGGATTAATTTTGTTTCTAACATAAAAAAATAAGTTAAACTAATGTAAAACAAATAACGATCTTACAATATAGTTAAATGATATAATTGTGTTTAAAGGCTATTAAAACATCGCATCGCGGTTATTTCTAGGTGCTAAACGAATAAATACTATAACTGAATGTTTTCCTATTAACTTGAACGCTACTGGGACTATCAAGGAGATAACTTGAAGCAAGCCAAGCTGGACATATAGTCTGTAGCCCTTGAATTATATTTACTTACTCTCCAAAACAATGGGAATATTCTTATCCTTTCAAAATACTTATTAGAAATGCCGATCGCGTTCACCAAACTAAGCCTACTGCCAAACTACAATTCTACAAGATCTAAATCTATTTAATAACTATCATACGCTCAACAACTTTATAGTGTGTTAATTTATAAGTTTGAGTTACACTAGGCGAGACTTTTGTAAGAGCGAAGGCAGTTCATAGTATCTTTGTCTGACGCAAGAACTTTGTTGAAAAAAAAAGCTAAAAGCAAAAATATTATTAAAGGAAACTTTAAAAACATTTTAGGTTACAGGATTTGATAAATACATGCTTTTTTACGTGTGACAAGCTTGATTTGAAACTATTAACTTTGAAAATAGATGCGATCAAAATCAAGTTTTTCTTTTTAATCGATTAATTTTAGCGACGTTTACAAATTACAATGCTTACACTTGATGTAGCTTACATTTAAATGGACAGTGATAATTATCATACAAGGTGCCTTATCCTACTAAATAAAAACGTAATTTTATTTCTAATCCAACATCCACGACCTAACTAATTAATCTTATTAATAATGGACAGAATTGCGTGTAGCGTGTTTTTGATGCGAGGAAAAACAAACGTTTAGGGTGAGGCGTGTTAAAAATTGAGAAGGATTTCTAGTGTGATAGTGCCAGGGATAGTACCAATCAATTTAGATATTTATTATATTGGTCACACTGAATTTGTAGTAATTCCATTTCTGTACAATTAGCGAGAAAGTGTCTAAGTACAATAATTATTAATGTTATTTTGTTAAAGCCGGCATAATGTGCTAGAACGTTGCCAGACTACAATATAACTGACTTGCACTGCGAATGGGTGATAGATAGGAGCTAAAGCTCCGGTACTAAAACGATAGTCTAAATTGCACCTAAAACAAAATGTTTTGTCTACAATAAGCATAGATACCTAGCAAGTGTACTATATTATCATAAATAGAAGGTATATCTACGTGTAACTGGGTACGCTACGACTACAGAGGGACGTGAGTTCAAGGGTTTGAGAGTCATTTGTACAATTATCTAATAGCTACTTGAATAATTCGACTATAGATTTTTCCTAGAAAAACATTTTTATCTAAGACTAGAAGAATCCTCTTTACCATGACGTTAAGGTTTCGTGTTCATGTTTAGGAGTACAATGCGCTTAGTTTTCGATCTTCGGTGAACTTAGATGGTAAGGAGGAAGTACGGCTTAACACTGAAGCAAGTTATGAATGAACTATTAGTAGTTTCGTATTATATAATCACTGAACTGTCTCTCATATTGTTAACCTTAGTTTTGGCACAGAGATAGGAAAACGACGAGAAGAATAAACTTTCGTATGTCTAGGTGCATTTAAGCCTAAATCACAGAACGGAAGGAGCAGTGCGGGCGGAGTGATGCAAAAATATAGTTTATAATTGATTGTATATTAAATACAATGTAACACGACGTATGCGTAAAAAACTATGTTTTTTTGTAACGTATATGTGACGTCACTTAGCCGTAACACAACTTTATTTAGCATTACATTACATTAGTATAGTCTAAACTCGTCCTAACGTTATATTGACATAGTTTAATTAGCGAAAATGACTACTTGATTGGCACTTTCGCGCTGTTGTCCAACCTCCTCGAAAACAATAATGCTTTATTGAAAACAATATTCATTCTAACAATAGATTACGCAACACGTTACTATAATATGTCATATATTTAAACTAAAATTAAGTAACAAGCAGTGAAAATCCGAACTACGAAAATCATATCAATCAAAGGTATAAATAAGGGCAAAATAAAAGCAAAATAATTCGCATTAACCATTTAATAAAAACCAAAAATAATTACAACAACGTCAATTATTTTATTATAATATTCAAAATTAAGTACTTGTTTACCCACCACCACTAAAATAGCACAAGACTGAAAAACAGGAATGTGTCAAATACATAATATAATTTCTGATTCTGGAATGATACACGTAAAAAATATTTGGATAATTTAAATTTTAATTGAAAATAATGCATCTAATGATCTTAAGTAATTCAAGTCAATGAATAAATAATTGATTTAATCTCATAGTAATACATTAAAAAAATTAAAATGGACGAAATTTGAAAGGAGATCTTAGTTACATAAATAAAATAATAAGGACACTATATTGCGTTAACTTTCCCTATGGCACTACATAAATAATTCATTGTAAATTAATTGCTTCATTAATAAAAAACAACTTTTATAATACATATAATACTAATATTGGTTGGCTCCGGGTTGAAAGAATATGAAAAAGCAATATTCATTTTCTTCATAGATTTTTAAAATATATTCCTTCAAACCTACGAGCCTATTATTCACTCTACTACATTATTAAAATAAACTTCTACGGTAGCGTTTTAAATTTCCACATTGGCAACACTGAATTGGTACAAACAAAGCCAGAAGTGTGTCGGACTGATGTATGGAATATTAATTTATATTACAATGTTACGACTTCATTCCCCTTTAATTAACTTAAATAAATAACAATTGATTAAGTACCGATAAAATACAATTATTTATAACTACGTTACTTTTCATCTTAGAAAAATCTTAACAAAAAAGATCTTAATGTAATAAATTTGGTAGTAAATTATAAGGAATGTTTTTATTTAAAGTTGCCTAAGTTAATAAAATTAATTGTTACTGTTTCAATAATATTAAAATAAATGGAATGTCGATGCAACTTAAAATCTAATTAAGCACTTACATGCCAGTTGCTTAATACTCTTATTATCCAATATAGCATTAATGTGTCGAAATATTACAACCCAACAAGATGTTAATTAATTTAAAATTTTGACCAGTGCGGTAATTTAAACTCTAGCTGACTTTTCTGTCATTTAAATTAAAATACCACACTTTTTTAATTGCACTATTCTTTACAATCACAAAATGGATAATCATCAACACATCGAGAATTTAATCTCGTTTTATTCACTTCGTTCCAAATGAGCAGTTTATGTAGCTGGTACTGTACAAGAATCGAGATCTACTCGAAAATTAGATTATCTTAATGTAAATTGTAAAGAACAGCGTTTATTAAACCGTAATAGCAGCCATTACGTTCTATCGCCTATTCTGAGCGTAATATCGATACCTAGATGCAAACGGTAAAGCCGAAGACAGACTTGTAACACCCGACGTGACGTTGACTCTATTGGTTTTGGTTCGTATCGGGTGTTGCCAGTGTGTGCGGCTGGTAATTGATTTGTGTCGTAATAGTAAGTGAGGTACCGCGAGCTCAGTACCGCTGTTGGTACTCGTGGTGCCATCTGTTGAAGTCTATGTGGAACACAACCAGGGAGCCGTTCTCAAGACCTGCCAACAGGAACCTGAAAGAAGAAACAGTAATTATTTTAAGATATTTTAGTCATTTTTCTGTGGTACAAGCACGCTACTTTAAAAATACAAGTCCTGAAAGTTCGTATCAACAGTGTCGACTGCTAAATAAACCAAGTCTATGAAGCTCCAGAGATCCTGAGAAATAATCAGCTGTTCTCGATGTGGAACGAAATTATTTTGAAAAACACAGTGGTAGGATTAATAGTTTTATAATTTCCTATCCAACTATATTGGACCATTCAATATGAGGTGCAAAATTTGAACAGAGTAGCGGCTATAGATTCAGTATATGCGTAATAATAATATCTCTCTGCGCAGGAGATATTACAGAACACAAGTATGGGATACTTTCTATTTCTGTACTCTCATACTCCGATAGGACGGTAATCCAACATGACCGGAGAGAAGTCAGACGCTGGATCAACGGCTTAACTCTATCTGAGGCAGGGGGATATCACACCACCAATTTTCAAATTGTAGCCTACTGTTGAGAAATGTTTAATACAAAAAACCCAATAGCCCTTTTTGCCAATCCGGACCTCATGTTTAACAGACGCGTTTGCAGCTACTAGGGTGTCAGCAGTGTAGCAGAGGTAGCTCCAGGAGCCAGTTAAGGGACGGCCCGGGTCGATGGTGCGCCGTGTTTCACGTCTCAAAGAGCAGCAGCACTGACGAGGTTCCTAAACGTAAAGGCAGTTGAAGGAATAGGGTGGGTTTTTAGTTGGTAGAAGTCTGCTGCTCCACCTAGACCGGGAGAACTCAGTCGATGATTTGCTGCTACCAGGGCGTGAGGAGTGTGAGAAGTGTGCGGTACGTACTTCTGGTCGTGCGAGAGCGCCAGCGAGCAGACGGGCGCGCCGGCGGGCGGGAAGGCGTAGAGCGGGACAGCACCAGGGTGTGAGGAGTGTGAGGAGTGTGCGGTACGTACTTCTGGTCGTGCGAGAGCGCCAGCGAGCAGACGGGCGCGCCGGCGGGCGGGAAGGCGTAGAGCGGGACAGCACCAGGGTGTGAGGAGTGTGCGGTACGTACTTCTGGTCGTGCGAGAGCGCCAGCGAGCAGACGGGCGCGCCGGCGGGCGGGAAGGCGTAGAGCGGGACAGCATCAGGGTGTGAGGAGTGTGAGGAGTGTGCGGTACGTACTTCTGGTCGTGCGAGAGCGCCAGCAAGCAGACGGGCACGCCGGCGGGCGGGAAGGCGTAGAGCGGGACAGCACCAGGGTGTGAGGAGTGTGAGGAGTGTGCGGTACGTACTTCTGGTCGTGCAAGAGCGCCAGCGAGCAGACGGGCACGCCGGCGGGCGGGAAGGCGTAGAGCGGGACAGCACCAGGGTGTGAGGAGTGTGAGGAGTGTGCGGTACGTACTTCTGGTCGTGCGAGAGCGCCAGCGAGCAGACGGGCGCGCCGGCGGGCGGGAAGGCGTAGAGCGGGACAGCACCAGGGTGTGAGGAGTGTGAGGAGTGTGCGGTACGTACTTCTGGTCGTGCGAGAGCGCCAGCGAGCAGACGGGCGCGCCGGCGGGCGGGAAGGCGTAGAGCGGGACAGCACCAGGGTGTGAGGAGTGTGAGGAGTGTGCGGTACGTACTTCTGGTCGTGCGAGAGCGCCAGCGAGCAGACGGGCGCGCCGGCGGGCGGGAAGGCGTAGAGCAGGACAGCACCAGAGTGTGAGGAGTGTGAGGAGTGTGCGGTACGTACTTCTGGTCATGCGAGAGCGCCAGCGAGCAGACGGGCGCACTGGCGGGCGGGAAGGCGTAGAGCGGGACAGCACCAGGGTGTGAGGAGTGTGAGGAGTGTGCGGTACGTACTTCTGGTCGTGCGAGAGCGCCAGCGAGCAGACGGGCGCGCCGGCGGGCGGGAAGGCGTAGAGCGGGACAGCACCAGGGTGTGAGGAGTGTGAGGAGTGTGCGGTACGTACTTCTGGTCGTGCGAGAGCGCCAGCAAGCAGACGGGCGCGCCGGCGGGCGGGAAGGCGTAGAGCGGGACAGCACCAGGGTGTGAGGAGTGTGAGGAGTGTGCGGTACGTACTCTGGTCGTGCGAGAGCGCCAGCGAGCAGACGGGCGCGCCGGCGGGCGGGAAGGCGTAGAGCGGGACAGCACCAGGGTGTGAGGAGTGTGCGGTACGTACTTCTGGTCGTGCGAGAGCGCCAGCGAGCTGACGGGCGCGCCGGCGGGCGGGAAGGCGTAGAGCGGGACAGCACCAGGGTGTGAGGAGTGTGCGGTACGTACTTCTGGTCGTGCGAGAGCGCCAGCGAGCAGACGGGCGCGCCGGCGGGCGTGAAGGCGTAGAGCGGGACAGCACCAGGGTGTGAGGAGTGTGCGGTACGTACTTCTGGTCGTGCGAGAGCGCCAGCGAGCAGACGGGCGCGCCGGCGGGCGGGAAGGCGTAGAGCGGGACAGCACCAGGGTGTGAGGAGTGTGAGGAGTGTGCGGTACGTACTTCTGGTCGTGCGAGAGCGCCAGCGAGAAGACGGGCGCGCCGGCGGGCGGGAAGGCGTAGAGCGGGACAGCACCAGGGTGTGAGGAGTGTGAGGAGTGTGCGGTACGTACTTCTGGTCGTGCGAGAGCGCCAGCGAGCAGACGGGCGCGCCGGCGGGCGGGAAGGCGTAGAGCGGGACAGCACCAGGGTGTGAGGAGTGTGAGGAGTGTGCGGCACGTACTTCTGGTCGTGCGAGAGCGCCAGCGAGCAGACGGGCGCGCCGGCGGGCGGGAAGGCGTAGAGCGGGACAGCACCAGGGTGTGAGGAGTGTGAGGAGTGTGCGGTACGTACTTCTGGTCGTGCGAGAGCGCCAGCGAACAGACGGGCGCGCCGGCGGGCGGGAAGGCGTAGAGCGGGACAGCACCAGGGTGTGAGGAGTATGAGGAGTGTGCGGTACGTACTTCTGGTCGTGCGAGAGCGCCAGCGTGCAGACGGGCGCGCCGGCGGGCGGGAAGGCGTAGAGCGGGACAGCACCAGGGTGTGAGGAGTGTGAGGAGTGTGCGGTACGTACTTCTGGTCGTGCGAGAGCGCCAGCGAGCAGACGGGCGCGCCGGCGGGCGGGAAGGCGTAGAGCGGGACAGCACAAGGGTGTGAGGAGTGTGAGGAGTGTGCGGTACGTACTTCTGGTCGTGCGAGAGCGCCAGCGAGCAGACGGGCGCGCCGGCGGGCGTGAAGGCGTAGAGCGGGATAGCACCAGGGTGTGAGGAGTGTGAGGAGTGTGCGGTACGTACTTCTGGTCGTGCGAGAGCGCCAGCGAGCAGACGGGCGCGCCGGCGGGCGGGAAGGCGTAGAGCGGGACAGCACCAAGGTGTGAGGAGTGTGAGGAGTGTGCGGTACGTACTTCTGGTCGTGCGAGAGCGCCAGCGAGCAGACGGGCGCGCCGGCGGGCAGGAAGGCGTAGAGCGGGACAGCACCAGGGTGTGAGGAGTGTGAGGAGTGTGCGGTACGTACTTCTGGTCGTGCGAGAGCGCCAGCGAGCAGACGGGCGCGCCGGCGGGCGGGAAGGCGTAGAGCAGGACAGCACCAGGGTGTGAGGAGTGTGAGGAGTGTGCGGTACGTACTTCTGGTCGTGCGAGAGCGCCAGCGAGCAGACGGGCGCACTGGCGGGCGGGAAGGCGTAGAGCGGGATAGCACCAGGGTGTGAAGAGTGTGCGGTACGTACTGCTGGTCGTGCGAGAGCGCCAGCGAGCAGACGGGCGCGCCGGCGGGCGGGAAGGCGTAGAGCGGGACAGCACCAGGGTGTGAGGAATGTGAGGAGTGTGCGGTACGTACTTCTGGTCGTGCGAGAGCGCCAGCGAGCAGACGGGCGCGCCGGCGGGCGGGAAGGCATAGAGCGGGACAGCACCAGGGTGTGAGGAGTGTGAGGAGTGTGCGGTATGTACTTCTGGTCGTGCGAGAGCGCCAGCGAGCAGACGGGCGCGCCGGCGGGCGGGAAGGCGTAGAGCGGGACAGCACCAGGGTGTGAGGAGTGTGCGGTACGTACTTCTGGTCGTGCGAGAGCGCCAGCGAGCAGACGGGCGCGCCGGCGGGCGGGAAGGCGTAGAGCGGGACAGCACCAGGGTGTGAGGAGTGTGAGGAGTGTGAGGAGTGTGCGGCACGTACTTCTGGTCGTGCGAGAGCGCCAGTGAGCAGACGGGCGCGCCGGCGGGCGGGAAGGCGTAGAGCGGGACAGCACCAGGGTGTGAGGAGTGTGCGGTACGTACTTCTGGTCGTGCGAGAGCGCCAGCATGCAGACGGGCGCGCCGGCGGGCGGGAAGGCGTAGAGCGGGACAGCACCAGGGTGTGAGGAGTGTGAGGAGTGTGCGGTACGTACTTCTGGTCGTGCGAGAGCGCCAGCGAGCAGACGGGCGCGCCGGCGGGCGGGAAGGCGTAGAGCGGGACAGCACTAGGGTGTGAGGAGTGTGAGGAGTGTGCGGTACGTACTTCTGGTCATGCGAGAGCGCCAGCGAGCAGACGGGCGCGCCGGCGGGCGGGAAGGCGTAGAGCGGGACAGCACCAGGGTGTGAGGAGTGTGAAGAGTGTGCGGTACGTACTTCTGGTCGTGCGAGAGCGCCAGCGTGCAGACGGGCGTGCCGGCGGGCGGGAAGGCGTAGAGCGGGACAGCACCAGGGTGTGAGGAGTGTGAGGAGTGTGCGGTACGTACTTCTGGTCGTGCGAGAGCGCCAGCGAGCAGACGGGCGCGCCGGCGGGCGGGAAGGCGTAGAGCGGGACAGCACCAGGGTGTGAGGAGTGTGAGGAGTGTGCGGTACGTACTTCTGGTCGTGCGAGAGCGCCAGCGTGCAGAACGGGCGCGCCGGCGGGCGGGAAGGCGTAGAGCGGGACAGCACCAGGGTGTGAGGAGTGTGAGGAGTGTGCGGTACGTACTTCTGGTCGTGCGAGAGCGCCAGCGAGCAGACGGGCGCGCCGGCGGGCGGAAAGGCGTAGAGCGGGACAGCACCAGGGTGTGAGGAGTGTGAGGAGTGTGCGGTACGTACTTCTGGTCGTGCGAGAGCGCCAGCGAGCAGACGGGCGCGCCGGCGGGCGGGAAGGCGTAGAGCAGGACAGCACCAGGGTGTGAGGAGTGTGAGGAGTGTGCGGTACGTACTTCTTTCTGGTCGTGCGAGAGCGCCAGCGAGCAGACGGGCGCACTGGCGGGCGGGAAGGCGTAGAGCGGGACAGCACCAGGGTGTGAGGAGTGTGCGGTACGTACTTCTGGTCGTGCGAGAGCGCCAGCGAGCAGACGGGCGCGCCGGCGGGCGGGAAGGCGTAGAGCGGGACAGCACCAGGGTGTGAGGAGTGTGAGGAGTGTGCGGTACGTACTTCTGGTCGTGCGAGAGCGCCAGCGAGCAGACGGGCGCGCCGGCGGGCGGGAAGGCATAGAGCGGGACAGCACCAGGGTGTGAGGAGTGTGAGGAGTGTGCGGTATGTACTTCTGGTCGTGCGAGAGCGCCAGCGAGCAGACGGGCGCGCCGGCGGGCGGGAAGGCGTAGAGCGGGACAGCACCAGGGTGTGAGGAGTGTGAGGAGTGTGCGGTACGTACTTCTAGTCGTGCGAGAGCGCCAGCGAGCAGACGGGCGCGCCGGCGGGCGGGAAGGCGTAGAGCGGGACAGCACCAGGGTGTGAGGAGTGTGAGGAATGTGCGGTACGTACTTCTGGTCGTGCGAGAGCGCCAGCGAGCAGACGGGCGCGCCGGTTGGCGGGAAGGCGTAGAGCGGGACAGCACCAGGGTGTGAGGAGTGTGAGGAGTGTGCGGTACGTACTTCTGGTCGTGCGAGAGCGCCAGCGAGCAGACGGGCGCGCCGGCGGGCGGGAAGGCGTAGAGCGGGACAGCACCAGGGTGTGAGGAGTGTGAGGAGTGTGCGGTACGTACTTCTGGTCGTGCGAGAGCGCCAGCGAGCAGACGGGCGCGCCGGCGGGCGGGAAGGCGTAGAGCGGGACAGCACCAGGGTGTGAGGAGTGTGCGGTACGTACTTCTGGTCGTGCGAGAGCGCCAGCGTGCAGACGGGCGCGCCGGCGGGCGGGAAGGCGTAGAGCGGGACAGCACCAGGGTGTGAGGAGTGTGCGGTACGTACTTCTGGTCGTGCGAGAGCGCCAGCGAGCAGACGGGCGCGCCGGCGGGCGGGAAGGCGTAGAGCGGGATAGCACCAGGGTGTGAGGAGTGTGAGGAGTGTGCGGTACGTACTTCTGGTCGTGCGAGAGCGCCAGCGAGCAGACGGGCGCGCCGGCGGGCGGGAAGGCGTAGAGCGGGACAGCACCAAGGTGTGAGGAGTGTGAGGAGTGTGCGGTACGTACTTCTGGTCGTGCGAGAGCGCCAGCGAGCAGACGGGCGCGCCGGCGGGCGGGAAGGCGTAGAGCGGGACAGCACCAGGGTGTGAGGAGTGTGAGGAGTGTGCGGTACGTACTTCTGGTCGTGCGAGAGCGCCAGCGAGCAGACGGGCGCACTGGCGGGCGGGAAGGCGTAGAGCGGGACAGCACCAGGGTGTGAGGAGTGTGCGGTACGTACTGCTGGTCGTGCGAGAGCGCCAGCAAGCAGACGGGCGCGCCGGCGGGCGGGAAGGCGTAGAGCGGGACAGCACCAGGGTGTGAGGAATGTGAGGAGTGTGCGGTACGTACTTCTGGTCGTGCGAGAGCGCCAGCGAGCAGACGGGCGCGCCGGCGGGCGGGAAGGCATAGAGCGGGACAGCACCAGGGTGTGAGGAGTGTGAGGAGTGTGCGGTATGTACTTCTGGTCGTGCGAGAGCGCCAGCGAGCAGACGGGCGCGCCGGCGGGCGGGAAGGCGTAGAGCGGGACAGCACCAGGGTGTGAGGAGTGTGCGGTACGTACTTCTGGTCGTGCGAGAGCGCCAGCGACAGACGGGCGCGCCGGCGGGCGGGAAGGCGTAGAGCGGGACAGCACCAGGGTGTGAGGAGTGTGAGGAGTGTGAGGAGTGTGCGGTACGTACTTCTGGTCGTGCGAGAGCGCCAGCGAGCAGACGGGCGCGCCGGCGGGCGGGAAGGCGTAGAGCGGGACAGCACCAGGGTGTGAGGAGTGTGAGGAGTGTGCGGTACGTACTTCTGGTCGTGCGAGAGCGCCAGCAAGCAGACGGGCGCGCCGGCGGGCGGGAAGGCGTAGAGCGGGACAGCACCAGGGTGTGAGGAGTGTGAGGAGTGTGCGGTACGTACTTCTGGTCGTGCGAGAGCGCCAGCGAGCAGACGGGCGCGCCGGCGGGCGGGAAGGCGTAGAGCGGGACAGCACCAGGGTGTGAGGAGTGTGCGGTACGTACTTCTGGTCATGCGAGAGCGCCAGCGAGCAGACGGGCGCGCCGGCGGGCGGGAAGGCGTAGAGCGGGACAGCACCAGGGTGTGAGGAGTGTGAGGAGTGTGCGGTACGTACTTCTGGTCGTGCGAGAGCGCCAGCGTGCAGACGGGCGTGCCGGCGGGCGGGAAGGCGTAGAGCGGGACAGCACCAGGGTGTGAGGAGTGTGAGGAGTGTGCGGTACGTACTTCTGGTCGTGCGAGAGCGCCAGCGTGCAGACGGGCGCGCCGGCGGGCGGGAAGGCGTAGAGCGGGACAGCACCAGGGTGTGAGGAGTGTGAGGAGTGTGCGGTACGTACTTCTGGTCGTGCGAGAGCGCCAGCGAGCAGACAGGCGCGCCGGCGGGCGGGAAGGCGTAGAGCGGGACAGCACCAGGGTGTGAGGAGTGTGAGGAGTGTGCGGTACGTACTTCTGGTCGTGCGAGAGCGCCAGCGTGCAGACGGGCGCGCCGGCGGGCGGGAAGGCGTAGAGCGGGACAGCACCAGGGTATGAGGAGTGTGAGGAGTGTGCGGTACGTACTTCTGGTCGTGCGAGAGCGCCAGCGAGCAGACGGGCGCGCCGGCGGGCGGGAAGGCGTAGAGCGGGACAGCACCAGGGTGTGAGGAGTGTGAGGAGTGTGCGGTACGTACTTCTGGTCGTGCGAGAGCGCCAGCGAGCAGACGGGCGCGCCGGCGGGCGGGAAGGCGTAGAGCAGGACAGCACCAGGGTGTGAGGAGTGTGAGGAGTGTGCGGTACGTACTTCTGGTCGTGCGAGAGCGCCAGCGAGCAGACGGGCGCACTGGCGGGCGGGAAGGCGTAGAGCGGGACAGCACCAGGGTGTGAGGAATGTGCGGTACGTACTTCTGGTCGTGCGAGAGCGCCAGCGAGCAGACGGGCGCGCCGGCGGGCGGGAAGGCGTAGAGCGGGACAGCACCAGGGTGTGAGGAGTGTGAGGAGTGTGCGGTACGTACTTCTGGTCGTGCGAGAGCGCCAGCGAGCAGACGGGCGCACCGGCGGGCGGGAAGGCATAGAGCGGGACAGCACCAGGGTGTGAGGAGTGTGAGGAGTGTGCGGTATGTACTTCTGGTCGTGCGAGAGCGCCAGCGAGCAGACGGGCGCGCCGGCGGGCGGGAAGGCGTAGAGTGGGACAGCACCAGGGTGTGAGGAGTGTGAGGAGTGTGCGGTACATACTTCTGGTCGTGCGAGAGCGCCAGCGAGCAGACGGGCGCGCCGGCGGGCGGGAAGGCGTAGAGCGGGACAGCACCAGGGTGTGAGGAGTGTGCGGTACGTACTTCTGGTCGTGCGAGAGCGCCAGCGAGCAGACGGGCGCGCCGGCGGGCGGGAAGGCGTAGAGCGGGACAGCATCAGGGTGTGAGGAGTGTGAGGAGTGTGCGGTACGTACTTCTGGTCGTGCGAGAGCGCCAGCAAGCAGACGGGCGCGCCGGCGGGCGGGAAGGCGTAGAGCGGGACAGCACCAGGGTGTGAGGAGTGTGAGGAGTGTGCGGTACGTACTTCTGGTCGTGCGAGAGCACCAGCGAGCAGACGGGCGCGCCGGCGGGCGGGAAGGCGTAGAGCGGGACAGCACCAGGGTGTGAGGAGTGTGAGGAGTGTGCGGTACGTACTTCTGGTCATGCGAGAGCGCCAGCGAGCAGACGGGCGCGCCGGCGGGCGGGAAGGCGTAGAGCGGGACAGCACCAGGGTGTGAGGAGTGTGAGGAGTGTGCGGTACGTACTTCTGGTCGTGCGAGAGCGCCAGCGTGTAGACGGGCGCGCCGGCGGGCGGGAAGGCGTAGAGCGGGACAGCACCAGGGTGTGAGGAGTGTGAGGAGTGTGCGGTACGTACTTCTGGTCGTGCGAGAGCGCCAGCGTGCAGACGGGCGCGCCGGCGGGCGGGAAGGCGTAGAGCGGGACAGCCCCAGGGTGTGAGGAGTGTGAGGAGTGTGCGGTACGTACTTTTCTGGTCGTGCGAGAGCGCCAGCGAGCAGACGGGCGCGCCGGCGGGCGGGAAGGCGTAGAGCGGGACAGCACCAGGGTGTGAGGAGTGTGAGGAGTGTGCGGTACGTACTTCTGGTCGTGCGAGAGCGCCAGCGAGCAGACGGGCGCGCCGGCGGGCGGGAAGGCGTAGAGCGGGACAGCACCAGGGTGTGAGGAGTGTGAGGAGTGTGCGGTACGTACTTCTGGTCGTGCGAGAGCGCCAGCGAGCAGACGGGCGCGCCGGCGGGCGGGAAGGCGTAGAGCGGGACAGCACCAGGGTGTGAGGAGTGTGAGGAGTGTGCGGTACGTACTTCTGGTCGTGCGAGAGCGCCAGCGAGCAGACGGGCGCGCCGGCGGGCGGGAAGGCGTAGAACGGGACAGCACCAGGGTGTGAGGAGTGTGAGGAGTGTGCGGTACGTACTTCTGGTCGTGCGAGAGCGCCAGCGAGCAGACGGGCGCGCCGGCGGGCGGGAAGGCGTAGAGCGGGACAGCACCAGGGTGTGAGGAGTGTGAGGAGTGTGCGATACGTACTTCTGGTCGTGCGAGAGCGCCAGCGAGCAGACGGGCGCGCCGGCGGGCGGGAAGGCGTAGAGCGGCGCCAGCGTGCAGGCGCGCCACACCTCCACCACGCCCGCGTCGCCGCCGCACACCAGGTACTCGCCGCAGCGGGACAGCACTAGGCACTGCACACACACGTACCAACATTATGATTTATAATCGTTATATTTTTATTTTGAACACAGCTACAACAAAGACAATTTAACGGTATTACATGGCCTACCGGTTCCCAGAGTAAGCAAAAAGCCAGTATCAATACAATTGTGGTTTAACCTTTTGAACGCCAGAGCAAAAACGCACGCGCGAGCCTTCCACGCCAAGCCACAATTTCACCGCAAATACCCACAAAAAGAATAGGGATTCCAAAACTTTATCGATAAACAATATTATTATAATATTTTTGTCTGTAATTTTCGAATAAACACTACTCATGACATGGAAATTTATTTAACCTCGCACTAATTCCCACTATAGTAGTCATTACACGGCATTTACAGAGTTTATCAATGTAAAAGCAAGACATTAGGAGACAAAAAAAACAAAACAAATTACATTATGGTACAGCACTATTCTCGATCTGCTGTCTTGATATTGTGACAATGGCGTGGGCTACCCGACATTAATAAGACTTCCTCGATCTGATTTAGGGATGTAGCAGTACAGAATGTCGCTTATCGATTCTATCTAATATCAGGTTTCGTAAAGAACTCATAAGTATTTATAGTAAATATCAAAATATCCGATATTTGATATATATTGAAATTAGGGATCTAGCAACATAACATCAACATCTCGCTTATAGATACTTTGTGGTATGATATTAATTTTTAATAAATAAAACATATTTTAAATTAGCTGTTAATCATTTTGATTTTATTTGTTGATATTTAAAAATAAACAATATTCGAATAATAATCCACTCACGCGTCCGAAGTCAAAAAGTTGACAAAAACCGAAACTACCTTTCTTTTGTTTGTGCCAAAATTGTCAACTGTCAACATCATAGACGACTGGTCCACAGGATAAGGTAAGATCAATTCCTACACACCAGCTAACTAAGGGTAGATTTCTGAAGATGAGACTTATGGGCTGAGTTCTTGCGCATGATGAGATTACATTAGAAATAAAACACTAGACAAGTTTGGTTGGTCATATCATTAAATATAATTAATCGTTCTTCAGACACGTGTTGGTTGTTTCAATACTTCTAAATTTCACAGTTTATGTTAAACAATTAAATACGCTTACAGTCTGGGGTTTCTTAATTACCCTTGAATACTAGATTTCAGTTGATTAAATCGTGGTAAGGGTTCTGGCAGCAGCATCGCATCCGTGTGGTGTGTTTAATCAAAACGTGGCATTGACTTGCTCGGAAACGAACCGCATGTGTTATGTCCTACGACGTATTTGGCGAAGAACTCCCTTTATATATCTTCACAAAATGACCATTTCTTCTTAATTAATTTAAATCCTATTAATTAACTATACTATTTTAATTTAATCGCATAATATTACAATATTAACAGAAATAATCCTAAGTTACACTTTCAATTGGGTTAATAAAAACTGTTAGGTGTAGCACCCAGCACCCTTACTAAGTTATCAAAATAACTTGTATTAAGGACGCTGGTACAAGCCCAAACTTATAATAATTATCACATTAAGAAATTGCAGGAGAACAAGTATTTGCCAAGGTAAGTTAGCATAATCCTATTAACAAACAAAGTAATCTACAATAACAATTCATGCATTTATATATTTTATAAAATGTCATTGTTTTGTGCGTGTGTGTGTGTGTGTATGTGTGTGTGTGTGTGTTTGTAAGTATGTGTCTGCGTATAACAGTGAGAGTGTGTGCAAAGGTGATAGTGTATGTAAATGTATGTGTTGTGGTTTTGCGGAGGGGTTTCAGGGGCAATTATATTCGGAAGAGAGCAGGCGTTCTGTATCAAAATAGTTTGTTGCAAGTAGAAAGTTGGTTACAAATTTTTTAAGAGACGATGTTGATAGTGGGTAGAATTTTAGTTTTTTATGGAGTTTATTATATAATTGAGGACCCTGAAAACAAAAGAATCGTTTTGTAAATGAGTACTTGCATGTGTAGCGCTGACAAACTTCATCTTTACGTCTTTTGCTCATAATAGCGTATGGGGTATTTTTGTGTTGTAATGTGACTGCACTGAGAATATAGAGTTGCCTTACAGAAAGCACCCTGCAACACTTGTACAATTCTTCTGTTGGGAAGAGTATTGGACGAAAAGTACTCACCTTCAACACAGCTCTTTGTGCTCTTTCTAATTTTAGCAGCAGGGTCTTAGGTGCACCACCCCATGCCGAAACACAATATGACAAAAGTGATTGGCAGAGGGCAAGATGCGGCTAAAGGGGGTGAGAAGGGGAGTGGGGGGGGCGACTTTGATAAATGGTTTTTACTTTACCGAGCCTGCTCTATACGAATCCGTAAAAAAAAATACGTGTCTCGTAGTTTCCGAGATACGATAGGGAGGGGGGAGAAGTGGGGGGAAAAGGGGAGGTTTGGCACTTTTCCCGTGGGTTTGAGAGTTACTTGTTTACGAATCTGTCAAAATACACCCACCTACCCATCCACCATCTGGGAGAACAATTATGTCAATGAGTGAGTGAGTGAGTCAGTCAGTGGTAATTTAGCTTTATATAATATAATAACTAGTATTTGCGTGTTGCACGAGGGGCAAGCACCTCGCGTGACTGTGAAAAAAAAAAAAGATGGGTGATGGGGGGGGGGTTGCACATTTATTTCGACTAAAGCATTGCCCCTCTGAATGAATCTGAAAATAAAAATGTGCCAAGTCTCTTAATTTCCGAGATCCACCTAAAGGGGGTGAGAACGGGGTAAGGGGGGCCGGGGGATGCCCCTTTGACGATTCGAGCTTCTGCCACATCTCGAAGAGTCTTAAAAACGAACATTAGTTTTCTAATCCTTACTGTCAGTGATTCTATGTGTGGTGAGAAGCTCAGTTTATCATCAAGAGTCACTCCGAGGTATTTGATGGTTTGTGTACGTGTGAGTTTGGGACAAGAGCAGGGTAAGGTTTTTGGACAGTCAATTGAGTGAGCGATTAGAGAGAATGAATTCGATGGTTGTGTCGATTTGCGTAGGGTAAAGCAAATTATATTTGTTTTATCAGTGTTAAGGGTAAGTTTATTCTCATAGAGCCAATCTAAAACCATATCTAGCCCCCTCTGTGCCGCGTTAAAAGCTTCATGCCAGGTATTACCCGTAAATGTGAGTGCAGTGTCATCAGCAAAGGCTGTAATTTTTCCATTTTGCAAAATAAGGTTGCACAGCCGATTAACATATACCAAGAAGAGTGTGGGACCAATCACACTCCCCTGAGGAACGCCGTAAGTGACAGGAAGCTCCCCACTTAGGTAATTGTTAATTTTTACGCATTGTTTCCTGTCGCTTAGGTAGTCCGCAAGTATTTGCAATGGAAGGCCCCGTATTCCCAGTTCTTCGAGTTTCCGTATAAGGATGGGAATAGAAACTGTGTCGAAAGCTTTTTTTAAGTCTAGGAAAACAGACACTACTTTCTTCTTTTCATCCATGCTTTTAACAATGTGACTCGTTAGGTCTAGAACAGCATCATTAGTTGACTTATATCGACGGAAGCCAAACTGGTTAGAAGATAAAAGCTTTTTTTCCTCAAGATATCGAATGAGCCTCTTGTTAATAATGCGTTCTAGTATTTTGGAAATCGAAGGTAGGATAGCAATGGGTCGGTAGTTGTTAACACATTTTCTACTCCCTCCCTTGTGAATAGGATGCACAATAGCTTTTTTCAAGTAATGGGGGAACACACCCGTGCTGAGGCAGAGATTAAATAAATATGTCAATGGGGGGACTAACATACTCTTATAAAGTTTAAGAAACCTGGTAGAGATGCTGTCCCATCCAATTGCAGCGTCAGTTTTTAAGGACATGAGCAGCGTTTCCACCTCATCGTCATCAGTATCGATCATTACAAAAGAGTGTAATGGCGTAGTTGTAGCATTAGGCAGGGAGCCTCCATTAAAACTGTGGTGAGTAAAAGCGTTTGCAAGATTTTTCCCCATATCAACAAAAAACTCATTAACATTATCTACCGACAGTTGTGGAGAAACAGAAGAAACCAGTAAGTCAGTAGAGGGATTTTTTTGGGCTTCGGTGTTAGTAATTCTCTTTATATTTTCCCAAATCTTTTTGTTATTTTTGCCAGCCTTGGTCAGCTCCGCCCTGTCGTGGTCCCTTCTGAGTTTTTTAATTATTTTAGTGCAGTAGTTTCTATACCTTTTATATGTTATTTTTAGTATAGCATTATCTGGTGATACCTTCAGTTTTTGGTGCATAGCATCCCTGTTACGTAAGCAACGTAGCATTCCAGTTGTCATCCACGGTTTAAGTAAACGTTTTTGATTTGGCAGTCTAACTATGGTTGTGTGAGAGCGTACAATATCAGCAATCGTGTCTATAAGATAAAAAGCGGCTTCATTAGCGTCGGTATACTCATAAATCGCATGGAGATTCAAATTCTTCATATCAGTATCCAGCGACTTGTAATTTACTTTTGACACAGTTTTGGCAGCAGTATTTGACTTTTGTTTACTTTGTCTGAGACAGAGAAGGACTGGATTATGGTCTGTCACACAAGCTTCAATCACTATTGTGAGCGCTGATGAGGTCGCCTTAAGCATAACGTGGTCAAGACAAGTAGCATCACGAGTAGGGTAATTATGAGCAGGAAGAAGTTCATGAAAAGCTATAAGATCAAGGTAGTCGGAAATGCGATTCGGGGTTGGGGTAGCGGTGATATCAAGGTTTACATCTCCAAGAATAGCTACGGTTTTATATGAAGAGAGAGTAGTTAAAAGGGAATTTAAAGATTGCAAAAAATTGCTTATGTCCAGAATAGAGGGTGAGCGGTAAATACATACAACGGCTTTCTCTGTACCGATCGTTAGCACAAGGCAGCTAGCGTCCATAAAATCAGGCTCTACGACCGAGTAACTACCAACGTTTTTAACATATAAGATTACCCCGTCATTCTGGTTTTTAAGTTTTGCAGTACAGTAGTGTGAATAATTTTCAATCGACGGTAGGGTACTGTGAGATTTTAGCCAACACTCCGTCAACACAATAACTTCACAATCAAAGTTAATTCTATCGAGGAGTGTTAGAAATGAGTCAAAGTTAGCGTTTACTGACCGGATATTCTGGGTTATAATCTTGAGCTGCTTAGTGGGGTGAGTAACATAGGATGAACATTCTTCAGGTTGACAACGCAATGAGTCAGATACGGACAAGTGATCAATATTATCGTTTAAATCGCGTATGTTATCCACTAGTATCAATAAATAATAACGTGTCACTAACGAGGGGTTCTAATCCAATGTTATGAAGGTATGCTATTAGTTTTTTTACGTTTTTGTATGCTCGAAACCGCGTGTTATGATTGTAATTTTTAATATTATTTGTGCTTAAGAAGGTAGTAATTTGAATGAATGATTTGTGCGGGAGAGAGTTATATGTAATTTTTGTAAGTGTTGATGTATGAGTCATATAGGTTAATGATTGATAGTATCCATGAAAGCCACTAAACAATGAATTACAGTAACAAATTATGATATTGAAATAGAAAATAAAATTTAAGCAAGCATAAATCGAAAATAATTTCGTAATTAAAATTAAAGAAAAACAGTTTAATAAAAAAGTACTTAAAATTAGTCAGTCTATCGTTTTTATGTTCTTCAAATCCAGTTCACTATTTATGGTATAAACTGTAGCGCCCTCTTTCTTGCGGATTAATACTTTTCCGTTCGCAGTCCAACAAAATTTGAAGTCATATGTTTTCGTAAAGTCTCGAGCGAGATAATGAAGTCGCTTCGCCTTAACGGTGAGACTCTCCGATAAATAAACTGGTTTGACAGGACCGGCTAATTGTAGGGTAGCTGTAGAAAATTTGTCATTTGGGTTGGATCTATTGTAGGTTTTTAAGGATTCAATTATTTTAGCTCTCATAATGGTTGACGTGAGGTTTATTAAAATAGGTCTGTTGGATTCTGACTTTGTCTTCAAGCGATAAACATCTCGGATGTCAGATGTTTCAATTGGAACCTTCAGAGCCTTACCTGTTTCGATAACGATTTTAACCAGATCTTGTTTAGTTTCCGGAGTTGAGGGTGGTAAGTTCCTTAATTCCAAACAAGTGGCTTTTTGGTGTCTTTCCAGGTGCTCAACCTTTTCTTCCAGGATCTGAATATATGCCAGGTGATTGTTCCGCTCAGTCGATAGCTTATTAAATTCCACCATTAGGTCATCGTACTTTTTCGAAACAAAGTCGGCCGACTCTTTCAAAGCAGCATTAAGTAATTTAATCTCTGCAACTGACGCCTCGAGAGATGTATGTTTTTCATTCTGCCTTCTTTCGAAATTTGAAAATAAGGTTCTCATCTCAGTCATAAACATGTCGACGTCATCCACCCGAGTGAATTTCCTTTTATCTTTCCGTTGCGTTACGTTAGGTTTCTCTTGCTCAAGGGATTGTGAAGGGAACTCAGGTTCCAAGTCAGTACGCAGCGATGGCGATGACGGGGGTGGTGTACGTTTTAATGGCATATTGAATTTAAACAATACAAAAAAATAAAAACAGTAAAGGTCGTCTGAGCGTCTGATGTATCTACAGCCCTCGTACAATTTTTTTGTCAACAATGCAAAGTATGTATATCTTGCTCACTCACATTAAAATAGTTGAATCTTCCGTGCGAAGTCGCCCAATTCCGTAGCGGTAGCCGCTGGGTCGTAGCAAGCAACCAGTGATGTAGTGAGCAGTAGTGTATTTAAACTGTAAGCTACTATGCGGAGCTTTATATCTTTAAAATAAAGGTTTTTAATTCGCCGTGTTGAACGTCTTTAACGCCTGGTAGATTTTTAAAAGCAGTACAAGGAACTATAAATTGCTCACACTATTGCCACAGGCGTTTATCATGTACATGCATATTCGGTAAGTTGTGGGTAACCGTAAAAAATTGAGATGGAGTTCAATCAATTGTTTTTGGTGATTTAAGCCATATATCACAGCACAAATGATGTAATTAATACTGACACAATTCACCAACCACTTAATTTGTCCATTCACATTAAATGTTCGCACCTTAAGACGTTTTTTTACACCAAAAAGTAATTATTTATCGAGAGTACTTTAAACATGACCTACTTGTCAGAAGCACGATATATATGTCGAGCTACTATGCGACCAGACATATTCCGGTTAATCCATATACATGGATTTTATATTTAACTCGAGTCCCCTGCCTTTCTTTCGTCATTAATAATGGGCTTTTATGCCTAAGTAAATCTATATATCTCTTCAAAGCTTGTGACCTTGCTTCGTCCGCAGACCAGAGAGGAAAAGAAAAAGAACGGCTCTCGTCGTGACAGCTTACTAATTGTCTCTGCTCTATGACAATAGACAATTACTAATTGGGTCACCTCAGCATAGAATCTTACTAAATTATTTTCACACATTCTATGCATAAGGAGAACACCATTAATTTAATTTTTATTTATTATTATGTTTAAATATATTTATTAACTCAAATCATAATACTGGATACACATACGCCATCGGTAGATGGCGCCAGCATATTGCTTTTCCATAATTATAACTGAAATGAAATGAATGAAATATTTATTTTGTAAATTGGTTATAAATAACACATGTTTTTTTGCGTGTTAAGTTTAGCTAGATGAGGCAGGTATTTCCTAACTGACTACTCTGAGAAGAAACACCGTGTTCGGTGTCATAGTCTCTAACTCAGAGGTCATAGTCTCTTTTAAAGTCCAGACAATTTGTATTTTTATATGAGAAGCATGTAGGTTCATGTCTGTGGTATTCTTTTGAGGAAATAACCACGCAAATTTGAGCGGACCTGTCCAGACAGTGCAAGCATTTGTCAGTTATCGTGTAGCTCAACTTAGAACTTAAGGAGCTCAACAATTTGACAAAAAATACCAAAGGACATTTGGGTAGGCCACACAAGTACTCAAACTGCTTGACATCATTAAATAAATTATAGTGAGAGTAAAAACAACGAAGAAAGAATAACCTACATTGTCCTCAAATTAACAATAATGAAATAATTATATAAAAAAAAAACTAAAACAAAATAAATAGGTATATACAATACTTAACAAAACAAATATTTTAATCAATAAAAAATAAATCAACTATCAAAATTTAAAAAATAAAAAAGGCTCACGTATATTACTGAAGCAGCTCATTCCCAAGCCTTCTTGTCCTCAATATAATCTTTAACAGTGTAAAAAGCTTTCTGGCATAGCTTACGTTTTATAAATAATTTGAATTTATTAACCTTTTACCTACGGGTGTCAACTATTGTTGATTTAGCGATGTCGTTTCTGAATACGGGAGGCAACTATAGATGATTTGCGAAAGGGTCTGTTTTAAACCTTTATATTGACAAAACTAGACTGTATTTCCTTGAGATAAAGATCACTATGTGGAGTCGATAAAATTATGATTCTGTTGAAAAAGTTCCCATATATTTACATAGATGGCAATAAAAATAAATCATAAACCTAAAACTAGGTTTTATTCTGGCCACCTTTGGTTGTCGGAAAAACTAGTTTATTTTGAATAATTATGGTTAAGTTCAGTGTTTTTGTTAAGTAATATGTTAAGAATACTATTAACCTCATATTGAATGTAAATAAAATAAAATTCTGATAAAAAACAAGTGATGTTTCGCCGAATACAGTGATTGATTCTGATGCTTAATTTTTTGGCAATTACGTAAAATTTTGTGAATAAACTATAAAATCTATAACATTTCTCAAAGGTAAGTGAAATAATAAATCAGTGTGTGAAATTTGAAGTACCTAGGTATTGTGCTTCAAAAAATGTAGACAAATAAAAACATAAATGACTGCGCAGTTGCGCGCCAAAAAGTACCCGTATTGGGTGATGACATCGCTTTTGAAGTAGGTAGCGCGTAGGTAAAAGGTTAATACTTAGTTCTTGAATATGGCTAGGAATTTTATTATAAAAACGTATACATTGGCATCTAAACGAACCACCTATTTTTTTTAATCTTTTTTTAGGAATGACATCCCAACAAACAAAAATTGCTCTTGTAGTGGCTTATATTGCCAAAAATAATATTAATATTAATATTAAAATAATATTTTTATTTTTATTCTTATTAAATATAGTTTCAAACCTTGTCATTCATACTATATCAGTTATGAAGAGCGGGGCCTCCTAGCACAGGTGTTTTAAATACTTAAAAGGAGACCCCTGCGTAAGATAGATTGTTTAAGACAAATGTGAAAATTAAATAAATGATTAAATGATTAAATATTCTTATAAGAGCCGTATTATCGCTAATAAGGGTGCGTTTGGGCACAAATTATAGGGACAATAACCTTATACCCCCCTTATAGTTGCTTTCTTGTCCGCTTTTTTTCCTTATACGTGTTATATTACGACAATGAAGATGGCAAATATGATAGATAGATAGATAGATAGATATATTCTTTGTTGTACACCATAACAGTAAAATAAAATTATGGACTTAACAATTAAAAAGGGTGATACAAGGGGCGGTCTTATCGCTAAAAGCGATCTTTTACAGACAACCTTTGGATGGATTTGACTCAGAAGGAGAAAATAAATACGCGGGTAGTCCACGGTGTACTATTTATCTATATAAAATACAAAACAATAAATAACGTTCTCAAAACATATATATACATATAAATATTTAAAAAAAAGAAAGAAACAAAGACATACATAATAACACCAATTTAAGAAAAGAGATAAAGATCTTTTACTAAGTTTTTGAAAGAAGATAGGGTTTGTGCTTGTCTTACTGACACGGGTAGAGCATTCCACAGCCGTACTGCTTGAGCTGCGAACGACTTAGCATAGAAATTGGTGGCGTGACTCGGTACCGCAAGCCTTAAGTTTTCTGATGACCTCAGAGATTTTGCATGTGTGTCATGAAGGAACTTAAATCGTTCTTTAAGATAAGTGGGGGTTTTAGGATTAAACAGCACACTGTAAAGCAGAGACAAAATGTGTAAGTTCCGGCGAAGACGTATTGGAAGCCACTTGAGTTTCGTACGAAATTCGGATACGTGATCATATTTGCGCAAGCCAAATATAAATCTAATGCAAACATTTTGGAGTCGCTCAAGTTTATCAAATTGTGCCTCAGTAAGATCAAGATAACTGACATCAGCGTAGTCTAGGATGGGAAGTAAAAGAGACTATGCTAGCGCAATTTTAGTAGCAGTTGGCAGAAAGTTACGCAATCGTCTTAGGGAATGGACAGAAGCAAATAATTTGCGACTGACTTCTTGTAATTGAGGACCCCAAGAAAGATGTCAACCCAAACCCCAAGGTTCTTAACTTTCTCGCTTAATGGAATAGCTGTGCCGTTGAAAATAACCTGAGGAAGCTGCGTCCATTTTACCTTAGGCGCCAACCTGGAACTACCAACCACAATGACCTGGGTCTTTGACGGGTTAACCTGCAAACCATGTGCTTCACTCCATTCGCAAACAGAAGCCAAGTCCTGGTTCATGATATCAATAGCAGTATGCAAATCTGTATAGGGAGTTTGTCTGTAAATTTGCAAATCATCAGCATAAAGATGGTAGGAGGACTGAAGTGTTTTAGAAATAGAATTTATGAATATTGCGAAGAGTAAAGGAGATAAAACGCCACCCTGAGGAACACCGGCTGAAGTACTACACCAAGAAGAGCAGGACTCATCTATGCAAATACGTTGCCGGCGGCCAAACAGGTAACTGCGAAACCAGTCAATCGCTGTTGGAGATATGTTAATAGAGCGAAGTATGTTGAGCATGATTTCGAAATCAACGGTATTAAAAGCGTTGCTAAAATCTAGCAAGCAAAGAATCGTCATATTTCCTTTATCCATGCCCAACCTTATCTCATCCGTAACGCTTACTAAGGCGGAAGTGGTACTATGACCAGGACGAAAGCCGGATTGGAAAGGATTCAGCAGACTATTCTTGCAAAGAAAAGAGCTAAGCTGATTGTGGACAAGGCGTTCAAGGACTTTAGATAAAAAAGGCAAGATGGAAATAGGTCGATATTCTGAAAAAGATGTAGGATTCAATTTTTTGGGTAGAGGAATAATTTTGGCCTCTTTCCATACCGATGGAAAGACACCAGGGGCGTGCATAGGATTATGACAGGGCATGCGGCGGAGTAAAAACACACAAAAACTTCTTCTTTTATAGATTTTTAGCATAACCACAGTCACGCATCGTAGCATGGTGGCGATGCGTGGCTGTGGTTATGCTAAAAATCTATAAAAGAAGAAGTTTTTGTGAGTAATCGGTCACAAAAACTTCTTCTTTTATAGATTTTTAGCATAGCCACAGCCACGCATCGTAGCATGGTGGCGATGCGTGGCTGTGGCTATGCTAAAAATCTATAAAAGAAGAAGTTTTTATGTGTTTTTACTCCGCCGCATGCCCTGTCATAATCCTATGCACGCGCCTGAAAGACACCATTGGAAATAGAATAGTTAAGGATATAGGTAAGGATAGGAAGGATTTCATCGAGGACAGGGAGTATCATCTTCCGACTGACACAATCACTACCAACGGCATTGGATGTGATTGAAACTATGCTTTTCTTAACATCACAATCAGAAAATTGACTAAAATTAAATGCGGAGTGATCCGGAGTTGGAAGGTTAGAAAGATAATTTATTGTATTTGCCTTCATTGTCCCATTAGAGGAGGACGAGGATGAGAAGTGTTGATTCAACAGATCAATATTTAGGTTTTTAGGAATCGATTCTTGGCGTGATTATCCAACTCCCATCGATTTGAGAAATTTCCAGACTTTAGCTGGATCACCGTTTTCAACTGAATCATGAATATGGCGGCGCATTGCATCCCTACACACCCTATTGCTGCGATTGCGAGCATTCACAAACATCTCCCGGTTCAATGGTGAGGGGTGACATCTGAACTTAGACTTGCATACAGCCTTCCTGTGCATGACAGCTCTTACATCATCTGTTAGCCACGGCGCAGGAAGATGTTTTAATTTGACTGCACGAATGGGGGCATGAATGTCGTACAGCTGTACGAGATTATCCGTGAGCAAGTTAACTTTGTCATCGACCGATTCAGCAGTTACAAGGGACGTCCAATCAATGTCGTTAGCATCCCTCTGGAGATTATCAACATTCATACCACTAAAATTGCGTAGCAGAAGAGTTTTAGGTTTGGCCTTAGGAGGGCGAATCTTGTATGAAAGGAATATTAAATCATGGTAAGAAAACATGTCAGCCGTGCATTGACCATGCTTACTGACATGATGGTTAGAGGAGACAATTACAAGATCCAAAAGCGAGGGATTACAGTTCGGGAAATGATGTGTGGCACTTGACGGAAGAACAGCCAAGTTCGACGACTGTAGTATTGACTGGAGTGAAAAAGAACGAGAATCATTTTTCAATAAACAAGTATTAAAATCCCCCATAATGATAGTATGACTATAAGACGGAGTAAGATCCTCAAGGATCTTTTCAAAGGAGGAAAAGAAATTGCTTGTAGGAATCATATAGAAAGCGTTAAAACGGGCGATCAACCTTATACGTGTTTTATTATGGTCGGATACAAGGGAGTTAAACTCATTGCGGCAAATAAAAGGCTCTTAAAAAGCCGTAAGCCCTTATAGCCGTCTGCTTATGATTCTGCAATAAGTCTTTTTCTTAGTAATTTACATTTTCGAAACAGTTTGGCGAATAAAGAGAAACGTCAACCATTTTACTGAAAAGTGAACGGTAAGTTATTATTTTATGTAGTTTATCTACCTAATTTATGTGCTCGTTTATAGAGAAAAGTGGATTCAAATGCATGATAAAATGTGGTACGCTGAGTGTTGTAGTATCAACCCGCCCTTGAATTTAAGCGGTTTTTGTGCTATAAACTTTACTAATTATTTAGTAATGTTATATACAGTGCTTTTATGAGAGCAAAACGATTCGCACATCGTCTACAAGGGATCTATGAGAGTGAAGACTTTTTAATGGCATCATTTGCTGCTTATGCTATCGCCATTTTACACATCGTTAGGGTTCCTTTCTCAAGAACAAAATCCTGTACCTAGTCAGTCTTGTTCCCATATGTATAAAATGTATGTTTCACTATGGTTGGGTTGGCTGGAAGAGATCTTTAGGGATAAGCTTGCTTTAGTGCACTAGTTGTAAGTTTGGAATATAATTATAAGTACACAATAAAGAATAAAATTTTATATATAATATGTTTGTCCGCAGATATTGCAATATTAGTATACATATTGGCAAGAGTTGACAAATTCCTACAAAGAAGAGACCTTAATTTACATAATATGCGATGTCCATGGAAGTGGACCCATTTTATTTTAAGGAATGTTTTAATTGTACCTACATATCCGACCCTTTCTAGTTTACCTTTACACTTTGTAAAAACTATATTCTAATTACTATGTTACAACATGCTAAGTTTCTCTACTGTTTTATTATTAAACTAGCTGTTTCCGGAGAACTTGTTCGCTTATGTTCATTTCTAAGATATTTTTTTTAAGATATTTTTAAATTATTGTTAGAAAGACTAATGATTGAAGTCCTGTCTTAGGTAAGGTTTAAAAAACGAGTTTTGATAGTAAACCAAGTAGTAGTAGTAGTAGTATACCAAGAGATTTTTTTTTTTTTTATCGTGGTAAAATTATCAAATAAGTCCTCCCACTCCAGGCAGGGTGGGAGGGACTGTCAGACTTTTACTGACTAAAATCCACGGTGTTCCTTCAATAACCCTTTACGTACCGGGGTCACGGTAGCGGGATGAGTCCCACGACCCCGGCAGGCTTCGGCCCTCTATGGGGGGGCCTCGTCATATTGCTGACGCTCTTTGAGGCGCGCGTGGAACACGACGCGCCGTCGACCCGGGCATGGTCCATGGTCGGACAGCGAGTTGCCCTTTACTCGCTGTACGCATGCCCGCGCCTACGGTGGCCGGAGATCGTCGGCCGACGTCCGACGCCGTGGGCGTCTACCACTGCGGCTGGGCTGGAGGGAGGACGCCATCCTCTCCCTCACGCGGCCCGCCTCCTCCTTCGGAAGCATGACTGCTTCGCAGAAGGAGGCGACCGCTTCCCACTCCCTCTCGCCCCGCAGCATGGCCTCGACCAATGCCGGGCGCGAGAGGTCTCCGCCTATCGCCGCCGTGAGGACACGTCGGTGCTCTGCCCAGGCGGGGCAGTCTTGCACCGTGTGCTCTACGGTGTCCTCAGGGCGACCCTCGCAGTGGTGACACCCAGGCGTTTCCTCCTTTCCCATCAGACACAGGTACATCCCGAAACTTCCGTGTCCGGTGAGGACCTGCGTCATGCGGTAGGTCAGGACGCCGTGACGCCGAAGATAGCTTCCAAATCAGGCATCTTTCACAGGTTATGTTCAAACAGCAATTTCTGTTGTTAACCCACCAACTGTTTCGCAGGCTAACTGAGAGAATATTGAGGTCAGTCCTTAAACCAACAAATACAACATTTTAAATTAGCCTTCCTTTAGACAATGCTCGATTTAAGAGCAACTCTTCTTCTAAATACGGCGGTGATATATTTTTAATTTCTTCTCTAAATACGGCGGCATGATAGCCTATAAAAATGATGAATTTAATAAAAATACGTGATATTCAAATTGGTTGTTTTATTTTACAAAGTATGGATTAATGGTGTAAAATACAATACCGAATTATTTTCTACATTTAACAATTAACATTTAATGTCAGCGCATGAAAGTCACATAATTGTTTGATTTACTATGAGTGTAATCTTCACATTTATAAATATTAATTAATGAAGACTTTAAGGGGTAGTCAAATGCGTCAACTAAATTATCCATGCAGTATCCTTCTAGTTGTGTCTTCAGTTTCACTTCAGGGCACTTCATAGTTTTGTAAGGTTCTTTGTAATCGTGTAAGTAATCCATTATGCAAATAATGTCCAGTACCGATTTCAGTAATGCATATTTCTACTATATTTGTTTTGAGCAATGTACGCGCATCCAATGGCATATTATTTGGCATTAAATATTTTTAATAAGTCACTTGAAGCGATATGGGAAATGTTGAATTTCACTGCCCATTTTCTGATATCACTATGAATATCAATATTAATCAACTCTTCATTAAAAATATGTCTGTATAACTTTCGCTACAATTATATTCTTCCTCACTGGTTTCCTTTTCATTCTTATTTTCTATAAAATAATCCTCTGCGGAACCACTGGCTGATTCGTTGGTATTGGTTTGGACATTTTGTAGCATCATAGGAGTAGAGGTAGTGGGTGCAATGCTCACAACCATGTTTTCATAGACTTTTCACTTTTCTTCTGTGTGTTCAGTCTTTTGAATCCATTTTGTTTTGCTCCATAATAAATTTACAAAATCTCCTGTAGGTACTTCAAAATGGCGAATCTAGTTATGTAAAACATTTTAATGTAACCATACAGAGAATAATATCTTTATAATCACTGTACAAGGGAATATGGATTGCTTTCATCCTTGTAAAGATCATATAAAATGTTAGCATTTGTTTGTTGGATAGGCGTCTTATCAAATGCTCCTATAAGTTAAAAAGCATCATAGTTACCTTGTGCATTACTTTTTTAAGAATAATTGGCCATATTAAAAGCCTTTATATGACTTTGAATATTATATGGCTAAAAAGCAATGTAACTAGCCTCTATAAGAAGAACACATTATTAACCCTTATTGTAGCCGTATTAATTGGATTTATTAACGTATACCCAGCTAAATTATAAGAATAAAGGTAATATTAGCCAAATCTTCTAATAATGTGTCACTATAAGGCACATTGACATAATAAATGCTCTTTTATAACAAGTATAAGAATTTAGAACTTATAGACTTAATTTTATAAGCTTAGTTTGTTTGTTGGGATATGTGTCTTTGTTACTTATATTTATAACTTTTTTAAACGTTACAAAAATACAAAGTTGCAATGAAGAAATGAGGTTTGAGCGGCCGCGTTCCGGACAAACAAATAAAATAAATAATAGGGTAGTTTCCTAAAATATTTTATTTAGTCCGTCACGTAGTTTAACAAAAAACATTAGACACGTATTTTTTATTTTTTCACGTAATTTAAAAATTAAGACGATACAGTGAGTTGAAATTTTGCGTGACGTCACACCTCGGTATAATTCTTAGCAAGGTGTGACGTCAGCAGCCCCCACTTCTGTATTTTGAAGCGTTCCTTCCATCTTTGTGAATTTTTCTTAACTTGAAAAAGCAAAAAATATGTGACCAATATTTTTTGAAAAACTACCTAATGGACCAAATAAAATAATTATTTTGTAACACAGGAAACTACCCTATTATTCAAAAAAACTCAGTCATTCATAGAAATATCACTATTATAATGTACTAGGTACTATACTACTATAAAATATCTAATGGACTTCACTAAATATAATCCCTGCGCTTATGACGTCACGATTTTGTCGTCTATTTGTGACCATGGCGTTCAAGGGACTGATAATCGGTGTTGCGCTAGGGATGCGCGAGATGAGATTAGCAAATATCGAAATTAGACCTGACTAGATTTTGTTTTTGGTTCTATAGCTGCTATAGTGTGGTTTTATAAGACTGAACCTTATAATTGGTTTATCCAGATACCAATTGATACAAAAATAAAATAATCACATGAAGTTAAAGTTAGTTTCACACGTCACGTCACTAGCGGTCACATATAGAAGACTGGCGTGTGAGAACACTCCTTTTTAAACGATTAATTTCTCCTTTTTTGTCATCAAATTTCTCAATAACCATGGTATTATTTCATTCGTTTCAAGCAATTAAACGTGGACAAGAGCTTAAATATTTATGGTATACAAATAAAAACACACAAAAGTAATGATTTAATTGTTTATTTCGTGATAAAGTACACCGTATTTTTTGTCACATATTTGTGTTGTTGGCGTACAGGGCAAGCGCTTGCTTGTCACGTATATGTGACAATGGCGTTCAAAAGGTTAAATGGTGGTGTAATTACACCTTTCATATTTTGGCGAGTTCAATGTTAGATCCAATGTTATCACCAATCAATCAGAATGAAAATCAAATTCCTACTGTCAATAGGTTTCAATAAGAACAAAATAAAACAATAATATAGGACTGAAGTAAGAGCCCTGTGGAACTCCATATAAAAAAACACTATACACAGTCATGTACAAGTTCATATTCGACCAAATTAACTTTTTTTTTCAATTATATAATTACTCTTAAAAGCAGAATCAGATTATTCCAAGCCATGAAACAAAACTGGAATGAAAAAATATGCAAAACAGTATCATCTATCTTGTCAAAGGCTCTGCTAAAATCAGACCTAATTCACAGGAATTTGTCAAATTTTCAATGCAAATTTTTAACTGGTTCTGTATATTTCTGTATGAATCGTTTACATACCTGGAAGTTATCGTTATGCGTCTCGTGGCGGAGCCTCCTTCCGTTGAGCGTGAAGGCGGCGAGGTGTCCCTTAGCGTACGCCACGACGACGACGCCCTCCCGAGACAGCGCCAGTTGTTGCGGGGAGCACACGCCCTCCGCCGCTGTTAGAGCTCGTAGAACTTCACCGAACGTCGTGTGGATCAGTACGGGGCCGTCTGTAGAGATATAATGGATATTATGAAGACAGAACTTTGCTGAACTACAGACAAACCCTGTTACAATACTGTGTTGTTTACAAGAGTTTATGAAATGAAATGAAATGAAATATTTATTTTGTATATTGGTTATAAATAACACTTTTACACGTCATGTTTTTTTGCGTGTTAAGTTTAGCTAGATGAGGCCGGTATTTCCTGACTACTCTGAGAAGAAACACCGAAACAAACTCAGAGGTCATAGTCTCTTTTAAAGTCCAGACAATTTGTATTTGTATATGAGAAGCATGTAGGTTCATGTCTGTGGTATTTTTTTCAGGAAATAACCACGCAAATTTGAGCGGACCTGTTCAGACAGTGCAAGCATTTGTTAGTTATCGTGTAGAACTTAAGGAGCTCAACAATTTGACAAAAAATACCAAAGGACATTTGGGTAGGCCACACAAGTACTCTGTAGTATGTTGGTAAGAAACCAGATACGAAAACATTAACTCAACAGGTTAAAGATCCTTTAAGAGATTGTAGTTTCCATCATTATTTCCTGATTTGACTATGAAACCTTGTATCCCAAACTCAATCGTTTTCAATATTGGACTTGAAATTGTTTTAAAAAATGCTGATTTTATGTCCATTGGCCCTTTTTTGGGTTTGCGATTTTTGTGTATTAGATAAGTTGCTTTATTATTCTCAACCCTGGAATTGCAATTGGAAAACTATGACAAAGATGGACCGGGCAAAATGTTGTTTTATGGATTTCAATTAATGACCAGCAATTACAATTACTTCTAAGCAGGTTTTAAATCTTTGTATGACAAAGTTGTGTTGATGGTTTCTAAAACTGTTGTGATCTTCTTCGCTGCAATGTATTCTAGCATCTTATGCTTCAATGTATTCTAAAAAGAGAGATGAAAAGCAATACTCACTGACTGACGAGGATATAACTAAGCCCAGCTCAGCGGACACTAGGACTCCGTTGATGGGCGCGTCGTGTCCCGTCAGAGTGACGCGCGGCGCGGGAGTCTCTCCCTCGCCTACGATGCCGCCGTGTCGAGCAGACCTACAAACATACACAATATTACTATAGATAGCTCAAAGGAACCACAATCATAGTCATTATATATTTGCAAAATTAAATATGGGTACAAATGTATTGATAGTTTTTGTTGCAATACAGACCTCCATATTTTACCCTCACTTGGGTGTGGAAATACTTCTGACACAATAATGGTATACACCACGAAGTAAATATAACCCATCGCACGTCGTTCATTTCCTCAATCATATTTAAAATAGGTACGCCAACAGTACATATAATTTACATTAAAATCTTTTCTTTTTTAAAAAAGAAACAAATATACAGTGAGTTAGGTTAAACGAGGGACTTATTGAGGGAAGGTATTCAGTATTCCATTCTCGTCCCAAATATGTAAAAAACCTATAACCTAAATTTTTGACGTCATTATCCAATATAATACATTTACCCTTTACACTGAGCCGCAAGAGGTGAATGAACTTGTAAACAGTACCTAAAGTAATTACGTGGCAAAACATGGCCCGATCCTGCCAAAAAGGGAAGCTCGTGTGTAAACTCCGACCCCGCGGGGTCCCCCCGAGGACTTTTGGTATGGTTCTGTCTGTTATTTATCAGTGTTTTTTATTGTTCATATTTTTATTAGTATCATGTAAGCATACACTATTGTAGGTTTGAATATGTCCCTCGTTTAAACTAACATACTGTATATTATAAAATATTATATAATGCAGGTTAGGGTTTTTATGTAGATACCAATTACAGACGTACACAATAAAAAAACAAGCATAATAACGTCATTTAAAATTAAATGTAATGGTGAAAATAAATTGTAATTTTAAATAAACTAGCAGTTTAAACATTAGATATGCAACAGCGCAACAGACTTGAAATTCGGCAGGGAACTAAAAAAACGAGTTTGTTGTAGTTAATGCACATTCTAGATACTGGTTAGTGTCGCCCAATATTACTTCTACATATGTGCTGGCGGATGAAAAAGTCTAGAATTTGGCTGTCTAGGTAGATTTTATGGGACTTACAACAAGCCACGTTCTGATTATCTTAGAAAATTATTGTTGCCGAACAAAATATTTTTTAAACGAATGAAGCGTTGTGAAAGCAAATAGAGTTACACAGTAAGGGTGAAGGAAATTAGTCCTCAAAAACTTGTTTGATGCTAGTTAAGTTACGGAAAGTGTGGATATATCTAAACTTACCAATGCCATAGCAGAACGGTGCAGTCTTCAGATCCTGAAGCGATGTAGCAATCAGACGTGATGTTGCACTCCGAGCGACAAACGCAGGTTACGACTCCGTAGTGGCCGAAGATTATTTGTACTATTTTAGCTGTTGGAACAATAAAAAATATTTATTAAGTAGTTCAATAAACTGAAAACATTTGCATATTTTCATCACATAAAATAATTGTTTTATTTTCCATTCGCATTTCAAAATATTTATAATTAGTTTTAACACTCGTAATTAGTTTCAAAAGTTCGGCGGAGAAATAGAGGATTACAATATATTAGTCAATGCTTATAAGTAGACCTATATATCAGGTCTACTTATAAGCATTACAAAAATTTAGGAAAATTTCGTAAAATATGTCATATTTAATTATTACTTGTAAGTATAATATATGTACAATAATTTGCAATAGGATAAACTAGCTAAAGGAGAAAGTTCATCATGTATGAAAAAAAATCTCCAGAACGAACAGCTCTAGGATGTAGTTTACATTGTTGTTAGTGATGTTTTGTGATATCATTCTGTAAATGTTTCACTTTTAAATTCGATGGCTAAATTTTTGCATTAATTGTGTTCTTTTTTCTTGGGTAGACGCAACTATGTACAGACCAGCACATGAAGCTACCCGAAACTGTCAAATTTTCCCAATCAACCTTGAACCTAATTTCTTTAACAATAAAGTTGAAAGTCTATTAACCTCTCAAGGACCGCCATTAGTACGTCAATCATCCGTCAAGCACCGCGGGCGGGCTCTTATCGTAAGCGTAATCTGACCCCGGTCACAAACTATTTTAAGGCATATCTTTACTACAAATACAGTTTTAAATCGGTCGGGGTTTGGTGGCACAAATTTGTGCCAGCGGGGCTTAACTAATACTTGTTTACTGGCACATTTTTGTGCCGCTGGAGCTCTAGAGGTTAATTTTGTGTAAGGTATGTTTCGTGGACAGTTAACTCACCAGTCTCCGTGCTGAAGACGCGGAAGCTGTTGTCCCAGAAGCCGGCGGCGATGAGGAAGCGCGAGTCCACGGTGGTGACGAAGCAGTTGCTGCGCGCGCGCACGCGCTGCGAGAAGTTGTCGCCCAGTTGCCGCCGCGACAGCGCCGCAGCGCCGCCCGCCGCTGTAACGTACAACGCTATTTACAACTCAAGTTACACCACTATGTACAACTCAAGTTACACCACTATGTACAACTCAAGTTACACCACTATTTACAACTCAAGTTACACCACTATTTACAACTCAAGTTACACCACTATTTACAACTCAAGTTACACTACTATTTACAACTCAAGTTACACTACTATTTAGAACTAGCAGTCGCAGGGCTTCGCTTACGTGGATACTTGATAAAAACATAACCATCCTTTTGTCTAGTCCGGTAAAAAGTAGGCTATAATCTTCCTCAAACTACTTCCGTACCAAACTTTCATCCAATTCCACCCAGTACTTCCGAAGATTACCGCGTTTAAACAAGCAATAAACTTTCTGCTTTATCTAAACAACGTGTAATTTAAAGGGTATACCAAGTTGAAAAAAATTCTGCCTATGGTATCAATGCATTGAAATTTCTATTATACTCCACACATGTAGACAGGATTATAAAACCGTTTATTATCATCCAAAGAAACCGTGCACTTGGTATGTATATACCATTTAAATTACTCGTTGTATATGTATATGTGTTTTTGCTAGCACCACAATTTGTTTCCTGGGATCGTTCAGTTTGGAATGGAGGGATACCTGTGGGGGGAGGAGGACATGAGACGTAACTTACCCCAGACGGGGTCCATGAGCAGCGGGTGGTGCGGGTGGTGCGGGTGGTGCGGCTCGGGCTGGTGGCGCGGCGCGAGCGGCGCGTGCGCGCAGCCGCCGCCCGCCCAGCGGTGCGCCGCGAACGCGCGCGCCGCCGACACCTGCGGGGGAAACACCACACACGTGCTACTACGGACACGAAAACAGTATCGATACTTTGTGGTATCGAGTACTTTTCGTTCCGATACCGATACTTTTGTACACGATACTTTGTATTTGATACTTTTACTCGGTGAGTACTTCTTGACAGGTATCGTATCGAATAAATCTTAGACAGCTAATTAGACTGAAACTTCTAAATTATTATATTGAGCTCGAAATCGTTCCTTCAGTCTTTCTGTTCACAGTTTAGATCCTTTCCTTCATTAATCAATCGCTCAATCGTTCGCCGTTAGAATTTTTTTTCTGTTTTTTTGGTTTGTTATTATTATTTATTTACTATTTATAAGGTACTTTGAAGTTTCGATTCTTTTGTTTCGATACATTTATGATTATGATATTTTTTTTAGATATTACTCATGAGTACAATATCGATACTTTCTTATCGATACCGTGTCCCTACGTGTAACGCTATCCTAATCCGTCTTTCTAAGCCATGCTTCAGTACTGGTGTTTTCCTTTCCATTATAAAACCCATTGACAAGGAACACAGATATCCGTTGACAGGGATGATGTAACACAACACATATATAACAATCATGCTAGTAGAACCAATATATGTCTATAATAACAATTATAGATCTATATTTGTTCTACCAGCTATTTCAAAATTGGTTGTAAAAACTAATTAATATAAGTTTTTAAGCTAACATGGTCACTAACGGTATCATTACAATTTACAACTTAATATCAGAAACTCGAAACAATAAATACACATGGTAAATATCCCGTTTTAAGTTCTAATGAAATGAATTAATTCTCAACTTTGCCCACAATTTGGATTGAGACAAGCTTTATAACTAACGAACCAAATAATGTAAAAAAGTGTATACTTGTAGATTTAAAACAAGCTTTTGGCACCGTATCTATCAACTACTTAATTGTACTAGTGAACAATCAACATCGCACATCAACAACATAAATAAGAGTGACTCCGCTTAATATTTTACAAAACTATCTCTCAAAAAGACAGCAGCAGGTTAGGATTGGAAAATATAGCAGTGATTACCCTGATGTATCATTCGGTGTACTGCAGGGAAGCGTACTAAGTCCTACCCTATTTTAAAAATACATTAATGAGTTCTGTGACTTAAGCATCAAAAGTGGCATTTTTTTTCTTACGCCGATGATACTACTATCGTCTTGAGTGGTAGTTCCTGGCAAGACGTTGAGTATGAATATATTTTATTAATTTTACAATTGCTTAACCGTAATTGGTTTCATATTATTTTTGCATTTTCCCGTTCTGCCAATGCTGTGCACTTTTGTAAGTGATTTATACTCTGTGTCTAATTCTATAAAAAATAATTTTTATATGTTGTAGTGAATATGTTGAATAGAATGCATCTGTCTCCTCTATGTCTATATTATATAATTTTGTATTTATCTGTGTTGTATTGGCAACAAAGTTATAATATATTATTGTTATTAGTTTGTAAGCCATCCAAAAATAAAATAAATAGATGAATGACTGGAATGAAGGAGTGGAATTGCCTGCCGGAGTCAGTTTCCTGATAGCTATAACCTGGGAGTCATTAACCCAAGAGTGAATAGGTTACTTCTAGGCAAGCGTGCTTCATCTTCGACCACATTCTTGCTTAACATCAGGTGAGATGCAAGGGCGGATCCAGCTTTGGTGCCAGGGGGGGTCACATAATCGTGGTCGAGTTACAAGAAGTTATAATTTATATTTCCTGACTCCGCTGCCACATCATGGCCATCCACTGTCGATATTCGTTTACAACGACAGAAACTGGAGTATTATCTAGTAACAATGTTTAAAAAATTTAATTAGTGGTCCACCTAGGTCCTGGACCCAGCCCAGGGGGGGGTCATGACCCCATGAAAAAACTGCCATAAATAAATAAATGTGATGAAAAAACTCACGGTAACGACAGCAGGCATGGCGAGTTGTGGGTAGGTGTTGGCTGAGACATGGACGACTGCGGCGTTGGAGGGCAGCTTGAGTCGCAGGCAGACGTCGTCGGGCGCCGCCGCGAACATGAGCGGGGCCAGGTGCATGGTGGAGGCGCGCGGCGCGTGCGGCTCGCTCAACAGTTGCGCCGGCGTCTGCCCGAAGCTGCGGATCTGGTCCTCCACGGCCGCGCGCGTTAACGCCTCCGTGATGTGATCCACACGAACCGCGCCCTCGTATGTTAGGTAGTAGAACACGTTCGTCGCACGCACCGCTTCAGGACCTGGAAACGCGTTTACTCAACATTTGTAACTTATCTATAATATGTATGTATTTAAAAATATATATGTATGTTTATCAGTTGTCTAGTACTCATAGCACAAGCTCTGCTTAGTTTGGGACTAGATGGCGTTGTGTGAAAGTTGTGGAATATTATTATTATTATTTAATTTATTACATTTTATAAACCTATTATTTACATTTTCAAATATTCCTATAAAAACAAAAAACATTTAAAAATATAAAAAAAACTGTAGTATAATATTGATATTTTTCAACACGTACGCAATAAACACTGTGCGTACAACAGTTTTTATCAAAACACAGTCGCGTTTGTCTTTCCTGAGTTTAAGTTCAGCGTGGCTCTGCTAGAGAGTATGCTCTGTAGCAAAGTCACAATCAATGTCTATTTTATCATTACCTAATGCACGTACAGTAATGACGGTATGCGTACATTATGTTCGTTACACGTACATCATTTTAAGATATAATTGATCGACTTCTAATATGGTGGCTATGCGACAGAGCATGACACAAAAACATGATTTAATTGTGAAGATTATGTTTTTGTTTTATTTCTCTACCGCTATAACTAACACTATTTAATAAGTCATTATGTTTCCTACACTATGGACTCATGTCTGCAATGAATAATTTGAGTGTTAATGTAAAATGTAGGGAAAATTAACAATTGCGAATTTAAATATAACAAAAATGTCTTAAACTATAAACTGATCTAATACACAACCCACAACATTTTCCTCAGATTACTGTAAACATTTAAATGTATCTGTGAGCAGACATTTGCAGAGTTGTTCAACCAAACTATTAATTCCAATAAACAATACTTAGACTAATACATAAAATTTAAGCTATAGTACACACACTAGTTTTTTAGGGTTCCGTAGCCGAATGGCAAAAAACGGAACCCTTATAGTTTCGACATGTCTGTCCGTCCGTCCGTATGTCACAGCCATTTTATTCCGAAACTATTAGAACTATACATGTAAAACTTGGTAGATAGATGTATTCTGTGAACCGCTTTCCGATTTTAAGAGAAAATTTAAAAAGCATTTAAAATAAAGGGGGCTCCCCATACATGGAACTGAAACTGAAAATATTTTTTTTCATGAAACCTATACGTGTGTGGTATCTATAAACAGGTATTTAAAAATGACATTAAGGTTTCTAAAATGACTTTTTCATAAAGTTAATCGTTTAAAAGATATACGCTTCCAAAGTGGTAAAATGTGTGTCCCCCCTCTAACTTCTATAATAATGAAGTGAAAAATCTAAAAAAACCACATGTTAATGTAAACTTTAAACCAAATTTGGTTTGAACGAGATCGAGTCGGCAGTTTTTGAGATACAGTATATTTTCTAAAACCGCAAATATAACTTTGTAATTCATACAAATACTATGAAAAACAAGGTTATTTGGCGTAGTTGTAAAAATTGTAAATAAGCTAGTTTTAAGAAATTTTTAAGGTTTTTTTTTGTCAATTAAATATATTAAGTATATTATACACTTCTGGACACATCTATTGGCCCACCTTAGAGTTTAGGTTTCGATGGCCCCTACCGAAATATGATTGCTAGATTGAACAAAAACTGTTGATGCAGTTTTAAACCTGATACATTTTACCATCTTTTTCGATCGTATAGTTTTAAATTTGAATTCAGAATACCATACGACATGGACCTACGCCTAACAAGTCGGATATGCGCCTTGTTAAAGGCAATTAATTTTTGAATAAAAAACATGTTTTATCAAATAAAGGTTTAATTTAATAACGCGTGTTGCCTCCATGGGCATCTACTACAGCTCTCATACGATTAGGCATAGAGTTTATCAACCGCTCTATGAAATTTTGAGGGATCATCTCCCATTCCTCTTCTATGGCAGTTTTCAACTCCTGCATCGTCTGGGCAACTGGCTGACGAGCCCTAACACGCCTTTTTAGCTCGTCCCACATGTGCTCAATGGGGTTCATGTCTGGGCTTCTGGCTGGCCAGTCCATAACTGTGATGTTCACATCCCGAAGATATTCCCTGACGATGCCGGCCGCATGGGCTCTTGCATTATCATGCATAAAAAGGAAATTTGGGCCCACATAGTCCGCGTATGGTATCACGTGAGGTTCTAAGCACTCACGAATGTATCTTTCAGCATTTAATGTTGGCAGCCGTGGTCCTGTAACAACCTCAAGTTGAGTTTTGCCGCTCGCGGATATACCGCCCCAGACAGTCCATGAGCCACCGCCATAAGCAACCCTCTCTTCAAAGCAGCATTGTGCGAAACGCTCTCCCTTACGCCGGTAGACCTTCTTCCTTCCATCATTGCCATGTAACACAATTTTAGACTCATCAGAAAAGAGTACACGGCTCCAATCTTGCTGTGTCCAATTTAAATGACTGCGTGCGAAATGAAGGCGCGCTGTTCGGTGGGCTCGCTTTAGTTTGGGCCCATTAGCTGGCTTGTGTGGTACCATATCGCGTTCTTTTAACCTTCTCCGAACAGTTCGAGCGGTCACAGATACTCCGTGGAAGTCGCGAAGTTGGTTTTGTATCTCAATGGAGGTAAGGTGACGATTTCTCAAGCTAGTCGTCACGATGAATCGATCCTGCCTTTCAGTTGTGACCCGAGATCGTGGCCTTCCTTGGCGACGAACAAAGCCGCCAGTCTCTAGGTACCTCCGATAAACATTTCGGACCGCAGATCGACTTAAATTAAGTTGAGCACTCACGTTTCTTTGGCTGTGTCCGGCCTGAATAAGTGCCACAGCTTGGGCGGCGACTTCAGGTGAAGTATCCATAGATTATTGATAGAACCTCACCTTAATGTTAAGAATAAGTAATGTTTGTTGCAAAAGCAAAGATATCAATCACTTTTTCAAGAATTAAATCCAAGTAAACCAATAAAACCAAGTTTTCTTAGTATTCGATTGTTTGATATCAACAAACAGGCTCCAAATTGTCTTTTGTTTCTTTAAATTCTGTGTTCGAAATTAAAAAAAAAGACTATTGAATGAAATTGTGAATGTGCCAGGTTCAAAACTGCATAAAAACTTTTTGCTCGACCTAATATAAAATTTTAGCTAGGACCAAACGAAACTGAAAATACAAGGTGGGCCAATAGATGTGTCCAGAAGTGTATTTATTATAGTTACCACGGAACCCTTCATGGGCGAGTCCGACTCGCACTTGGACAATTTTTTATTTCATGTTTTGTATGTGTTGTAGTTGTGTATGTTTACTAACAAAACAATTCTGTGATCTGATTCATTAAATAACTAATAATTATTATTAATAACTCATTTATAACTCAGTTAGCTAGTTATAACTTCTTTTGTGGATATTATGTACTAACCCTAGTCTAAGCATTATACTAACACATCTATGGATTTTTAATTATCTGAAATAAAGAATTTGAATTTGAAAGCTCACCTCTCTGTTTGTAACCGAATATGAGATCAATCCACTGGTGCAGCTGACAGCTGACGAATTCTGACTCAAGTGCCATGCGGTTGATTCGCACGAACTCTTCGGCCGAGGAGGCCCAGGGAGGCAGCAATACATCGCCTGATGGAGACTCCGGGATGCCCAGCCGGAACCCTGAACTGTTCACCAGCATTTCCGGCAAGAAGAACAGCTCGGGTATTAGCTCCTGTGCGTTATGAAACCCGAGTTAATACTTGCGTTCGTGCCAAAATATCATGACAGTGCTTTCAATGTCAGGGTTGCGGGAATGTAAGTACTTGAAGGAACAGGCAGAGCCGGATTAACCCTGTCAGAGGCCCTAAGGCAATAGCATTCTCGGGGCCCCTTTTCTTACTTTGACAGCCCAAATCGTGTGTGAATTGAGGAAACGCACATTAAGGGCTGTGGTTTTTAATATATTTGTTTATTTATTCCCAGATTTGTTCTAAAATTGTTTTAATTCTACTACTCAATTTAACGATTTGTATTTTGTGAGATAACAGTGAAGTCCCTAAATTCACACGCACATCAAATTCTCGTTCAAATAAACATGTTTTCTTGGTGCGTGCACTGGACCTGGGCCCCTAGTTGATGTGGGGCCCCTAGGCAGTTGCCTACTCCGCCTAATGGTTAACCCGGCCCTGGGAATAAGGCGGGTTTTTAGTCAGTAGAAGTGTGACACTCCCTTTCCGCTTCACCCCAGTACGAAGAGCCCTTCATATTTTCCCCCGGAGAAAAGCGCTTTTTCTCTATCACTCTATGCATCAACATTCAAACCAATCACTCTTTTCAATTTGCAGTTAGTCACATGCGTGTCACCCCTTTTCATCTCCATACCAAGATAGGCGTCTTCCTTTCAATCAAAGCTAAGAATCTAAGATGGTGATTGTCTTAAACAATAAAAATTCTGCTGTCAGTTTACCTTGACGTCGGATGTGTCTCGCTGGCAGTTCTTCCACGACATAGCGATGGAGGAGAACAGTCTGTTGGGGTGGTCGAACTTGCCGCCCTGTAGCGCCAGGAACATTGTCGTCATGGGCTCCTGGTGGAAAGAGAGATTTGTCTTGCATTGAGAATGTATTTTAAATGATATTAGGTATTGGTAGGTGATTCTGCCTGCGGCTTCACCCACATCTAAAGTTCTGCATCACGTGTTCCAGTTTCCGAAACCAATTTATAGCCTATAATAATATGTTGCTCAGACTTAATAGCTATATAAAAAAAAATTTCAATCAAAACTGTCTAGTAGCTCCGGAGATTAGCATGTACAATCAGACAAACAGAAAAACAGACAGACGTTTTTATTTTAAATTCTTGCTCCATTACTGTTTAAAACCACCCCTCAGTAATCTTTTGTAAATATATTCAACGTGCACAGACACGCTTTTCTTTATTGTTCTATTATGTGTACTTATATTGATTGATTAAAATATATAAGAAACTGTTACGAACACCGGTGTAAACGATTATATCATTTTTTAACGTTGAACATAAGACGTAATATAATTGACGTATGTTTTTAAGTTAACATAGCAAAGGCCCGATTTATTGTTGAAATACTCAGCTTGTACTTAGGTACTTCTTCACGTTCACACTAAGTAAAACAACAACCTAAGTAGACGACGACCTCTGTTGCACGCACCAAGCGCATTAACAAGTACAAAAATAAAAACAGGTGCTAGAAAATGTGCTCAATTATTCCAGAAATGCTTTAATATCGTAGCTCAAGGCACGACCCAGTTACTGAGATCTCTGGTACTAGATTGTAAAAGTCAGAGAAGCCGTCTTTCCATGTAAAACACTGGTACTCAACTGCTTCCAGTTAGAATACAGGCCAACCCAATATAGTTGTGAAAAAGCCAAGCAGACAGAATGTCTTATTACTGTCAGGCAGTTGTCCCACCGCCGACAATGAACGAGTAGCGAGTAGAGCTGGAAATTTCAAAACGAGTGGCGAGCAGCGAGTAGTGACCGTGTAGTTCCGATACTTCTGTCACTGGGCTATTAGCGAATGTGCGAGTGCGACGGGCGTGTACTCGCACCATGCACAATACGTGTACTTTCGAAGCCGCACTACAGAGAAATGACCGCTAGTTGGTCTCTGGGCGTGAGTTCTGACAGCCAAGCGAGTATCTGGAGCGAGTACTCGCCGGCAGTCTGAACAGTCAGCGATCGGCTATTAATATATGCATTTCTCTTGTTTACACAGAAAGTATATCTATTGTACATATCTTGAGCGAGAAATAAGCCGACCGCTGGCGGTGGGACAACTGCCTTATTACTTTTTTGTAGCTTGATTTGTTTTATTTCATCTTTAAAAACTAAAGACCTAACCTATTTCATTTAGATGCTTGCGTTTATCCCATAGATATCCATCATGTATTTTCCGAAAGATATTTTTAAAAACCGCATTCTATTTCAACCACTTTTTATTTTATTTTTTCCCGTTATTACTGTCACACACAATCACTGCGGGGACGCACATCTGTCGCGACATGTCTGTAAACGAATGTTTAGACGTTCCACGCTTTTAGTACGGACGCCTTTATTTAATGAATGCACTAATTTACTATGATCGGTTGCAAAGCGAGCCCCTTTGAAGATGTCCTTTATAGCTACAAGAGCATTGTTTAAAGACTTAGAGACTCTTACTTGAAATAACTAGTCGACGACTTGTAAATTAAGTGTGCAGGATAGATAGATGGCTCCATTAGAAGTTTGTGCGATTGAAGAGAATTATTTATGGAATGGTTATAGCATCCTTGAGTTTGTGAACTCCTAATATCTTTTGTTTCCATGGTCAATTAGATGTATTGTTAATTAAAGTTACATATAATTGTTATGATTGACTGCCTCGTTGGCGTCGACTGCTGAGCATGTGGTCTCGGCTTCAATTCTTGGGTCGGGCCAAAATTGGGTTTTTAACCGACTTCTAAAAAAGGAGGAGGTTCTCAATTCGGATGTTTGTTTGTTTTCTTTTTATGTTTGTTCGGGCATAGCTCCGTCGCTTCCCAACCGATTTGAAAAATTCTTTTTTTGTTGGAAAGGTATACTTCCCAAATGGTCCCATGAAAATTTTATCGAAATCGGTCAAGCCGTTTCTGAAAAATCAATAAAAGTCTAAAAAAATATTTACATTGACGATCTTTTCGTTTTCGTTTTAAAAAAAAAGATAATACTAAATCAATAACACCGACTACCGAAATTAAAATTATTTTTGGCTTTGTAGTGTTTTGATATGGAAGTCGGTTTTCTTTTTTGCAAAAAAGTTTTTTTCTATACAAAAATCTCAGTGGTGACTCGGAGTTTGAAAGTTGGCGGAGGCAAACTCAACTAATTATAAACACAAATAGACAGATAAGACCAAAAGATAATCTGCCGTTAATTATGCAGCAATTGACGTGTTTAACGGAGCGTGATGAACTATAGTAGCAATAAAATAAATCAATTACATTGTTAGCACTGTATTTATCGAAGATTGAAGACCTATTCGTTGACACTGAGATAATCAATGGTGCATTTTACCGAATGACGTTCTAGTATACAACATGTACTTAGACGTTAATTATTAGAATTGATAATAGTGTGAGAGAGAGAATATGTTAGATCAGTGTCTGTTTATTCTCTCTCTCTCCTTTCCTCATGAGAGCAATGGTGGCCAGAGTACTAGTTAGGTAGCCACATTATGTGATTTTCATTTCTAAAACAGTGACGGAAAACATCCTGAGAAAACTGGCCGGAATGTTATATAGTAGGTACCGTATAATCTGAAGACATTCAATCAATCAATCAATTTATACATTTATACAACATGGCCCATACAAATAAAATACATCCTATTCCAATAAATAACTATAAATAACCAAACTTATACATATTATGTTACACGAGTTATCGGCGTCGTGTGTCGCGTAATGTCCGGTAACCGGCCTCAAAAACGCCGGAACATTACTCCTCTCGGCCAAAATTCCTCCTTCAAGAAATTTTCATTCGATACGGTACGGGTAAGAAAAAAGTTAATATTTGGCTCCATTGAACTGTACTAGATGGCTCACTACCCTCCATTATATCAAGTATTGTGTCTGTTTCATTTAATTAGTGTACATTTTGACAATAATTTATATCTAGTCAGTATATTATAAGAAAAAGCTGCTGATTTTTTCCTTGGCTGGAGACCTGGTGATTTGTGTTACAGCAAATTTTTACCCAATTCAAACACCAGTTCCTCACAAATTAAGAGATGTATAGCTTTTAATTGTAAGTAGTTTTAAGTATTATATTCGTTATTTTTGTAAGAAAAAATCATACAATTACCTACTATGTCACACCGAATCCAACTTTGATAGTCGCTGCAGCTACTCAGATCAAATTCAAAATAATTTATTCCACATAGGCTTGAGTTATAAAACATTGAAGCGAATTCGCGGTTCGAATTAGTCGTTTCTTTACAAATTCTTTATTTACTAATTTATTTATTTACACTTTATGCACATAGGTACAAAGACGGACTTAATGCTGTAGGCATTCTCGACTTTTACTTTTTATTTCAATTTTTTTTTAATCTAATTTTATTTAGGGGCATGTCAGCTCCATCGTACCCTTTTACATAGACTGACTTACTAACACAGTATTAGTTTATAATATTACTTAAAGTTATATAGTAGCTAAAGAATTGTCCTACACAAATAACTCAAATTCTTTAGCTATTATATACCATAATTTTAATAGCACAACTTCTTAATAATCTCCGAAGATAGTAGAGATAAGATTGATTGGATTATTCCCACATCAATTTTATTTATTTTATAATCTTTCAAAAATAACCCGCGTTCTACTCCGTTCCGAGCTTCTAATTGGTTATTATACAACTCTTTTACACGTATTTTTTCCGGTTATTTAAACTAGTTGAGGCCGGTGTTTCCTAACTGACTACTCTGAGAAGAAACACTGAAACAAACTCAGAGAGACTCTTTTGGAGTCTATACAATTTGTATTAGTCAAATCATATGAGAACCTTGTAGGTGATCTTTTGAGGCTTACTCCAATCTGTACCTATGCATCTTAGCATACAGATTGGAGTAAGCCTGTATGGAGAACCACAAAAATGAGACCACAAGACATTAATCAAGAGAGTGTTTCATTTTTAAACAAGAATCTTATTCGTCAGGCAAAAAGTGCACAAAAACGAGCGTGAAGTTATTTCAGACGGCTGTTCCTAATTAGATTCGCACGGGCGACATTTAATTCTGTCGCCAAATGTTGGATGAACGCCGATGTGCCATGTATTGCCACAAATCATATGTGCACGTGCCATTACAGGCAACACTCAATTACTATTTAATCTTACATGCAAATGTGTTGCCATACCGAGAGGCGACGAGTTTCAATTTCACTGCACACAATTTAATATGTTAATAACTTTAAGTTCTTTTCAGTCTATTTATTTTGATGGCATTTGGATTATTATTCTGTTTTACCTAGAAGTTTTATATAGTTATGTTTTCGATTTGCAAGATTGCTTACATATTATTTCTCACAACTTTGTGCTTCTGTTACTACCTAAGTATATAAAAGACACTGTCAATTTTCATTTATTTGAAAACCAAAAGAAACAAATATTTAATTCTTAAAGCCTACTATTCTGTTACTGATTATTTAGATACTACATGCTAATATAGATTTGTAAATAATTAATATGTAATCTTATAACACGACTACTCTAGTCGTGTTGTCAAGTGTATCTATCTAGTATTTGTTATGTTGTTTGTTATTGTAGTTGTTATACAGTGTGTTAGGTTAAACGAGGGACTTATTGAGGGAGGGTATTCAGTATTCGATTCTCGTCCCAAATATGCGAAAAACCTATAACCTAAATTTTTGACGTAATTGTCCAATATAATACATTTATCATGTACACTGAGGCGCAAGAGGTGAATGAACTTGTAAACAGTACCTAAAGTAATCACGTGGCAAAACACGGCCCGATCCTGCCAAAAAAGGAAGCTCGTGCGTAAACTCCGCCCCCGCGGGAGTTCCCCCAAGGAATTTTGGTATGGTTCTGTCTGTTATTTATCAGTGTTTTTTTTTGTTCATAATTTTATTAGTATCATGTAAGCATACACTATTGTAGGTTTGAATATGTCCCTCGTTTAAACTAACATACTGTATGGGCGGTCGCTTTATGTGTAACACTAGAACTCAACAGCAAGCACGGTTAGACTGGACCGGACCGGACTGGACTGGAGACTGGAGCCGACCCAGACATAGCTCGGAAAAGTCTAAGCAGATGAGGATGAGTCTATGCAACATATTCATTTAAAATAAATTCAGTATACTATGTAATGTTCAAATACAAGTACTAAGTTATCATGTTTGCTAAGGAGGTTGCCAATTGAATAATAGATAATGATGATGAACAATATACTCACAATGCGAACGAGCCAGTTGAGAACGAAGGCAGCAGTGGAGTAGTGTGTCCCGTAGTGGAAGGGCGGCGTAGACTCGTGCTCCCAAGTGTTGTACCGCTCTTCAAAGTACGCTCGACGACTGGGGTTCAAGGCTCCTATGGGCTGAAAATGAGCACAACATAGTTAACGAAAACAGATTTTTTTTAAATTTATATATTGGTTCGCGTTTGATCACCATCTCACTTGATGGTAAGTGATGATGTGGTCGAAGATGTAACACGCTTAAATTAAAATTCGTTTATTTCGGACAACCGTGATCCATATTATCAGAAGCGCATCCAGAAGAGATTTATGAACCTGAATGAACCATTTAGTTTACTTTGCAAAAACATCTAAAATCTATCTTAGCTACTAAAATCACTCGAGAATGAAAGGGATACTGATGAAGTCATGACTTAATATTTTTGTTTAAAATTATTCAAAGTAAGACAGACAGTCCCCAACTTTCCGAGTAAATTAACTATAAAATTCCCATATAATCCATCCCATCCGCGAAATCCAATTACGCTCTTACAGCCTCAATTTCGAAAAACCGTGTTGGATCGAATTCCCCAATCCCAAGACTAAGCAGGCTTCAGAATGAGTTCGATGATCGGTTTGATATTTGTTGCTCTTCACTTTAGCAGTTCAAGCGTCAAGTCCACCTAACAATCAAATAACTAAAAAAAAAACTATGTATCACATTGTCACCACAATCATTCTTTATACAACATGTAACGGAAACCCCATATCTATCCAAAAGGAGTGAAGACAACATCTGGTATGGAGTCTCTATGCAAAGTTTCAGCTCAAAATAAGTGACTCACAGAATTGACCCCAAATTATTGATTGTTTCTTGAATACCAGTAATAACAAACGTGTCGCAGCACTATGAGGGTCATCACTTTCCACGTCACTTGCAAATAAAACGATAATTATTATTGTCTTCGTTCTTCTTAATTTGAAAAATTCGGTCTCTGGTATCAATGTATTGAAATTTCTAATAAGCTCCACACATGTACAAATAGTATTAGAAAACCCTTGCATATCATTTGTTATCATCCAAAGAAGCCGTGCACTTGGTATGTATATACCCTTTAAATTACATGTTGTATAATTTCACAGTAAAAACCATGTTATTTGTAGCCAAAGCACTTTTTTACTTGTTACATGTTGCTTGTTGTGTTTACCGCCTAATATATGTACACTCGGTCTAAACTATTGCTGCATGTAATTATAACTCTGTATTAGTGGCCAAACAAAATAAATAAATAAATATTGTGTCAGTATTACAAATAGCTTTCATTCTAGTATTAGCAATGAATGAACATAAAATAACAAAATAGAGTACACTTCAAGCCGACGATGATCGGGCAGGAAAATATGTTTCCTCTCAATTCGGCTTCCACATGAAATGTTTGTGATTCGGAGTATAAACTTTAATTTAAGTCATCATGTCTTTTGCAAACACGATCATGATAAAATTTAGCTGACATTTTTTTTTAAATTTATTTCCATGTCTATCTGTCTATCTCTGGATCGCAGGTAAAAAGATAGTCTTAATAAATAATTCTAATTTTAAAATCATAGTTAAATTATCGCAATTAGTACCGTTATTGCACTTAAGCTTCCTTTGTGCACAAGTTGTAATAAATGAGTTTTTCATTGGATTAATCTGCGCAGTAGCCTCCTGGAGAAATCCCTTTAGGATATTTCGTAATATCTGGTGCTGACGATGTACCAGGCAATCATAGGATGCCAAAGTGTTAAGATTATGTTTACATTTTTTTGTCAGTGGGGGCTTGTGTCTTCAAATGGCCGCCTGGGCTTTTTGGTTAAAGACCAAGGTGTGCGGGATTGCTACCTCACTTAAACCGCCCCTCAGCACCATCAGCACATAGAAGATGACCTGTTACCTCTTAGACGACCACTCCGGAACATCCTCTATGCAACACCTATTAGGGCACATCACTGTGCACGATGGCACGTGGTCACTGAACCATCGTATTCGCTGGGTTCACTCGTCGAGCGATCAGATTCCCCTCTCTGATTGCCCGTGAGCTCGGAGATCCACCTGCTTTAAAGTAAAGATTTTGTTAACCTACCTTTGACAGGTCCCTGTAGTTAGAAGGCTGGCTCAGGTCCAACTCTTCGCTCTCATAGTTAGTCAGGATCCATGGGAACACCGGGTATTGATTCAAATCGTTGTATGTGCGCCCTGTCGACAAAAATGTAACGGTTAGGTTATTTTTTTACGGTTTTGTGTGTGTAAACTGGGATTTAGTTAAGAAATAAACCGTCTATACATACATAATCATAAAATTGAAGTATCTATTTGTGATTTAAAATTAACTTTCTCAAATACTTATATTTTATTTAAAACCTAAAAAATTCGTGATACTAAAAATAAAATAACAATATTTTTTGTTTGTCTGTCTGTCCAGTCTAATTTAAAGAACGGCTGAACCGATTTGAATTGGCCTTTCACTGGAACATAGTGGAGGTTAATCAGCAACACATAGGGTATCCTGGAATTCCCAGGGGATTAGGATTTACTGGGGATAAACCACGAGAACGAAGTTATGGGCACAGCTAGTTTTCAATAAATTACGCCGTCGATTAATTTCATGACAGTTTTGGCCTAAAATTAAACGCAAAGAAAGTTACGGTGCCAGAATTATAAAAAAAAAACTAAAAACTTCATAGCATGATAAGGTAATATAACTAAGACATAATTATGTTATTAATAGTAAAAAATTTGATATCAATAGTAAAACAATGCGATAAGGCACCTATACGAAACAATTGAAAACCACAAAACTTTCTAATAGTTTTCGTCTACGTCACTAGATCGAGTTTCCCCTTTGACAATGGTCCGAAGCATGGCAGCGACCTCTCACTGCGACTGCGCAAGAGTTTGCCAATCATCCTTCGCAAATAATGTGTTGATGTGACACTTGACTGATTAAGGTATTGACCCTGTTTATACCTACTTCGCGCTGATGTTATTGTTTTAAATGGCGGCGATGGTGACGAAACATGACAACAATCAAATTGTTTTGCGTCTGATGAAAGCTACGCAATTACACGCAACTGAACCGAGGCGGTCAATGTTTACAACATTTTTCACGCGTAAAAAGAATAATTGAAAGTGAGAATGGGGACAAATTACTCAATATTTTTGGTTTTAAGTAAGACGTTGTTATAGGTTATAGTTGAGAAAACAGTGGTTTTTAAATGACAAATTTGACAGTTCAGTAGTATGTATAATAAATATAATAATCTTCCTGCCCTTATTCCATTTACTTGGGGTGGGCTCAACACGTTTACGTCTTTCATTCTCCCCTGTCAGACGTCATAGCATCATTTACTTCTTTTATTTTAGAATAGAATAGAATATTATTTATTTGCAAGAATACGAGTACAGAAGGTTGATAGGTATACATTAAAGAGTCCATCATATTCTACCAGGTAACTGCTAAACTAAGGAGAAAAATACCCAAATTGCTATAGGTGTGCCAATAATATTGGAAGAGTTCCCTGGATTATGAGGTAAATAACTTTAATTTCGGAAGTCGGTGTAAAAACAAAAAGAAAATACAAAACCAATAACACCGACTACCGAAATTAAAGTTATTTTTGGCTTTGTAGTGTTTTGATATGGAAGTCGGTTTTATTTTTGCAAAAAAGTTTTTTTAGTGTGTCGGTTTGTAATTTATCTAGTTACAAAAGCCAAAATGTCAACTACTTATCATCTTTTACAAAATATTGCTTTTCCCGATTCAGAGCTGTTCATTTTTGAGGAGTTCTCCTGGTACTTCACCATCAGCTCTACATCACCATTTGCATTGTGACGAGCATAAAGTGCTTAACATCCATATTATTATAAATCCATATCATATATAATAGTAATCGAATCGCAATCCCCGAAATACAATAAGTATTGAGTAGTTTCGGTGGCCATCTATGGTCTTCATCATCAGTTTCACTTCCCTAAATGGTGCTTTTCGAGAGCAACTGCACAAGGTACGATAAGAAATACCCAAAACACTACAGGTGTGCCTATAATATTTGAAGATTTCCCTTGATTACTCCAGGATCCCATCATCAGATCCTGATTTCATAACAATGGGACCAACTAGAAAGTATACCCTTTTAAACGAAAAAATAATTTTCCAAATCGGTCAAGCCGTCTTCGAGTTATGAGGTAACATACATAAAAAAAAGTTCAAGACGAACTGAGAACCTCCATGTAGTCAATTGATAAATAATTAAATCTTCAGTTGATATTTTTTCTATTCTAGTCTTAGTATTAGTAGTATATCAACCTATCTACTACAATAATTATAATTAAACATTTTATGCAAATAGAAAATAAAACCCGACTACGACAAAAAATCGATGCTAAAAAGGATGAAACAAGATTTTCAGGATGCTGAAATAAACAAGGTTACTGGAAAAACAAGAACAGAACAAAAATAAAAGCCGTAGTCACACGTCACGTTATTAATTGTTTTGTTACGGTTGATATCCTATATAACGTGTGACTACGGCTTTTATTTTTGTTCTGTTCTTGTTTTTCCAGTAAACTTGTTTATTTCAGCATCCTGAAAATCTTGTTTCATCCTTTTTAGCATCGATTTTTTTGTCGTAGTCGGGTTTTAGTTTTTTTACTTTTTATTATTTAAACTATTTTGGTGTTAAAATACTATTTACTTTATTTTTAATAAGTTCAAGTGAAGCCCTTTCAAATGATACCAAACACGGTATATCATCTTACTTTTATTTTTTACACATGACTTTTTGACCGCTAGAGGGCGCCACGTTAAATTTAAGCAATATTTTTGATAAGTAAAAGTGAAGCCCTTTCAAATGATACCAAACACGGTGTATCTATCTTATTTTTATTTTTTTTTACACATGATTTTTTGTCCACTAGAGGGCGCCACTTTAAATTTAAGCAATGTTCTGGAAATGTGCATGTGACGCCCTTTCAAATGATATCAAACACGATGTGTTTATCTTATTTTTATTTTTTAACACAACACTTTTTAGGCCCTAGAGGGCGTCACATTGGGTTTTGTGACACATCACGTAGCCTATGTTCAGCGCACGGTCAAGACGGTTCTAACGATACCTCATTTGTCGAGTTCCGATAAGCAGCTTTGGAGCTATGAGGGAACAGATGAACATACACACATACATACATACATACATACATAGCCTGTCAAAATCATAACCCTCCTTTGGCTTTGCCGTAGTCGGGTAAAAATAAAAAATTATCCAGTAATAAGTATGTTTACATATGTATTTATCGGTAAACACTAGTAGAAAAAGTACGTTGACGTTTGAAACGTAATGTTTACGTATTCTTCCAAATATAAGGAACGTATTTTTATAATATCTTATATACCTACTAAGATCACATAAACAGTAATAAGTGATGACGCAAATGCCACGTTCCAAGATTTACTTAAAATAAAAACAAGGAGTTTTGAGTATAGGTATATCTGATAGAAGCTATTTGAAAGCGAGCTTTGTAAAGATAGATAAGTTATATGTTAATTAGTAATTTAGCTAGATGTCAGGAACTAGGTCAACTATGCGTGTCTATCATATTAAGGCAATCTGAATGATTTACTGTGAAGTTCGTACTTGAATCTGGACAAAGAAGATTGTAGTCAGGGCCGGATTAACCATTAGGCGGAGTAGGCAACTGCCTAGGGGCCCCGAATCAACTAAGGGCCCAGGCTCAGTGCACGCACCAAGAAAACATGTTTCTTCGAACGAGAATTTGATCTCACTGTTATCTCACAAAATACAAATCGTTAGATTTATTAGTAGAATTAAAACAATTTTAGAATAAATCTGGGAATAAGTATCAAATATATTAAAAACCACAGCCCTCAATGTGCGTTTCCTCAGTTCACATACGATATGGTCAGTCAAAGTAAGAAAAGGGGCCCCGAGAATGTCATTGCCTTAGGGCCTCTGACAGGGTTAATCCGGCTCTGATTGTAGTATCAGTATTTTAATTATTATTATACTAGTGACTCGTCCCGGCTCCGCGCGCTCTCTTTCTGCTAATCCACACAAAACCTTAATAAATTATACACTAAAACCGTTCTCATTAATCCCTCTTTCAAATGGTGTATATCACCTGAAAATCTGTTCAGTAGTTCTTGAGTTGATCGCGAACATACTGACAGATAATTAGATACGGCATTTATAATGTGTACGGATACTTGCTCATATTATTACTAGTGATTCTATCACCTCGACCCTACAATTCACGGTCTTGACAAACAATCAGATGTCAGTGTAATATTTATTATGACTAACAATAACCTCATTCTGGTGCTCTCAGTAATGAATTCTGTAGTTGATAGTGAAACGCACAAAAAATCTATTGTGCAATTTCGAAGAACATCGCGATAATACAGATAGACACACGGCTATGATAAAAATTCGACATTATAATTTGTTAGGAATAGTTTAAACAACGCAGTTAAAGTGAAGGGTCATATCAAAATAGTTATTAAATCTCAAGTTGAGTTCCGCTGGGCCCAAAGATGAGTGTTCGGTAAACCTATTCCTTTTTCTTCTTTGAGTAGATAATACATAAATCATGGTATAAGCCATGGATTTATGTATTATCCTACCTACCTATATATTATGTTTATATATTATGTTGGACCAAGTGGGTAGCTACGCTAGTCGCGAGTGTCGCGACCTCAGAGGCGTTTATCTGCTCTTCAAATATGCAATTTTCGGCATTTTGGACACTCGAGCAGTTGGGACATGGTTTGCTCGATAGTCTTAGAACGACCATACTCGTCTTTCACATGGTATAGTCCTCGTCACGTAAGTTGGCAAGGTTTTGGCGTAGTGGGGGTAAGTTCGCGCATCGTGCACTTAGTGGAAGAAAAAAGTGGTCACTTTTACTGGTTGCCATTATTCTATGGTTATTGCCATCATTTATTTTTAATCATGTCTGTTCAGAAGAATGTTAAAGAAAGAAGAGGAATTAATTCGTTAATTCGGTATTATAAATAAAATAGATATAATACATAAATACATTTAAAAGTGAAAACAATGTATTTAAAAAAATCATTAAAAATAATATGTTCTCGTCGTCACAATTAGTTAATAAAATTGCTAACCCTTTTATTCTTCTTTTTTCCCGGTGTCCTAAAGACAGTGACGAATTCGGAATTTCAACCTTTCGTAACTATAGTGTCCAACTGTTCTTTCTGGCGTTTTAATAGTCTGCGTAAACCGGTATTTGGTCCTGGCATTGTAATCAACTTAACAAAAACTAAATTTAAAACAACAACTCGTTACAAAAACAAAGGGTAGGTACAACTTTCGTGTACGCAAGTGTATTCGGAAGTAAAATTGAGAATTTGCTTGCTGTCTCCTTGTTAGCAGTAAAAAGGGATGTTTCTTAAACTACTGCTAAGTATTTTTTGTGTAGGGGTTTTTAAATTTTTATTTAATTTTTTACATAGAGCGACTGACTACCCGGTTACTGGGTAACATGATACTCCTTGGCAAGACTGGTGTCAGGTTTTATACCTTTTGACAAACGCGATTAACGGGCTAACATGCTTTACGAGGCACTTCGATACGTTAGTATCAGGAAGCGTTGCTTAACCGGTCTTTCTCATAGTATAATGTCGCATAAATCTTCAGTCACAATAACCGAAGTTAACAATGTCGGTTAACGCCTCGTTATCCGGTGAAAGGAGCTATAAATATCAATATAGAGTACAATCAATGTATTGTACTGAGGAAAGAGTTGCTTCATCTCTAAATAGGACATTATTACGGCTGCATAATTTCCTGAGAGACCGGTACCGAGTTCCAAAGTATGAGGAAAAACAAAATTGTACTATTCAGAAAGAAACAATGGAAATACCAGAGTTACTTTAAACTTCGTCTAATTAATTAGGAAGACTATCTCACGGCTCATATATCTTTGATGTCTAACAAAGGACAATGAGACAAACAGACTTCAACGTTACGTATGTTGACGTTAACGAGCATCTTCTATAGGTTAAAAGAAATGGAATTACGAGGTAACAATAACAGTGAAATGTTTATATTTTTAACCGACTTCTAAAAAAGGAGGAGGTTCTCAATTCGGATGTTTGTTTGTTTTTTTTTATGTTTGTTCGGGCATAGCTCCGTCGCTTGCCAACCAATTTGAAAAATTCTTTTTTGTTGAAAAGGGTGTATTTCCCAAATGGTCCCATGACAATTTTATCGAAACCAGACAAGCCGTTTCTGAAAAGTCAACAAAAGTCTAAAAAAATATTTACATTGACGATCTTTTCGTTTACTCTGCATTGCGTTTTTTGTTCGCGCATAACTCCGTGATTTACGAACCGATTTGGAAAATTCTTTTTCTAACAGACTTCTTGAACTTTTTTTTTATTTTTTTAATGTTTGTACTGCATATCTCAAAGACGGCTGTACTGATTTGGAAGATTCTTTTTTAGTTTGAAAGGATATACTTTCTAGTTTATCCCATTGTCATCACTTTAGGATCTGATGATGGAATCATGGAGAAATCGAGGGAACTCTTTAAATATTATAGGCACACCCATAGCGTTTGGGGTATTTCTTATAGTAATTTGTGCAGTTGCTCTCGAAAAGTACTATTTGGGGAAGTGGAACTGACGATGAAGATCACAGATGGCCACCGAAACTATTCAACAATAAGTATTTCGTGGATTGCGATTCGATTACTTGAATATGGATGCACTTTATGCTCGTCACAATGCATATGGTGAAGTACCAGGAGAACTCCTCAAAAATTAGCGGCTCTGCATCGGGAAAAGCAATATTTTGTAAAAGGTGATAAGTAGTTGACATTTTGGCTTTTGTAACTAGATAAATTACAAACCGACCCACTAAAAAAACTTTTTTGCATAAAATAAAACCGACCAAACATAACTTTGATTTCGGAAGGCGGTGTTAAAAAAAAGAAAATACAAAACCAATAACACCGACTACCGAAATTAAAGTTGTTTTTGGTTTTATAGTGTTTTGATATGGGAGTCGGCCTTATTTTTTGCTAAAATGTTTTTTGAAAGATGGTATCATCGATATTTGTTTAAGTATAATAGTATGCAATGCTAACTACATAGTCACGAACAGTTATGTTTTGTTTTAGTGTTATTATGTGTTATTTATATGAGTGATAAATCGGAGGAATGATCTGATTCAACCTTATACGAGATGAAGTGTGAAACTTGCAATCATGAGAATACAAAATGAGAGGTGGACGCCAGCCGTAGCATTTTTTCAGACAAAGGTTTATTTTATTTTTTATTTATTTATTTATTTATTTAGGATCTCTAACAAAAGATATAAACAGTTCATAAATATTCAGGTTATACAAATTATGTGTTTTGTAGGTGTACTCTTTCACTTATAAGAGACCACAGCATGCACGAGATAAAATTAATAACTAAGCTAAAAATATAAGTTAATTGAAAATTAAAAAATAATAATTGTAGATATGAATTAGATATACATAAAAAAGATTAACACTAATTATAATTCAAATATTTTTCCAAATGTAACTAGTATAGAAATTGGTCTATATTAGGTTCTCTTAAAGAAAAGAGATATCTTTAAAAAATAGTCTAGAATCACTTTCTAAAATATCGATGGCATTACGGTTAGGGTTGCCATACGACAGGAATTTTCCGGACATGTCCGGTAATATAGGTCTTTGTCCGGAATGCGGAGAGTCAGAGATGTCAGGCATTAATTCAATTCTCAATTTTTATTGAATACCTTAAACTTGCATAGTCGGTAGGGAATTAATTATATAAGAAACAATTATGGACCCTATCGGGAACATCATATATCAATTGAGTGTTTAATTTGATAATTTGAGGTATTCCTCGAAGCGCTACTATTTTGAAGCGCACCTAATGAAGCGCTCCTTTTTTATTCCTCGGAGCGCTCCTTTTAGTAGCGCTCCCGATACCATGTTATCGGAAAAGGAGCGCTCCGAGGAATAAAAAAGGAGCGCTTCATTAGGTGCGTTTCAAAATGCTTCGAGGAACACCTCGATAATTTTCATGATTAATTAAGTAATTAGTTGTACTGTTTTATTAAATCTAAACAAGGAACTGCATCAAACTAAAAACAAACAACCCGTTTCTATAAGCAACCATTTAAATTATTTGTGTAATGCAATCATAACTAAGGTATATCCCCAACGCCTTCTTGAAGCCCGTTCCCAAGTATCAAGGCATCATCGATCCCGATATAAATATGTATTGACGATCACTTATCTCTGGCCTGTAACCCCATCGTGCAATTATCATTATATGCGTGTCCGCAGCCATTGTTGTAGTCACGTGGTCACGCTTTTCCCGTACCATGCAAGCCGGCTAGTCAGTTCAAACGCCTGCCAACTTTCATGACAACCGCATCTCTTGACGATGATAGTTGAATATAACCACGAAAATAAAAGAAAAAGTTCACAATACCGTTGTGCATTGACACAGTGAAGTGAGAGTGGCGTTCGCTAGTGAAATATTACCGTTGCGTTATATTTAGATAACAATGATACAGTGAGTGAACGAGACCGAGCTACCTGTCAAAATGTTGTGGAATAAGGCTGTGGAGCTGCTGAAGAGGTTGGTAACCTTCCCGTTATGATGTCCTGGTAGCATGAATGAGGGTCGCACTTATGGCTAATAATTCCATATACATAAAATTAAAGTGTATGTGTCTGTATTTCTATATAACTATTTTTTCTCAAGTGCTTATTTATAGTTATTATTTACACGACACTAAAATAAAAATTTGTCGGTCCGTCTGTCTGTCTAGCCCGGAGTCCGCCTAATCTCTGGAATTCGTGTACCGATTTTAATAGGACTTTCACTTGGAGATAGAGTTATAAATAAGGCCATATTTATTGCTTGACTTAACTTTCCGAGAATTCCCTACTTTAGGCTACTTTATCCCGGAATTCCCGCGGAATCAGGATTAACGCGGGGAAAACCTCCCACGTGTATGAAGCCGCTGATACAGCTAGTTATAAAATAAAACAAAGTTGTATTCTCAAGGACAATTATACCTGAAATAAATACTATTTTTTTTTCAAAATTATTAGTTACTATCTTCTGCCCGCGGCTTCGCTCTCATGAAAAGTATTTTTCAACTAAAAATATAGCTAATGACACTCAGTAATTATAAAAATCTCAGCACGGTTCCAAGTTAAGAGCGTGTATTCGATTCGCAACGAAAACAACGTGTTTTCGAGTTTTTTCGAGAGCAATATCGTAATGACGTTCGATGTCACTCAGTAACTACGTAGCATTCTAATGGTGAAAGAATTTTTGATAAGGTCCAGTAGTTTTTGGGTTTATTTGTTACAAACATTCAAAAATACAAATCTTACCTCTTTCAGTCTAATCAAATGTATAAAAATCTCGTGTCGAGTTTTTGTTATGGTACTCCTCCGAAACGGCTAGACCGATTTTCGTGATTTTTTGTGCATATTTGGTCTGAGAATAGGTTGTAGGCAATTTTGTTTTACTACAATGTTACTGATATGATCCGGAATTTGGAATAAAAACTACAGTTGAAATTTCAATGAAAATCATGATGTGAATTTAAATATCTAATATTTTCATTATGTTAGTAGGTGAAGATTATAAGAAACATCGTTTCAAACTACGAAAGAATCTATACATGTAAAACAAATCGAAGTGTCTGTCTGCGATATTAAAATACAAATAAATATTGTAAATTGTTGTCTGTTTGTCTTTCTGTTTGTCCGGCCTAATCACTAGAGCGGCTGAACTGAATTTAATAGGTCTTTCACTGGAAGATAGAGAAGGTTATAGGACAATATATAGACTACATTTTAGATCGGCGTTTACGTGTGAAATACAACGTGGGCTTGTCATCGGCTCCCACTAAAACAAAATTCCACATCTAGTCACTAATAAGCTGTTGTAATTATAACAATTAAGTTGTTTACACACATCGCTATTTTTACGGTGTAAGGAACCTGAAAAAATTGCACATTCCGCCGACAAGGAATCTTATCAGTTATCAAGCAACTAACGTATAATTGCAGGCAGTTGCATCAACCTTAGCAATAGGAGCCAATTATGACATAACGATAACCAGCTCTGACGAGAACAAATTAGGAACGGAAGTTTTATATGCACTTGTTTCTTTTTAAACCCGTTTCTGAATCGAGAAGTTGAAATCAACATCAAAAACATTATATCACAAAAATGTGGTAATTCGTATCAATAAATATCGGAATGTTCTTAAAAAATGAGTTAATAATAGAAAAAAATTAGTTCAAGATTTAAAAATAGGCGACAACTTACCTTTGTGCTCCCAATAATTGAATGGAATTTTATTTTATTTCTTTGACATTGTACTAAATATTTATTGGCATTGTAAGTAATAATTCTTGACATTGTAAATTTGTAATGAATAAATAACCTTTGACATTGTGTTTGATAGCAGAAAATATTGTATTGTTTAATGTTGACATATTATGAGGAGCTCGTGGCTAAATACAGCCGCACATTCAAGGTTAAGCAACTCAACGCCGGGGTCGATGTGTGGATGGGTGAACGTGGTAGGCTATTGACGCTTACAACTTATTTAGTTCCTTAAGACTAGAGTTAGTAATTGGTACTTATAATTATGTTAGTAGGTAAGGACAAAGACTTAGATATTGACAAATTACGAAGAAAAATTGGCCAAGTGCGAGTCAGACTCGCCCATGAAGGGTTCCGTAGTAACTATAATAATATAATATAATATGTATATTTATTTGACGAATAAAAAAAGACCTTAAAAATTTCTTAAAACTAGCTTGTTTACATTTTTACAACTACGCTAAATAACTTTGTTTTTCATAGTGTTTCTATCAATTACAAAGTTACATTTGCGGTTTTAGAAAATATGCTGTATCTCAAAAACTGCTGAGCCGATTTCGTTCAAACCAATTTTGGTTGAAAGTTTACATTAAGATCTACAGACATGTATTTTTTTCTAGATTTTTCACTCCATTATTATAGAAGTTAGAGGGGGGACACACATTTTACCACTTTGGAAGCTTAAATCTATTAAACGATTGACTTTATGAAAAAGTGGTTTTAGAAACTCTTATGTCATTTTTAAAGACCTGTCTATAGATGCCACGCACGTATAGGTTTCATGAAAAAATATATTTTCAGTTCTAGTTCCATGTATGAGGACCTTTATTTTAAATATTTTTTAATTTTTTTCTTAAAATCGGAAAGCGGTTCACAGAATACATCTAACTACTAAGTTTCCGATGTATGTATGTCTTAATAGTTTCGGAATAAAATGGCTGTGACATACGGACGGACGGACAGACAGACAGAGAGACAGACAGACATATCGAAACTATAAGGGTTCCATTTTTTGCCATTTGGCTACGGAACCCTAAAAAGGAAACAACAAAAAACAAGGCGAATGCACGTCGTGGTCGTGGCAACAAGGCTCCCACTCAGCATAATGCTATGCCATAGGCATGCGCACAGCACGGCGCTGGTTTTCAGTGGTTGCCTTAAAAATATGACGTACGGAAAAAAAAGAAACAGATAGGTATGTCGTTCCATGTAAAATCCTATTACTCAGTTGTATCCGTTTAGACTGGTAGCTGACTTCAAACATATTTAGGAAAAGGCTACACTGCAGGTGATCAGGATAAAAGTACAAATTACCTCTTTAATTCTTTGAAATATTTGAACGCTGGAAACCGCAGAATATTTATGGATAGCATATTATATTAACACCTTTGTAACAACAATTAAAATCGCAGAATATTATGGACATCAATTATATATAATTATTATTGTAACACGTCTTTAACAAAAGTGAGTCGTAGGAAGTGAGTAGGTCGTTTCCTATGAAAAAGAACTGGCAAGAATCTCCACGGTTTCTTTTCAAAACTAAATCTATTTTCACAATGCTTCCATAATGCAGTTTTTTTAGGTAAGAGAGGACATTTTATACCAATTAACATGGTACAATTGAATTACAGATCAAAATGAATCTAAAAGTTCACAGATTCCGTCACCTAGCCACCTCCCTAAGATCCCTCCATCACTAACGTCTGAAAGTTACGTAAGGATGTGTCAAACCATACTTAAATGCCATGGTTTCACTGATGCTAATATCGTGTTTTCTTTCTTTAAAAAAACCGGTGGTTAGTCAAGATATTTGTGCAGAAGAGACAGGCTGGTATGAATTGCAAGATGAATGAAGTTCATTCGCAATAGTCACGATAGAGAATGTTTTAATTATGTAAGTGAATTGCTAGTGAAAGTCAAATCGTATAATAGACTTTATTTTACGCTTTTATATACTTCGTCTGTTATTTAAAGACTAGGTAATGATTGTAGTTTCCTGCAGGTAGATTCCTAATTGTCTTTATTTGTCTCGTCTTTAATTGTGCTCCTTCTAAATTTTATATATTTTTTTATTTTTCAACATAATAATGTATTTTAAATAGCTCATTTAAACTTCAAATATAAGCTAAATTTAGATCATACTAGCATATACCCGCGAGTTAGTTCGCGTGGGAGGGTTGTGTCCGCGTTATTCAGATCCGTTCAGTAGATTTTGCGTGAATGAGAAACAAGCATCCATTTATCTATACTAATATTATAAAGCGGAAAAGTTTGTTTGTTTGCTTGAACGCGCTAATCTTCGAAAGTACTGGGTGGATTTGGATGCAATTTGGTATGGAAATAGCTTGAAGCTTGAGGATGGTTATAGGCTACTTTTTACGCGACTGCAAAAAAGGAGAGTTATGTTTTTACCGTGATAGAATCCACGGGAGCGAAGCCCGCGTGAGTACTAGTAATACATATTAGTAAGAACGATTTGAAGACGATCCTCATACATTTAGTTGAGCAATTGCTGGGCAGATAATGAGTTCTCGATACTACAAAATAGTAGGGAACCATGAGGGAACAGCAAGTGCAATTTTTAGAATTCGAAGGTATTTTATTTTCGTTATCAAGGGGAAACCTTTAAAATGCGCCTGGAATTTTGGGGAAAAGACGAGTGGAATCTTTACCTAACTAAAACCACACCCCGGTCCATCAAATTCATGGTGTTCTATCCTGTGTACTAACAAACTACAGGATATTAAAATCAACAAAAAGTCAGCTATATCAATGTAGTTAGAATGCTGTTCCAATTACAACACCCGGAGGTACAAATTACGATTGTTACGGTGTTATAAACAGGCTGCGTCGCGCGCCGCGGCCGATGAAGTGATCGGGTGCTAACAGCTATGCTTAACTGTCGCGTGATACCGCCGTGGCTCCCGTGAAAATGTTAGTTATTTATTATTTATTTAAAAAGGAGCAGGAGGAACTCGTCACTAAATAACAATAGCCACAAGGCTCAATTTTAAAGGTTAAGCAACCATCTTAATATTATATCGAGATTTCTCGGTGCCTCCAAAAGCACTTGTATATCTTTGAGAGTCCTTGCAGGTAGAACATCAACATCGCCGTAACCCCGGCAAACCTAAGACTATTTCGATGGTTCGGTCGTGTATGGAGTACTGCTCTCATCTTTGGGATGGATCTGCTAAATACCAACTGGACGCGCTTGAGTCTATCGAGAAGCGGGCCAAGAGACTCATTGGCAACGATGCACTGGTCGAGTCAAAGCTCCAGAGCCTTGAACATCGACGACGAGTTGCAAGTCTATCGGTTTTCTATCGGTTACATTTCGGAGTGTGCGATGGAATTACACAGTCTAATTCCGCCAAGCCCGTTCCATCATCGGACTACGAGACAAACGGCGAAGCGCCATCGTTACATACGCACAAAACGTTTTGGGAATACCTTCATTGTGCGTACGGCTAAGGAGTAGAATTTCCTGCCGGAGTCTGTGTTTCCCGATAGCTATAACCTGGGAGTCTTTAAGTCAAGAGTGAATAGGTTACTTTTAGGTAAGCATGCTCTATCTTCGACCACATCATCACTTACCGTCAGGTGAGATGGTGGTCAAACGCGAACCTATTTTTAATGAAAAAAAAAAAATTTCAAAATATACCAATCATGACTGTTACTACGAGTATCATAAATCAACAGGATAATCTACAAAAGTACACATAACTACACATTCAAATACATTTAAATTGGTACTGTAAACACATCTGTAGGTCAAACAAATATTTGCGATAATACGGAACCAATTCACGGCCCTTCTGTACGCAAGGACGGAACCTTGCGCCACTGTGCTAAATAGGACCTGTGGATTTTGGCACCAGGGGACTAAGGATGTTGCTGAGGGTACAATAATACGATGCGGAACTGTTGATGATATTGGTGGGTTAAATCGGAGAGTGGATAAAGACGTATATCGAGGGTTTAATGCGAAAACCTGCTAACATTAAAAAAAAAAAATTAGTTTTTTTTTGTTCCCTAGGTTCTGTTAAAACACTATAATATAATCTTTTGCTTTTATTACATATGAGCTCGCTCTTGAGCCCGATCACCTGATGGTGAGTGTATGATGAGGTGTACGATGGAATGAGCGAGCCTAGATGTTGCTGTTCAGTGTTCACTCTTGCTTTAAAGGCTGACGGGTCATGACGATTAGTGAACACAGGCACAATAAACGTAGAAGAAAAACGCTTAGAAAAGCAAGAACACGGGAGCGTAGCATCTAGAACATCTTTTTGGAAATTATTCTAGAACAGAGTTTTACAATGTAATATGTATGTATATGTAATGTATGTAGTAGTATAAGTATAAATATTTTTTTAACATAGCAAATACTCAGATCCGGACATTTGTAGGCTATACGAAAATTTGTTTTGGACCCGCGAACCCGCGACAGGCAGTGCAGTAGCCAATTGCTCAACCACGGCGCCATCACCTGTGTCGTCATCAGAGCAACACGCGAAGATGTCCAGTAGAAAATATTTTTCGTACTTATATATTGTAGCCTTTAGATTCAAAGTAACAGGAGCCCAGTTTTCAAAGTAGGTCTATCGTAAACAACAAGGTCTTTCAACCCCAAACTTAAGATTAATGCAAACAGGAGTCAATTACTATGCACACGTAACGATAATCGTGACGACACGCATTCATAGATGCGCCTGCGCTTACAAACGAGGAATCCCTGCTCATCTATCCGTGGCAACAGATTGGCCATCTTTAACATTATTGTATGTTAATGAAGTACACTCGAGTTTATTATTCTCTGGTATTGATAAAATTCTTTGTTGATTGCCATTTACAAATTTATTTTCCACAAAACAAAACGTATTCTTTCAGCAAAATACTTTAAGTGATCGATGTTTCGTTATAACAAATTGTCTTATCTTAGAATAATGTTTCTTCTTTTCAATGAATAATGGTTTTATAACCTTTTCATCCGACATTCTTTACTCTTCAATTCCCGTATCTTAGATAGATTTAATACTAATGATTGCCACAAAAAAAAAGGAAAAATATCAAAAAAACCCTTAAACAAACTTATCCACGGCTGGCACAATTCCACCTAAACCGATAATTATGGTGAGAGTAATTTTATTCAATTGTTTTTTTTTTTTTATTCAGAACAGGCTCGTGTTTGACCACCATCTCACCTGATGTTAAGCGATGATGTGGTCGAAGATGGAGCACGCTTGCATAGAAGTAACCAATTCACTCTTGACTTAAAGACTCCCAGGTTATAGCTATCGGGATCGGGATCATTAGTTTTTGGCGGCCTTATACAACGTGTAACGGAAACCCCATATCTATCCAAAAGGACTGAAGACAACATCTGGTATGGAGTCTCTATGCAAAGTTTCAGCTCAAAATAAGTGACTCACAGAATTGACCCCAAATGATCGGTTTCATATGTTTCTTGAATACCAATAATAACAAACGTGTCACATCACTATGAGGGTCATCACTTTCCACGTCACTTGCCAATAACACGATAATTCTCTTCGTTTTCTTAATTTGAAAAATTCGGTCTGTGGTATCAATGTATTGAAATTTTTAATAAGCTCCACACATGTAGACATAGGATTACAAAACCCTTGCTATATCGTTTGTTATCATTCAAAGAAGCCGTGCACTCGGTATGTATATACCCTTTAAATTACACGTTGTATATTATAATATCATGTCAATAGGTAGTAAGAATGCCATGTTATGTCTAAATAAATAAATAAAATAAATCTCAAGGACCTTGAATGTGTGACTATACCCCTTGGCAAGACTGGTGTGAGATTTTCTGACTTCTAACTTCACGGAACGACTGTCAAAGATGAACAATTGACAGCCGGGAGCAACGACGTAACGTGCGTCCTAGGCACGGAGCTATCTCGATATACTGCGGCGCCTTCAAACGCCACGGCGCTGCTTTGTTAATCCATACAAATAAATGACGCGCGGCCGCAGCGCGACAGCAGCGTTTATATTTATATGGATTTTCAAAGCAGCGCGGCGGCAGCCAACCACGGACCGGCTTCGGCGAGATAGAACCGTGCAGCTGTTATTATCCTTACTTCCTTACTAATATTATAAATGCGAAAGTAACTCTGTCTGTCTGTGTTACGCAATCACGCCTAAACTACTGAACCGATTTTAATGAAATTTGGTACGGACATAGTCTATAGCTTGAGAAAGAACATAGGCTGCTTCTTAACGCGAAAAAGGGCTGTAAGGGGTTGAAATAGGGGAAGAAAGTTTGTATGGAAATTGCGTCATTTTTAAAGCTGGAAGCTTGAAACTTATTTTTTAGACTTTTGATTAGATATTAATAAATACGACATTCAAATTATGTATGAGTTTTATTTTCAAAATAATTAGCCTAAAAAATTAAAAATGCTGCCCAAAGTCACTATTCCGCGCGGACGAAGTCGCGGGCACAGCTAGTTTAAAATAAAAATACGTAAGCTATGACTGTTAATTCCTCCAATTCTAGTCAATAGATAAACGATTATACTTCACCTTTTTGAAGTCAGTTGTCAGTTGAAAATGTTGGCCAAAGGAGGTATTTTCATTAAATGGATTAGTAAAATGTTGTAAGTGGTGTGACATGTTTCCACAAAGATATAAATATATATTTATAGTTTTTTGGCTTAACCACGTCTTCACTAAAATGAATGAAGACAAAGAAACACATGAGCACAATACTTTAATCTGCGTATTACGTCGAGTATTATGGCAGGCGTTATAATAGTTCACGTAGCGCCATCTAGAGAGTGAGGCTAGAACGTATTTATGCAGTACCTGAACATTACAGTTTATCGCAAAATTTTACAGTTATGCAGTCCCATGGTTTCGCAGAATTCAAAATCGATTTTCTCCTCAACTATTGATATCAATCTATTACATTACGATATACACGTTATTTTCCTAACTACATGTACGGTGCACGTACATGAATTTTCAAAATATTGGTTTGTTTTAAGTTAGCCAGTAGGCACGCGCATGTGCAATTGGAACGCGACCTACATTTGACAGTACATTGACACTTTTACATTATTCTATGCATCTTTTTGCAAGGTTACTTTTAAATAAATTTACTTTTAATAATTAGTGTTCAATTAGACGTGGTTTGGGTCGGACTACTTGCATTTTCATTTCGTCTCATTTCGTTGTTCACTCATTGACATTTGCATTCCTTTACATTGATATTTGACATCCATTTATGCTAGGGATTCACCCTCGAGTATAGTTTTCGTAACTATTGCAAGTACTATTGTCGCGCGGGATCTGTGTCGTATGTACATATATGCCACGTGTGTTACCGTGCGGGAGCATTCGGGAAGACAGCAGCGAGCCAGATTCCAGAGCGTCACTGCACTGCATTTGGGTACAGGGAGTCGTAAAATTCAAGTAAGATCGTTCATTTTTTATCTTACGGATTTACGATGGAACCTTTAATCGTGCGTCAAGCGGAGATCTTCGAAGAGGTGAAGAAGATCCACTGTAATTTTAAGAAGGATTCGTCGAGCAATGTCGACCACCGATTACCTTCGTGACAGGCTAGAGCGAGTAGATTTGCTATGGGCGGAGTGTGAAGAGTGTGAAGAAAATATTCGCCAACTGAGCGCAGTAGAAAACAAAGGCCATCAGTATTTCACCGGTAACATTTACGAGGTCATTAGGAGTTGGTAACACGGAGTGCGTCAGGAGATTGCAGCGTTTGAGAAGAAGACTGTTGCCGGGCCCTCCAACGCCGGCCATAGTAAACGTAGAATTTGACAAAACCATGTTCGAGTCATCCATTGAAGCCAGAAGAGGACAAGCTACTCGAGTTACAGCAGTTGCAACAAGCTAACTTCCGTGCATTCACTAGGCTAGTGGATCGAAACCTAGACGACGTGGAAGAAAAATGGGAGATTGAGGATTTGCTGAACACGGTAGAGTTCCAGTGGACAGCAATTAACAAGGTGCATTTACAAATTGATAGTGCCATTTATGCGTCAACCGAACTTGCAAAAACAATCTGCATTCGACTTCAAGCGGTTGTATGACACTAGTAACAAAACCATAAACGCGATACATAACTTGGGCGTAGATAAAAGCTCGTGGGCTCCGGTTCTAGTTTAAGTCTTATGCGAAAAATTAGGCCTCGAAATGTATTCAGAATACATGCAGTCCCGGTCGAATACCGACAATCATTTTATGGACTTTGTCGAAAACAAATTTATGGCGTTAGAACCATTGCTTCGGAAAACATCAGAAAACGGGAATAAACCTGCATCAAAACCACTGTCAAAGAAACCTCATCCGTTCCACAAAAATTATATTTCAGCCAACTCACAACCTAGTAAAAGTTCATTGCATTATTGTCGTAACTTCCATGCGTCAAATGCTGGGCAATACAGCAAAATTATTTGTCCATTGTGCAATACCAACCATGCATTATTTCAATGTGCTAAATTCACTGACATGCTTAGCTCGGAGAAAATATTATTTATAGAGAAAAATAAATTCCTTTACATTGACATTTGATATCCATTTATGCTAGGGATTCACCCTACACTACACATTCCTAAATAATAGGACATTTCAGTGGAAAATTGCTTTCGCATTTTGTTTAAGTGGTAGCGTCTATACAATGTTTGTGAGATCTTTAAATAAATAAGTTTTAGTATTTATTAAATGGGCATTAAAATAAAAAAAATACAATAGTGTCCAATGTACTTAATTTTGAATTATTATCGTTAACTCAAATTAAAATTGCATAACAAATCAATTAATACTTTTCTAAATATTATAATCAAACCTATAGTTGTTTATTTTCAGCATAGTAACAACGGTCTCAAAATATGAGTAATAAATGTATGAAGTAAATTAGATAATTGAGATCCACTATTGACGTCTATTCAGGACGGCTTCAAGTCTTTATTACCACTTTTTAGGGTTCCATAGCCGAATGGCAAAAAACGGAATCCTTATATATCTGTCTGTCCGTCCGTCCGTATGTCACAGCCATTTTATTCCGAAACTATTAGGACTATACATGTGAAACTTGGTGGGGCGTTCCATACATGGAACTGAAACTGAAAATATTTTTTTCATGAAACCTATGCGTGTGTGGTACTATAAATCATTTTGAGGTTTCTATAACAACTTTTTCATAAAGTCAATCGTTTAAAAGATATACCCTTCCAAAGTGGTAAAATCCTTGAGATCATCGGAAAATCTAGAGTTAAGTATTCGTATGCATTCCACTTCTTTCTTTGACAAATCTTTTACTATTCAAGCAGCTCGTTTGTGGAATGCATTACCCATAGAAGTGAGGCGTGCTCAAACGCTACCAGCGTTCAAAAGAATGGTGAAAGAGCATTACCTCTCTCTATAACTTTTCCCCTTCTTTCTCAATTAAACATGTATTATTTATTAGTATATGATTTTGGTATTGTATGCATTTTATATTATTATGTTCAATTAAAATTACGATGTTTGTACACTGACAGCCGTTAATCTGTCTCCTTTAAGTTTGTCCATCCAAAGGTTGTCTGTAAGAGATCGTCCTGTGCGATAAGACTTCCCATTGTACACTAGTTAATTTTTTTTGTATCCATAGAAATATTGTAAGGTGTACAATAAAGTATATAATAAATAAAATGTGTTCCCCCTCTAACTTCTATAATAATGGAGTTAAAAATCTAAAATAAATGTGTGCTGCATGTAGATCTTAATGTAAACTTTCAGCGAAAATTGGTTTGAGCGAGATCGGGTCAGCAGTTTTTGAGATGTAGCATATTTTCTAAACTAGCAAATATAACTTTGTAATTCATACAAACACTATGAAAAACAAAGTTATTTGGCGTAGTTACTACGGAACCCTTTATGGGCGAGTCTGCCTCGCACTTGGCCAATGGTCAATAAGTGGTATAGTTAACTAATTTTCAACATGACACTAGAGAAGTTGTTGTTGTTTATTTTTCGCTTCTAATATTTTATTTTTAACCTGTTCTGGGTCAACAAGATATATGCACGCTCAGTCTAGTTTATGACCCGTTGGTGGTAACTAGTCAAGGACAAGTTAATGTCATGCTGTATAAGTTATAGTAATTTAAAATAATTTGTAATTTGTTCCACGATCTACTCACCTTTCACTTATCGTACGGAAGGCAACGCGGTTACCACAGACCCAGTTTATAAGTATTTAATTTCTAACACAAATCTCAAGTCAAAAGCAACTCTTATTTCGTTTTTAACCAACTTCAAAAAAGGAGGAGGTTCTCAGTTCGGTTTGATCTTTTTTTTAATATATGTTACCTCATAACTCGAAGACGGCTGGACCGATTTGGAAAATTCTTTTTTTATTTGAAAGGGTATACTTTCTAGTCGATCCCATTGTCATCATATTAGACGATGATGGAATCACAGAAAAATCGAGGGAACTTTTCAAATATTATAGGCACACCTATAGCGTTTTGGGTATTTCTTATAGTACCTTGTGCAGTTGCTCTCGAAAAGCACGATTTGGGGAAGTGGAACTGATGATGAAGACCACAGATGGCCACCGAAACTACTCAATGATAAGTATTTTGTGGATTGCGATTAGATTACTTGAATATGGATGTTAAGCACTTAATGCTCGTCACAATGCATATGGTGAAGTAAAGCTGATGGTGATGTACCAGGAGAACTCCTCAAAAATTAACGGCTCTGTACCGGGAAAAGCAATATTTTGTAAAAGGTGATCAGTAGTTGACATTTTGGCTTTTGTAACTAGGTAGATAAATTACAAACCGACCCCACTAGAAAGCGTGAAAAAAAACTTTTTAGCAAAAAATAGAACCGACTTCCATTATAAAAAACACTACAAAGCCAAAAATAACTTTAATTTCGGAAAACGGTGTCAAAAAAAAAACAAAATACAAAACAAATGACACCGACTACCGAAATTAAAGTTATTTTTGGCTTTGTAGTGTTTTGATATGGAAGTCGGTTTTATTTTGTGCTAAAAAGTTTTTTCAAGTGAAATATACTTTATACTCTCGTTGCCTTTACTTAACGTTAAGTTATCCCCAAAATGTTTATATAATTATTAAGAGCTGACTGCTCTTGACTATGATAGTAACTGATAGATGAGGTCTACGATGAAACGGGCGAGCCCAGAAGATGCCTGTTCACTCTTGCTTGCCTGGTCATATGTGTTACGAAATACAGAAGTAACGTACTAGAATTTCGAATATTGTTTTAACCATTAAGATTATTTCTTATTGTTGTTAGGCTCGCTTTGAACTATCATCTCACTTGATAGTACCTAAGCGATGTGTCGAACATGAACCATGTTTGTCTAGAAGTAAGCTATTCCTTCTTGACTTAAATACCCCAGGTTATAGCTATCAGGAAACACAGACTCCGGTAGAGAATTCCACTCTTTAGCTGTACGCACAATGAATGTGATTCCAAAAACTTTTTTGTGTATTGGTGGGATGTCCACCATGTAACGATGGGGCATCACCGTTCTTTATCGTTTGTATTATAGAAAGAGAAAATAAATACTACTGACCTGCAATAGTGTTGAGGAACATGAGGTACTCGAAGTTGGAGATCTCCCGTCGCTGCCACTTCTGCGTCATGTTCGAGTTGCGCATGAGTTGCCGCGGCGACATCATTGATGCGCGTCTGAAACAATGCAACAAACACATGATTAACTATTCAAAATCAAAATGAAAAATATTATCATTTCTTAAATGGGCACTTATAAAACGTCAGAAGTTAGTGTACAGTTCCAAATTGGTCGTTTTTAACCAACTTCAAAAAGTAAAAGACATTGACATTTTGGCTTATGTAACTAGATAAATTACAAACCAACCCATTAAAAAGCGTGAAAAATACTTTTAAGCAAAAAATAAAACCGACTTCCATAACAAAACACTACAAAGACAAAACTAATTTTAATTTCGGTAGTCGGTGTTATTGGTTTTGTATTTTCTTTTTTTTTGCAAACACCGCCTTCCGTAATTAAAGTTATTTTAGTTTCTCAGAGTCTATAGTGTGCTCGCATTCACATTAAAAATTAATGAACTATCAATATGACCCTCAGGTCTGTAGGACTTTGTAGCTTCGTGACCCCTACCAAAATCGTACACCCCAAATAGAAAATCTTCTAAAATTTTGCAAAATAAGACGTTCCAAATATTATCACCCGATTTGCCAATAAAAATAGAAGACTTCAATTTGTATTGTGCAATAAAGAAAACTCATTTACTAGACATATTTTATTGTTAGTGACCCCCCCACAAAATTCCAGTCTGCGACCGTACCTGGTAGTACTATGCTGTCATTGATATCGAGTTTATCACACAAACCGTAAGTGCCAGAGATGATGCTCTATTAAGTCGAATGTTTGTTTCCGAAAGCTACTTGAAGCGCATCAAACACATTTTTTATCTCTTTTTTATTACTTATTTTTCGTTTTCGTTTCCGTTACTGCTTGTACCTTATCAGATCAGACTATGAATAAATATGAAAAAACAGTAAAATAAAAAACACAGTGGGTAGGCATTTATAATATTATAAATGCGTAAGTCTGTCCGTCTGTTACGTTTTGCGGCTTAACAGCTGAGCCGATTTTGATAGAGTTTAGCTTGGACGCCGTTGAAAGCCCGGGGTCAAACATAGGCTATTGCTAACTATCTTTAAGGGTCTGAAATAGGGGATGAAAGCCGTGAGTGAAAAGTATTTACAAAAAAAAAAAAACATGCGAGCGAATTCGCGGCTAACAGCTAACATTTTTTATTTTTAGACACACTGCTGTATATTAAGGGAGATAATTACAAATACACGTGTAGTTATAACGTTTTACGAGCATTTAAGATCAATTTGTAGGCGCGGCTCCATCAAAAGGTACTTTGTCTCGGTTCGATGCGTGCACGCAGAAACGCCGCAATTTAGAGATAGATCGCAAAAATTATGTGTTGTCTTCGAAATAGCGAACGATTATATTGGATAATTTGTTTTTGCCAACCTGACCGTGACGAAGTATGTGCTGGTGACCGCTAGTTAGAGTTGTACCAACCAGTGAGCTAAAATACACAGTAGTTGAGAACTCAAGGGCGTAAAAATTGATATGAAAAAGTTGGCAACAAAGGGTTGTCTCTTCGCTAAATACGATCATTTACAGACAAACTTTTGATAGATTTGAGAAAGAATGAAAAGCATTCTTGCTATAAAATGTTTATCGTACGAATTTGCAACGGACCCGTGAATCAATTCCGTCTTCATAGGCCCTCAATGTGGGCATGACAACACGATCAGATTTGCTGCAAAAATAAATACCTCAACCTCTTGTTCTGGGATGACAATTCTAGGAGGAACCTTCAAGGCTTTAAAAGGCAAAACATTTTTTTATATCATTTCACATATCCTACCCTTAAATTAAAATATTATTACAACTGAACTTTATAGCTCGTTGAAAAAGGACTAGATCTTTTATTCGGAGGGAAATAATTAATTGACCCCGCTGTGGATGGAGCTAAAGTGAGTGTCAGGCTTCTGCTGAACACCCTGTTCTTACAGTGACCCTTGAGTTCCGGGGCTGCGGTATTGCGTTAGAACATTCCCGCAACCCCGGAGAGGTCTTGATCTTATAACAATAATTTTTGTGATGACTAGTTTAATTCCTTTTGGCATTTTTTTTTCTACTAAATTAAAACGCAAATCAAAATGGTATACCTACCACTGGTCAACAACACGTTATGGAAATATTACATCTGCTCACGTTTGCGTCGTATTTAATTAGGTCCGAACTTTTTGTGTGTTTTGGCTATTTTCGATCTCCCTGTTGGGATCATCATGACATTGTTGGATAGTTTGAGATTGCATAATGTTTTACAATATCTTGTACATAAGAAAGATTAACTGGTTCTCGTGTTTTTCGCTAGACTACCAAAAACACTGAGTTATTTTTTGTAAAAACTAGTGAATCTCTTACGCAATATAAAAAATGTATAAAAGATATTCATTTCTATAACTATTATGTTTCAATTTCAATTAACTCATTATATTTGTTAGCTTAGTTGTTAATTTTATCGTGCAGCATGCTGTGGTTTCTTATAAGTGAAAGAGTACACCCACAAAACACATAATGTATACAACGTGTAACGGAAACCCCATATCTATCCAAAAGGACTGAAGACAACATCTGGTATGGAGTCTCTATGCAAAGTTTCAGCTCAAAATAAGTGACTCACAGAATTGACCCCAAATGATTGGTTTCATAATTATGTTTCTTGAATACCAGTAATAACAAACGTGTCACAGCACTATGAGGATCATTACTTTCCACGTCACTTGCCAATAACACGATAATTCTTTTCGTTCTTCTTAATTTGAAAAATTCGGTCTCTGGTATCAGTGATTCAGTGTATTGGAATTTATAATAAGTTCTACACACGTAGACTTAGGATTACAAAATCCTTGCCATATCGTTTGTTATCATCCAAAGAAGCCATGCACTTGGTATGTATATACCCTTTAAATTACACGTTGTATAACCTGAATTTCTATGAACTGTGTATTACCTTTCGTTAGAGATCCTAAATATATAAATAAATAAAATAAAATAAATAAATAAATAAAATATATTTTGGCTGTGTAGGTACAGCTACTAAGCCTTGGCTATCACTTGTAAAGCGTAAGGTTGAACCGACTCTCAAAGGTTATAGAAGGAGCCAGAAAAGTCGACATTATATCGCGTAACCCAGAAACTAAATAAAACTGGGCTGTAGAGATCAGAGAGGCGGTCGCTTCATGTTAAATTCGGTTGCATCAAGTTTGGTTGGAAGCCGATCCCGAAATAAGAAAAGGCGCAGATCAAATGGACATTAAAATAAAAAAAGACAATTAATAAATATCATTAGAACTTAAAACGGGATATTTACCATGTGTAATTTTTGTTTTGAGTTTCCGATATTTCGGCACTGTTGCAAGCGCCATGATCACGGATAAAAACTCTTTGTGTAGACTCGACACGGTGACTTCTGTGTGTCGGGCACAGAATCGAGTGTTTAGTGATACATGTGACGGTGGTAGCGGTGTCGCTAAAGCTTTGGTTTCCTAGGATAGCGGTGCCGTCAAATAGCGGCCGTTATACAGCGGTGAATGACGTCACTAGAACGTTGTCTATGTAAACAAAATGGCGCGGTTTCCTAGAGAGCGGTAACTGACACCGTAACGTCAAAACGCGGTGCCGCCATTTGCATGACGGCCGTCTTGTCGGTGACAAATGGTTTCGTGAACGTTTCCAAAGAGAATGTAATACACTAGATAGCGATGAAGCAGACAATGTGATGAAACGGCCGTGGAACTTTCCACATGTCGTCACCGTAATGACGGCCGTCTTTTTGCGTCCGTAATATTACGGCCGCTATATGACGGCACCGCTTTCCTAGGAAAACAAAGCTTAACAGAAAACGAACGACAAAGAGGGTAGACCGATTTGTCTGCTCATAAACTTCCACCCGCAATTACTTCAGTTCATCCGTGATCATGGCGCTTGCAACAGTGCCGAAATATTGGAAATTCTAAACAAAAACTAATCTCCTCTTTAACTCTCCTGTCGCAGGTCTGCTGGAAGAAATTTCTTGGGAAATAAGCAGCACCTTTGTGCTCTTTTGTCAGTATTTAAATTTTTTTCCTTTGTGTCATGTGTGTCAAAAAATACTTACACATGTTAAATATCCCGTTTTAAGTTCTAATGATACTGTTAGTGACCTTGTTAGCTTAAAAACTTATATCAGTTAATAAATATTACAGTTTCTCAGTATTTTTTTTATTTTATTTTGGTAATGAAGATATATTTCGTTTTGACCTTTTCATCCGAAACGCAACTCAAAGTAAAATTGCATAATAAATTAATTTAACATAAATATTAATTACAAATGGCAGATTGGTATCAGGTTTCTGTATCTATTGTGGATCTTGCGTTTGAGCGATTGGAATTAGGTATTTTATTTTCTAGACTCTATTTTAGTGATACAGTTTAGAGTAAATCAAAAATACATAATACATAAGTTTTACTTAAAATTTTATTTAACGACGAAAACAGGATATTATACCAGAGCGAAATAAAACAGTGACCTTTCCTTGACAATATTAATTAATTTATTCCATTAAATTTAACTAGTTTTTGTTTAAAACATAGAGAATTTACATGCAACCGACAAACAGACAGACAGACCTGACTATAACCAGTTCAAGTTTTAAACTTGGCATGACTCGTGTGTTAGCAAGGTATTCTGAACGATTATTATTTGACATCAGTGAAGAAAAACCTAGTGAGGAAACCGGTGTGCCCTCGGACCTATAATTCGAAGAAATGTGACATCCCTTACACACACTGGGACCACGTGGCAGATCACGGGACATTCCCTCTTATTAGGGACACGAAAAAAGTATCGATACTTTGTGGTATCGAGTACGTTTCGTTTCGATACCGATACTTTTGTACTCGATACTTTGTATTTGATACTTTTACTCAATGAGTACTTCTTGACAGGTATCGTATCGAATAAATCTTGGACGGCAACGCCATCTGGTTCAATTAAACTGAACCTTCTAAATCTAATGATTTACAAGGTTCAGTTAAACAATAAATAAATAATAATAACAAAACAATTTTCTAACGGCGAACGATCGAGTGATTGATTAGTGAAGGAAAGGATCTGAACTGTGAACAGAAAGACTGAAGGAACGATTTCGAGCTCAATGATTACATTGTGCTCGAAATCGTTCCTTCAGTCTTTCTGTTCTGTTATTATTATTTCCTTATTGTTTATAAGGTATAATGTAGTTCTTATAATATACAACGATATCCCACAAAACCGTATTATATGTATTATTCTTCGTGTCCGTCTCCCGATTTGTTTTTCTCCGGTTGATCGTTATTGTGCTTGACTACTATTTGACTTACTAAATGTGTATGTGTGCCATCTAAAAGAACCTATTGTTAATGTTACGTGCTGTATATCTATTAGCGATTGTACGGAGGAGGAATGGGTACTATATAATATGTTGCTAAAGGAATGAATAATATAATATTGCTATAATTTGTGAAGTCACAGGTGTCTTTTTTATAGTACTATTACTACACTAGTGTACTAATACCATTAGTGTTGATGTTCTGTTCTTCTGTCCTACTGTACTGAAGTTAAATTGACCTTACTGACTGACATTGACGGCTTGACGTATGCGCATTAGGCCCTAAGAAAAGTACTCGATACTTTGAAGTATCGATACTTTTGTTCGATACATTTATGAGTACGATACTTTTTTTTCGATATTACTCATGCACACACACTTTCTTATCGATACCGTGTCCCTACCTCTTATAGAAAGGAGGCCTATGTATCAGCATTGGCAACTTATAATTATATCTTTAATAATAATATTCCACAACTTTCACACAACGCCATCTAGTCCCAAACTAAGCAGAGCTTGTGCTATGAGTATTAGACGACTGATAAACATACATTATATTTCTAAATACATACATATTATAGATACATTACACCCCAGACAAAGAACAAATGATCGTGCTCGTCACACAAACATTTGTCCTGGGTGGGAATCGAACCCACGACCTTGCGCATAGCAGTCAAGGCCACTGACCACTAGACCAACAGGCTTTGAATTTTTATTTTTATTTATTTATTTAATAAATTTTATGTACAATAGTGGTACGAGGGCGGACGTAATGCAACAAAGCATTATCTACCAATCAACCTTTGGGTTAAAAAGTCTACAATGTGGTAGGTGTACAAGTAAAATAAATGTCATTATCGAAAGAATATATGTATAAATATATATATAATAATAAAATACATATATATGTTAAAATAATAGACTAATAAATACGGTGCTTTATAATAATATTTCTAAGAGAACTCACAATAATTATATTTATTTTTATTTTGGTCCTAGATCGACCTTTTCGGGTTCGAACCCTACCATTAAAACTATTGCCGTGAACCCACTTCAGACACATACATATGCCTTAGTTATTGCTGGTAATATGCACTTTGCCCACATTGCTAGTTCTCCTAAAAAAAACATTAATCCACAACGATGTTGGCTGCTAACGTTCCCTAGAGACTGGCGGCATTGCCACGTCGTTGTATGACCATATTGGCTGGCTTTTACTTTGGCCAAAGGCTATGGCCAAAATAAAAACCACGATAATTTGCCAACCAGCTTTACCATTAAACTATTAAAAAATTCTGCGGAGTACCTTAAGTATGAGATAGGTAATGCCTATCATACCCATTATCCTTACATAATATTATAAATGCTCTGTCTGTAGTTACACTTTCACGTCTAAATCACTTAACTGATTTTGATGAAATTTCGTACACAGATAGTGCTTGGCTTTGACTAACTAATAAGTACTAATAAGTTTGAATAAACTAGCTGAAGGCCGTCCTTCAGCTAGTTTATTATAAATCTAACTATTTATGGGTAAGCTAATTGAAACACAAATCAAAAATTCTAATCTTTAGACCGAGTGTTCTGATTCTCTTGATTAAATTTTATGACTGAAGTAATTGTTTTTTTCTCAGATGTTCATAACTCTTTATTACAGATAATAAGCTAAATATGGTAATGTACTTGTGGTGCCGTTGACCCAGTAATCTTGACCATGGATTTATCCAAAACATACCAAAAATAAGTAGGAAGTTAATACAAGCTGTGCCGTAAACAATTTGAGTCATATGTTGAGTAAAAGTTACCAGTAAAACCACAGTCGATGGTAACTTCCGTGTTTATCGATGTCGTTCACTTTCGAGAACAACACTACTATCGACCTGTCTGACAGTTACGTGTTCGACACTAGTGCTGAACAGTAATCTGATTTCGTGTGAAGGTCATGAACTTACTTTTGTTTACAATTTGCAGTTTTGTTTTTTCCGGATTAAAATGACGGCAGTTGTAATTATTAGATTTCCGTACCACAAAAGTATCGACAAAACAGTTGTAATTATGATCACTTAGTTGTCCGTCTGTCTGTCTGTCTGTCAAGGCCCTTTTATTTAACAAACTGATATTTATATGAGATACTTTCGTTTATAGTCTCTTTTAGCTGTGCAAGACCTGTAAGACAACGCTATAAAAGATATAGCTGTTTATGTCGCATATTTTGCAATAAGAATATGAAAATCTATAGGATACTTCCAGTTGATTGAATATCGTAATCTAGAACCATAAAAATTGATACGACTCACAATTGGCCAGTTTTTCTGGTACAAAGCTGATACAGAGATTCAGTTTAGCTGTTTTAGCTTAGGTCTTTCGTACAAGGCATGATTGATTGATTGATTCTCAAGTTCTGTACTCAATTCTAAGCTTATTAACGTATATTAATTTGATTGATAGGTATTTAAAATATACGTGACGGTGCTCACGTGAAAAGTACTTGTCCCACGTAAATCTATTACCAAACACCCAATTACACTAATCAGCAAACCTGCTTATAACAATAATCTAGGAAAGCGACGGTATCAGTTTTGCGTGTAAACTTATAAAGCAGGCGACACCGCGCGTGCGACTAGTATGCGCGATCGGTGTCAGGGTCAGCGGGGTCGTTGACCCGCGCCGCTGCGTCTGCGACTATACTGCGACCGGCGCGTACTCATGTGTGCACGTTTCTAAAGTGTTACTTTTACTATAGAAAAACAAAAATAATGATATCTATAAAATATGATGTTGAAAAAAAGGAATAAATTCCATCGTAAAAGTAAGCGCTATAAGCTAAAATTAAAAAGGCTAATAGTAAAAAGGTTAAATCTAGCCAGAAGACTGTGCTTTATCGTTGACCATATTAAGACTTTTCAAGTCAGATGCAAAACTGGCCTAACAATTTCATTTGAAAATATCAGTTCAGTACATTTTGTGCTCGCATCAGAAAAATGCTAGAAGTAGTATTTACGCGATATCAGTTTTAGTCCCATTCCGGGTGGTAATTTTAGTTGAATATAAATATTTATTAACTGAAAGTTATTAAAAAAGTTATTGATAATAATCAATAACTAGAATGTCACACTGTTGTTTGAAGTTAATTTGATAGTTTATGAAATTCTCTGTTGGAGTATTTGTTTCCTGATAACTATAACTTGGGCGTCTTTCAGTCAAGAACAATAGGTTACTTCTAGGTAAGCGTGCTTCATCTTAGACCACATCATCACATAGCATCAGGAGCCTATACTTATAGGTACTAATATTATAAAGTGTTTGTTTGTTTGAACGCGCTAATCTTGGAAAGCACTGGATGTATTTGGATGAAATTTGGTATAGAATTAGGTTGAAGCTTGAAGAAGGTTATAGGCTACTTTTTATCCGACTACAAAAGAAGGAGGTTATGTATTTATCGTGATAAAGGGAAGCGAAGCCCCGCGAATAAAAAAAAAACAATAGTCATGTAACTGTTACTTTCCTACGCCCGAACGTTTTGGCACCAGTCACCCAATTCGCAATAACCAAACATGGAGAAAATTGCAAACAAAGGCCAAAACTACAAGAGGTCAAAAGCCCACTTGAATCATAAATGCTGAACAAAAATATAAATTATAAATAGCGCCGATATCGATACCGAGACCGGTGAGTGGGTGAGTAAGTGGTCTCGATACCAGGGCACCGGAAGCGGATGAGAGGCCATAAGGCCTTATCTTGTAAATAAACAAATAATTATCTAGTAGGAAGTTAGGAACTAGCCGTTAATCTATTTTATTCGCGATTTATGAATTATTCAAGCTGTTAATCATATTTTGGCGTCATCGAGAGAAATATATCATGTTATTTATTTAATAAGGGGTTCCTGCCATTACGAACTCGTTTTAGGAAATAATGATTTCATAGTATCATTTATCGCTTGCTTTTACACTTTTAAACTAGCTGTGCTCCCGGCTTCGTTCGACTGGGAGGTTTTTCTCGGGTAAATCCCGAGATCTCCAGAATTCTGAGATAATAATATATGATTTAAATGTATTGATGAGTACCTGTAACTAGAGATAACTGTAAATATTAAAACGGTTCATGTCTTGGTCTGCTCAGTAGTGCAATATTGCGATACATTTCCTTAATCTGTTTCAAACCTAACAGGAAATTGAGTAACAGATCATTAACGTTGTCTGTTAATCTGCGCTTTAATACACCAATAATAACATAATAATAAAATCATTACACAGCGGCATTAAAACACAACAGTTGCCAGCTTTTACGAATGCTAATAACCATTTAATAAACAAAAGAAGTGAGGTAAACCTCTGTGGTACCTTGTGACCCACGCTTGACCAAACTTTTGTTCCGAGTTCAATTTGTGACCAATCAGGGAAGGTCACAGATGATTTAAAAACTACCGACTTCTTTGGACACCAGTCCATTGATATGTTGCGAAATTCACTACGTTCTATCAATGATTTTGTTCAAAAATGGCCGCTCGATTGCGAGTGAACTTTTATTATCATGTAAATTGTCGTACAACTTATTTTTATTGACCAAATCACCATTGAACTTCAATATGTATGTGCGAAATGTTGTAAAAATAAAACATCAAGGTGTGCACCCTCAAGATGGATGTTAAAGTCCTTTTACGGTTTTGATTCAAGTATAAAATCATTAAGCATGACTTTAATGATTTTATCTCTATCTATACGTTATGTAATATTACAAGTTTTAATTATAGCTAAGGAGCCATGTATTAAAGTTTAAATATAGCCTTAAATAGCATTACATGCGTATTAAATCCACAGGGCTATAACTTGGCAAAATAATTCTCCAAAAGATAACTTCAATGAAAAACATTATTTAACGAGGCGGAAACACCTCATCCCAAATAATCTTTTTCCATTTTCGTACACCTACCACTTGGCTTTGTCAAAAATGTTTCCCTGTCGAGATGAATAACCCGAGAAATACACAAATAATGTACACACACTAATAGGCATATTTATGACCAGAAGAGGTCCATGAATTTTATTAAATATATATCTGGAGATAACGTAACACGATGAGACAACCGGTATAACCTTAAGATTTCAGAAACTATTCCTTACGTGGTTTGCGGAAGTCGGATAATATCTGAGAGGTACAGAAAGTCAAAACTGGAGATAAATTGGTTATAGACACGACATCACTGATTTGAAAACCACTTGATCGCACATACGTTGCCCCGACGCACGAAAACTATGCGAGTTTTTGCTCCTATATATTGGCTACGATACACGAACCATTTTAGTTGTGACCAAGTGTTAGGCCTGTGTGCATGCTAAACAATTACGAAATTTAAATTTTTGTATCCAATTTATAACGCATAATAATGCTTTCATGCACGTTGAAATGGTGTGGAAAACATTCCCAGACATCTAGATACCAAATGGATGACATAACTATTCATCAGTAATGAAATAATATGAAAATTATTTATCATTTAATCAGATTATAAGCTACCGCAGAGGTCCATTTAAAGTGGTGGTTTGGGTGGTCAAGGACAAAATTGTGTCGCGCGTTGATGTCTTTTGGAAATGTCTCTTTCTTACATGAAGAAATTCTAATTCTTTTATCCCTGTCTTTTCTTTCGTATTTTTATCGTAAAAATCTGTGCTGTGTTACCTATAACGGCTGAATACGATATCGATAATTATAAAATTAAACTTATTTATTTTTTAATTCAATTCATATAGTTGTCATAAAATACCTATCTACATTAACCGACTTTAAAAAAAGGAGAAAGTTCTGATATTTTTTCTTCTGTGTGACATGCATGTTTTCATTTTAGATTTCCCAAGATTCCAGATTAAAACGAAAAGTGGATGGATAAGGTTACTAGGGAATATTGGTTTCTAGTTTGGTTTTTATTGATATAATGTTGAGAAAAGTCAAAATAATATAAGACACCTATATCCAATCTTTCTAGGCTTCAAATAGTATGACGGAGTCTAATATTAATTAACTTGGACCTTTGCATTACAATATCGCCCTCGTAAGTTACTTTGGTTCCGGGGTTGCGGTAATTTTCTAATGAGATACCGCGGCCCCAGAACTTAAGGGCAGCTGAAGGAACAGGGTGGGTTTTTAGTCAGTAGAAGTCTGACACTCCCTTCCACTTTACCCAGAGCGGGAGAAGTCATTCGATGATTTTCCCACCCAGGAAAAAGAAACAGGTTACTTTGTTTCGATGTCGAGTCCACGGGTTAAGTGTATGTAGGAGGGAGGAGTCATTAGATAAATCATCTAATGACTCACCACCAAAAAATAATTATTACAGAGTGCCTGCTGAAGCTACAGTTGTTGACACAACTGATTTTAATGAAAATATATTTATTATGGAATATAAAAAACATAAAAAAAATAAAATATAAAAATAATATATGGCCGGCTACATTGTCCATGCTCTGATAAAGCAAATAAAATGCCTAACTTGTATTGGAGCGTTGATTGGTGTTACAAATCAAAACGCCTTACAATTTCAAAAAGACACTAAAACAAGTTATTGTACGGATCTACCACAGTAATAGAAATTGGTCGTCGTTGTGAAATTTATATTAAAAGGGCGATCAACGAGAGTGGTTCGAAAGTGCTGTCTCAGAAATATAATTCCAATTATTTTATGAGATCGGTTTTAAAATCACTGATTGGGTATAATTTATTCCCGGATATTAATTTTCATCAATATGAAATAGAAACTACCGATCATTTGATTAAATTAGCAAGATGCATAATTCAGAAATATATAGACGCTCGGTTATCATTTTTTAGCAAAAACAATCAGACCCTGAAACTTTAATTCGAAAAACATTTACCAAATTAATTCATTTTAAAAATCAATAATAACAGCATACTTGTTTTTCTTTTTGTAATTGAGACTGATAATGATTAAATATTATTATGTGATTTTATTGAGTATTTTTATAATGTTAAACTTCATTTTATCGATATCGATAACTTTCCCTCAATCAAGTAGAGCAATCCCTAACTCGGCATATCTATGAAGCTTGACCTTGAACTGACCAATTGCAGTGGCGCATTTTTTCCTCGCCTCCCAACCCGTATTGGTGAGTTGTGTTCTTCAAAGAAATCGGCCTATAAGCTCTCTAGGTTAAATACTCTCTGCACGACATACAAGTTGAGGTGGTAAGTTCGTACCCAGGCGGGCACATTACTTAGTGTAATTTTCATCATCAACGCTACTCTCAAAACGGTAAAGAAAATCATTGTGAGAAAACCGGCATTTCCTAGAAGGGAAAAATTCGTAAACATGCAACATCTACCAATCAACCCGCAATGTACCCGCGTGGCGGCACATTTTCTGATTTTTTATAAGCGATCCATCTCGTCCCATCGTAGACCTTATCTGGTATATGATGGGACGAGATGATCGCGCTCTTTACCCCGATCTCGCCTGATGGTAAGCGATAGATGAGATCTACGATAGAACGAGCAAGCCCAGATGCCTGTTGAGTCTTGTTTAAAGGCTGATGGGTCATAACTCAGTGGTAGGGAGGGACAACAGAAGCCAACAAAGTACCATTCCCTCTCAGAATGTAGGCCTGTGTTTAGCTGTGGGAACATTACAGGCTGGTTATGTTTAAATTATTTCTGTCAACCAAATCCTAACTTGCTACTCTTGTCATGCGTTGATTGATCGCCTTTCCTAAATACGCCGCCACCGAAGCACAAAAATTACATGAAACGCTCTGGTAATTTATCATAGTCTTGAAGACAGTACAGTTACTAGAAAGAGCTAGCTACATTAGAGACCACTTGAAACAGTTTTTAGAAATAATTGCTTAGGTAATGACATCTTAAATGGCAAAAGCAAAAGAAGCCGCCGTTGTCAATCATTCAATTCCGAATAGAAGCAATGTTTTCGCGTTGTAATCCTACATAATTCAGGTAATCATGTCATCATAGTCGACATGATGGTAGCCAGGGGCACGTCATCGCATCATTGTGACATCCGCCATCTTACAAACGACAAACGTTTATTCTTATCTAAATATATATAACTCAAAGGTGACTGACTGACTGACTGACATAGTGATCTATCAATGCACAGCCCAAACCACTGGACGGATCGGGCTGAAATTTGGCATGCAGGTAGATGTTATGACGTAGGCATCCGCAAAGATAGGATTTTGCGAAATTCCCACGGGATCGGGATTTACACAGGAAATAATTCCTACGCGGGCGAAGCCGCTGGCACAAGCTAGTAATAAATAAAAGCGAAATACCACTCACTGATTAATCACGGAATCTCAGAAACTACAAGTAGTAGGGCTCTCAAATTTTGCATGGGGGTTCCTTTTAGTACGTAGATGCTCGCTAAGACGGGATTTTGCGAAATTCCCACGGGATCGGGATTTACTCGGGGAAAACATCCCACGCGAACGAAGTCACGAGCAACCGCTAGTTCTTAATAAGACTAAGTTCTGACCACGGCTTCTATCGCAAAATAGCAGTAGCCTATGTTATCAGAAACAATGTACCTACCTTCTATTGGTGAAATAATTTTTTAAATAGGTTCAGCAGATTCAGCTACCTTCATTGTGCTCACGGCTAAGGAGTGGATTTCCCTGCCGGAGTCTATGTTTCCTGATCGCTATAATCTGGGCGTCTTTAAGTCAAGAGTGAATAGGTTACTTTTAGGTAAGCGTGCTCCATCTTTGATCACATCATCACTTACCATCAGGTGAGATGGTGGTCAAACGCGAGCGTATTATCAATAAAAATTAAAACTCACAAACATTACCTTTTTAAAATATTAGTATAGAAGTATAGATATTTCACAAATTTGTAGCACTGTCTGCCGAGACAATCAATTTTCCTAAAACAAAAAGATGACAGCTAAATTAAGGTATTTTAAATCAGCTTCGCTGTCGTCGTTTACGTATTTCGTAGAATTTTGGTTGAAACGATTATGTGAGACAGATAGGGCGACTGTGGGTGGGCTATTGTCGTAGTTGCTCTATAAATAAGACGTTATAATGCACTTATATGTCGAGTAGGAAATAATAATACTTCCTATCGAAAAGCATGATTTATCTTCGAGCGGAAACTTGTGAGCTCGACTCTGCACACAATCTCGACAATTCGATAGCATGATTTCTGCAAAACATTATGTGTATGATGTTTTAAGAGTTAAGTGTCATTATGTGTTAAGTTACCACTGCTAAGACACAGGCAGTATGGGATCGAATAGCGCGTAATCCACCACCACTGGTGCAGTTTGCTTTAGTGGATCCCACAGGTTTGTGATTATTCGGTCCTAGATTTTGCCGATTTCCTCACAATGATTTTTCTTCACTGTTCTAAGAGCAATGGTGATGTTGAAAATTACATAAATTAATGTACCTGCCTGAGTTCTAGCTCTCGATCTACTAATTGTATGTTGTAACTGTATAGTTACAGATGAAGAAGGGACTAGTGCTAGCCCAGAAGTGGGCTATCACTAGTCCATTCTTTATCTCAATTTAATTGTGCTATTTATTAAAAAAAAAAACAATAAATAATATTGAGTAATCCCTCGGTTTTCTTTCTTATAATGATACAAAAGTATTTACACAAATATGTGGGCTTGAAGGAATGTATCTGTAATGTTTTTTGACGTTGATTGAACTTGATCTAATTACTTTGTACGGTTAAACTTTATAAAGGTGAATGGCCGTTAATAACTGTACCTACGCTGTTATTATTTTTAGGTAGAACATAATCGCGAAATTTTGATAACTGACATATTCATTGAATTACCTAAAGATGTGTAACGGTATTATTAAATTAAATTAATGGCAGTCGAGGTAGTTGGTTCACGTACAATAAAATAAATTCTTCTATCATTATCAAAATTATGTGACACACACATAATTTTAACGAATTTCTCCTAAAGGATGCAAATTGGTATCGTATGCCACTTTTTCTGATAGAAATCACATTAGGAACGCGAAATAATCTACTAAAGGAAAAATAGTATTCTCGTTAAGCAAACTAATCTACGCAAAATACGCGCATGGTCGTGGAGTTGCGGATACCTGCCCGACATACATACATACAAGCAAGCTAATCGTAATTACATAGATGTCTGGATTGCAATTGCAATTAGTACTATTTTTTTTATTACTGATGGGCTCTCTTGACCTCGGTCTCGCCTGATGGTAAGCGATACATGAGGTCTACGATGTGACGAGCGAGCCCAAAAGATGCCTATTTACTCGTACTTTAAAAGCTTAAAGGTCATAAGTGGCAGGGAACACAGAAGCCGGCAGAGAATTACACAGCTTGGCTGTGCGCACAATAAATGTGGAAGAGAAGCGCTTGGTACGACAAGACGGTATATCAACCAAGTGAGGGTGGTACCCAGCCGTGCGTCTGGTAGACCGGTAGTGAAAGGGAGATGGAGGAATCAGGTCATGGAGCTGGTCAGGTTTTGAGCATTCCATATGTTAAATTAGCTAGTGATAACAAATCATTTAATTTTCATTTAATGTTCATCGAATATTGATAGATGGAGAGGTTAGAGGAAAACCAAATAAAAGATTTTGTGAGAAAAGATATAAAAAAGGGACTTAATGATGCCGTAACGTCTGGCAGGGGAGAATGAAAAAAAGAAATTAATTTAATTTAATTTAATTTAATTTAATTTAATTAAGGTTAACCAACAGATGCTACAGATAGGAACATACATGTATTAGTGTCTCAAATCTGACTGCACAACCAATTACAGGTAAACACCACAAGCAATATGCTCTTTATAATTTTAATTTGAAGACTTATTTACTTTTAAGTCTTTAAAATTACTGATTTAAATCTATACTTATATCATAATAAAGAGGTAAAATTAGTTAAGGACAATAATATGATGATTATGTTTTATTTCGCGAATATAGAAAGCCTTAAAAAGGCGCGACAAGTCATTAAGGCGCGGGTGTGTGCCGGTCGTTAGTGTGCGAGTGTGAGCCACAAATTGGCGAGCAATATGTCACACATGTCCGGTAAACATTGACATTGGCTAGCGTACGCTCGCGCTCACAAATCATAACGTGTTTAAATTTTATTATTATTTTATAGTAGCTATATCTTTTTATGCCACTGTAAACCATACGCACAAAAAGTTTTGGGAATACTTTCATTGTGCGTACGGCTAAGGAGTGGAATTCCCTGCCGGAGTCTGTGTTTCGTGATCGCTATAACCTGGGAGTCTTTAAGTCAAGAGTGAATAGGTTACTTCTAGGCAAGCGTGCTCCATCTTCGACCACATCGTCACTTACCATCAGGTGAGATGGTAGTCAAACGCGAGCCTATTATCAATAAAAAAAAAGTCAGTAGCTTAATGGCTAAGGAGTCGGACTTGTGATCGAGAGGTCGTGGATTCGAATCCCACCCATTATACTATTGCCATAATCCCACTCCAGACACTACCATATTTAGCTTAATTGGAGGGGTTAAAAAGATTGCTTATAGTAATGTGAATTCTGCCCACATTGCAAGTTTTCTTTTTAAAAAAGGAAAGTATTTTTCCATGGATATGAAAACATATTTTACGACCTATTCTCACACCAACCAAATACACAAAAAATATCGTAAAAAAACTTTACCAAAAAATTAAACCGACTCCCAATAAATACTGCAAAGTGAAAAATAACTTTAATTTCGGTAGTCGGTGTCTTTAGTTATGTATTTTCGTTTTTGGCACTGACTTCCGAAATTAAAGTTATTTTTCACTTTGCAGTGTTTTTTTGGGAGTCGGTTTAATTTTTTGGTAAAAAGTTTTTATTTCACTCTTTTTAGTTGATCGATTTTTAATTTACCTAGTTACAAGAGCCTTAATGTCAACTACTTATATTCATTTACAAAATATTGCTTTTCCCAATGTTGGGCCGTTAATTGTTGAGGAGTTCTCCTTGTACTTTACCATCAGCTTCACGTCACCATATGCAGTATAACGAGCATATTGTGCTTAATAACCACATTCAAGTAATCGGAAGCGGAACACATGAAATACTTATTATTCCTACTTATATATTGAGTAGTGCCAGTGGCCATTTGTGGTCTTCATCATCAGGTCCACTTCACAAATGGTGTTTTTCGAATGCAACTACACAAGTTACTAAAAAAATACTCAAATCACTATAGGTGTGCCTATAATATTTGAAGAGTTCCCTCGATTTCTCCAGGATCCCATCATCAGATCCTGACTTGGTGACGATGGAACCAATTTTGAATTATACCCTCTCAAACAAAAAAAGAATTTTCCAAATCGGTGATCGGTGATCATACATAAAAAAAAATATATATACGCGTCGAATTGATAACCTCCTCCTTTTTTTGTCGTCGGTTGAAAATTAAACGCTATAATTTCAAAAGCTTATAAAATAAACATGGTTATGTTTGTGAAAAAGAATCACGCACAGTCGTAGGCTACTTTTCAACAAGTAAAATGGAAAGTTTTCTCCACGAGTTGCAAATTATCACTAGTTTACACTACGTATTTACAAAATATAGCAGATAGAAAAGTTCCCATGACTAATTAGACACGTTTTAATTAATTGTTATCGACTTGTTTAACTTTAATGCGTTTATAATCTGTTTATTTTTAAAGTCGGTAATGGTATAATTATCACAAATGAGCAATGTTATGAAGATATGATAAATAGTTTTATTTAACTTCTTTTGCAGAAAATTTAATGGTTCTTTTATAGATTCTTAAGAAACTTAAATCACAGGTTAACGTTGACTATGATTAATGAACTATTCTGTATCAATTTTCAAACATTTTCGATGCCAAAAATAACACAGCTATTTTAAAATGTAATTGTTATTAATTATATTCATTAATTAACGACCAAAATTAAGTAATTGCTTAAATAGGAAACGAATATTCATTGTTTACTTCACCCAGTGAGATAATATTGTGTTTTGGACAGCGGAACTGATAACGAACACAGGTTTAGGGCAAGAAGCTCATCGAGTAAACTATTTGTACTTGAAATGTCTGTTTGTATAAGAACTCTTGTTTATTAATTATCAAAACAAATCGTCATTTGTAACAAATGAATGTCCATCTTATTTGATTCCGCAATTATACAGTATGTTAACTAACAGAGGACGTTCCCGTTAACCCGCAATAGTATAGCATCCATACATGCTAAAAAAATATTACGAAAACAAAATGTCTTTTTTTTAATATGAATAAATTCACTAAAAATGTTAAATTGATGCGTAAAAAACGCTCTGTACACGCGTACTTGAAGGACGGCACCGTCGCAATTTAAATAAATTACGACGTTGCCGTCCTTCAAGTACGCGTATTTAAATACTAGCTTCCGCCCACGACTTCGTCCGCGTGGAAAAAAAATCCCCCGATTTTGAAACATTCTTCATTAGTGCTCCGCTCCTACTGGTCTTAGCGTGATGATATATAGCCTATAGCCTTCCTCGATAAATGGGCTATCTAACACTGAAAGAATTTTTCAAATCAGAACCGTAGTTCCTGAGATTAGCGCGTTCAAGCAAACAAACAAACAAACAAACAAACAAACAAACAAACAAACTCTTCAGCTTTATAATATTAGTATAGATGAATGCGTACGCGTGTGCATAGTGTTTCTTTTACGTATCAATTTAACATTTTTAGTGAATATTTTAATATAAAAAAAAACATTTTGTTTTCGAATGGTAATATTTTTTTAGCATGTATGGATTCTATACTATTGCGGGTTAACGGGAACGTCCTCTGTTAGTTAACATACTGTATAAGTATTTAATGTTTTTTGAGCACTTGAATTAGAAAAATTAAAAAGTTTTCTGCTTAGTCTTCTCAACTACCATGTTGGACGGCTTCCAGTCTAACCGCATTCATTGAGTCAAAAACCCAGTAACTGGGTAACACGATATCCTCGTTAAGACTGGTGTCTGATTTTCTGGTTTCTGATTACCCGTATAAGCAAAATCCGTGAAAGCTTGTCTACGAAATTCATTGCAATTATGATAATCTAAACAGAACATAAGCTGCAAGAAAGAAAAACAAATAATGAACATTTTTAAAACGCTTTTATTAGTTCTAATTAACTACGTAATAAAATCTAAGAATCCGAATTACACGCACTTCTAATTGTTGCATCATTACGTAACTTGGCAATTATATGTAGATTAGATGACAAAACAATATTATGGTACCATTGAGCTGGTCTGATGATGGAATTGGAAGGCAGTTGGCTGATGGAACCTTGGACTGCCTACTAGTAAACATATCTAGTTTGGGCTCATTAGATTGTCTTCACATATTCTGTCCATTTCTCCTGATGACGAGGACATAATGATTATTATGGTACCATTGAGCTGGTCTGATGATGGGACTACTAGACGGTTGATAGAACTTTTTGACTTTTTTGTGTAGTAAATAAAAGCGTTTTTTTTTACTAATAATTTATTTTATGTTTTCAAAGTAAAACTTTTTTACGAGGCAGTACACAAGTCGACATTACCATACAAGCAATCAAGTATGTTTGATGTAAGATCATTTGTCATTAATAGACACGATCCATTGTTTATCACGACCTATGTTACGGGGACCCGCAAGGCCACCTCTTACGGTCTCATGCTGCACTAGTACTCCAATTGAAAGGGTATTACGAAGCACAGATAATGTTTACGATTCAGTCAGGAAATAAATTTATTTATAGGCTTGTAATTAACCTGGTAGATAATTCTTGGTAAGCTGCGAAGGTGCTAGATACGTTATGAAAGGCGAATGAATAAATAAAAAAAAAAAACACAGACCACAGGTCCATAGTTTTGCTGCGAGACACGACCTATAAACTTGTTGTGATTTTTGTCCTGTCTTTTGTGATTAGTTGTTCATTTTGTACAGCTTTTTAGATACTAAGTGTTGCCTGCGACGTTGTTCGGATATTTTCATCCTTAATTCAGTCCCGAAGAAGCAGATTAAAAAAAATCTTTGTGGGTTACTGATAGACAGACTTTCATACTTTACACAAGTCTGCGCTGTTTCATTATACAACGTGTAATTTAAAGGGTATATACAATATATACATACCGAGTGCACGGCTTCTTTGGATGATAACAAACGATACGGAAAGGGTTTTGTAATCCTGTTTACATGTGTGGAGCTTATTAGAAATTTCAATACATTGATACCAGAGACCGAAATCAAATTAAGAAGAACGAACAGAATTATCATGTTATTGGCAAGTGACGTGAAAGTTGTTGACCCTTGTAGTGCTGTGACACGTTTGTTATGATTAGTATTCAAGAAATATATGAAACCGATAATTTAGTATCAATTCTTTGAGTCAGTCATTTTGAGCCGAAACTGTGCATAGAGACTCCATACCAGATGTTGTCTTCAGCCCTTTTGGATAGATATGGGGTTTCCATTACACATTGTATACGTAATATAAAACAATTTTTTTCTTGGCCTAAATAATGAAAGCGTAATTAACTTATTGTAGAATTCAATAAAAAACTGAAAGGTATCTAAAGTGCTGTATCACTACACATTAAAACTCGACGGAACTTGGAAATTTCATATTATGCCCACTTTACGTTAATTAAAGGTACTTCATCCTGACACATCAAGTCTTTATTAGCCCGAGTACACTGTATTATCGGCAGCCCAAGGCGAGCTGTTAACCCGGCAAGCGCTGAGACAGTTCCTACTTTTACTACTGATTGGCAAAGATACGTCGTGTCAGCTGGTCCTGACTGAGGTGTGAACTTTTGTTCCGGCGTATCGGGTTACATATTGCAACTATTTGTTTATTATAGTGGAAGTATGAATTTAATTCGTGTCTGTTAAAAAAATCCATATGTGTTTAAATAGTCGAGTCTGATATTTTTTCTTCTGAATAATCAAACACTTTTTTTTTTTGTTAATTGTACACTTGTGGTTAGATCGACTCCATACTAAAAATACCAAGACAAAGCCTTATGGCTGTATTACGATACTATCTTTTAAGATCCAGGTAAACTCGAGTTTCCGTCGTATCCTCGTAGAAGCGGTCGGCGGCGGCAACCTCTCGCGCCCTGCTCTGGTTCAGACCATGGTGCGGGGTGAGAGGGAATGGGATGCGGTCGCCTCCTTTTGTGAAGCAGTCATGCTAGCGAAGGAGGAGGCCGAACGCGCGAGGGAGAGGCAACTTTCTTCCTCGCGCCCCAGCCGCTGTGCCGCGAGAGACGCCCCGGGCGTCGGGGATCGCGAGCCGATTTCCGGCCACCGTAGGTCCGGGCCTGCGGACGGCGAGCAGGGGTCGCTCACTGTTCGGTAAGGACCAGGCCCGAGTCGGCGGCGCATCGTGTTCCACGCGCGCCTTAAAGAGCTGTCAACACCAGTGACGGGGCTTCATAGGGCCATTGCCTGCCGGTGTTTGCGGGAAAGTTCTACCGAGTTACCGCGGCCCCGGAACTTTAAGGCAGCCGAAGGAACTGGGTGGGTTTTTAGTCAGTAGAAGTCTGACACACCCTTCCGCTTAACGGAAGAAGTCATTCGATGATTTTCCCAACCAGACCAAAAAACGGTAAACTCTAGTCTTAAAGACAGTGTACGTTTATTGACAATAGATGCACGATGTAATACATCATCACTTTCTACCTAGATATAGTTGCATAACATTGTGTATTTCATTATTTCTTTCCATCTGTACTTTTTGATTCATTACTGATTTATTATTATTACAATCAAATGAAGTCATCAATAAACCATAGCTACAGTTAATAAAAAATACAGGACTAGTTTTCCATAATAATGTTAATTATTTACATATCGCCATACTCTTTACTATAATAAAAAGACAAGAAAACAATAACAAAATTCAATTGTAATTTTAAATAGCGTGTAACTTCGTGAGCTTAACTTAAGCTAGGCTTTTGCAAAATTAGTGATCTAATAAATAAATACATTGTTTGTATGTCTGTCCTGCGTGCGTTCTTAATCATCGATCAGATTATGATGACATATTGGCAGAATGTTTTGAGAACGCACGAGAGTGTATCTGGACCAAATAATTCAGTGATAAAAGGCCATTAAGACCGCGAGTAGAAGCTGGTATTAAATAAATGAAACGTCACGTTACCACAAAAAATAATTTACTCACCACGAAATGAAAATTGAAAACGCAAGCAATTCTGTTTGAATACAGGCCCAAATGTTTACAAGCATTTTTTTTAAGAGAACTAGCAAAGATGGTAGAATTAAAGGCAGGATTCGTCATTATATGCTTTGTGACTGGACAATACTTCATGAACACAGTTTTTCCAAAAACCGAGACAAACCAATAGTTTGAATAGCAAGAACTTGAATTTTCCGATTTAAGTGATTTTATTTTATATCGCTAAGTGATTGGCCAAACAATATTATGCGTTGTTACAATTTATTATCCACGACTTTTTGTGGTCATTTTATTTAATATTATAATAGCAAATACGTACATATATCGAAAATGCTTGTATGGTATGCTTAATGGTTCAATATATTGAACACGCACAAAACGCTTTGGGACAGCATTCATTGTGTGTATTCGTGATAGCTGTAACCTTATTTTTATTCTGGGTGGGAAAATCATCGAATCACTTCTCCCGCTCTGGTGGAGCGGAAGGGAGTGTCAGACTTGTACTGACTAGAAACCCACCCTGTTCCTTCAGCTGCCTTTAAGTTCCGAGGCCGCGGTATCACGTTAGAACATTCCTGCAAATATATATATAATATCTTTATATCCGTAAGGATTGAGGAGCCACATCAGCGGGCCTAGACAAAATCCATTTTCTGTAAGCGTGAACGCCAACGGAAAAATTAATTGTATGGAGTTGACATTTACTAACACGTGACAATCACGTGACATGTGGTTAGCAAATGTCAACTCCATACAATTTAATTTTTCCGTTGGCGTTAACGCTTACAGAAAATGGATTTTGTCTAGGCCCCCAGATTTTTTAAATATAATCTCACCATTATTTAGCAGCAATGTAGCTTATTTTGCAGGCCGAATTCTAGATTTAGCAGCAAAATATATCACTAGTTATTTTAATGCAAAAGTGGCTCCTCAATCTAAACGTCTGAATTGAGGAGCCACCTGGAACTCGTTAAGTAATAGATTAATATTTATGAAAATTTTGTATCATTTAGTAGTAATTTTGCATATTACAGTCTAAAAATTTAGCTTCTGTAGCGCTAAAATGAAAGAAATTACAATACTTTTAATATGGCTCCTCAATCTAAACTCAAGAGGTGAATTTCTATTGGATGTGAGCGATCAATTAATATATTCGACATAATGATCATTTAGCAGGTGTTGTGTTTGTTTTTGCAGTATAGGAATAAAATAGTAAAACAAAGTAAATTTTGTATATGAACGCATTTTCTTTGGCTCCTCAATCCTGATGTTCTAATTATATATGTTTGACTGTAGCCACCTGAGATCTCAACGGAATCTAAAGCCAGAGATACTAACATTTAGCAGAAATGTCTGCTAAATATATCTGCACAGTTCAGCAATGTATATTTTTTGGATTCTGAAAAACAATACTTAACTATTTTCTTATAAATTCAGTGTGTAGGGTGACCATATTATACTCGTATTAATGAAACCAGGATAAGTAATTTATTAAATTTATATTTTCATAACAGATTATATGTGTGCGTGTGGATTGAGTGCTCCTTTTTAAAAGTTAAATATATTTTTACGAAATCAAAAAAGAATTTAAGAAATAATTGTGAAAACTTCATGGTGAAGATAAAAAAATTGTGAAACCTATGGTGAGAAAGTCGTGGTCAATTATCTAGAACACTCAATCTGCTAGTTTGAGAAAATACTGTAAATCATGTTTCAACATATATACTAGATATATGGATAACATTTTTATGTGGAATAATTGTATTGAATTTTTGAAAACTATTCACAAATATTCAATTTATTTTAGCTATTTATTTGGATTTTATGTAGGTTTATTTAGAACACTCAATCCTCCTATGGTGCAGACGGAGTGTTCCAAAATTCTCCAACTTAGGCTTAAAAAATGATTAATATTCTTACTCTATTTAACGATTATAATTCAGACTCAGTTTGTGCAACAAAAACCTTGACGTAAAATATAATAGTTCGCAAAGCACAACCATTCAGTTCATATGAAACTATGTTTGATAGACTATATTAACACACAGTTTGGTTGTTTTGTTGTTGTTAATTTTATTTTTCAGTTAAATATTTATTTCGTACATGAACATTATTCATGTACAAACGAGAATACTTCACCGCTGATGAATGTTTTGTTACTAAATAAATATTATTGTGGGTACGTAAGTGAAATATTAATTTGTTGGTACCCCCAAAATGTGGTCACCCTACACACTGAATTTACAAGAAAATAGTTAAGTATTGTTTTTTTAGAATCCAAAATATAAACATTGCTGAACTGTGCAGATATATTTAGCAGACATTTCTGCTAAATGTTAGTATCTCTGGCTTTAGATTCCGTTGAGATCTCAGGTGGCTACAGTCAAACATATATAATTAGAACGTCAGGATTGAGGAGTCAAAGAAAATGCGTTCATATACAAAATTTACTCTGTTTTACTATTTTATTCCTATACTGCAAAAACAAACACAACACCTGCTAAATGATCATTATGTCGAATATATTAATTGATCGCTCACATCCAATAGAAATTCACCTCTTGAGTTTAGATTGAGGAGCCATATTAAAAGTATTGTAATTTCTTTCATTTTAGCGCTACAGAAGCTAAATTTTTAGACGGTAATATGCAAAATTACTACTAAATGATACAAAATTTTCATAAATATTCATCTATTACTTAACGAGTTCCAGGTGGCTCCTCAATTCAGACGTTTAGATTGAGGAGCCACTTTTGCATTAAAATAACTAGTGATATATTTTGCTGCTAAATCTAGAATTCGGCCTGCAAAATAAGCTACATTGCTGCTAAATAATGGTGAGATCATATTTAAAAAATCTGATGTGGCTCCTCAATCTTTACGGACATATATCTTTAAGTCTAGGTAACTTCTAGGTAATCGTGCTTCATCGTCGACGGTGTCATCGTTTAACATTGGGTAAGCTGGTGGTTAAACGCCTATCAACAATAAAAAAAAACAAAGACTATTCTAGACAGGTAAATAAAAAACAAATGTCACACTATGAACATAATGTGAATAAAGCCTAGATATCAATCAATTAGAACCAAGGTCTATACTAATATCATACGGTCTGTGTGTGTCTGACTGTTACGCTTTTAGGCCTTAATCAGTAAATCGATTTTGATAATGGCAAGGAGACATTTGATGACACGAAACCTCGAATATAGGTTACTAAAATCAACTTTTGAAATAGTAGTACATTCTTTTTTCACTCGTAATTAAAAAACAAGGGTGGTCCTATATTTTTTATGTACATATGTTCAGCGGTTCCTCCTTCAATATGCCCGCCCACTAAGGGTGGGCATATTTAAAAAAAAAAAATTGTTATTGCCTCCTGTTTGCATATGCATATAATTGGGGGCGGGAGGGTGGTGCAGCATACTGTATGCAAGAATAAACATCTAATTTTTTTCGGAAATAACACTACTTATTTTTATTGTCACGCCTAATTCAGAAATAGTCGACGATAGTTTATATGAAAATTCGTGCAAACGGAGTCCCGGGCAAAAGTTAGTGTTTCAAAAGTGCTGAATCATACGAAGACCGCAGACCGCACGTCGAGCTTTCAAATCGATTGTTGGCAATGACGAACGCTTGATTCATACCAATGCATAACATAACAATACATGAATCGGCAAGGATACGCACAATATATGCGTAAAAAGATTTACAACTTGTAGGTAGGAAAAACCCGACTTTTAGTAATTCTTGGATTAGGTGCTGTATTCAATTCGGTTCCACAATCATTTGTAAAGTAAGTCACGCATTCATACGATATTGTATTTCCCTGTTTAAATAAGTTTTATTAAATAGTCAGAAAACATAATAATCAGCTTATAAGCAGTAATCTAAAAATTTAAAAGTTTGTATAAAAGAAAATATTGTACCTATAGTGTTGCATAAGGCAATAAATTGTAATAAATTATATATTAAGAAAAAAAATGGCAGTTTGAATATGACCGGGTCAGCTAGTACCTTACTATAAAAGTTTACAATTCAGCGGAATAGCACAATGTATAACAGACTATATAAACGTAAAAACTGCAAGAATAACACTGAGTTTAAACCTCTGGCACCCAAGGTAAGATTGAATAGGTTACTTCTAGGTAAGCGTGCTCCATCTTCGACCACATCATCACTTACCATCAGGTGAGATGGTGGTCAAACGCGAACCTATTATCAATTTTTTTTTTTTTTGGCTTTTTTTTTTAAAATAAAATAACGTTTATTACACAAGAACCTTAGTAAACAAAGCTATTACAAAAATACTATAGGAACTTTGAATTTTAGTGAAAGGTTGCATACATAGTGAAAGACCCTGCCTCCTAAACTAGGGGGACCCTGTGACTTAGGAGTCAGTGTTCTACTGTAACTTCGTGTACAAAAATACCTTTATATACGTGTGATAACATAATGATCCTACATAATATAATGACATGGTTTACTAAGAACTACTATGAATATATAGGTATGTGTGTTAAAGGAGGGAGATGTGGCTTAGTAGTGTGGTGTGATGTGGTGTGGTGTAGTTGTGTCGTGTTATGGTGTGGTGTGGTTTGTTGTGTTATGTTATGGTGTGGTGGGTTGTGTCGTGTTGTAAGGGGGAGGAGGGGCTGTGTTTTGTGGGGTGTGTGTAGCAGTGAGAGGAATGTTCTTGTGAAGTGGCATGAGTTCCTGTAATCGGTTTGTAGAATAGAGATTATTATTACGTGCCTACACTATTTTAGAAATAAGGTTTTCTGTACGGGTATAGTCCTGATTATACAGCCAGTTTTGTAGTTTGATTTTAACTTCATGTTTGTTCAAATTATTTATTTGGATATGTTTATCCACCCTTCTGTAAATAAGTGAACTTTTTACATAAAACTGGCGGCTAGCGAAGGCTGTTTTGTGAGGGACAGATGGGCAAGCGGATTTGGCTTTACGTATTGTTGGATTTAATACAGGAACCTGACTATGCTTTCTGAGGGTGGCATTGAGCACAAAGAGCTGCCGCACAGTAAGTACCCTGCATTCCGCATACAATTCACTTGTGGGAAATCTATACGGCTTGCTGAGCATCACCTTAAGCACAGCCCTCTGGGCGCGCTCCAACCCAAGTAGCTTAGTCTTCGCGGTGCCACCCCAAACCGAAATGCAATAATTGATGACAGACTGGCAAAGTGCAAGATATACCATTTTTAATGTTTTGGAGTCAGCGCGGTGTTGAAGAGACTTGAAGATATAGATAAGTTTCCTTACCCTTGACATTAGACTATCAACTTGGGAGTACCACTTTAGTCCGTCATCAATCACTACACCCAGGTATTTGGTTTGACTGACACGAGATAGTGATGTACAAGAATATGAAGAAGAATGAGCAAAAACATGTAGATCAGATGGGGCTTTGGTGCTGCGACTAATGGAGAAGGGAATGTAGTTGGTTTTAGCCAAATTAAGTGTAAGAAGGTTATTTTGCAGCCACCTCATGACTGTTTGTAGTGATTGTTCTGCATGATATTTCACGTCTGTCCATGAGTCCCCATATACTACAATCGCAGTATCATCAGCATACGTGAAAAAATTAAAAAAAAACTTGTGTTATGGGTGTCAGGGCTCTCTCTCTTTAAACATTTACCAAGATAATATAACCAAGTTCGGAGTTACATAGTGATTAGTGTCACCAGCGATTGCCAAAGCAAGCAGCATTGTTAAAAACAAAAGAATGTGTGTGTGTGTGTGTGTGTGTGTGTGTTTGTGTGTGTGTGTATGTGCGTGTGAGTGTGTGCAAATGTGTTTATGCGCAGGCCCACTGCAAGAATATGTAAATAAGTCGGTTCCTTTAGAGTAACTTTTCCAATAGTTTTTTCTGTCTCTTCATCCTCCTGTCTCAAACATAAGAGTCATGATCCATTTACTCGCTATCTTTTAAAAATAAATACAGGACGCAATTTATTCATTCACTTCAGAACAAAGCAAAAACGCCGAGAGATTTTTAAAATGTGTATGTCATACCGTACAAAGGTTATAACAGCCGAGCTATTTATATTATTTTAATAACGATATTGCCCCGCATTCTCCACGTTGCGCTAACTGCCGGTAACTTCCGATTTCCGCGTACCGTTACAACTTTTGTACGAGACTGTACTCGCGGGTGTTGTTTACAGTTTACACTCTCTTGTTTGTAAACAGCAATTTTGGCGCCGATTCTGTTTTGCACAAGATTAACTTAATTGAATCTACATCTTATATACAAACCTATCGTGTATAATTATAAGATGTAGATTCACAGTAGGTACCTACTCGTTATCGAACTCCACCGAAACGACTTGACTGATTTTTATTGTGTATATTTAGAAGGTTTAGGTAAGTATTATGTCGTAGGCTATTTTATTTTTACTAGAAACCATTTCTTTGGCATTATAACATTTGCCGAGTCAGCTAGTATGTCTCACCATTTTAGTTGAACTCTGTTTGTTAGTAAGAAAAGTTTTTATTTAGTTTTATGTTCGTAAATAAGGCACAGACCACCCAACGAGCACATTAGTGGAAATAGCAGCCTATTTTGTTACTTTGGTATGTAAAATAGCGGTTTAAGGGTTCAAAAAGCAGTTCAAAGTTGCATATCTGCATCCGTAAACGTCTATAGCTATAAAAGTTACTTAATGTGCTATAAGCTGAATCAAATACTACCCTAGCCTTCACAGTAGTCCACGGTAGAACTCATTTACCACTTACACCATTATATGAGAGTTACGAAGGTCATTCTGCCACTCACAGCTGCACAGTGGTTTCCATTGTAACTTTTATAGGTTATAGTTATAGTAACCACTATTATACTACTATAAGTTTCATTATAGAAATAATAGAAACTCTTATGCATACTATAGTTACAAAAATATCATCAGTGTAACTAAGGCCTTTAATAGCAATAGTCATTCCTTGCAGGCTCAATCCATTCGCCATTTTACAGCCGCTTTTGTAACTATTATAAAACATTTAATAAAAATGGATGTTAAACGAATAAGTACGTAACTAGATCTTATAACCTCAAAAACAGGAAAATAGGAGCTTTTTGTGGCTGTGAGTTGCACTAAGGGAACAAAAATCACTGGAAGCGTTAGAAGGGTGAAAATTAGGGCTATGATTCTCAAAAGGGAGTTATTAGAGCTAAAACTGCAGGTTATGACTACATTACAATGACGCCATGATTTTTTAAGAAAACTTATAATTCACTTGCAAAATTGAGTTGATATACATTGGTTTTTCAATTAAATGTGCATTAAATGTACCGGTAAACAATCGGCCACTTGCGAATAGTAAGTTATCGACACGTAAAAATATGGAAATAAAATTTATTCTGTATAACAAATAAAAAATATCACATATCTTTTGTTAATTTTTTAAATATCATAAAAGCGCGTTAAAATTACTCGAAAATTATCTTATATATCTACAGTAAACTGGACAGCGTTTTAAGTATCTTTATATATCTTGCTAGTACAGAATACAAACTTTTACTTCTTTTTGTTTTATATTCATGATGGCGACGAAAACACTTTACCAAAATATTACAAATAATGTCAACTGAAGATATACAATAAAGAACTATAATCAATTCATTCGTTCAAAGTAGTTCAAAATCATTCAAAAGTAGCGCTACAAGAGCTTTAGTATAGCGTTAATAAATCGTTATAGCTATTAAGGAACCTTTACGCAACCGTTGTGCAGGTTAAATGGAACTTTAGGTTGCATAAAATGGCGCCCAAATAGCGCTAAAGCGGCTGCTTTAAGTCTGTAGTAGACGCTCTAGCGCTTACGTCTATTACCATAAGTAATAATCGGGTACGCTCCAAAGCCCTAATGCAGCCCATTTGTGCTAGTTGGGCAATTGACATCATTATTTGTCATAAACGATTTAAGTTGATAAAAATAATTACATGAATTGGAAAATTGAGTTGTAAGAAAATTGAGCACGTGATCAAGTGTTTCATCGGGTAAATGTATAAGTAAGATTCTCCTTTAAGAATGTATTATTTACAATAAAAAAACAGTAGGTATCATAGTAATTGGCTGTTATAATTTCTTAGATAATAAGCGTTGCTCGTAGGCAATTAATAAGCGCCAAGTACGTATTAGGTAACGTGAGCGTGCGTCATATGGAGTCTTGTACCAATTCGCTGACTAGCAAAAAAGAAATCGTAGCAAATTGCAGCAATTAAATATTAATTAATAGCTTTAATTTAATATTCATTTCAACAATTGACAAGCCGAAGATTGAGTAAGTAAAAAATTGGCCAAGGGCAAGTCAGACTCGCCCATGAAGGGTTCCGTAGTATTGTAACTACGCCAAATAATTTTATTTTTCATAGTATGAATTACGAAGTTATATTTGTGGTTTAAGAAAATGTGCTATATCTCAGAAACCACTGATTCTATCTAGTTCAAAATATTTTTTTTTGAAAGTTTACAATAAGATCTACATCATTTATTTTATTTAGATTTTTCACTCTATTATTATAAAAGTTAGAGGGGGATGGACGGGACGCCCATTATACCACGTTGGAAGTGTATCTCTTAAACGATAGATTTTGGGAATAAATAATTTTAGGAACCTTAATGTCATTTTCAAAGATCTATCTATAGACACCAAACCCGTATAGGTTTGATGAAAAGAAAAATATTTTCAGTTTCAGTTCCATGTATGGGAGATAAATTTTTGTACAAGAATCGGTAAGCGGTTCATGGAATACATCTACCTACCAAGTTTCACATGTGTAGTCCTAATAGTTTCGGAATAAAATGGCTGTGACATACGGACGGACAGACAGATAGACAGACACACATAAAGAAACTATAAAGGTTCCGTTTTTGCCATTTGGCTACGGAACCTTAAAAATGGAATTCACACCGCTTAGGTAATTAATTTCAAAACATAATTATTTAATTTAGTGCGCTCTATGGTAGTAAGAAAGAAAATATAAATATTTAAGTAAATTTTTATGACTTAAAATGCATGACGTAGTTGTAGAATATAACACAGGTATTTATCGTACACCAAAACAGATTAACAACTTTTATACAAAAACTTAATTCTATGGGTACAGCGAGCGATATCTACAAGACATCTTCTGGATGGACTAAAAGAACTTTAAATAAGAAAGGGTATCATCTGGGGCGTATCATGTAATTTAAGTACATTATCGACTACACTGGGAAAACTACAATAAAAAACTTGTTGTGCTAAAAATGTATAGATCATTAAAGCAATGCATTTAAAGCAATTGCGAGATCTATGAAGTTGCTATCTGGCTCTGTCTGTTTTTTCTTTTATTCTCCTAAACCACACAGCTGATAATTATACGGTTTTTTTTTAAATAATAGAATGAGCGTTAAACAAAAATGGCTTGTGACTATAATTGGCAACTGTGTGAAGTCGGGACAAAACGCTTCTGGTGAATATAAACAATTTCATGTCATGTTTGGAATGTGGCTTTCTTTAAAAATTAAAAAGGTCGCTTGATAGGCCCGCCCGGCGTTGCTTCTAAAATAAAATAGCCAAACATCGTGTTACAGTCAGAAGTTGAAATGAAGTTCAAATCATTGTGAAAGAATTAATTACTATTGATAGTATTCTATATTACGTTCCAAATATACATTTACTATAATTAATTTTAATACCTGTTCTCACGAAGCGAATAATTTTAATTGTACAATGTATTGTAAATCTGTGTTGGATTGCAGGTTGGGTCTAGTGAAACCACAGTCTTGTCATATTGGTTCACTCTTGAAAAATCTTATCCGTTCTTAGACAATTGACATTTGAGTCATCCTCAAAATTAAACGTATTATGAAATTAGAATAATTTGTTAATTTTAACGACTTTTTACCCTAATTAGGCAGATTAATTACAAACGAAAAATGGTTAGATGATGTGTTTAAAAATAATATGTTGCAACTTTAGATTTCTTGACTCTAAAATGGGATTATAACTCCATTTAGAAACTTCAATGTTGCTGGATAGATTTTTGTATTGACTAGTTGGTGCCCGACGGAAATTTCTTCGGAAAGTTTTATCCCGGAAAATTTCCGGTATAAAACTAGCCTATATCGTAATCCAGACTATGTTCAGAAATTTTTGGCGTGATTGAAACACAAACATACAAACTTTCACATTTATAAAATACTAGCACTTCGCCCGCGACTTTCTTCCGTGTGGATTCCCAAACTTATTTTAACTGTGACGCCCCCTTGGGAAGTTGCCATATTTTTGCGACGCCCTGGCTATCTTGCCATGCATTTACCTACTAGTTGTAGTTCTAGCTTAATAACAATTTGTGAGAAAGACTCCAAATAGCATCTAATTATTAGAAAATAAAGGACAAAAAATAAAAATAAAACATTCAGATCGGCTCACGACGCCCCTAGGATAATACCGCAAAGCCCCAAGGCGTCGCGACGCACAGTTAAGGAAGCCCTGCTCTATACTATATACTCACCAATAATGCACCTTACTACCAAGGAAAATGTTTTAGAATTGAATCATTAGTTCCGGAGATTACTCCCCTACATACAAACTTACATACAAATTTTATCACTTTATAACATTAGTATACATTAAGATTACAAATGCGCTATATTGGGTAACCTGATCATGATTAAATTTTGCACATAGATTATAGTCTGAAATCCCGGTAAGAAGTGCTAAATTCCCACGCAAACTATTATGTATAAGCTACTATTATATATTGATAATAAATATATTTTTTTGGTAAAAAGCATTTATTTCAATCTTTTTAGTTGGTAGATTTTTAATTTGCCTAGTTACAAAATCATAAATGTCCTTATAATCATTTACAAAATATTGCTTTTCCCAATGTTGGGCCGTTAATTGTTGAGGAGTTCTCCTGGTACTACACCATCAGATACACTTCACCATATGCATTGTGAAGAGCATATTGTGCTTAATAACCACATTTAAGTAATCGAAGCGGAACACATGAAATACTCATTATTCCTACTTATAGTAGTTCCAGTGGCCATCTGTGGTCTTCATCATCAGGTCCACTTCACAAATGGTGTTTTTCGAATGCAACTACACAGGTTACTATAAAAAAATACTCAAATCACTATAGGTGTACCTATAATATTTGAAGAGTTCCCTCAATTTCTCCAGGATCCCATTATCAGATCCTGACTTGGTGACAATGGGACCAAATTCGAAGTATACCCTTTCAAACAAAAAAGAATTTTCCAAATCGGTTCAGCCGTCTTCAAGTAATCGGTGATCACACATTAAAAAAAAAACAAGAAAAAAAAGATATACGCGTCGTCTTGATAACCTCCTCCGTTTTTTTTTCGTCGGTTGAAAAGACTTGTGCAGTCCTCAGTAGGAAGTAGGCAGGTTATTCACTACGATACTCATCTCATGTCGACCACAGATCACTCCTCTCACGATTCAAACAATCTTTATTTAGAGTGTACACGTGTTTATTAAACAAGCACAGACAAGCATTATTTAGTTTCACTAGCGTATCTAATAATAACAGAGGGCTCAGTGTAAGATAAAATGATTGACAGATACTATGTAGTAATTTACAAGGTCTGTATTCAGTTACAGGCAAATGATAGATCTAAAAGTTTCTGATTGATTGAACTGGCCACGTTAAACTATGACAGTACAAGTTTGATTAGGAGTCATAAAATTAACTAAAACTGTATGTTTGAGCTGTACATTTTCGAAATCTGTTCATTTGAAGCGTCAAGCGTCAATCGCGTTTCGGACTTGTGATCAGTGACTGATCACACACCTACGGGTCACATTGCTAGTTCTTGATATTGTTAATTGATTTTTTTTTCCCGGTAAAATTGCCATATTACAATCATGTACAGAAAAATTGTGCACTTTTTGATAATTATTTCCAATGTGCCGTACCTTACTTTAAACTTTAATTCTCAAGCAAAATACAATATTAATAACCTATACAGACTTATAACTTCAGAAAAGAAAATAATATTCTAAGTCAACTTCATTAGTACAGACAGGCCTAATAGCAGTCAGTCACTTTGAAAAGCCTGAAGATTTGATAGACACTTTGTTTTTACCTACAAAATCAGGGACAAATCATCACAATACTGCTTCCAGACAACTTTTGATTGATGAATTATATTGTTTTTTCTAAATAGGTATAAAGAAACATGTCTATATTTTTGGCAATTTTAGACTACTTAGGAAAGAGATGATTGATGAGATTTTCCTAAGACTGACTCTTTTTTAAAGTCCATGCAATTCATACTGGTCAAATCATATGAAAACTGTGTCGGTGGGTCTTTGAGAAAAGCACCACACATATTTGAATGGGCCTGTACAACGCAAGCGTTTGTCAGTTATCGTGTAGCTCCATTTAGAACTTAATTGAAACAGAAAGTAAGTCAATCTTCCTTCCAAAACCTTCTAGTAGCTTTACCAAAACGAAAGTCCGACCAAAATGTCAAGTAAAATTCCAGTAAATTCATTAACATAACAATCAGCGCGGTGGTAATCTTGATCGCGACTGATCGTACACTGTTGATGCCACAGAGTACGGATACGTCTAAGAGGGCGCAGGAATGGATGCCTCTAAACATAATTATACATATGGACATACTTATAATGAAATGGATGTGTCTCTCAAGTGTTTTTTGCTATTGAAATGATACTTAAACACAAACAACCTTTATTTAAATTTTGTATGTATATATATCCGGCAATTTCTAGAACGGCTGAATTTAATGGACGAAAAACATTCCACTGGAAGATAGAGGTGTGTATAACATTCCTCATTCTCACGGGATTAGGATTTACGTAGGACAAATTTGCAAAGCGAACGTAAGCGTATTTTTATACTATACTTCACACTGAATAATGAAGTAGTTTGAATTTGTATCTACTGAACATTTGGAAGTAATTATGAGATATGAAAATTTGCGTTTATGTTCGCAAAACTAGTCAAAATGAACGGACGATTATGATCTCGAGATTTCAGGATTGAGTACTATAAAAATTTTGAAGGATTATCAGAATAATTGAAAGACAGCCTGCAGAATCTGTAGCATTAAAGACAGCAAGACGTTGTGACAGAAGTTCCGGGTGGAGCTACGACTTGCATTACTCGTAGAACTGTTTTAAACGTTGCCAGCGAGACAATTTTGTGATCTATGGTCTGTATGAGACGGATGGCATACATCGTCGCTCGGATCAAAGGCTCGCATTGTTGTCGCCCTACTAAGCATACAATGGAGACGACATAATCTTCAACTACGTAGAAAGTAGCCTTGATTCCTCGTGTCGATCTCTAGTGGGAGAGGTGTGTGTTATCTTTTGAATCACGTCTTTGTTGCTGATAACTGCAGTGTCAATATTGCATGAATAGTTGCTACTGTGTGAAATTAAAAAAGGCTTTCGTGCCTCTAAAGATTTGGCCCGTTTCTTGTTATGATTCTCGTATAGCATATGGTGTTGAGATCTCGACGGTGTCCGTTCAAGAAGATTGTTCTTCCTCATTATTAAAGTAAATCATAATCCTTATTCTCTAGCCAAAATATATGTAGGTACATTTTCACAATTATTAGGGACACAAATATAATGATTAAAAGGTGAAATGTCATCTGTTACAGCTGAAAGTTTTAATTTAGTAAAAGTCAACAGCCTTACTGGTAGTCTATATGATCGAAGTAGACATTCATAAGTCTTTGTGAGCAGCAGTTTAGGAGGATACAGTAACTATGTTGTCTATCGCAGTTCGTATTATAATATTATTAGTGGCGGTCCCGGTAGAGACTTGTATATTAACATTTCGTGAACATATTATAAATGTTTGTAAAAAATCATATAGGTAGAAGCCTGGGTTTCATACTCCATCGGGCATCGGGTTTTACAAACATTACAGCGGTAACAGCATTGTATAATGCTCTGATAAGAACTCAACTTGAGTGTAATGCTGTCATATGGGCTCCATATGAGATTAAATATAGTCTTATGTTGGAACGCATACAGAACAAATTTATCAGGTATTTGTACATGAAACTTTACGGGGTCTACCCCTTCTATCCGTTGATGTACCCAACCTTGTTCGTAATCGGCATGGTTGGGTACAACAAACTGGAGACTAGAAGGGACCTGGCTTTTACCACGTAAATTTTTAAGCTGTTGCGCGGTAAAATGTTTAATGCTGGTGTTTTGAAGGAGATATGTCTGAATGTGCCTGATAAGTACGCATTGCGACGCCGACGGCCACGGTTGTTAGCAGTGCCGCGCGCGCGAACCAACCTGCTCAGTAAAGCGCCCCTGACGCGAGCCTTGCATACACTGAATGACACTGCTGATAGGATAGATTTATTTAATTGCTCTCTGAATGAATTCACAAAGGTAACATTGTTTGTATTATGTTATGCTAATATATAACTAGTAGCTTTAATTGTAATTTATAATGTAACTAAAGACCACGCTACCGCATTAGGATGATTGCCTGTAATGATAGTTGTGTTTGTGATAAATAAATAAATATTTCTACCGTACTGGAATATGTAGGTCACCGCCCCATTTCTAACTTCCAATGACATATTCGCGCAAAAAATTGAGGAGTGTTTAGAGGAAGCTATAAATCAGAGTAACTCTGAATACAGTTTTTACCTGTTCCATCACAATATGTCTTTCATAACATATAATTAGTTACATTAGTATCTATGGCAAGCCCACTTCCTGCGAGGAACAATCACTGCCGGCACACACTGATCATTTTCTCTTCACCATCACAATTACTACGACATCACTAAGTACATAACATTTGCATGGATTTTCCCTTTATAACATTTATACAATTTTCCCGGTTCATCTATGAGCATATCGGCTCAGATCTTACTCAGTTTAAGGAAAATGAATCTATTTCGTCAATCTTAAAATACTGCGCCGCAGACTAAAATCTGGTGCAGTTAAAAGGAATTAAATCAGTTCACTTTTTTACTAAAACTTTTATACATTACTAACTTACGACGGCGGCTTCGATTAAGTGAAAACTTTTTTCTTCAACTAAAAACAAGTAGCCTATGTCGGTTTCCAATGTATAATCTATCTCTGCACCCCATTTTATCAAAATCGGTTGGTGGTTTAGACGTGAAAGTGCAACAAACATACAGAGTTACTTTCGTATTCATAATGCTAGTAGGGATTAGGGATACAGTTAAAAAACACGTAGCCTCCATTAAGTACAGTTTGCAGAACAAAAAGTACAAATCATACATTCGCAGGAAAACTGTGTTCCTGGTACCACCAGTATATTACTGTCTTTTGTGAAAGGAAATATTAATTCACCTATTTAATGAAAATACAAAAATCCTCTCCTGGAAACTCTTCAAGGTTTCTCTTATGAAGATATACAGAAGTTGCAACTAAATAAATTAAGAGTTTAAAAAACACTAGAGATACACGCTTTTATAAATGCGCAAAAACAAAACATTTTTTTGTAGTCTCCGTTTTCTTTGTGTTGCTGTTTCTTTTTTTGTAGTTTAAGCCATATTATTCCCACGAGTAGTGAACAATTAAACGGTCGAACCTCCCTGAGGATTTGAAAGTGACATCTATAAAAAAAAATCTATGGATTACGCGGTAATTCAAAAAGGTTAAGAAAACCGATAACGGAAATCTTTGAACACGATCAGGTTTACAGGTTAAAGAAAATTCTTTAACCTGTAAACCTGATCGTGTTCAAAGTCCATTACGTGGCCATTCTCACAAGTGCAAACACGACTATGATACGATATTCCATCATGGAATGCTAGTGCCTATCTTCCGGCTTCATCATCAGACCTTCAAACCTAAGCATGGTCAAAGTTCATTATAAGACTTTTATAAGAAATCCAAAACAGCTATGATACGATTTTCCATCATGAAGTTCCAGTTCATATCTTCCGGCTCCATCATCAGATCAGTTCGACAGTACCATATTATTCTATTGTCATCAGAACTATATACAGCTGCCAATTTTCATTACGCTACGACCCTTGGAAGATGGTTAAATTAGTTACCTTAGATTCCATTACATAGTTAGTTACATACAGGTCGACCTAATAAAAGCGTGTTAAAAATATGTACACATTTTTTATTATTATTCGGCACAGCCTTTTCATAGAAATTTCAAAAAATTTGGTTGACAGTTCCTGTGACAATGCTCATTGAACTTATTAAAATATTAATATTTAAATTCATTTCCTGAAGAAATATCTTTCACATTGCACAATAATTGTGAACAAGTTCAGCATACAACGATACATATATTTAATGCAAAAACAACATTTAATGTGCATGTGAGCATCGCATTACAAACCGCAACACTGCACCTGGATCTTTTATATAAGACGTATAATCATATTTATTTACATCCTAGCTGTGCACGTGACTTCGTTCGCGTGGATGTCAGAACTTAACAATGTGTTTTCAATGCGAAGGCATTGTTTCAGGATACCGCAAATTCAGTTGATTTTTAAGCGACTTCAAGGACGAGCCGACGCATATAAACCTCCGAAACCAAAATTCTGGATGCGTCTCTGAGTCACATACAAAACTTTGTAACCAAATTCAGAAACTATTGAAACTTCTAATAATGCTAATCCATCCTACTACCTATCGACTATATCGGTGTTAAAACTCTGATTCTTTAACTTTAAATCCTAATATGTAACTATTGATCGACTGGATCAACTTTAATGAAATAAAGACTATACAGCGTGAAATTTTAATGGTCGTTTTCCCACGGCACGACGGTTACCCATTACTAGTGGTATCGAAATATAAAGTTAAACTTAAACAAACAGAATGTTTTTTTTTATCAAAATATAAAAAAAAAAAATTCATCAACTCGAAGAACCTGAGAATCATTAGTACTTCAATAGACGTAACATAGGTACAGGAAAAAGTGATTAATAAATGTTCAGAGCAAAATAAGCTCTTGCGCATGGTGATAATGCTTTAACTACCCTGCGCGCACGCGGCGACGGCAGCCCCGCTCCCCCACCGTAACGTGCCGCCGAAGTGCCGATTGCGGCGCGGCGCTCCGCACTTAGTCCTTCCGCGAACGTAGTTCGTGCAATACGTTATCGTATCAAAAATGAATCGTCATAAAAAATTGTATTTCGTTATTATGCAACTGTACGCCAGGGCTAATGACGACTACCATGCCCGGACTTGACTCCGTTGACCTTTTTCTTGTGGTCTGAGCTCAAACGCCTGGAATATCGTGAAGAACACGAAACACGCGACGAGTTAATAACTGCGATAGTGGACGCTTTTTAATATCGTAAGACGTGACAGAGACACCTTAATAAAATTGAAAGACCATCAATTAAAACGTGTTCGATTGTGTATTCAACTCAGTGGCTTGCACTTCGAACAATTACTCCGTTACCGGGAAGTGTAGGTAAGTAGCTACTCGTACTTTTGTAAATAATGAACATTTTAAAGAAGTTAAGTAAGTTACTTTAATTATTGTAAATAAGTTTAATAAGTTAAGATTTAAATTTATGAAATACGCCTCAAATACTCTGTTAGGTTTCTAATTCAGAAAATTATTTTTCTTAGATAAACTTGTTTTTATTTAATTTCGTATTCAGTAAATTGCAGCTAAAAAGTATTTATGACGGTCGTAGGCCCGTAAAATTCTACCGAGTTACCGTGGCCCCGGAAATTTAGGGCAGCCGAAGGAACAGGGTGGGTTTTTAGTCAGTAGAAATCTGACACACCCTTCCGCTTAAAAAAAAAAGGCCCGTAAAATTATGAAAGAAAAATTTGAATAAATTTTTGGGTAAAGCTTATTATTATCAAGAATAAGTTATGAGCTGATTGAAAAGTACGCGGGTCAACGGCCGCGCGGCCGTTATCGCCCGGCTTGCCCGAGCCTAGGTATCGGGGAGGATTACTACCAGATCGTGGTCGTTTTTGAGTTTTGTTTTTCACAATGGTTAATCTGTCATTTTTTGTTTCTAATATTTTATTTGTTTATAAAACGATTGTATTACCAAGACAAAGCCATTTCGCTGCGGGAAAACAACGATTCAAATTTCACGATGTATATCAAGCCATGTTACGGACTATTAATTTTTAATTCAATTTTAAATTATCAATTCCATCAATTTTATTTAGCAATTTTCCTTTCATTCGCCGCCAAGCATACAAATAAACAGACAGACAAATGTTCCAAAAATATATTTTATTACTTATCTCTAACTACGTTTTTTTTCCAATTCTACACTGTACACTGTACAGACACACGGAACTTACTTTCTTATTATTCTATAGAGATATATAACATAGGAGATCATTCCAGAAGAACTGTAACATTATAGGCGCTGTGTGGCGTAGACCCGAAACGGTGCTACGGCGTAGCTGTTCCCGTGGAGTAGTCGCTACGGAGGTGCTACGCGCGTAGTTCTTACTAGGGAGACCTTTACCGACGCGACGTAAGGAAGAACTCTAATAGAATATAATCACATTTTGAATTCGGAATGTTCATTGTATAGACTAACGTTCTCGTCAGATACGTAAAAATAACGTTCTTGAAGTTAATTCAATGTTTATGACAACTCTTTTGCATTCGTGGTTGCCTGATCGAGAAATCCTGTCTGCTTTTCTTGGAACATTTGTGTCCTATGAAGTTTTAAAACTAGCAATGTGGTTTAACTGGGAATGTTTATTCTTTTATATTTAAATCAATTTTTTTTTGCCTAAGTTAGTATAATAATGTACGTGTATTACTCACGAAAAAAAGTAATTATGAGATTCACGTGCCTAGACTTTTTTCCGATATGTTGCGATCGGCTCGCTTAATTTAATTCAGCTTAACAATTTTACGTTAAGTGATTACCAACCTGACTTCCGCAAACCAAGAAATAAGTAAAACGATAACCCATTAAGACTGATGACAATTTTCTGGCTTTTGACTACCCGTAATAACGACTATCGAACATCTATACACACACCTTTAAGTACTTTTGGGAACCCACTACCCCAACCGAACTTGGCGAGTGTTATATACCCTTAAAAATCAATCCTAAGGGATAGTAATTAATGATTATTTCCATATAAATAACCTCATTAAGTAAGTAATATTGTTTTGTATAATATAAAACGTTTTAGTCAGGAAAAAACCTTTAAAAAATTATGTCACAACCCTAATATTTGTTATGATTTTATAGTTTTAAAAATGTGTTACTGTTTGTTATTCCGTAATAAGTAAATAAATTGTGACTTCATATTATTTTGATGATTTTATTTGGCCACCTTCAATGACGCATGAAATTTACAAATGTGTTCAGATGGTTGACTGTGTATCGCTGATTTTTAATTAAAATGTTATTTTCCTGATAATAATAGCTCTAAACTTTGTTTACGTTAGGTATGTATGATAATGTGTAGAAATAGCTGAATTTGAAATGACTTACTCTTTATTTGTAAGAACTTATAGGTGTCGATCGATGGATACTGTTATGTAATATGACATTATGGATTTAACGGGCGTGTACGATACGAATGTATGTGTTTAACGCTATTTGCCTTTTTGCTAACCTTGTCACCACACAATTAAATACATACTAATCTTGTTACGGAATACTATTTCCTTGAAGTCTAGACAAGGATTTGTGATCTAGGTTCGGCTGCACTATGCATTTTGATTGGCTCCTTAAATTCGAAGATTCGAAGGCGTAAATGCATAATACACAAAATGACAAGCTGAAGGTTATTTAATAGAATTAAACTTACGATGGGTCGGAAGTGGCACGTAATGGGTCGTGTAATATTACCCACGTACGGTGCGCCGAGCTTGGCAGATACACTGCCGTGCCACTTTCCTGTCTATCAACAATGTCTCCACAAAAACAAGCATCTTTACTGACGTAGTAGACTAAAATGCTGGGAGAATAAACATTTCAACAACAAATTCTTATAGGTACAACATACTTTTTCAGACGAGACCGATGTAGGTAAGTTCAGTTCTTCGAGAATCGATTATTTTTATGACTTACACGTATTTTGCATAAAGCTTAAATATGAGAAACAAGTAATTTTGGTATGAGAAATAATTGGGAAGTGTAAAATCATGGGAAAATCCCACAATTCGGAAGCTAGCATAATTATGAGCAAAGATTTCCATTACAAATGGATGTAGATTAAGAACGGTTTATTTATACGATGTTTACAACACCGAATTACTATAGATGCTGAGAGCTATACTTAGTAGGGATCTTAGGAAAACAAATATAAGACGTCATGGAAATGATATACCGATTTTCAGAGAAAACAGATACATATTATATTGAGGTTGTTTTCTTTTATTTTGTATGAGCTCGCACTTGACCTCAATCACGCCTTGAGGTTTACAATGGAAAGAGCGAACCCAGAAGATGCGTATCCACTCTTGCTTTAAAGACTTACGGGTCATATGCAGTAGGGAACACAGAAGCATGTGAATTCCAGGTCGTTCCGAAAATTCAATAGGAAGCTTTAACAGTAACAATCAATAAACGATTTCTTTAAAACATGGGCATTATTGATAAACATTAGTCTATTTCCCCTGTATTTCCTTCGGACATCAATCAATTCATTTCCGGAGGCACCCACGAGACTCCTCAGAACGGTATTATCAGCATTCGGCGCCCAGTCGCACACAGTAAAAGTTATGACAACAATAATGCGTTATAAAACACGCGGCGTCAACGAAAAGTCGCTTCAGTTGGACGGAGCAGCCGCAAGGTCAAGAGCACATGGACTATTTCGAAAACAGTCGATCGCCGGCCTGAATCGCGAAGTGACATACCCACTAGCAACGCATCAATTATCAAATAATAAAACATACTTTTTATAACAAAAAAGTACAACTTTGACAGTTCTTATTTTAAATCTTGAAAACAAGAACGGGTGTGTAAGCGCGCACGTGCGGGTAAAATTAAAACTGAGCTTCGCGCGGATAGTTTTTCACGCACAATCGCTGTGTCCGGAGAAAACGGTAGTTTGTGTGATGACAGATTCTGTTCTAAAAACAATTAAATTACTATAAAGTGTATCATCGGAATTCAAGGTGCTACGAGTGCTCGGGTTTTTACTTAGAAACGGAGTAAGTATTTTATGTGGAACTTATTAAATTAATTAAAATAGGTTTTATTTATTTTATGCGTTCATGCTATTTATCAGTGCAAGTGATTGAAATGTTTAATATTTGAAATAAGTATGAAAAATAATGGATAATTTCTATGATATGAAAACTTTTACAATATATAAGCTAAAAAGTAAGTTGTGTAGGAAAATAACTGAATAAAGTAATTCCTAGTGCATCTACATAAATACTAGACAAATGCTAACAATGATTGCTACCTAACAGTACTTACTGCAAATAATGTCAGAGAAATAATAGACATGCAAGTGCATTGTCAACAGTATCTACAAAATGATATCTATTATTTTGAAACAATTATAACAATAGAATCTGTAGACAAAACGTCTTATTACTAAAGATATTATGACCTATATCAAGATGAATAGGAACATTGAAACGGATAGGTATTTCGGTACTATACTATCCCTAGGCGCCGTAAAATAATTTAAATATAGCTGAATGAAGATTTCTCGCGTGGCATTAGTTTGAAAGGCACATTTGAGGAAGCACGTTTTTCAGATATTTTTAGGCTTAAACGTCCATTATGACAGAATTTTGATTAAATGTGAGGTATTAATCGTAAGGTATTAACATATAAAATTTATGCCGCCGTAAAATTGGAAATTCATTTCTTTATGTTGATATAAAAGTGAGGAAATACATTTAAATCTAAATATGCATATTATTTACGCTTTTGATAAATTTTAAAATGTGACATTTAAACTAAAATATTGATAAAAGAATAACTACGATTCAAATATTTAAAAAAATATAAATAATTTATTTAATCAGATCTTATAAATCCATAAAGTCGATGCTTACGAGTATAAACTTTGTCAGAGTGTACAAAATCGTGAGATCTAAATTTATTCTACAGCCCCAAATACAATTTATTTTCACATACTACTTTTTTCTTCGTTAACAAAAAAAAAAGAAAATAGCATGTATTCGCAGCTTGTAAAGTACAGCATTTCAGTATGAGTACAAAGCAATTTCATTTGGAACGATTCACTACGCACTGTTCACAAGTCACGGGTGTCTACTTCATCAAAGAACGATAATCATCCATTTTCTTTCAATTGTACTGTATTTATTACATTTATGTTTTAATATTATAATAATATAGATTCAAATACTTTTTTTTTTTTTTTTTTTTAACGTGGTAAAATTATCAAATAAGTCCTCCCACTCCGGGCAGGGTGGGAGGACATTTTTGATAATTTTACCACGTTAAAAAAAAAAAAAGCATTTTTGTATATTATATATAACATACAAGCTTCTGCCCGCGACTTCGTTCGCGTGAGAGGGTTTTCCCGCGTTAATTCCGATCTCATGAGAATTCTGAAAATGAATGAGTAACATCCATCTATCCAAACATCTAAACTTTCGCATTAATAATCTATATAATAAAAATGAATCGCTAAATGTGTTGCTAAGCGCAAAACACGAAAACGGCTGGACCGATTTGGCCGATTCTTTTTTGTTGTTTTTGGTTTTTTCAGGAGAAGTTTCTTATGAAAAAAAGGTAGGAAAGGTCTCAAGGGTAGGGGTAGGGTAGGGTAGGGTAAAGGTAGAGGTAGGGTAGGGTAGAGGTAGGGTAGGGGTAAGGGTAGGGTACGGTACCGTAGGGTAGGGTAGGGGTAGGGGTAGGGTATTGGTAGGGTAGGGTAGGGGTAGTGTAGGGTTTGGGTAGGGTAGGGGTAGAGTAAGGTATGGGTAGGGTATCGGTAGGATAGGAGTAGTGGTATCGGTTGGGTAGGGATAGGATACCACGCCAACGAAGTCGTGGCGGGTCAGCTAGTATTAGTATAAATGCATTATGTTCTTTTGTTTTTAAAAACCTTGAAGTACCCACTGTTGATATTATTTATAGCCACATATCAGTTTCAATCTTTTCTATGTTTTCTCTGTGGGGGTCGATAGAAAAAATATAAATCTCGTTTACAAAGATATACGCAATATCAATGAGTACATCTCTTATAGATATATGATAAGCAACAATATAGTAATCTTGACATATAAATAGGATAAACTAGAGCATTCGATATGTCTTAGTAAACTGCGTATTTTCTTAAGTGACTTGAGCATGTCTGTGTGTGTATCACGAAACACTGAACTATTTCTGGGAGAAAACAATTCACCAAATACCTCATAGTGAACCACTTGGAGTTCTCATCAGCTCACCTAACTAAATATTTATAGTGAGTTGCAACACGTGTTTGATAATATTGAAACTTCTGGGGCACAGGCTCTATGAGACGGAATGGAGTGCGTGCTTCGTTACCACTAGTACCATTTACAGTTCCACGATGGAACTACTGATGGCTTTTTAGGGTTCCGTAGCCGAATGGCAAAAAACGGAACCCTTATACTTTCGAAACGTCTGTCTGTCTGTCCGTCCGTCCTTATGTAACAGCCATTTTATTCCGAAACTATTAGAACTATACACATGAAACTTGGTAGGTAAATGTATTCTGTGAACCGCTTTCCGATTTTAAGAGAAAAATATTTAAAATTACGGGGGGCTGGCTCCTCATACATGGAACTGAAACTGAAAATATTTTTTTCATGAAACCTATGCGTGTGTGTGGTATCTATGTATAGACAGTCATGTCTTTAAAAATGATATTGAGGTTTCTAAAACCACTTTGTCATAAAGTCAATCGTTTAAAAGATATACGCTTCCAAAGTGGTAAAATGTGTCTCCCCGCTCTAACTTCTATAATAATAGAGGGAAAAAAAAAATATATGCTGTAAATCTTAATGTAAACTTTCAACGAAAATTGGTTTCAATGAGATCGGGTTAGCAGTTTTTGAGATATAGCATATTTTTTAAAACCACAAATATAACTTTGTAATTCATACAAATACTATGAAAAATGGGTGGACATGGGCGAGTCTGACTCGCCCTTGACCAATTTTTTATCACTAGTTCCATTTTAAAAGAATCTGAAAATAATGGAACTAATGTTGAATTTGTTATCAGTTGCGTGCAAAAAGGCCACAACCCAAAATAATACTGCAGTTCGTGTTCATAGTTCTGTGCAAAAGTTGTTTTGTTGATTTCATTGAATATAATTATATTATTTATACGGCCCACCCAAATGTCCTTACTTTGGTATTGTTCGTCAAATCGTTCCAGCTCCTTAAGGTTCTAAGTTGAGCTACGCGATATTTGACAAATGTTTGCACTGTTTGGACGAGCCTGCTCCAATCTGTGTGATTCAGTCCTCTAAAGGGCGCCACAAACATTAACCTACATGGCTCTCATATGATTTAATCACTACAAATTGTATGGACTTTAAAAGAGACGTTGACCTCTGAGTATGTTTCAGTGTTTCTTCTCAGAGTAGTCAGTTAGGAAACACTGGCCTAATCTAGTTTACATTTACGAAAAAAAAGACGTGTGAAAGTGTTTGCAAAATAAACATAATTATTTCATTATTATAAAAACTAAGTGTTTTTAACTCTCGTGTTTTTACAACCTTGAAAATTCACAAGTGCCTAAAATAATAATGTGGAACTAGTGATAACAAATTCAACATTAGTTCCAATATTTTCGGATTCTTTTAAAATGGACCTAGTATTAAAAAAAACAATCAGTAGTTCCATCATGGAACTGTTAATGGTACTAGTGGCAACGAAGCGTGCAGGTTTGCGGACGTCCCACGTCTTCAAATTTTTTAACTGTAGGTTGCAGGTTTAGGGTTGTGGGAATATTCTAAGGAGATTCCGTGACCGCGGAACGCAACTGGGCACCTGAAGGAGCAGGATGGGCTTTTAGACGTCACTTCCTTCCATTTCACCCACAGCGCGAGAAGTCGTGCAACATATGGACAGCAGAGGTGATACAGAAAATTACACAAAGTAATGTACCTGCCTGGGTCTCAACTCACGACCTGGAACCCTTAGGTCGTGAGTTGAGTGAGTTGGGCCACCACTGCTCTCAAAACAATATAACATGTTTTAAAAATATCGACAAAACTGACTTTGAATATTTTGAAAATAAACTTCATTGGATCTTTTACCACTTTATTCATGAACTCTTAAAACAATGTCGCGTTTGTTTTCATTGAAAAGCATATCTTCAAGTAAATCTCATGTAAGCCAGGCGGTCAGTAGTTGCTCGACTGATTAGATTGGTAATCTAGGACTCCTGCGTAGAAAATTAGGGAAATGATCGTAAAAAATAAGATAAGTGCTATTCAACGCAGATTTATCTATACATATTATGACATTGAAGTGTCTATCTATGATTTCAAAATAACTGTGTTTTCTCAAGTGCTTCTAATTATTTATAAGATAGGTTGCTTCTATGTAGGTGTGCTTCATCTTCGACCACATCATCACTTACCTTCAGGTGAGATGGTGGTTAAATGCGAGCCTGTTATCAATAGAAAAAAAACTAAACAATCAAAATTTTTATAAACCCATCCACGACGGATATGGTCGTTTAAAGCCCACGACAAAAAAAAACACTAAGAACGAATTAAAATAATTAAAATACAAGAAATTACACTGGAGTTGCTATGTCTGCATATAGCTCGCTTTGTCTTAGGTGCGCGTGCGCAAATAACTTTTCTATGCTGCTAAAATGTAATTGATATTTGGAATCAAATATCTTTCTTTTTTAAATATATATATACAACGTGTAATTTAAAGGGTATATACATACCAAGAGCACGGCTCCTTTGGATGATAACAAACGATATAGCAAGGGTTTTGTAATCCTATGTCTACATGTGTGGAGCTTATTAGAAATTTCAATACATTGATACCAGAGACCGAATTTTTCAAATTAAGAAGAACGAAGACAATTATCGTTTTATTGGCAAGTGACGTGGAAAGTGATGACCCTCATAGTGCTGTGACACGTTTGTTATTATTGGTGTTCAAGAAACATATGAAACCAATAATTTGGGGTCAATTCTGTGAGTCACTTAGCTGAAACTTTGCATAGAAACTCCATACCAGATGTTGTCTTCAATCCTTTTGGATAGATATGGGGTTTCCGTTCCTATATAGATAAGATGACTGCTGTGTGCCATTAAATAACAAGCTCTGTATAAAATAATACGGTTTTGATCTAATCCAGACACATTGGCTCTATCCCAAATTGCTTTCAATTTCACGATTAATTTTAACGAACGGAACGTTGTAAGCCATACTAACATATATAAATTCTAACATATATAACATAGATAAATTCTTCATAAATTTCTTACATTGGCATACCAACAACATTCCTAAGTACATATATATTTTTGAACCCATCACTCGCATGTCCCGGGATGTGTTAGTAAGTAACAGAGATTAATGTAAATGGAGTTCTCGAAAGAATAACATTCTCGGTATCAGCTTATAGTTTGGAATTGATAGCAATGTGGGTAGAATTCACATTACCCCTTAACTCATTAACCCTTTCAACTAAGCTAAATATGCTTGGTATTAGGGTATAGGCATTTGGCACCAGGATCTTATTGTACGACAGACATATTTTATGAAATGTGCCCACAATATTTTGTACACAGTCGTAATAAAAATAAGTCAATTTAAGTACAACCAGGTCAAATGAAAGCAATAGTTACAATTGTGACAGTTACCAATACTGAAGAGCGTCCGTTATCTTTCAAATTACCGAATTGATTGCTTCGAATCCTCTGTGAAATAATGTTGATAGCCCAGATTTTTATGGAACCACTATAGTTTTGCCAAACCTATGATTATAGCCTATTGTAGACCTATTGACCTGTAGGTCACACACTGGATGTTAAAAGCCGTCGTAGTAAGCGTCCTGTGTGCAGTTATCTAAATAATATTTACTGTTACACATCGAACAATGAATAGTGGAGATTGCACGCATTGGAGAATCATTAATATTGTATACCGGTGTATTTTGATACAATCATATTTTAGGTATTACTCGTAAAATATAAAATCTTTGCGAATTGTAGGTCGTCGGTCCGATTCCAGTCAGACACATAACTATGTGTAGTTTATATCATCACTACAGCTCTCAAATCGTTGAAGAAAAACATCAATAGTGAACAAAAAATTATAAGATTATCTAGCTTCTACCCGCGACTTCGTACGCGTGGGAAGGTTTTCCCGCGCAAATCCTGATCCCATGGGAAGCCTATGTGTTATTCCAGAATGTCAACTATCTACTTACCAAATTTCATTCCGATCCGTTCAGTAGTTTTTGCGTGAAAGAGTAACAAACATCCATCCATCCTCACAAACTTTCGCATTTATAATATTAGTATTAGTAAGTAAGTAATTACACATATTAGTATTAGTAAGAAAGATATAGTGATAGGCGAATAACTTGGCAAGAGTCGTTCGATGCGCAGAAGTCGATTTTTAGGTGTCAGCGGTTGTCAGCGGGACGCGGGGTATGACGTAGCGCCGCTCCGAGCGTGCGATTGGTGCGTCAGTAGTTCTCGTTCCATTTGCTCCCGAATACACTTGCGTACACAAAAATTGTACCCTTTGTTTTTGTTACGAGTTGTTGTTTTAAATTTAGTTTTTGTTACGTTGATTACAATGCCAGGACCAAATACTGTTTTACGCAGACTATTAAAACGTCAGAAATTAGACACTATAGTTAAGGAAGGTTGAAATTCCGAATTCGTCACTGTCTTTAGGACACCGGAAAAAAAGAATAAAAGGGTTAGCAGTTTTATTAACTAATTGTGACGACGAGAACATATTATTTTGAATATGTTTTTTTAAATAATTTTTTCACGTTTAAATTTATCATCTATTTTATTTATAATATCGAATTAACTAATGAATTCCTCTTCTTTCTTTAATATTCTTCTGAACAGACATGATTAAAATTAAATGATGGCAATAACCATAGAATAATGGCAAGCAGTAAAAGTGACCACTTTTTGTTCCACTAAGTGCACGATGCGCGAACTTACCCCCACTACGCCAAAACCTTGCCAACTTACGTGCCGAGGACTATAGTAAAATGTGACATCTACCAGCCTCGATGGGCCAGCGTAGTGGACTACCGTCCATTCCCTGTCGAGGAGGACACAGGCCTCCTGGGCCTGTCTCTCAGCAGTGGGAAATTATTATAACATTGTTTTTCAATATTTTGTGTTTATTTTAACACATTTGTGCACATAAAGTAATCCGGGAACCCGTAGAGTAAATAAAATCTTGTTCTTTTTGTACTAAACGTACCATATGGTGGTATGTAAACTTGTTGAGTATTTATTTAATTTTAATGTATTTCAAGTTAAATATTTTGTTTCTTTAGAGTTGATACGACATGTCCGTCTGATTCACCCGTACAATTCATTGTGTTATTTTTCTTTGTTTTCAATATATTTTATAATAATATAAACACACTTTAATCAGAGCACAGTTGTGGCGACTGTACGAAATACTTGTTCAATTACGTTTTTAAGAAAATCTAATACTTGAACAAAAAGTTCCGTGAAACACACAACAACACACGTGTATTGTGTTCTATTATTAGAGCTTGCATGTTATATCGAGTATCGAGTCAATGGTCGATTTAATATCGAATAAAAGCTGGCAAAGCAAAAAATCGATATTTTGGTGGTAGCGACAAAAATCGTTGACTAGTGACCATGTGGCCAAGTGGCCATGCACTGCTCAACATTTGTTGAGCCCGCTCCTTTGCCACACAAAAGTCCTTTTTTTAGTACTTTTTAGAGGCGGAATATTTTTTTTTTAACATGGCGTGCTGCACTTAAAAAGAAATAGTTATACATAGGAGATTTTCTATTTGCCATCTTCTATGTCTATCTTTCACCAGTAGGTAGTCATAATTTAAGTATGCCATTGCGTGCTAGCGTTGACCCTTTGAGAAAACTAGCCAGCAACGCGATATATTATTTTAATCATACATAATTATGAACTGGCTAAATTGCTTTATAAAAATTACGTCTATACAATTATTATGAACCTTACTTTTTTAATTCTCTAAATAATTTCTCGTCAGATTTGCAACAAGAACAAAGAATAGAGACAAAGATAAATAAAGAGAGTAGTTTTCTTGCTGTTATTTTTTTTTATTCTGCTGATGTCCAATTGAAGTATCTAAAAATACAACTATTCAAGAAGATTCCAGCTAATATTATTGTCTCTGTTTGTCTGTTACACTTTTGCGTCTAAACCACTTAACCAATGTTAATTAAATTTGATACAGAGATAGATTAGACCATGGGGAAGGCATTTCTTTTAATATATAGTAATTAATTTACTTGTAAAACATTCAATACGATTTATTATATTTTCAATAGTCTGTGGCATATCACATATTTAACGCCGACTACACGAATATCTTTTACTAAAAATCTCGAAGGTGAACGCTTTTTGTCATTGTTGCTTTCTGATTTCATAAGATCAATAGCGTTGAAACAATTGCAGCGTCCTTACGTTGCAAATATTACGAAGAGAGTCCTATTTAAGATACGATCTGTTTTGACGAGATGATAAGACAATTAAGATCAGTCTATTGACATGTTTGTATTCGAAAATATCTCACAGGAATGTCATCTCATGTCACTATCATGTCAATAAACGAGAAAGCTATCCCCATACCATCTGAAATCGATTGGAAAATGATTGATACGAGAGTTGTTTACGTGTGACGTACGTACATACACTGTAATGTACAGAGAGGTGCTTGTGACATAATCACTTCTAATATAGATAGGAAGTAATGACATTCTCTCTGTGCGCCCGCGCAGTTCAACAATCTTATCAGAAAGAATATAATAATAAGAAAATTTCCTTTCAAACGGTTTGAATAGTAGCTCAGTGTGATTTATATTATTCTAGTGCGTGTGATATTCTAAATATGTAAAGTTCAAGTTGGAAAATTGTTCAAGTGTTTTGTGCGTTGTAAACATTGTTAATGGGGTAAGAATTTTCATGTATATCATCTAAATATTAATACATGAAGCGAAAACTTTGTAGGTACCCCTTTTTAAAAAAAATACGCAGATGAAGGAGTATGAAATTTGGTAGAGTTCAAGTTTATATGGAGAGAGAGAGCGCAGAAAGTTAATAATATGTACCTAATTATCCGAAATAATTTAATATATGGGCAAATTTAGACCACAAGTTATTTTAAATGTCTCAGACATCCACCACTTTATCTTTTTGTATTGTCTTAGAAAAACAGAATCTGAATCACCTACGTGAGCATGACCGTAATATAAGATTACTGAATTGCGTATGTGACTCGAGTGACGGTTTGGGCTAAGCATGTCATTTATTTGGAACAAAGACTTATTTTGAGTATATTATTCTGACGCTCCGGTACGTATGGACGCCTGGTATCTCATGCAAGAACGCACTGTAATGGCACTCATCATCATTGCATATCAACAAAATAAAACGTTTTCTGGTAAATAAAATGCAGTTTTTAACTCGAAAAAGCCAATTTTCTGTTTGAATAAATTAATGACGAATTCCGTTATCTAGTTCTAGTCTATTGTGTATCAACAATGATGACAGGCGCGGTAAACTAAATGGAAGTAGGTACTTACAAAATTTTTCAAAAGAATTGAAGAGAATGAAAGGGTTCGGTACGAAAAAGGTTTTGAGGACAGGTCATTGATACTATAGTAATACATACATACAGTTAACTAAAACGTACAGGTTTAGGCATCGTATACACAAATTGCTTCTCAAGAAAATAGTACAATTAGATAGATAGAATATACTCAATTATACACGAAAAATTGAAACACATCTAGTGTAAAACATAAATTACTTTTTATAACATGTCATATTTTCAGTAGGCAACATTGATGCATTTATTATTATGCGATTCGACATTGAATGAGATATTATTTTGTGTGTTTAGATATCTGATAATACATAATACAACATCAATGATAATATATTTTTCAACACACTTGCTCATAAAATGACTCTAATTTCACCGCAATTAGGCACATAATGACACCTGTAATCAAACTGTGACTTTTTCTTTACTATTATTCACAAGTGAGTTATAGATTTTTTTTTTAATTTGTTGAGTTGCTTTGTTTTTAAAAAAGTTTCGAAACAAAAAAGATCGTGTTCAATAGTACAAATAAATTAATGTACCTACCTATTGCTTGCTAGTTTCATGCAACTTCGTATTTAAATAGATAAATTTCAACTTGTACGTTTTTAATAAATACAACTTTCAGTCAAATATAACTTTTGTTTTTTCTGTGATAAAGAAAACTTTGAATTACCCATTTTGTACGTGGCTAAAACGCTATCCGAGAAAAGCCAAAATAAGAAAACTCATTCTTTTAGTCTATGGCCGATCTGTTAGATGCGCGTGCATAGGAAAACTGATTAATTTTTCCCGCAATTGCGAAAAAATTTTTACAACTCGTTTTCACTGTTGAAATTATAGTTATTTTCTTCACAAGTGTGTTGAAAACGTCGTATGATACACGTGTGTATTGATGATTACCGTCCTCGGCTCTCTTAAGACCCTCACCTAACGGCTCGGGTCTCAATGGCGCCTCAGCGGTAATCACCAACATTACACACTTGTACCATAATGTACTATTTTACAGCAATAGATGACTCCATGGTGATTACAATACTCACCCTGGAGTCATCTATTGCTGTGTATTTCGAGAAATCTCCTTTCCGATTGACTATTTACCAGGACAACATGAACGCACGAGCGCTCTCTTCCAGATCTATATTTGTTTTGCCTAATAAAGGTTTTCTATTGTTTCAGGGGAGCACGAGGAGTGCGCGCGACGGCAGGCGCGGGCGCGGCCTGTTGGGGCGAGCGGCGCGCGCGCAACATGCTTTCCAGCATCAAGGGCTTCTGGAAGGTGTGGCGCTATGGCGACCTTTATATGGTGAGTATCGTTTACACCATGGCTTGACTGTCATCTCGCCTGAAGGTAAGCGATGGTGTGGTCGAGGATGAAGCACGCTTGCCTAGAAGTAACCTATTTACTCATGACTTAAAGACCCCCAGGTTATAGCTATCAGGAAACCTAGGCTCCATTCAGCTGCAATTGTTATAGCTGATAGAATTATTTTTTCAATGCACTCCCTCGAAAACTAGCTCTTATCGCACTATGATTAGGTTCAACATGCAATGTACTTCACACTCGTGGATTTTTTTCATTTTTCCACACGAGGGTTTACCATTCCAGATTTTGCCACAGATAACATTAAACAACTATTCAATTCCCTATACCTATTCGGCAGTGATTGTTTTTTTTTTTCAGCAAAGAGGCGCATGTTTTTAAGGCCTTATATTTAATGAAAAATAAATTGTGTTTATGAACAGAATATCAGAAATAAACATTATTATTTATAAAATAATTTTGCTTTTATCAACAAATTAACATTTACTGGTGGTCTAAATAAAAAATAAAAAAATATCAGGCTGTTTTGCAGCTTCATACCTTTGCTTCTCCTTTAATCCGCGAAGGTAAAGTGCGGGGAAAAAGTAAATTAAATCTTATTAATTTGTGTTTTTTTGCGTGAGTATATCGAATTTATATACACATAAACACATAAACGTGTGTATTTATTATTTTATTTCTTTGAGAGTGTGTTGAAAAACGTCGTTTGATACACGTGGACATCTGTTACTGCAGTACTCGGCGCCATAACCCCCTCACCTTGCGGCTCGAGCGTAACTCCGCCTCGGCTGCAATAACAAACTTTCTCCACTTGTATCAAAATGTACTATTTTGTCTGTGCCTTCAAGGGTGGGGCCATGTTTTCTTTACAAGCATGTTTTCTTAGGAAAAAAGAACAAGTTGTTAAGGATAAGAAGGATGCTTAGGCAGTTATTTACTACTGCTGCCGTCAGAGTGAAAATAAGACCAACCCACCTGGTTCAATTGTGATAATTTCATTAAAAAATATTATCTACGGAATAACAACATAGCAACGTAGCACTGTAGTGAATCCCGCATAGTTGTCAATTAGACGACCACTCACATCAATTGCGTTTTTTATTGATCTCTAAGGACTGAAGGCATATTATTTGTATAAAGGTATATTTTTATGCTTCGCCGTGTTGACTTTATGCTCACTCCTGGCCTTAGCCCCAGGGTCCTTATATCGGCATCTGAAAGTGAGGCAGTCGTGATGATCGGCTACATCTCGATATCCTTTCAAATATCATGTCCTAGTTTCATTTACGTCGCGTCCGTGTCAAGGGCGAGGTGAGATAAATTTACTTGAAAACACTGAATTTTGGAAATCTATAGCCGTTGGGTTTGGCAAGAACAAACGTTTATGGCAATTAAATAATTCAAAAGCCCACGCAATCCCGAGTTTATTGCGCTCGTGGTGCTTTTCCACTTAAAGTGTAGAAATACTTCTTATTGTTATTGTTCAATAAAAGGTTTAGTTATCTGTCTATTCCAATCATACGACAAAAGAGTAAACATGGAGTTTCTTGTCGGTTATTCTCCTTAGGAAACGTTTTTAATTATGACTTCACTAGATACTATTTCAGATTTCTGACTTAAATAAACTCAGACACACTGAAGTTTTAAATTAAGATCTAAATGCTGTAGACTAACTCAACTGAAATATTGTTGTAATGACAATTTATTTAAATCTACATAATTATATATATTCGTTTCGGTATTGGTCGTTTTATCGTAATGTGTTAGCATAAATATATTTCTTGCTTGTTCTAGTGTTTTGCTCATCGGAAATTGAGGCCGAATTTTATGATGCTGTATACAAAAGTTTCAGAATAATAAATGAATAAAATTCGGGAATTATATGAATAACTTGTGTGTGTATGTGTAATAACTCTGTGAATTATGAATAGTTTTTTTTTGCATAAATTGGCAGATATGAGTTTATTTCGCTTTTATGTCTACAGGGAAATACAGAAAATCGATAAAAATGGGTCAATATTTTAAATGTCGTGTGTCGGAAATCCGTATCGTACAGATCCGGAAATTAACTTTTGAGATAATAATAGCGACAAAATTAACTTAAGATTAATTTCGGATAGGAGCACATGTACCAGGAAATCATGAGTATAAAGCGATTCACACTGTGCTTTACATAATGTTAGATCATCGGCCCACGACGAGTGACGTCTACGTAGGTAACAGAGCCACCAGATTATCCTCACGAGACATAACGTGAACAAAACTGGTTCCATGCATATGTTCTAGAAATATTTGTTGTAATTATATACAAACAAAAAAGAAAAGTTTTTAAATCAATAAATATTTTTTCGTACCACTTGCTCAAAAAAGTGACAATGCCACAAAAAGCGAACATAACAATAGTCATTTTTAATCTGTTAATAACAGGGAAAGAAAATTGTACTGAATTTCATTCATCCTCTAGGGGGAGAATGTGATTTAAATTTGGAATACTTACCGAAGTTTATACTAAACTACATCTGTGTTTACACCATTGAGTTTGTATATAAAGCATTATACATCTTTTTGAAAAAGGAATACGCATTTATTATGCAGTTATGATTATTAAATAAAATTACGAAAACCGACGAGGCCGTATGAGCTTGATGCCTTTGCTTTTCCGACAAAAAAATATTAGTCTAGGAATTTGCCGCGTTTTTGTTGTCTTCAAATACATAAACGTTAAGTTTATTTTAATTTATTTTTATAAATAAGTTAATGTTCTAAAAATACGTTACGGTGTTAAATGCAGTGCTGTTGCTTCTTAATGCTTATCTCATATTATTATTGTGTTAATTTTTTCGCAAATGGTACGAAAAGTAGAGTATTTTCCTCGGTGATAAAGCTGTCTTAGTCTTGGGTGAACTTAAATCCCTCGCTACACTCAGGACTCGTCTTAAATCCCTCGCTTCGCACGTGATTTAAGTTTTTAACACCCTCGCTACGCTCGGGAGTAAACCTCGAGTCCTTCGTTACGCTCGCGATTTAAATCGTCACCCGCGACTAGGGTTACCAGATGACAGGAATTTTCCTGACATGTCCGGAATTTCAGCTCTCTGTCAGGGAAACAGGGAAAGTTGGAAATTTTCAGGAATTAAAAAAAAGAGAAAAGTAATCCTTTTCGTAATAAAATAAATGCTTGCCACACAAATACGCACAACACTAGTAAACTTAGCATCGTTTGCAAGAGTACTGAACTACTAATTGACGCGCCGCGCCCCGCATCCCGCCACAAGGCATCTAACACTCATACTCAGACTCCCACGCGCCGCGCGAGTTTGTAAAATAATATAAGTTTCTGCCAAAATGTCAGGAAAATTATTGCCGAAACAAGGGTTTTTCAGGAAAACTTATTTTTCGGATCTGGTAACCCTACCCGCGACAGAAGACACTGCTTTATCCCCTTGGTTAATAATCTACTATTTCTTACTTAAGAGTTTATAAACTTGTTTACTATTATTACCAATCCTGTTTCTTGAACTAATGTTTTTCACGTTATATTCATGACAGATTGTGCAATCAATGTTTAATGAATTATGTATTTGATGACAGAAAATATGTAATTTTTATAAATTTGTAGAAAAGTTGATAACGCTTTAGACTTTTCTTAAAATTTCTAGTCTGGAAAACTACACTATCTGATAATGTTTTTACTAACTTTTGTTTTTACTCTGGTAACTACCTACGATTGTGACGTACTCTAGAGACAAAAAGTAAAACAAAAGAATACATTCTGTCATACAAACGGACAAAGTCATTTAGACAAGTGACAAAGTATACACATTAACGGATTGAAATTACATACGTCTTTTTTGTGAACAAGACGACATTTTTTGTTTTTATCACTAGGTAGCTATAGTCTTGGACTAAGAAAGACTCGAGAGACTTGTTCGAGACCACTGACCTTTCTAGTTACTGTTGGATTGTATCTTAATTCATTAATAAGTATAAGCAGACAGATGTGTTACTGAGGAGTTTGTTAATCTTCAATCAACCTAAAATATATATATTATAAAAATCTCACAGTGTTTGCTATCGAAATCCTCCCAAACGGCTTGACCGATTTGTGTTTTGTTTTTTGGTCTGAGAATTGAGAATTTTTTTTTTCAGGGTTCTGGGATGTTCTAATGACCACGGCTCAGTAAAGCAAGGGCAGCTCAAGGAACTGGGGGGCTTTTAGTCAGTAGAAGTCTGACACTCCCTTCCGCTATCCTTCCTACAGAGCGGGAGAAGTCATTCGATGATTTTCCCACCCGGAAAAAATGCTATTTTTTTCACTAGAAATAATGTATGTGGTAAAACAACTTTTACCGGGTCAGTTAGTAATACATACTACTTCTACCCTGGTAAAATAGGTACTAAGAAATTTTTTGTACATAATATATCAAACATTCGAAAAGTGCTTCTCATTAAGCTACTTTACTAACCGACTCACAAAAGACAATTTCCTATATTCAGACAAGAAATTATCGCAACCAAAAATGTATCACGATGTTGCAATTAGATTAACATACATCATAATTGCAGATGCTAACAACACTGCGGTTATATAAGAGTGTGGCCATGAGGCGCGTGGCCGTCCAACTTGGCCGCGGTCCGTTCAAGTTCAATACCAACATTCGTAAACGACTGACCGACCAATGGCCGGCGCCAAATTGCACGATAATTATGCTCCTATTAAACTGTGAGTGACGTCTGCGTAGATGACAATGGGCCGCTTAAAAGTGGCTTCTAAAACTTTGCGAATATGATAATTGCAGTTTTGAAGAAAATGATTGATGTTGCAACGTTTAAAGTTCGTACAAATTTAAAAAAATATTTTATATTATTAATTAGTTATTAAACAGTTCTACACCTTATTTATTTTTCGTAAATTTAAACTAGACTGCTAACTTTGAGAAGAAACACCGAAAGAAACTCAGAGGTTCTTTTGAAATCCATACAATATGTACCTACTAGTCAAATTATATGAGAAACATGTAGTCTGAGGTGATCTTGATTGAACAAAAGTAGTTAATTAGTTGCTTCCTGTTATCAAAAATAGTCACGGAAAAATACTGTATTTTGATCCACTTCCTAACAGGAAGATAGATGTACCTACATAATAACTATGTTACATAATTATGTATTTACATACATGTTTAACAAGTACACAACTGATATATTTTTTGTAAATAAAACGTAATGAAAGTAAGCAATAATCAAGGTGATTTAAATCTGCCTTTATGATTTAATTGACCGAACGGAAGCGGAAGGAAAACGGCGACATTACAGGTCACATAAGAATATGTAAGCTGGTATTATTGTAGTCAGAACAAACGAGAATTGTCTGGGTACGTCGGGCTACAGATGTAGAAGAAAGTTAAATAAGACAGCTTGTCAGATTATGTCAAATAATTTAATTTTGTTTAAAGAAAGTAATCGTAAATATTTTTAGTATTTTATGTTGAGATTAAAACTGTAATAGCAGCATTTAGTTACTTTTCCAACACGCTTTTATTTGGTCGAACTGTAACAAACTACGTAATAAAATCTAAGAATCTGAATTAAATTCATTGGCAACGATGCACTGGTCGAGTCAAAGCTCCAGAGCCTTAAACATCGACGACGAGTTGCAAGTCTATCGGTTTTCTATCGGTTACATTTCGGGGAGTGTGCGATGGAATTACACAGTCTAATTCCGCCAAGTCCGTTCCATCATCGGACTAGGAGACAAACGGCGAAGCGCCATCGTTACATGGTGGACATCCCACCCATACGCACAAAACGTTTTGGGAATACCTTCATAGTGCGTACGGCTAAGGAGTGGAATTCCCCGCCGGGAGTCTGTGTTTCCCGATAGCTATAACCTAGGAGTCTTTATGTCATAGGTTACTTTTAGGTAAGCGTGCTCCATCTTCGACCACATCATCACTTACCATCAGGTGAGATGGTGGTTAAACGCGAACCTATTTTTTTTAATATAAAAAAACGCTCTTTTAATTATTGTATCATCATGAAACTTGGCAATTATATGTAGTTTAGATGACAATACAATATTATGGTACCATCGAGCTGATCTGTTGACGGAATTTGAAGGTGGCTGATGGAACCTTGGACCGCCCTAGTAAACATATCGAATTTGGGCTCATTAGATCGTAAATATTTTTGGCTTTTTAGTGCAGTAAATAAAAGCCTGTTTTTAAACTATTAATTTATAGTATAGGTAATGTGTTCTACATCACTACTGCCCCTTTTGTGTATGGTGTAAAAGAAACCGTGTCGAATAAAGAAACCTAAAACTAGAAATTTTCAATTTCATTGCTAATAACGTGAGTAATCCTAAACCTGAACAAGCCTTATAATTTGTTCGCAGAAAAACTCTTGTTAGTACAGATGGTGCATTGTTTTCAATAATTTAACCTATATTTATTATTGTAGATGACAAAGGTAAAGTAAATGATATATAAGTGTTTTCTTTGGGCAGTATATTACTGCTTCTGCACGCGGCTTCACTCGCATGAAGTGTTTTTTTTAATCGAAATTATAGTAATTATTATTTGCTTAATAACGTTGCTTTATATTGGCGAAAGAATATTCGAAATCGGTTCAGTAGTTTTCGAGTTTATCCAATACATACAAACAAAAATCAAAACTTTCTTGTATGTACTACGGTCACTATATTATATATATATTTATTACTAATATATATGTATATACTGATACTGTTTTTCAATGGATTTTACTTTATTGGTACATATAAAACCTGATCTACAAAATTAATAAACTAATTTGCATGATTTACTGTATCATAAAAAAAACAACTTTCAATTCAATTCTTCGTGCTTAATTTGTTAAAAGTAAAACTAAAATACATATCCAGAAATGTTTAATGTAGCATACGTTTTCGTCATCCCTAAATAACTGGAGGCTTTTTTGTTTATTTTTATAATATCTGTTCCGATAATAAATCAAAATTTTGACAACGGTCTGGCGATGGTCAGACCGTTGTCAAAGTTTTGATTTCTTTGTTCAAAAATGGATCGCTTTGAGAAAAAACTTTAAAGCATCTCGATTTCATCCCTAAGACTCAATACATACCACGAGCAACCAAATCGATTCGACCTTAATTGCAATGATACCTTAATTGGACCATATTAAAATGATCCATATTTATTCTGTACTTTAAAAATAAATGCCAACTGAACAGTATCAATTTAAAGCTGAGGTCTTAATTTTTGAAACCATGTTCGATATTTAAAAATAAGTTTTGTATTTTTTGTTTAAATACATGTATGTACTCGTATTTGCGTTAAAAGGTTGAGTCGATTTGGTTGCTCGCGAGTTAAGGTACGTTGTATTCGACTGAGCGTAGGCGAGAGGTGATTCAACGATAACAGTCGTGTTATTATTATTGATATTTAACTTTTTAATTATTCACAGACATGGCTTGTTTATTTACGTGGGCTATTATTGCCAGTACAATATGTTTGTATCAAAATGTAATATTCACCGCTAGCAGAACATGAATGCCTGGTACCATTATCAGATATTACATAATCACTGCTGGGACGTGGGCCTTCCCTTTATGAGAGGAAACGGGCCGTGATTGGCACGCGGGCCTAGGTTGATGGATTTCACGTGACGCCGGATTTTCTTTCTTGGGACGTACCGGTTTCCTAACAATGTTTCCCTTCGCCGTTTTGAGATATATTGTAAGACTAGCAGTGGTGCGGGGCTATGCTTCCGTGGAATTTATCACGATAATAACATAACCCTCCTTTTTTGCAGTCGAGTAAAATGTACCCTATACCCTTCATTAAGCTTTATGCTACTTTCATACCAAATTTCATCCAAATCCACTCAATACTTTCAAATAATAATAAAATAAAAGCTCATAATAAAAGATCAGCGCGTTTAAAACAAACGAACAAACTTCCTTCTTCATTGTCTCTGAATTAGAAGTCAGATTTTATTCCAAAATTGAACAAACTTAAGGATTGATATTCTCTAACATTGACATACATTTGCTAATGTCACGGAATCTTGTCAACATTAATGCGTATTGGACACTCGGGCCTTCGGAAATAGCCTACGAACACCAAACCCGTAGGTTTTCACGTTGTTTATAGGGTCATCTTGATAAGCGTTTTGTGTTCTAGATTAAGAGCAGTTAATGACAAAAGTAATGGCTAAGGGGCGACAAACTTTAGATAAAAAGGTATATCTTCTAACTACACAGAAAATATGAATGTTTGCCGGGGTTGGGGGAAAGTCTACTGGAGTTGCAGGACTATCTGCACGGTTTGCGAAAGTGTCCTAACGAGATACCGTGTCCCCAACACGCAAGGGTAACTGGAGGAACAAAATGTCTTTTTTATTTCGCAAAGGACTGGCACTCTCTTCCGCTCCAATCGAAGCGGGAGGAGTCTTTGGCTGATTTTCCCCTCCGAATTTAATGTACTTAGTCAATTTTAAATTTCAGACATAGTTTTTAAAATTTGTAAAATTTAATTATTTACAATTCAAAATGATTTGTTCTCGATTATACCAATACGTTTTCATTGCACCACTACGTTGTGTTTGGTTTTGTCAGGAGAAGGTTTTTATGAAATAAAAATAAAAAAAGTGGGAAAGGTCTCATGGGTAGGGGTAGGGTAGGGGTAGGGGTAGAGGTAGCGGTCGAGTAGGGTTAGGATAACACGCGAACGAAGTTGTGGCGGGTCAGCTAGTTATTCATAAAATTATTAACGCATTTTTCTGGAGTCTGTGTTGCCTGATAGCTGTAACATCGCTTACTATAACATGAGAAGGGGGTCAATTGCGATTTATAAAAAAACAACTGTTTTCTATAAAGTATAATGTCTATGAAAACCGTCCCGATGCTCAATCATTGTCAAACAATTCATTAGTTTTTGCTAGCTTGAATCTTTTTTAAACGACATCACCTGGTCTGAACAACCTTGACTTATATGTCGTTCATTTCTAACAACTATTTAGCATATTACTTACAAAAAATACTTATTAAATCATCATAGTTTGTATGTAAGAGACATTTTTTAAACCGGCCCTGTTTAAAATAAATAATTAAAACAAGTCACTGACCTGCTCCTGTCCTAATGCCAAATCATTTGAGAACGTGGGTGGCGAAAAATAATGGATCATTTTGGGTTCACTGTCATCAAAAATACCCTTTAACTACGTAATTGGCTGAAAACGCTGTATGAACACATACAATAACAGTTGACAGTTAATGACGGAAACAACGTAGTTTTACTAATAAAACGCTTTAAGCAACATAAAAATAGGACGCAACTTGTGCTTTGTGTAAACTTTCGAATTTTATTTAAAAAATATCAGAATGACAATCACATGATTAAGGCTATAAAAAAGAATCGCAAGATTAAAGCAATCTTAATTAAAACTTGTATTTAGGATGTATTACCGAAATTTAATATTATTTTTATTTTGGCATTATATTTGAAATTGTTTTGACATTACTTTTAATAAATACTGCTTGACACTTTAAATATTAAAGAATAATTCATAGTTGTATTATGTAATTTCTTTTGGATTTGCATGTGAATTGCTTGTAAATTGCTTGTAAATTTCAAATATATGTGAATCGCTAATGACTAAATAAAATGTAATGAATAAAATAAAGAAACGTTGTATTAATTAGTAAGCTTAAATAATGAGCTTTAAGATTAATAAAAGCTCGCAACTAGTTCACAAGTACCAGGCACACATAAGCTTCCAAGAAGTGTAACTAGAACTCGAGAGTAGTCGGAGTGAAGGCAACACAATAACGGCACGGTCAAGGCTGTCTACATGCGGGTTACTACAGTACTCTATCACGACATTTTTATTCACATCCTTCCGATACTATGTGAGCCTGGTAAATGTATTGCTGTGTTAAATATTGATCGGTTCCTTAATATTTTTGGTGATACTTAAAAATAGGCATATTACGACTTTATACACAAGAAAACGTTTAAAATAAAGTACACCTAGATAGTTTATTTTTATATAATACCAGCTTCTGCCTGTGGCCGCTTACGCGAAAAGTATTTTTCAGCAAAAACTGGCTGCCTATGTCGCTCAGGAATATTTTTTTATACATAACTAAATCTGTTCAGCAGATCCTGAGATTATTTCCTATAAACACACTAATTCACAAACTTTACATCTTTATAATATTAGTATAGATTTTTAGGTTCTGGTTTGCCACTACGGGTTAAAAATAAAAAAGAAACACCTGGTGATTCATACTTGCATACTAATTAGCAATAATATTGAGCAGAGCAGAGTTTAAAAGCTGGATACTTAAAATTTTCTAGAATTCACGAGACTAGTCCGTATATTATATTGAAACATATAGAAAATGATACTTGATAAAACGGTAGGTGAAAACATATATGGCCTTACGTTCACTCAGTAAGTTTCCGAGTTAAAGTAACTGGAAGTGTAGTTACACGATTGGTAGAGCTGGTCGAACGTTGCAATTTAATATCGTATGAAGCTCCAAATCATCCCTTCCTTCATCAGCTTTATTCCAACTATGTCAAGCTCGGCTTTGTCTGACCGAATGCAGCTAACTATTAGTGCAGCGGGGCAACACGATACCCTTTGGCAAGACGAGTTTTCGATTTTCTGCCTTCGTACTGTGTAGGTACTTGGTTTTCCGAGTTATGATAGTTAGACCCATCGATCACCAACCTCAGCAACGGTTGATTAACTTTGAAAAGCCAAATTTTAAGTTGTTATTTAGCCACGACCTTCAAATCATCATTGTTGCACAATATTTACATTTAGAAACACCATCCTGTTTTTGAATATTCATGATTCTATGTTACGCCTTTGGAAAAGATAACGCGTTTCGACTGCATCATAATTCTGTAATTCTAGACTCTAGATATCTTCCGATTTAAAGCCTTTTTTTAAACTAACCTATTAATCTAACATGTAAACACTGGTCTCAAAAGACTAACTGGTTTGTTAGACATTTAATTATCCATCTACGAATAGTAAAAGATTTTTTAAGGTGGCTCTTCCATGTTTTTATTATTTCATTCTGGTGGGTTATAAATATAATATAAATGAGCCGCAACTCGCCCGCAGCGGCTAGTACTTACGAGGCATTTTGAACAATACCAAGTGGGAATGTACACTGATACGGACAAGTATTTCGATTCCATTGGAGTTTCTCTAACTGTAAGTATTTAAAATAAATAGGTTTTTAAATACTCTAAATACAAACGAATACTACACAAAAATATTTTGTGTCAGAGCCGCCAAATACCAGTTTTTCTTGCACGTAGTATGCATCGCCACACCTTCCCGCCCGCAAACATATGCACACGCAGAAAGTGATGCAATAAAAATACAACATAAACTGATTTTGGCGGAATGAACACGAGATATTGTTCTGTAATTAGTGTGGTATTTCCGTAACATAACGCCTGATTCCATTCTGTGTCTTTTTCAATTCCTTTGCCAATTCGTATGGAAATTATTATCGAGGGTATACACCCTATAAACAAAAAAAAAATATTATCTCTATAAATAATGATCTCAAGCATACGCTTGAGATCATTATCTATAGAGATAATATATTTTTTTTGTAAACGCTTTTAAACAGTGTAACTCATTTTGCATCTGTCAAATAGTACACATGTATACAGAAAATAATCAGGCGTTATTTTACGGAAATACAAAACTAATACTTCACAATCAATTCAATCATGCATGCAATATGCAGTACCGCACAATTTGTATCTCTTGTTCTTCTAAAAACTATCTTTTCTCATAAGCTTGTATTAAATGTTTTCACACGCGTGCGCAACACGTGCCCAAAAGATAAAAATACCGTACTGTAGGCCGCGCACCACGGACATCGTGAAAATGTGCGATATTTGATCTATTATTTAGGTAACAGACAAGTTTTCAGCCTTAGAAGATACGTCATTCATTGATAGAACTGTTACAATTTAGTTATCCATTTGTTTTATACATACAGCAACTAGCTTATAAAGTTCTTACTGCTAGGACACATACCATCTCTTTATGAGATGGAACAAGCCGTAATTGACCACGCCGGCTCACTGCCCAATGTGACATGTCTTCCGATGTTTGGTCTTTGGACATGCCACAGTTTCGCTTCGTTGCCACTAGTACCATTAACAGTTACATGATGGTACCACTGAATATTTTTTTTTATCACTAGTTTCATTTCAAAAGAGTCTGAAAATAATAGAACTAATGTTGAATCTGTTATCAGTATATACTTACGTTTTTCTAACTACCCCCCGTTAAGGAAAAAATAATCGATACCTATTAACGCCCGATTTATATCACTGGCTGTCTCATCAAATATCGACATGTGAACATGTAAACTAATTCATTAGTAAAATATGTTTACTGATTCTATTAGATCACTACATATCTATTATAAAAAAGTAAAGGTAAAATAAATGTTTGTTGATTTTATTGAATACTAGCTTTTGCCCGCGACTTCGTCCGCGTGGAATAGTTACTTTGGGCTAACGTTAAATTTAATCCCGATTATGAAGCATTCTTTATTGGCGCTCCGCTCCTATTGGCCTTAGCGTAATGATATATAGCCTATAGCCTTTCTTTATAAATTGACTATTTAATTAAAAAATATTTTTTCAATTCGAACCAGTAGTTCCTGAGATTATCGCGTTCAAACAAACAAACAAACTCTTCAGCCTTATATTATTAGTATAGATAGCTGTTGCCCGCGACTTCGTCCACGTTTCCGTCGTTTTTCGTAAAAAAAGTAGCCTATGTCCTTCCTCACGGTTCAGTGATTTTGATGTAACAGACAGATTAACTTTCGTAATTTAGTAGGGAAATGTAATATGTCAATCTATAATACTGTTGAAAAATATCGCAATACCGAACCGCACAACATTATTGTTAATAGCTGTGCCCGCGACTCCGTCAGCGTGTAACTCCTTTGTTATTAAGTTAATGTATCGGTAATATTGTTTAGATCACGTTCACATGAGGCTTAAGTACCTATAGAACGAAAATACTTCAGCGCAAAGCTTCCGGGTAAACTATGTTGAAAGTTGACCCGTCCGGCACGTGAACATAAAGATTTCTAGAACTGCTAACCCGGGAAAGAGCGACGTACAACTGACCATGCGAGAAACGACTGACACCGAGATCTACTCCAGCAACACGAAAAGTCTGCCCTTGAGCCTTATTAATTGTCATTGCATAATACACCGATACTGGGAATTGCGTTCTTTTAAATTGGAATGGAAAATTATTTGGTATTATGGGAATTCTGGGAATAAAGACGATTTCTCCTGCACCGCAACCTGTTAAAATTTGAGCCTCGATTATATTTTGTTGCAACTGGGTTACTGTTAGCCGAGTTCCATTGCAAAGTTGTGGTGGTTTTAAATTTCGGAGCAGAATACTAATCAGAAAGCTTCGAACTGCTAAGCTATCGGGAGTTACACGTGTTATTGTGAGTCAACCATAAAAGATAGATATATGCTGTCGTGGGATATTTTTTATATAATTTTAAGGAGAACATTTCCGTCATAAATGATTTCTGTGTAGCTTTAACCATTAAGGTTGCACACGCGACGGAAGCTTAAAAAATGGAGTAACTTCCCCGTTTTCCCAACATTTCCCTTCACTGCTCTGCTCCTATTGATTGTAGCGTGATGAAAAGTATACTATAACCAGCTCAGGAGTATGAAAAATAATTGTACCAAGTTTCGTTAAAATCCGTCGAGTAGTTTTTGTTTCTATAACGGTTATACAGACAGACAGACAGACAAAAATTTTACTGATTGCATTTTAGGCATCAGTATCGATCCCTAATCACCCCTTGATAGTTATTTTGTAAATATATTTCATGTACAGAATTGACCTCTCTACAGATTTATTATAAGTATAGAAGATAATTATTATAAAAACTAAGTGTTTTTAACTCTAGTGTTTTTACACCCTTGAAAAAATTCACAAGTGGAGAGTAGTAATAATGTGGAACTACTGATAACAAATTCAACATTATTTCCATTATTTTCAGATTCTTTTAAAATGGAACTAGTGATAAAAAAAAATAATCAGTAGAACCATCATGGAACTGTTAATGGTACTAGTGGCAACGAAGTCCAGTTTCCACGCGATTTTGTTCCCTGTTTTGAGAGCAGTGGTGAAGTGGTAAAGTACACTAAGTAATCTGCCTGCCTGGGGTCGTATCCCCGGTCTCTAACTCATAAGTCGTGCCTGTTCCCACTGGGCCACGACTCCTGCTCATATTTTATTTTAATTTTTGTTAAGTGATTTGATTTTTTTGTGGGGAGAATGAATGGTGTTTATAGTTTTTAATTATCTCATGTAACATTGCCTTTTCATTGGTATATTAACATTTTCCTAGCAGTACAATCAGCTGTCCTGTAATGCTACGAGTATGAGTACGTATATGAAATGCCGATGAAATAAGCACTCAGTTTTTGTACACCTGAAATGGAATGTGCTTCTTTCATATGTTACAAAGTAATATAATAATAACTTGAAGATATTTCACTAGTTAGTGGTAAACGCTACTGTAGGTGTACCATGTGATTGTAACAATCGTTTTCGCACAATTCAATCACAAAACATGGCGAATCACGCGATACGATCAGAATTGAGTATTTAGTTATTTACGGTAATTAGGGTCCGTCCACATAACACAGTGTGTGTAATATGGTCAGTCGTTAGCACAATAACGAGAGTCGTTCGCCAGTTATGCTGTTCCGGTAGTTGACTGCCATTTATAGACCATTTACACGCATGTAAAGTCATTTTAATATGCTTTGACATTACAGGAAAAAATATCACAATTTTGCACACGAAAAAATCAGAAAGAAAAACAAGTATTTTGCAATAATGATTAAGAAATAAATATAAGTAATGGTTTGAAATGTTAGCATTTATGAATTTCGGGTAAACTAATTTACGTTTTTGTCACTTTTAATACATGGATATTATGTTAAGCTATTGTTCGTATTTTACAGCCCGTAATCATTGCTGAATTTAAACTTTAGCAGTGGTAGTTGCTGTTTTTAGTGCTGTAATAGTTGATAGTCTTAAGTTTGACCACCATCTCACCTGATGTTAAGCGATGATATCGTGGAAGATGAAGTACGCTATTTAGTGAGATGCCTATCTATATTTAATATTATAAAGAGGTAAAGTTTGTGAGTTTGTAGGAAGCAATATCTGGATCTATTGAACCACTTCAGATATTTTTTTCACCGATAAAAAGTTCCATTATCCTGAGTGACAAAGGCTACATTTTTCACTGAAACAATTTTTCTCGCGAGTGAAGCCGCAGAAAAAATCTAGTCTTACATAAGTGAGACAATTACAGTAAAAGTACAAATTGACTAATTTACAGAGATTTGTAGACAATCAGTATAATGAGTGTTCAAGTACCAGGGACGCATAAGATTGTAGGTACCATCTAGCTGAGCACGTGGCTACAGCAGTGGACTATAATTTTCTTTTCAGAGCACGTTTCAAGATAAACATCGGTGTAGACGATTACCTAGTCATTGTCGATGATGTGTCGCTAACGTTTGGGACAAGTCTAATTTACCTTGATTGTTGCTGTGTTAATCTTACATAAATACAGTCTCCCGCCGCGTCTGTCTGTATGTTAGCGCTAAACTCGAAAACTGCGAACAGATTTTCATGCGGTTTTTATCAACGGATAGACTGAGAATTTGAGTGTACAATTTATTAAGGTTTTGTGTGAAATAGCAGAAAAAAGACGAAAAAAAGATATTTAAATTATATAGTAATTTAGGCATTTTTACTATGTATAATATAAAATAATCATAATCTACTTTCAGCCGAATAAATACCCTATTTTCTTACGTTCTTTTTCAATGTTTTATTTTACTTCGTTAGTATGGTCGAGTTTTCAATTTCACGATTTTATTTCAAAAGGATAGTTAACTACATGATGTCCGAATTCCCAGTATTGGGCTGCTGTCTTAACGCTCTAATTATTTGATTGTCTGTCTATTGCCACTAACAGGATGTACCCGGTTATTAGAAGTTAATAGCGTTTGTCCCATTATAAACGGAAAACCATAATTTCTACAAAGAATTTAATGTGAAAATGTACTTAGATGTGGTGTGTGATGTGTCGATCTTTAAGGTAAGGCAAAGTTTGCCAAGGTCAGTCCGAGGCCATGTGAGCATCTTGACTTATAGAGTAGAATAGAATACATTTATTTCAGACTTAAAATATTGTCCATATAATGTTAGTAACAAAGGTCTTAATAAATATGTTAGTGTTCATGTCATTCTCTAAAATTCATATACAAATAAAATAAATTCCAATAAAAAATCCAATAATGTCAAAAAATAAAATAACAATGATATAGATAGAAAACAAAAAATAAAAACATTGCGTCATCTCGTTACGTGAAGTCGAATAAGCCTCCCTAGCACTGCAGGCTCCGGCCTTTCTGATATCATCTTCAGAATTCCGTTAGCGCTCCCCGGATCCTAAACATCAGAGATGCTGCTTTTTTACGCATTATGGCATAAAAATCGTCGACTCTTGCGTGAGCAAACATGCCTGTAGCGCTCCAGAAACGTGGGAGCCCCACCAGAATTCTGAAAGCATTGTTATATTGTACCCATACATTTCACACAAAGCAAACATCATACATACTTACACTAAACATATAAAACATACATACAAATACACAATCACACACACACACACAACCACACACATACACACTCATTTAGGAAAGTTAACTTTACTTTTATTAATATTAATTATTTCTATTTAACTGATCTTTATTAACATCAATCGTTCGGGTTGATCGGCACAGTCCACTATTGTATACCTATAGCATCTCATTTTAAGCTGAATCACTGTCTCTCGAGATACAGGTTCCACCCTAGTTTGAAAGACAGAGTTTCCGTTATTGTGTACAGATTACAGTCCCTACATTGTTTTGTATTGTGTTTCTACCAAAGCTCACTCAAATTGTTTTTATGTAAAACATGTCAAATCTGTATTTTATGAAAATAAAGATGTTATTATTAAAAAAAAAAGTTACAATTCGCAAGACCGCCGGATGTTAAAGATACCTTTTGCCATAATTTGATACTATTACAGAAGTTAGTAATAAAGTTATGATGACGGCAAGAGTGCGGCACGAAACATGTTGAGGTAAAAACGGCATAAGTGCCACTCAGCACTGACTTGCATATTGCTAGTTGTGCTAATTTTGCCTTTCCGTTAATTAGAGTTGACGTATACTAAGTGCCTTCATGATGTCTTAACTAAAGCAATATTATCCTTAGTAACACTTTTTATATTTATCACATTCATGAATAGATTGTTGTTTTAAGCACAGCTGAGTAACAATACCAATCTATCTACCTGTTAATGACAATGTTCTTTCTCGACCTTTCTCAATAAACTATTAGATGCTATGGCTACTATTATATTGTTAAGAAATGCGTATTTACATTTCATTTCATCAATTGACGAGTGATTAAACCCTCTAGTAGCAGTAGTTCGGTTGTTAGTCCGGTTGACTGAACTACTGAAACTTTCAGTTGCGATAGTTCGGTTCAAACAAAGCACCAAACTACTGAAACTTAAATATTATGTACCCCTTTAGTTCAGCAAATAAAATAGGCATATAATGTAAACAAATTATATCTTATTTTTACACATCTTGCAGGATGATATTACTTTTGCAAATTTCAAAGTCGACCAGTACAAAACATTTGGAAAGAAGACATTGCCAAAAAGAAGCAAGAAGTATGTTGAAAGAGACGATTTTATTAGAGAAGCACTAGTACAATTACTTTTGGGGAAATTTCTACAGAGATATTCTTATACAAAGTCGCTCTTTTTACGTATACTTTTTAAAATGTAAATAGTTTGTACATACGAGTATTATAATCGATTTAAATCATAACATAGCGTTATATAATAAGGGTTTAATCCCTCTAGTAGCAGTAGTTCGGTTGTTAGTCCGGTTGACTGAACTACTGAAACTTTCAGTTGCGATAGTTCGGTTCAAACAAAGCACCGAACTACTGAAACTTAAATATAAAAACTATAATATAGTTTTTATATTTAAGTACTACTGCTACTAGAAGGATTAAACCCTTATTATATAACGCTATGTTATGATTTAAATCGATGTTTTCTTTCTTATCTATTTTAATGCACCAAACAATTCGACCTCAACGCTGTTGGCTAGTAATGTACCTAAGAGACCAGCGGCCTACCCTTTGGCTTAAGTAATAGCTGCCCCTTGGGTAATGGGAAACGTCCACCATCGCACTATGGTCATTCAAAATTTCTCGTAAAAGGCTTTGAGGACAAGGGTCCAATGGTCCGAGATTTTCGCCTCAAACTTCTTGAAAATATAGTTAACACTGAGATTACTCGTATATAAAAACGAGTACATAAAAATATTGATGCTGTAATTTAGGTGGTTTTCATAACTATAAATTTTATATCTATATAAATAAAAATGAATCGCTAAATGTGTTGCTAAGCGCAAAACTCCAGAAAAAGAAAAATAAATCGGTTCCGGCTGAACCGATTTGGCCAATTTATTTTTCTTATGGAGTGAAAAAACGTACAAAAAAAATACGAAAAAATAGTAAAAATATCAATTCCACTTCAATATCAAACCATCAAAGAAAAACAAAGGTGCGTTAGGTTTATCTTTTATATGCGAAGGCATATTGTTGATTAGAGGTTGCATATCATTAATGAAAAAATATAACGAGTTTCCCCTTTTTATTTTATAGTAATTTTTATTTTGTAAATATCTAATTGTGTTATTTTACTTAATGATGACCAGTAATCGTGAATAATATGAACGAAAATAAGTGATAAGAACTAAAGCGTTGATGCAGTATTTTGGATGGAAAGAGGCTGCATGGACTTAGGATTCCTTCGTTTAAAGCAAATTGAACAAAAAAATGTAACTGACGTACGTGTCATCATTGCTTCCTCGATGCGTAGCATTTTCTGGGATAAAAATTATTTTTGTATTATATTTGATCCAAAATACTTTACCGAACAACCTCCTGCGTTTGATGGTCTAACGTGATATTGGCAAAATTGTGGTAGCTCCTCTACAAATGCCACTTAACAAGAGATCATCACTTACCATCAGGTGAGATGGTGGTCAAACGCGAACCTATTTTTAACCGACTTCAAAAAAAGGAGGTTCTCAATTCGTCTTGAACTTTTTTTTATGTATGTTACCTCATAACTCGGAGACGGCTAGACCGATTTGAAAAATTCTTTTTGCGTTTTAATAGGTATACTTTCTAGTTGGTTCCATTGTTACGAAATCAGGATCTGATGATGGGATCCTGGAGAAATCGAGGGAACTCTTCAAATATTATAGGCACACCTATAGCGTTTTGGGTATTTCTTATAGTACCTTGAGCAGTTGCTTCCGAAAAGTACCAATTGGGGAAGTTGAACTGATGATGAAGACCACAGATGGTCACTAAAACTCCTCAATAATAAGTATTTCGTGGATTGCGATTCGATTACTTGAGTACGGATGTTAAACACTTTATGCTCGTCACAATACATATGGTGATGTAGAGCTGATGGTCAAGTACCAGGAGAACTCCTCAAAAATTAACGGCTATGCATCGGGAAAAGCAGTATTTTTTAAAAGGTGATAAGTTGTTGACATTATGGCTTTTGTAACTAGATAAATTACAAAACGACCCACTAAAAAGGGTGAAAAACAATTTTTTGCAAAAAATTGAACCGACTTCCATATCAAAACACTACAAAGCCAAAAATAACTTTAATTTCGGAAGGCGGTGTGAAAAAAAAAAGAAAATCCAAAACCAATAACACCGACATCCGAAATTAAAGTTATTTTTGGCTTTGTAGTGTTTTGATATGGAAGTCGGTTCAATTTTTTGCAATTTTTTTTTTTAATATACAAAAAGTTAAAGTTGAAGCATTTTCTTGGTTTTTTCGAAAACCTAGTGTGTGTATATTTGTTGAGTGCGTTTACATTTAGATCGCCTATAAGACGCGGGCGCAGCAATTTGGGTCAAAGAACTAGAAACGCTACGAATCAAGCCAATTTTCAAAATAATCGGACATCACAGCAACGTGAAGAGCGAAATTAAACGTTAAAAATCAATGTTACTTTATTTTAGAGAAATAGGGCAGAAGTCTGCCGGGACAACTAGTAGTTTATAAAATATATATGGATACAGTTACTTTTTGTCTAAATTAAAAAGTCTATATAATATATATAACATTTGTGCCCTCACAATCACTCGTAATTAACTTTCACTTTACCAGGATTTCATAAATTTCAGGTGCTGGCGGCACTGGCCGCGCGGACTGCGTGGCCAGTGCATATCATTAATGAAAAAATATAACGAGTTTCCCCTTTTTATTTTATAGTAATTTTTATTTTGTAAATATCTAATTGTGTTATTTTACTTAATGATGACCAGTAATCGTGAATAATATGAACGAAAATAAGTGATAAGAACTAAAGCGTTGATGCAGTATTTTGGATGGAAAGAGGCTGCATGGACTTAGGATTCCTTCGTTTAAAGCAAATTGAACAAAAAAATGTAACTGACGTACGTGTCATCATTGCTTCCTCGATGCGTAGCATTTTCTGGGATAAAAATTATTTTTGTATTATATTTGATCCAAAATACTTTACCGAACAACCTCCTGCGTTTGATGGTCTAACGTGATATTGGCAAAATTGTGGTAGCTCCTCTACAAATGCCACTTAACAAGAGATCATCACTTACCATCAGGTGAGATGGTGGTCAAACGCGAACCTATTTTTAACCGACTTCAAAAAAAGGAGGTTCTCAATTCGTCTTGAACTTTTTTTTATGTATGTTACCTCATAACTCGGAGACGGCTAGACCGATTTGAAAAATTCTTTTTGCGTTTTAATAGGTATACTTTCTAGTTGGTTCCATTGTTACGAAATCAGGATCTGATGATGGGATCCTGGAGAAATCGAGGGAACTCTTCAAATATTATAGGCACACCTATAGCGTTTTGGGTATTTCTTATAGTACCTTGAGCAGTTGCTTCCGAAAAGTACCAATTGGGGAAGTTGAACTGATGATGAAGACCACAGATGGTCACTAAAACTCCTCAATAATAAGTATTTCGTGGATTGCGATTCGATTACTTGAGTACGGATGTTAAACACTTTATGCTCGTCACAATACATATGGTGATGTAGAGCTGATGGTCAAGTACCAGGAGAACTCCTCAAAAATTAACGGCTATGCATCGGGAAAAGCAGTATTTTGTAAAAGGTGATAAGTTGTTGACATTATGGCTTTTGTAACTAGATAAATTACAAAACGACCCACTAAAAAGGGTGAAAAACAATTTTTTGCAAAAAATTGAACCGACTTCCATATCAAAACACTACAAAGCCAAAAATAACTTTAATTTCGGAAGGCGGTGTGAAAAAAAAAAGAAAATCCAAAACCAATAACACCGACATCCGAAATTAAAGTTATTTTTGGCTTTGTAGTGTTTTGATATGGAAGTCGGTTCAATTTTTTGCAATTTTTTTTTTTAATATACAAAAAGTTAAAGTTGAAGCATTTTCTTGGTTTTTTCGAAAACCTAGTGTGTGTATATTTGTTGAGTGCGTTTACATTTAGATCGCCTATAAGACGCGGGCGCAGCAATTTGGGTCAAAGAACTAGAAACGCTACGAATCAAGCCAATTTTCAAAATAATCGGACATCACAGCAACGTGAAGAGCGAAATTAAACGTTAAAAATCAATGTTACTTTATTTTAGAGAAATAGGGCAGAAGTCTGCCGGGACAACTAGTAGTTTATAAAATATATATGGATACAGTTACTTTTTGTCTAAATTAAAAAGTCTATATAATATATATAACATTTGTGCCCTCACAATCACTCGTAATTAACTTTCACTTTACCAGGATTTCATAAATTTCAGGTGCTGGCGGCACTGGCCGCGCAGTCCATCAACATATCGGTGGGGTTCTGCCAAGGCTTCTCAGCTGTCCTGCTGCCTCAGTACACACACGAACACCCCACGATTTCGTATGAACAGAGTTCATGGATTGGTAAGTAGTACATATTTTGACATTAAAAGTTACATTACATAATTAGTCTACAAAACTGCTGAGAGAATGGGTCGTTCCACCAAACGGGCCTAGAGCGAGTTGGATCATGTCGCATATCTTGGAATTTTCATTTCTAGGACATTTCCATAAATCCCACACATTGCACTATTACCATTTACCGTGAACCCACTCCAAACACACATGCATATTTAGCTTAGTTGGAGGAGTTAACAAGATTGCTAGTAATCATATACCTGATTGGGTTCGAACTAGGGCGTCCAATCCCGGAATACTGAGATCTCGGTATTGCGGGATCCCGCGTCATTTTCCAATCCCGCGTGATGCGGGATTACGGGCGCGGGATCCGCGGGATTTGCGGGACTGAAAAAAAGCATGCATACGACCTCTCGCGAGCGCGATCGCTCGGTTACTGGCGGCCGGCAGTGTTGCAAGCAACGCTGGGGCCGATGTCGCCCGTTATTCACAGCTTATGTAGCCTAACATAGCCCAATTTCAGTCAGCGGTAGCCTAAGTATGCAGCCTAAAATATCAGTCAAATATTATTCAGTATTTGTTACTGTTTTTTGTGAAGAAAAAACGGTTTAATTTGATTGATCTCATACTAATAGTAATACGTAAATAAACCTGGAGTTAGTTGATTAATTCATTGCCTTATATATATAAATGTGAATATTTTCAATATGCGGGATCCCGCAAATACCGAGATCCCGCGGGATTAAACATTCGTAGTCCCGCAAATACCGAGATTGAATTCAGGCTGCGGGATTGGACGCCCTAGTTCGAACACAAGATCTACATAAAACTCGTAATAAAATAAATATATTCTATGAAAATTCACATCATAGTAACGACGTTGTCAAGGCACTATTTATCTAACAGTATTTGTAATTATATATGTAAATTCTGTTTGTTTTATGTACTGTATTTGTCAAGTGCAGTAAGCGTGATCAATTGCAACAAAGAGTTTAATTAAACACACAACCTATAAATACGTCCACAATGATTCTTGATTGTGTGTTAACAATTTGCAGCTACCTGACAACATTGTCATTATCACATATACAGTAACAATGTCTTCACTGTCTGAAAGAGCACTTAGTAAATGAAGAACGGATCATCGTCTCTCACTTCATCCAATTTGTATAATAGTAACGCTAACTTTGAGGTGTTATTGAATATTGAATGCCTTTATACTATACAAATTAATTTTAGGGTCAAGTCAAAATATTTCTACTTTTTTATATATTTTTTTTACAATATTTTTATTCATCTTGACTAAACTGTTCTTCTGCTGACAAAGGCCTCCCCCAATTTCTTCCATGAATTTAACTTAATACCAAAAATTACTTAATTGTAGCCGTAGTGATAACACGCTTCTACATTTTATTGTTTTTGTTGTAAAGAGCGGAATCTCCTAGCACAAGTATACATATATATGTCTTTCTTAAAAGGAGTATATGTAAGATATATAAGTTGCCAAGTTACTGAAAGTAAAGAAATTTATTATTATCATAAGCAAGGGACTTAGCACCTTTGTACATATATGTATAGGCGTAAACAAAGAGATGGAAAGTGATGCTACCGGCCAGCCTGAATGGACAGTGCTCATACAATATTTACGTTTTATTTCGGGAGCAGCGGGCGATGCCAGGGCAACACGTGAGTTAGGCCAACGAGCCCGCTAAAAATAATGATCCGTCAGAGAGCACGTTTTAATGAAAGTGAACCCAGTAGCTAGGAATAGAAAAGTATGCCAAAAAGATTTATATTTGCAAAAATATTTTCGTACAATATCGTTTGGTTTTGAATCGAAGAACGAGAAGCAAATAATTCTGGTTCTACATTTCTACAAAATACCAAATACAGTAGATAGAAATTATCAATATAAACATAGCAACATTTTGTTGACATCGCAAATTAAATATTGACGCGAACTGCCGACGTGTGCAAACAAGATAGCGTTCACAAACACATCATTTGTACTAGGAGATAAGTAACACGAGGCGATGGGGTCGTAAGCTTAACTTTCTATGGCGGAGCACGCTTGGGCAAGAGGGTATGAGGAGTTACGGTTATGATGCGGCTAAGAAGCTGACTTCGATAAAGTTAGGTTTAACATGAGGATGGGAAACGATATAGATAAGTTTGGTGGTAAAGCAAGGTATAGGGAGGTGGAATAGAAGTCGTGGTCAGTGATAAGGACTTAAAGACATGGATAGTCTTGAAATAATGAGGTTTCAAAATAAGCATATGTCAGGTTCTAATTAATATTTTCCTCCTTTGCAGCAAGTCTGGGTGTGATATCAAACCCCGTCGGTGCTCTGCTAGGGGGCATGATGGTGGATGCAGTGGGCAGACGATTCCTGCTGCAGTCCATCGTATTGCCCAACCTGGTGGGATGGCTCGTGATCGCCTTCTCTGAGACGTACATCTTCTTATGCATTGGAAGGTTCATCACCGGATTTACTATCGGTGAGTCAAAATCTCAATCATAGAATTCTTGATTCTAAATAGTATACTTCTTTTTATATGAATCGGAAAAAAATATCTCAATTGAATTGCAGTGCCGTCAGAGCATATCGTATTCAAACTAGTCACAGATCTTTTGCATCACGAGATTTCTTTGGAATAAATACTTTATCATGAATAAATAGTAGAAGCTTATCTGCAACTGAAATGACGAAAGTCAACGACTGGTGAAAATTGGATGACTCACTAATTGAATCTTATACAAACGAACCGTAGTAACTCTTCACACTTTAACAGCGTTCCTAACAAGATTAACTGTTCACTTTGCAGGCATGTCAACGGTCTCCTACATCTACGTGGCAGAGATTACGACGCCAGAGAAGCGGGGAGTGCTAAGCGCCTTAGGGCCTGGATTGGTCTCCACCGGTATCTTCATCGTCTATACTTTGGGAGCCTTCATACACTGGAGAAAAGTCGCAGCTATCTGTGCAGGATTCTCTCTGCTTACACCGTTCCTTATGTACTTCGTCCCAGAGTCACCTCTCTGGCTAGCCTCTAAAGGACAGATGAAAGAAGCTTACAACGCAATGTTCTGGCTTCGACAGAACAACAGCACAGCGCAGCAAGAGCTCATGGAGTTTAACAAAGACAGAAAAGTGGGAGAAACAATGACCTTTACACAGAAACTAAACCTTTTCAAGAGGAGAAGTGTCGTCAAACCATTTCTTCTACTCATCATCTTCTTTATATTCCAAGAGATGTCTGGTATCTACGTTATCTTGTACTACGCTGTGGATTTCTTCAAATCTGTCGGGACCAGCGTCAATGAGTTCACAGCTTCTGTTGTAGTGGGTGGAGTGCGAGTGTTTATGGGCGCTGTGGGAGCGTGTCTCATCAACAGTTTCAGAAGAAAAACCCTGGCGGCTACGTCAGGACTGTTGCTAGGTGTCGCTATGCTCGGCGCGGCGGTGTGCGACACTATGAACGGACCTCCTCTGGTCAAACTAGCCTGTGTGTTACTCCACGTGACATTCAGTATGGTCGGGTTCTTACAGTTACCATGGATAATGTCCGGCGAGCTGTACCCTCACGACATTAGAGGAGTCATGTCTGGAGCTACGTCGTGTTGTGCATACGTGCTCATCTTCTTCAACATTAAGACTTACCCACAGTTAGAGAAAATGTTAACTAGCAACGGGACCTTGTACCTCTTCGGATTTTGTGCACTTCTAGGAGCTGCATACTGTTACTTTTTCTTACCAGAGACTAAAGGTAAGACTTTGACTGAAATTATGAGGCAATTTGATGATGAGAAGAAAGAAGTTGACCCAGAAGTAGGTTACACGACGGAGAAGCCAGTTACAATAGAAGGAAAACCAGTACAAAGGCGACACAGTGCCGGCGCTACAGTATCGTTAGAAAAGAAATGGACACAAGATGAATGCAAGAAGACTTCAGACCATCGCGAGTAACCAACGCCGTTGTATGCCAGCCTAGTACTTCTAGTTGTAAACAATAAGTTACCAATGAATTTGTATAGTTAACTATTTTTAATATTATTATTATATTGTTTGTGAAGTTTTGTGATCAGTATTAATTAGAAAGATTTTTGACGTTTTGATGATGTTACATTCCACTAGTGATAAATAGTTTTAATGCAAGGTGACGACATAGATATTTAAATTTTGCCTAGTTTTAAGTAAGTACAAAAAATATAGGTGTAACAAAATCGAGGCACTGAAGTGATTAAAGAAGTAACTACTATTTTTGTACCGCATAGAATATTTGTATAGGTTTGTTGTTATACAGCATTAGTATTTATTCCTCATAGAAAGCCACTATTTAAGCGCAAGAGCTGTATACAGGGTGAATGTGTGTATTTTTACATATATGTCAACGGGAGGACTTAGATAAATGCTGTGATGAATTGTGAATAAATGAGTGAGTTGTTTACAATTTTTGTTTTATTTATATAAGAGCAGAACTGGATGCGATAAGACAGGTATTATGTGCTAGGGAAATACGGTGAGCGTTCAAATGTATAGATAGCATTCACACAGAGTAAACATCAGCTGGGTATCATTGATCTGTTTATATTGTAGAAGACTCTTTATTTTTAACATTTCATAATTTCATGAAAACAGTACCCATGTCTAATTTTAATTTAGATCTGTTCCTAATTTTAAGATGAATTGTTTTTTTATTGTTTATTTTCTCACAACATACTCATATACATTGTGTAGTACAAAAACATACCACAAATCACGAACGATTGAAGTATTACCCGTGGTATGCTAGACGCGGCTTGGAGATGACACACTGTCATTTCAAAACACACTTCCTAGATCGTAGAAATTTCTTCAGAACCTTCAAACTGTACAAATCATTCGTGTAGGATGGTAGTACACATTCCCAGATCTTTGATCCATAGATATTATTTTATTTTTTATTTCATAAATAGATTGTATAAAAGACAAGGTTCTGAAATCAATAGGTACAATGAGTGGGTATTTTATTAGGGTTCCGTAGACGCATGGCAAAAAACGGAACCCTTATAGTTCCGTCATGTCTGTCTGTCTGTCTGTCTGTCTGTCTGTCCGTCCGTCCGTATGTTACAGCAATTTTATTCCGAAACTATTAAAACATGTGAAACTTGGTAGGTAGATGTATTCTGTGAAAGGGGAGGCCCCCTTTGTTTGAAATATTTTTACCCCATACATGGAACTGAAACTGAAAATATTTCTTTTCATGAATCCTATACGTCTGTGGTATCTATAGACAGATATTCAAAAATGACATTGAGGTTTCTAAAACCAATTTTCCATAAAGTTAATCGTTTAAAAGATATACGCTTCCAAAGTGGTAAAATGTGTGTATGTCCCCTTCTAACTTCTATAATAAAAGAGTCAAAAAAAAAATATGCTGTAGATCGTAATGTGTAAACTTTCAACCAAAATTGGTTTGAACGAGATCGGGTTAGCAGTTTTTGAGATACAGCATATTTTATAAAACCGCAAATTTATCTTTGTAATTCATACAAACACTATGAAAAACAAAGTTATTTGGCGTAGTTACTACGGAATCCTTCATGGGCGAGTCTGACTCGCACTTAGCCATTTTTTATGGTAACGACCTCATGATTATGGGGGCATCATCAACATTATAAAAAAGAACATTACATATTAAAATCGATACTTTATCTAATTAAAACATTTATTTACTTAATAAACATTGATTCGCGAAAGATTGTGATCGCATTTGTATAAATAGTTAATGTTGATTGTACAATCATATGATATAAGTAGCGCCATCTATACTCAAGATTACAATCACGCAACGAGTTTTTCCGAAGTAACAAAGGACGGCGCATCGAAGCCTTTAAATGATTTTCTACATGCTCTCTAGATGGCAGCACACCACTCTGATTATCCACGTTAGAAGTATATTGACCCAAGAAAATCCTACCTCCTACTAATTATGTGGATATTTTTATGTTTGTAAGTTAGTACATATTTCAATCGCGCAAAAAATGCAGAACTGAACAAATTAAATTTGGTACAGCGATAGATTCTAGCTAGAATAACACAAAGGCAATTTTTTAATCCCGGTAAAATGCAAAATTGCTACTACTTATTAATAAGTAAAGGTTGTTACAGTTTACCATTCGATATTATTCCTATTTTTGCGTGATGTTGGCATTTCTACTGAATATTATTTGTCGCGATGAAAAAATATTATTTAATGGTAATTGTAACCGACAAGTCGGTGTTAAAATTAATGTTGGACAATATATTTATAACATTAAAATTCGAATTATCTGAAAAACTATAACTATATCACTTACCTGGACTGCGGTATGCCGTATTTGATACCAACGCCGACCCTGGGCAGAGCTTTGATCACCTTCTTCACGGTCGCTTGGTCCGGGAAAGCGAAGAATATTGACGCTGAAACATTAAGGACACCTTATTATTTTACGTGTAATTATAGTTTTCAAAATCACCGGAGACGGGCAGCGTCGTCAGCGGTGTTGGGGGGCAAGCGACTATCAAACCGGTTGACCTATGTTGTCAATAGGTTTCTCTATGCCCGCGTGATCTATGGCATGCCCTGCACGATGGGCATTTAATTGGTTTTTGATGATTAAAAGCGACTGTAGAATTGGTCTTCAGACCTTTGTGATGTTGTGGTGTTGTCTTTACGTTATTTGAGAGCCTGGAGAAGTATCTACTAAAGTAACTTCTATGCGTATTGCTCATACAATAGACACAGGAGCCATACTCAGAATTATCTATAGTCTCACTTAAACTAGAGAACTGCTGGACTGACTTTGTTCGGTCCGACGTGAAACAGAACGCACCTTTTGGCCGGCAACATTAATTATCTGTGGACTTGACATAACCTCTCTGACTTGACAGATTGACTTTGCTTGCTTGAAAAAATGCCGGTCATGGGAACCGCTGTTGAGTTAATTAATTGGTAAAATATTGTTGGATTCGCCTGTCGAGACCGATAATTGGGTCGCGAATTATCTAATTGTTGAAGTGTATTCCCCATTTGCCAAAAACCCCGGGATATTGTTGAATCGTACGCCGCCTTGTCGTCGGTTGGTCTGGCACGCGGAATTTCTTGTAAATCGAATTGGATCTCGCGAGATATGAACAGATTAATTGTGTTCAGTGATTGATTGAACTTTGTAATCTCGGATTAACAAGAATCCAGTGATATTTCTCGGAACACATCGCCTTATTGTCTACCACGCGTAGCGCGCGCTTGCTGGAAACGAGTTGGGTGTGATGCTGGTCGGGACCGCGCCATCTGAAGATCGACGCCTTGTGACCGTCCTAGAACCCGTAACTTACATCACACGTTACAATTACTCACCTCATATCACATACAAACCACACTTAGGGCGTGACCTTTGAAGGTCGAACTTGGCGTCCCCAGCACTCAGGTTAGTGGTACATTTTGTTCTTATTATTAAGTAACCTTGTTTATTGAAAACAACGGTAGTCTCCACGTATCGTGGAAAAGTTCCGGACACGTCCAGTTACCGTTGGCTGGCCTATTGCACTCCTGAACAAATTGGTAGCAGAAGCGCGGCTCTTATAATATAAGATCCACTGGTTTAATTGGAAGTTTTGAATATTGTTGAAAACTTAAAACTTGAGTTTAATTACTTAACACAACTTATAACTTGATAAGTTTGAATATATTGCTTTGTCAGCCGGGCTCAAATAGTGCTTGTAGTTTGTACTGTAATTTGTAGTGCTAGCCCCTTAGAATTGAATTGACAAACAAGATTTGTTTGTGAAATTAGGAATTGGTTGTATTTGGTACATAAGTTGGTATATTGTTGTAAAAGTTGTTTGGTATTTGTGGCAATTAATAATTGAATGTCATTGATCTGAATTTGAAAGGTTATCTAAATAATAATTACACATAGTCTAACAACATAGGACTTGAATTGTGTGTATTGCTTATTGCATTTATTTGTATTTATTGGATTTTGTTAGAGATTCTCCGGCTCAATATTATACAGACAATTGTTGTGCTTATTGATGTTTAATTGGAGTTGATCCTGCACAATAGACACATTGAATTGTTATTTGTTTTGTAACTAGCCATCCTTAGCAAGCTAGATTCATACCTGGAATGGGTGCAGGGTCGGATTTGGACTTGAAGTAATTGAATTAGAATTTTTATTTTGTTGAATATATTTGGCCGGCTAACAAGTCATTGCTGTTTGTTTAATATTTGATTGTTGGTTGTTGATTGTTGTTTTGTATTAATATTTGATTGTTGCAATGGCCTCATTAAGGGCAGTCAGGGAGGCTGCTGCGGGATTGACCTCACAGTTGAGATGGTTCACATCGGCAGCTGCAACTGTTGAGCGTGTGGAATTGGAAGAGCTCACCCTTGCTCGGTATGGGCAAGTGATTGAGAGGATCAAGTCAGCTGATGCTGCGCTCATACGCTTCAACGAGTACATCATGGACGTGGATTTGGGGGTGATGGATCAGACAGCCCGCGATAAGATTTTGGGTGACTATGACCAGATTGTCCACCTGGGGGATGTCATATGTCTACGAGCGCGGGAAATTTTGAGGAGCCGGGTGCCTGATGCGGCCATGCCGCAGACCCCTGTTGTTGCGGGCCCTGGACTATTGAGTGGGCTGCCCACCCTGGAGCTGCCACATTTTGACGGTCGCTTGGACCACTGGCTGGGCTTCCTAGATCTCTTTGAGAGTCTTGTCGATGCACGTTTGGACCTCGGACCTGCCCAGAAGCTGGCCTATTTGTTGTCTGTCCTGGAGGGCGAAGCCAGAGCCTTGGTGCAGCACTTGCCGGTGACGGATTCCTCTTACCCGACCGCTCTGGAGCTTCTCTCCCGACGGTATCAGAACAAGCGCTGCCTGGCTGATGTGCACATCGACCAGATTTTGGGGCTACCGGCCATTGTCAGCACGTCGACGTTGCGCACTGACTTGCTGAACCCGTTGGTTTCAGCGACCAACGCTTTGAGACGCTTGGAGTTACCGGTAGAACATTGGTCCTACTTGTTGGTGCACATAGTGCTGCAGTTGCTCCCCGCGGAGTTGAGGTCACGTTTTGAGCAGGAGTATGGTGGGGATGGTGCCGCCCATCTTCCCCCCTTTGACGACCTCCTCAAATTTTTGGAAGACGAGTGTCGGTTTGCGGATAACACTCGTGGCGCTACGGGGTCGCCCCCACTACCTTCTCAGCCCGGAGACCAGGGACGGACTGGGGCCCGGGGGCCTGTTGATGTTCCCCCCGCCCCCCGTTTTGCTGGCGCCCGGAGTCCGCGGGCTAGGGGGCCTGTTGATGATCGCCCCGCCCCTCGTTTTGCTGGCGCCCGGAGTCCTCGGGCTAGGGGGCCTGTTGATGATCGCCCCGCCCCCCGTTTTGCTGGCGCCCGGAGTCCTCGGGCTAGGGGGCCTGTTGTTGATCGCCCCGCCCCTCGTTTTGCTGGCGCCCGGAGTCCTCGGGCTAGGGGGCCTGTTGATGATCGCCCCGCCCCCCGTTTGGCTGGCGCCCGGAGTCCTCGGGCTAGGGGGCCTGTTGATGTTCGCCCCGCCCCCCGTTTTGATGGTGCCCGGAGTCCTCATCATTGTGACTTTTGTAAGGCAACGGGGCATGTCATGGCGCGTTGCCCGGATTTTTTGAATTTGCACGTAAGTGCCCGCCGCCGTATTGTCAACGCACGCCGTTTGTGCTTTTCGTGCTTGGGGGCCCACTTCCATCGGGACTGCCCCGACCCCCGCCCGTGTAGAATTTGTGATGGGTCCCACTTGGAGATTTTGTGCGCCAACGCGAACCGCTCCAGCAGACCAGCTTCTGAGGGGGGTTCGCGCAGGGGGGGGTACCCCGGAGACGAGCACCGGGCTGAGACCCGCGATTCCGTACGCCGCTCTCCACCCCCCGCGCAAGTTGAACGGGAGCCCCACGAGCGCCATTTGGTCTTCCCTCGTCAGGGAGAACGCGCATTGGCTGCTAGGCAGCAGTGGCCGGGTCGGCGCCGCTGCCTTTCCCCTCCGTTGGCGGAACGTCCCCCGCTGGAGTCGCGGCCTCCGCCATTCGGGCATTCGGTGGGATATGCCCCTCCAGTGATGGCGAGCGGCTTGGGACACCGCGCGGACGAATGGTTTGATTGTTGGCCTCGTCGTGAACGAAGGCAGCCTGGAAGCGGCGATCGGTCGCCGCCCAGACATCACTAAGAGATTGACGCCTGCCCCGCTAAAGGAACCCCCCGATCAAGACGGTTTTGTTGCCAACGGCCTCGGTCACGGTCTGGGGACCCTTGGGTGACTCGATTGTGGTCTGTGCCATTTTGGAGACGGGAGTCCGGGGTTGCCTTTTGTCTTCTTGGTTAGCGGGACAGGTTGGCCTGAAGGTGAACGACCTTTCAGGCAAGATTTTGGGAATTGGCGAACCGGCTGACACCACTGTTGAGGGAAGGACCTGGTTTGAGGTCACCCTTGTGAGTTGTCCTTACCCTAAAATTGGTGCTCCTGCCCTTGTTGTAACTGAACTTGGTACAATTGTTGGTGACTGATCGTCACACTAAGAACTCGCATGCCGGTTGCAATGCGCTGTTGGCCATTCTGCAGCGAGAATTTTGGATTTTGTCGGCTGATCGCGTCAATGAGGCGAGGCCCTTTGCTGGCGTCGTAACAGATTTTGTTGGTCCCCCTTTGTTGAAGACGTCCACCCTTCGTAATAGCAAGATTGTTGGGGCTTATTTGTGTGTTTGTCTGCCTGTCAACCAAGGCAGTACATTTGGAGCTGGTAACCTCCCTCTCGACAGAGGCCTTTGAGGCGACTTGGGAAAGATTTGTGTCTCGCCGTGGGTTACCTTCGTTGATTAGGTCTGATTGCGGTACGAATTACAAGGGTACAAGTAACTATTTGAAGGAGCTATACGCCTTCCTTAATGAGAGCCAGGTTGATATTGGTAATAGTTTGGCCCGCCGAGGGGTCACTTGGTTGTTTGACCCGCCAGCCTGCCCCCCATTGGGGGGGTATTTTTGGGGCCGCGGTGAAAGCGGCAAAGGGACGCTGGCGGAGATTGTTGGGAGACACCGTTCTCACCTTAGAGGAACTAGCTACGGTATTTGGCCGCATTGAAGCTGTGTTGAATTTGCAACCTTGTCAAGACTTCCAATTGATTAGCGGACGGGTAGGCCCGTCCGGGGGGGGGGGGTAGATGTTCGGTCCGACGTGAAACAGAACGCACCTTTTGGCCGGCAACATTAATTATCTGTGGACTTGACATAACCTCTCTGACTTGACAGATTGACTTTGCTTGCTTGAAAAAATGCCGGTCATGGGAACCGCTGTTGAGTTAATTAATTGGTAAAATATTGTTGGATTCGCCTGTCGAGACCGATAATTGGGTCGCGAATTATCTAATTGTTGAAGTGTATTCCCCATTTGCCAAAAACCCCGGGATATTGTTGAATCGTACGCCGCCTTGTCGTCGGTTGGTCTGGCACGCGGAATTTCTTGTAAATCGAATTGGATCTCGCGAGATATGAACAGATTAATTGTGTTCAGTGATTGATTGAACTTTGTAATCTCGGATTAACAAGAATCCAGTGATATTTCTCGGAACACATCGCCTTATTGTCTACCACGCGTAGCGCGCGCTTGCTGGAAACGAGTTGGGTGTGATGCTGGTCGGGACCGCGCCATCTGAAGATCGACGCCTTGTGACCGTCCTAGAACCCGTAACTTACATCACACGTTACAATTACTCACCTCATATCACATACAAACCACACTTAGGGCGTGACCTTTGAAGGTCGAACTTGGCGTCCCCAGCACTCAGGTTAGTGGTACATTTTGTTCTTATTATTAAGTAACCTTGTTTATTGAAAACAACGGTAGTCTCCACGTATCGTGGAAAAGTTCCGGACACGTCCAGTTACCGTTGGCTGGCCTATTGCAGTCTTGAACAGACTTCATTAATTCTTTTCGTATTATATCCTCTCCCATAAAGAGAAAAGGTTTTAAAAGGTTAGAAAGATTATGTCTGTCAGATCAGTTATTGTTAGGTATGCATATAAATTATGTATACAAATAAAGAGCTGTTCTTTAATAAAAAGCTTTTCTCACTATAATTCAAGAGCGGGTGGACCGATTTCATGAATTCTGTTTGTATTACGTTATACTCAATCGGGTCAGCTATTAATACATAATTATTATGTGTTATTTATTGTATGTTTTTTTTCACAGTTTCCTATTAAACAAAGAACTATTAATTCATTATTTTAAAAGATAATTAGCCATAACAAGGACTAGGCGACCAGAATTTTGTAAGAGTTGATCTTATCAGCGTGCAGTGTGGGGATGCTGCCGCGTGCAATTACACTCGCGTGCATATATGCATTCATTTTGATTCCTAAATTGCTGTGACAGAGAAAAACAAACTTCAGTCTATTTTCAGAAATGAGGACTGTGTAACAAGATAAGTCAATTCATGCATTGCCCGTGATAGATTAACATATAAAATTATTGAAAAGTATTGATAGACTGCACGCCGAATGAAGATAAGGGTATTTGTCCACTAACTGGGTGAGTTTGAACAGTTCAGTTTGTAAGCAATTTACTACGAATGGAAAATACGCAATTGTTTTCATTCACAGTACATATATCAAAACTTTATCAATATTATTGTTTTAATTTCACTGCCTGACAGTGTACCTACTGTTTTCACAGGTTTGGGACAGATGATGCCTTAAATTTTCAAGAATAATAAATGCAATGAAAATCCACTCCGTGATATTATTACGTGTTAGGCATGCTCTATATTTGTTATATGATGAGCTAGAATTAAGTCAGAGCCCAATGAGTCACGTCTAATTTATCGTTTTGGACAGTCCCTTGTGTTCGGGATTCGTCCAGGGGCCTGTCTATGAAGGTGTTAAAAAATGTATCAGAAGATATTGTCTGTATGTAGTACCGTATAATCATTGTTTGGAATAAACTGTTAGTATTTCATAATATGTATTATGCTGGAACTTTTGTTTTGAAAAGATCTAAGTTTTACAATTAGTAGAAAAATACCCATATACGAAAAATTCAGCTAGAATATTCCTACAGTATCAGTACATTTGGACACAACAATACACTTACTGTATTCATAGGTAATTTACATACACACTAAATCTTCCTATCACCTTTGTGTCGTTTACCTACTATTTTTACATCATACATTTCAGAAAACGATTATAGATTGTATTAGAACTTATCTCGTTTAGCTATACCCCCAGGTTATAGCTATTAAAAACTTTTTAGCAAAATAAAACCGACTTCCATATGAAAAGACTACAAAACCAATAACAACTTTAATTTCGGTAGTCGGTGTTAAGTACTTAACATCCATATTCAAGTAATCGAATCACCATCCACGAAATACTTATTATTGAGTAGTTTCGGTGGCCATCTGTGGTCTTCATCATCAGTTCCACTTCCCAAAATGGTGCTTTTCGAGAGCAACTGCACAAGGTTCTATAAGAAACACCCAAAACGTGCCTATAATACTTGAAGAGTTTTCTCGATTTCTCCAGGATCCCATCATCAGATCCTGATTTCATAACTATGGGACCAACTAGAAAGTATACCCTTTCAAATGAAAAAAGAATTTTCTAAATCGGTGTAGCCGTCTTCGAGTTAGGAGACAACTAACATAAAAAAAAGTTCATGACGAACTGAGAACCTCCTCCTTTTTTGAAGTCGGTTAAAAAGAATGGTGAAGGATCATTACCTTTCACTATATTTTACTCTCCCCTCCTTTCTCAATTATACATCAGGTTCATCAGCTTGTTAAAGAAAAAATATTTTTTAGCATTTTGTTCGGGTGGGAAAATCATCGAACGGCTTCCACCGGCACTGGGTGGAGCAGATGGAAGTGTCAGACTTACCGGGGCCGCGGTATCTAGGTAGAACATTTCCGCAACCCCAGCAGATCTAAATATTTGTGCTGATATTATATATATATCTAAAATATCTAATATATACAATATGTTACATAATTAATGCACATCCTGAAATTAGTTTGTTCAGAATCGTTTACTGAATCGATTTTTATCGTTTTTAATAAAAAATAATTTATCGAACTTTTTATCCCAAAGCAATTAAATCTACGTAAATTACAAATTACACTTTCACTGTATAGTAAAAACACACTAAGTATGGACCGTAAATTAAAGTAGTAACTTTTTAAATGCAGATTTATATAAATTCCGTCATTCAGTATACATTACAGAAAAATTAAACTCATTCAAACGAAGTTAAAATCTTTAAAAAAAACTGTTTAAACAAGTAAAACTAAAAATTCAGAGCATGTATTATAATAATAACATAATTTTCTAATTGGGGTGTTTGAGGGTGTGCGTTAATTAAGATACATGTTGTATTATATATTATATGTACCAAACATTTTTTTTAGCTTGGAATATCCATTGCTAACCGCTGTTTAATTACTGTATACCCCTCCAATGAGCGGCTTAGAAAATTATATAGTACTAGTAGTCGTGAAGAGCTTCGCTCCCTTGGACTTCACAATAAAAACATAACCTCTTCTTTTGCAGTCGGGTAAAAAAGAGCCTATAACCTTCCTCAAACTACAAACTACTTCTATACAAAATTTCATCTAAATCCAGCCAGTATTGTCGAAGATTAGAGCGTTTAAACAAACAAACAACTTTTCCGCTTTATAATATATATAGATAGTGTAGATACTCACTCCTGCTGGCGAGGAACATCTCGATGGCGACATTCTGCAGCAGGTACCGACGTGAGAAGATGGCGCGGATCTCGCTGAAGTACCATTTCCCGTGCAGGTGCTCGCAGTACTTCAACACCTGGAATAATGGAAAAGAGAACTTTGTAAATATATGTAGAAGTAGAAGACTCGAACGAAACAATATTCTTTATAGCAGTTTTATATTTGTCACATTTTTTGTTGAATTCTTCAGATGCATTTCACGATAATTTAGAAACAAAATTAAATATGTTCGGTTCGTCTTGATTATTACTTGATTTGAACCTATTGTAAAGGCTATTGTTCAAATTCTAAGTCTGTCATCTATACAAATATTATAAAACAAAGTTTGCAAGTTTTTGAGTTATAGGTACCTAAGTAATCTCTCGATCTACAGAACTGATTTTGAAAATTTTTTCGCCAATAGAAAGCTACATTATTCCTGAGTGAGTAAGTTATAAAAATTTCACGTGACGCAGTCAGTTATATATCTTGAAAAAAAAACACTAGGTACTTGTAGTTGAAAAGCCCATCATTGATACAGCCAAATTCTGGACAAACAAACTACCTACTCATATAAACAACATTGTCACTTATCAACATTAAAACATAAACACAAGTGCTTATATGTTAGTCATAAAATCATCCGCAAGATGGCGTTGAAAAACGAAAATAGCCGAATACCGTCGTAAACGTAAAAACACGGAGAGTCGTAAAAAGTTCGTTAGTTTTAATTTATACGTACAATAATTGTGTAAATCAAGTGAGAGTACGTCTGTTATATTGTTTTAATGTGTGTTCAAGCGTTTAAAAAAATGTCGTCGCATGTTAATTTAGAATTCTGAGTATTATATACGTCAGTACGTACAAAGGATTCTACAGAGGAGAGATTTACGAAGTAAACTGCAACATTACTTGACTAGAATTTACGGTCAATTAAAACGTTTGCAATCACACCAAGACAGTGACATTTCTTCTTATGTCTGAATATATTGGTCTGAGTACACATAGGCTATGAATCAGAGATCTAGTCTACCTATATGAGTTAGCTCCCCACCGACCTGTTTGATCGTAAATCTACATCAGCAGAAGTGCAGACTTGGCAAAACGCCGAAATGTTAGGCACAAGATGACAGTATCGTTGCAAGGAACTCTCATCACCTGCCAGATTGTCTAGCCCAGGTCTAAAGTGTGGGATGTCTAAACGGGCCAAGCAGACTAATCAATTACCGAATACTTAGAGGCGACTATAGATTTATTATCTTTTGTTGATTGAGAACTATCTGTGTGTGTGACTCATTGAAAAAGAACCTCATAGCTCCGCGATTTTAGGGAATAGTGTTAGTAGACACGTCTGGATACAAGGGTAACATTGTATTAGTTTATTTTTAAAGTAAGGGGATTTTTGGCCAATAGCTCAACGTTTAATGAGGACCAAGCCAAGTCGACGTCAAAGAGCAGTTAGCAGAAATGACTTTGCCCGATAGGAGTGTGATACGTGATTTCGAAAAGTGAAACACCGAAGAACACGTCCCCGTAAGTTCACGAATATGAAGCACTTAACAACGAATGCAATGCAATATCGAATAACTAAACCTCTAAATGTCTTCGTAAAATGTCTTTATTAATTTAACAATCAAACATTTTAAACGATAAAAGAACTCATATTGCCCATATCCCCTCATACTTATATTTCCCATAAGGAAATAAATAATTATTTGGTTGATTGACACATAATATGACATGATATGTTTTATTTTTCTCAATAATTAATGTAATTTTTATGAATAAAGAATATCGTTTAAAATAGCAAAAGCCTATACAGGCAAAAGCAATGTTTGATTGATAAATTAATAAAGACATTTTATGAAGACTTCGAGGTTTAGTTAATCAAGATCGCATTCCAACGTTGTTCAGTTTTTCTTGTTAGTGTGCATTAGTTGTAAAGTGATTCGAATAGGTGAAATTAGAGATTTAGTTATTCGAGATCCCATGGCTACGGCGCGGCGCGCGGCAGCGTTAGATTTTTCGTGGTAGCGTGCATTTGTTGTTAAATGTTTCGTAATCGTGAACTTACGGGGACGTGTTCTTCGGTGTTTCACTTTTCGAAATCATGTATCACACCCGCCCGATAGAGTCATTACCTGACGGGGTTGCGGCAATGTTATATAACGAGGTACCGCGGCTCCGGACGCAAGTGCAACTGCGGGAATAGGGTGGGTTTTAGTCTGTAAAAATCTGACACTTCCCTTCCACTCTACCCAGAATGAGAAGACGTTTTACCCCCGAAGAAAAAGTAGACCGTTAGCCTTCTAGAAAACCAATCATGCGTGATTTAGCCTTCCACAAATCTCCATCATCAAAATTACATTATGTTACCTACAACAACACATCAAGAAATGTACCGCAAGACAACCAAATATTAAAAACAACAATGAAACTCCATTGTCACAACAAAACAGAAAAGCGCATTCGCATAAAAAGCACCCACGTGTCTGTTCCCCATACAAAGAGCATGCACACCATGCATGGGGTCGCTAATTGGCAGCTGAGATGGATTGGCGAGAGACCTGCACTGATTCTTACAGTGTTGCTTTGGGGGCGAGTGGCGGCCATTGTGTGAATGAGAAGTACCATGTGGTACTAATGTATGTGCTGATTTGCTTTATAAAAGATTTTGTGTTGTGGAAAAGGTTAATTAGATTTTTTGGTATAATATGATGAATGGCTAAGTGCTATTGTTGTAATGGGTATTATGTTACCCCGCTACTGAGATGTGGAGGTGAGATAGGTCCCTCCATCTAAACTGGTCGCTCTTGAGTCTATCGAGAAACGGGCCAAAAGACTCATTGGCAACAATTCACTGGTCGAATCAAAGCTCCAGAGTCTAGAACATTGACGACGAGTTGCAAGTCTATCGGTTTTCTATCGGTTACATTTCGGGGAGTGTGCGATGGAATTACACAGTCTAATACCGCCAAGTCCATTCCATCATCGGACTACAAGACAAACGGCGATGCGTCATCGTTACATGGTGGACATCCCACCCGCACGAAACGTTTTGGGAATACATTCATTGTGCGTACGGCTAAGGAGTGGAATTCCCTGCCGGAGTTACTTTTAGGTAAGCGTGCTCCATCTTTGACCACATCACCATTTACCATCAGGTGAGATGGTGGTCAAACGCGAGCCTATTCTGAATAAAAAAATAACACTAGTACTCCGCTGCGTCCGGTTGAAGTTGCAAAAAACTAAGAAGATAGATTGTGGCCAAAATGCTGTAAGAAAAGAATTATACTATTTCCGGTGTTCTTTATCAAGTTTGTTTCCTCATTTGTTAGTATATCTGTCTTTCGTGTAACTTATTCATTCCTATACATATTTTACACAGATATATCTATCGAAGGTATACTGCATCAGCAGCTGCATTTTAAATGCAGCTAGTTTTGAGTTGTTAATCAGTTAATTGTCTTAAAAATTGAGACACATTGAATACTATAGGTATTTTTATTTTATCAGTACCGACCTACCTATATACTCAAAATGTTCAAAAACATAAGTACCTTCATGAGCGTAACCCTAAAATTAAATTGCAGGTTAATAAACCTCGCTGTAACCGAAAAGGGGGTTATATCAGAGGATGGAACAGGTATGTTAGTGGGGCACATAAGGAGGCTAGACTTTATTTTCAAATGTGGTTGGAGGCAGGTAAACCACAGGGTGGACCGATTCATGGTAACATGTTGCAAAGTAGAAAGCAATTAGAGTCGAAGTTAAAATGGTGTCAGGACAGCCAGGAACAAATTGTAATGGATAAGTTAGCAAGTCTTCATAGTGCTCATAATTTTAAGGACTTTTGGAAAAGTACTAACAACTTGAACTCTGGGTCTGGCTTTCCGGTTAGCATTGAAGGCCTTACTGATAAGGCTGAAATTTCAAATATGTTTAAAGAATATTTTACTGTTGATTCACCCCTGGGTCTGTCGTCGTCACTTGATAGTGCGACTCCTACCTCCGTACAATTAAGTATCAGGTATTCAGCAAAAGAGAATAAGAATGTTATTACACAGATGAAGCGTGGGAAGTTTCCAGGACACGACGGACTCAGTGTAGAGCATTTAAAATATGCTGGAGTGCACCTGCCTAGGGTTTTAGCTTTGTTTTTTAACTTTTGTGTATCACATGCTTATTTGCCGAAGGATGTAATGAACACAGTTGTTGTTCCTATTGTTAAAAATAAAAGTAAGGATAGTTCAGATAAGGCAAACTATAGGCCTATCTCCTTAGCCACCATTGTACCACAGTGAACCTGATCTTTCTGCCAACATACCGTCACCTGCTCATGATATAGTAAACATCACAACAAGACCAGGCAAACGTTTTCGGGGCAATGAAAGTTACGGGGAGCAGGATAAATTTGAGGAGTTCAAGAACATGCTGCTGTCCTGGAAGGCCGATCAGGATGTGATACTCAATAAATTAATGGCGGAGGTTACTGAACTGAAACAACAAAATCTAGATATCCAAAGATCAAACTTAGAGATAGAAAACTCGATTCGTTTCAGTAACGCTGATTACGAAGATATGAAAACCCGACTAGTAACCTTAGAACAAGAACGTAAAAGGTTCGAAGAGCGTCTGTCTGACCTGCAAAAACGTAGCAGTGTGCAGTCAATGGATACATTGGAAGCTAGAATTGATTTGATGGAGCAACAAGCCCGACAGTGCAATATCGAGATATGTAATTTACCTGACAAGCGGAATGAAAACCTGCTGACTATTATAGAATCTATCGGAGCAGCTATCAATTATCCTGTGTCCCAGAGTGATATACTGTCAATACACAGAGTTCCACATGCACGGCGGGAAGACAAGAAACCGAAAAACATTATAGTCAAATTGAAATCTCGGATACTTCGTGACAACTTACTTAGCGCCTACCGCAAAAAGAAGAGCATCAAATCCGATGAAGTTGGAATATCAGGCGCCTTAGTTTCAGTTTACATTAACGAGCATCTTACATTAAAAAACAAGGCTTTATTTCGTGCGTGTAAGGAATTTGCCAGAAAACATGTTTTTAAATATGTTTGGGTTAAGAACGGCACGATACTTCTACGTGAGCGAGATGGAACGCCCGCCTTTGTCATACGATCCGATATTGATCTTAAAAAGATCACAGGAACTGCTGCTTAAACCACTTTCTGATAGTTTACTTAGATTTATGGGGGTGTCTTACTGTATGCTCTATGTATCCATGATTTTCTTATGTATTAATGCATTATTAGTTTATATAAGATCAGTATTATTTTTAGTTGTTTGTGTTTGTCGTGAGATTTTATGTCAGCAGGTGTTATTATTACGTATTTTTTTGAAGCATCAAAGATTGTCACTAATTTTAGTTTGTCTTTTTGAATCAAAACTACATGTACCGTCATTTCAATTTGTGAAATTATTGCTTATACACTCTTTTCGTTACACAAAAGGTTTCCAGTATTTACTTAGTTTCTTAATGTTATGTATTAGAGTGTACCTTGTTACTATACTTATTATTCTACTTATCTGTTTATCCGCTTCCATCAATGGCTACTAGCAATATTGTACTATACTATCAGAACTGTAGAGGAGTCCGTACAAAGTTGCATACATTGTACATGAGCATTGTGTCATGTTCTTATGATGTCATTATACTTACTGAAACCTGGCTCACTCCTGGTATTCAAGACAGTGAGTTCATTGACGACCGCTATACAGTTTTCCGATGCGATCGCGATCGTTCGGCCACAAATAAGCGCGAAGGTGGGGGCGTTTTGGTTGCCGTGCGACGTGAGTTGCGCCCCACTAGGCTAGTGACACAATTTAATCATGCTTGTATTGAACAGCTTGTGGTTCAGTTGCCAGCATCTCAGTCTAATAAGCGTCATATCATTAGTGTAGCGTATATACCACCGCGAACTTGTGACGAAATATACGAGCATTACCTTGATATGCTACAACATATTGCTAATGATTCTACTACTGAGTCATTCTACATTGCGGGAGATTTTAACTTGCCAGATATCGGTTGGTCAGATCAGGGTAATCATCAAGTTGTAAACTCTGCAACCTCTTGTAGTCAGTTTCTTTTAAACTTTATGTCGTGCATTAACGGTTTACAATATAACAAGTGTAAAAATGCTTTCGGGCGGACACTGGATTTATTTATATCTAATGCAGACTGTCAAACTGTACCATGTAACTCGCTATTGCAGCCGGATACCCACCACCCCGTTTTTTCCATAATGATAACTCTTAATATGCAGTTTACTTCCATGAAATTCCGCTCAGTTCCTAGGTATAACTATCATAAAGCTAACTATTCTGCCATTAATGAACAAATTAATGCAATAGATTGGGAGTGTCAACTCAACAGTTTGCCCGCTGAACAGGCCGTCAACAAGTTTTATGACCTTTTATACGGGATAATCAGAATACACGTTCCTGTAACTAGAACTAAAAGTTCTCAATTTCCTGTTTGGTTCTCACCATCTTTAATAAGGATTTTTAAAAAAAAGGAACGTGCATGGATTCGGTGGAAAACGTACCACAACCAATCCGACTATGAGCACTTCTCTAATTATCGTAAATTATTTCATAGAGAGTGTGGCGCCTGTTTCAGTAACTATATTAATTCGGTTGAAGATAGCATACCCAAGAATGTAAAGCATTTCTGGTGTTGGCAACATTAAGATAATTGTCTATGACAGGATCTCTCTCTATTAAAAAGATACGAAACTGAGAACACGCGTTTCAATCATCAAAAATCCAAAAAACCGAAGAAAGAAACAGAACTAAAGAATGAGGTTTTAAACATGGTCCGTCGAGCCACCCTTCGTGTTTGTGCCAAGGATTTTGGAGAAAAAATCGCGTCGATTTTGTGGTCAGGTTAGTGGGAGCCTACATAGTTTGGCATTTCATTCCAATCGGATCGCCATTTTACGCCGCTTCATACCGGCTGCGTCGGTACAGCAGTGCTGCACCGTGCTGCCCTCTATCACCGCAACACAGCGTCAGGCGACGAGCTGTCATCTGTGCGCCAATAGCCGCACGGATCGCCTGCAAGGACGTCACGGTTGCCAACATAACGCGCCAATTTTATGCTTTCATTCGTTCATCTCATCGATTGATTTATCTATGCTCACGCGACTGAACACACACATTTTGAACGCCATTCACGAAAATTTTCTACTTCGTCATATTTTTTGGGTGCAAATTGCAAAACTAAGTGAATATGGCAGAACCAGAATCAGATGTGAAAAAGATGATCCAATCAAGAGGGATTTATAAAGGAACGCTTACCAGAATGCAGAAGCGCATTGATGGCGGCATTTCAAGTATGCCCATGCATACAATAATTTTATACGAGGAGAAAATAATAGCTACTTTTGGTGAGTACGACAAGATCAACAACGAGTTGGGAAGTATGGATAGTGCAGAAGATCCTACGCAAACGGAAGACTGCTTCTATGAAAGCATGTTTAAGTTGCGTGCACGCCTCGCCGAGCTATCAAAGCAGGAGAAGGCCGAGATCGAGAGTACAAAGTCCACGCCTTCATCGTCAACGTTGAAGCTGCCACAAGTGTCTATTCCGTCATTTGACGGCAAATATGTAGAATACAAACCATTTATTGAGTTGTTTAATGCTTTTATACATAATGACAAAGGTTTAGATGACATTCAAAAGTTCTTCTATTTAAGGGGGTTCCTCAAGGATGAGGCATATGATTTGGTTAAGAATTTGCCTATTTTAGGGTCTAGTTATAAGGAGGCTTTAAATATACTGTCAGATCGTTATGATAATGAGTTTACTATAATTCAGGATCATTTAAATGCTTTGCTTGACTATCCTACTATGAGCAAACCTAACACCTCAGCACTGCGTTCTTTAATTTCTCATACAAAACAAAATATTGCCGCGCTTAAAAATTTGGGTGAGCCAATTGAAGCATGGGACAATATCCTTATCTGCCTGCTTGTGAAGAAGCTGGATCCCCACACAACTAATGCCTTCCATGTCACCCACAATCAAAACAATAAATCATTAAAGCCAACCTATAATATGCTTATGCAATTTCTAGAATCACGAGCTTTAGCCTTAGAAAATTCTGGACGAAGCAAGGAGCTTGGTAATGCTAATGCTGCCAAAGCAGGGACGATTAAAGTGGTCAATGTAGTGTCCACCAATAAGGAAGTGAAATGCCTCTTCTGTGGTAAGTTGAACCATAAATTATATAACTGTCCTGCCTTTATGTTAGCTTCAATTAGTGAAAGATTAGACTTTGTTAATAAAAATAAATTGTGTAAAACTTGCCTTAATGCTCATCAAAATAAATGTAAATATCATTTTAAATGTAAAAGTTGTAAACAAAATCACAACACATTGTTGAATTCTATAAATGAACAAGAATCTGCTCAAAGTACAACTGTTTCCAATGTTAGTAACACTAGTACACCTAGCAGCAAAACTGACATTTTGTTACCTACAGCTAAGGTCAAACTTGTTTCAAAGGATGGCCAAGAAATCATAGTCAAGGCATTATTAGATTCCGCTAGCCAATCTTCATTTATCAATTTGAGTACTGCGAAATTGGTAGGTAAACAGCTTATGCCCAATTATACTGATATAGTAGGTATAGCCAATACAGAAAAGAAGGTCCAATTTGCCATGCAGTTAGACATATTTTCTTGTGTTTACCCTTATAAAGTAAAGGCCAAACTCTTAGTAGTGGACAAAATTACTTCGAACTTGCCGCAACATCCTATTGGTTTCTCAAGGCTCAATTTACCTAAAAACTTAAAGTTAGCAGATGATTCCTTTCATGTCACCAGTGAAATAAGTATCTTACTTGGTGCTGATGTCTTTTTCCAGAGCCTGTTGCCGCGGGATGAACATATGCCATCATGTGACACAGCACACCCTAGTATAGTTCACACCCAGTTTGGTTACATTGTAGCAGGTAATATTTCTCGCAAATTAACACAAACTTGTTTTGATTCTTCTGTAGCTCTTTTTTGTCAAGAATGCGAAAGAGATTTAAATAGTAGTATGAACAATTTCTGGCAAAATGAAAAAGTACCAGAAACTTTTGTTGAACATACTTCAGAGCAACAGTATTGTGAGGAATATTTTAAGGAGACAGTCAAGCTGGATAACAATAAATTCGAGGTTTCCATGCCTTTAAAGATACCACTTTGTGATATAAATAATATGCTAGGAGAATCACTAAGTTTAGCTTTAAGTAGATTTTTAAATCTCGAGAAAAGACTACAAAAGGATAGTCAATTGTATACAGAATATAGAAACTTCATTCATGAGGTTATTGAGTTAGGTCATGGATCATTTGTGGATATTTCTTTGTATGATCTTTCAAAGGATCCAGTTTATTTCTTTGCTCATCATGCTGTCATAAAACAGGAAGCCGTTACAACAAAATTAAGAACTGTATTTGATGGTTCTATGAAGACAAGCAATAGAGTATCTCTAAATGATTTGTTACTAAATGGGCCTATTGTTCAACAAGAATTGTTTGACATATTATTATTGTTTAGACTCCATAAATATTTTTTCGTCTGTGACATAAGACGTATGTTTCGCAACATAAATATTACAGAAGAACAAAGATCTTTACAAAATATAATATGGAGGGACAGCCCTGAGGAAACTCTCAAATGCATACAACTATCTACTGTAAGTTATGGTCTCAAAAGCTCATCTTGGCTGGCAACCAGATGTTTGTTTGAACTAGCTACAAAATTCAAAAATGAATACCCATTAGCTAGTCCAGTATTGCTAAATTCAACATATGTTGACGATATCATTCACACTGACAATAGTTTAGATAATCTAATTGAAACTAAGTCACAATTAATCCAATTATTAAGTAAAGGAAGTTTTGCATTGCACAAATGGTCAGCTAATGACAGGATGATCTTGAAAGACATTCCTGAGCAGCAGCAACATCCTTTTGATTTGGAGTTGAATAAGGACATAAAAACATTGGGTTTAAAGTTTGATATTCAAACAGATTCTTTTAAAATTCAATGTCCCCCCTGTAATAAAATACCTAAAACTAAAAGACAAATACTTAGTTATATTAGTAAATTTTATGATCCTTTAGGTATAGCAGGCCCAGTCTTTGTCCAAGCTAAGATAATTATGCAGAAACTATGGCATTCAAAAGTAGACTGGGATTGTTCTCCTTCACATATTCTGCAAAAGGAATGGCTCAATTTTTTCAATTATTTGCAACAAATGAAACCTGTACTTATTCCTAGAAATATTTGCCCAGAAAACATTATATTAATTCAATTAATAGGTTTTGCAGATGCATCAATAGCAGCCTATGGTTGTGCTATTTACTTGAGAGTCATTGACCAGCAGGGCAAGGTAACTATGTCCTTACTTTGTTCCAAATCGAGGATAGCGCAAAAATGCAACAAATTGTCAGTGCCACGTCTCGAGTTAAATGCTGCTCTGCTCCTTGGAAAATTAATAAGAAGGGTACATAATACTTTAAATAAAAGAATTACAGTGGAGAACGTAATGTTGTTCACTGACTCACAAGTGGTACTAGCCTGGCTCAGTACAGATCCAGCATTGTTAAATGCATATGTTGCAAACAGAGTTCAAATGATTAAAAAGGATACAAATTCATATCAATGGTTTTACATTTAAATCTGGTGATAATCCAGCTGACTGTCTAAGTAGGGGTATTCATCCTACAGAGTTGCAATGTAACCAACTGTGGTGGTTTGGACCACCTAGTTTACATAGTTCAGACTTTAAGTTTGAAACTAATATTTATGATTTACCTAAAAACTTACCTGAGGTAAAGCCTTCCCAAAAGGAAAAACTGGTGTGTGCAGTATCACAGGATCAACAGGAATCTTTATTAAACCATTTAATTAATAAGTATTCTTCTATTACCAAAATAGTCAACATTCTTGCCTATATTTTAAGATTCTGCAATAATTTAAAACCAGGTTCAACTAAAATTAAAGAAAACTTTGTAACTTACGCAGAAGCACGTGAGGCACTACATTTATTAATTAAAAATGAACAAGCCAAGCATTTTCATGCGGATCTAGCATTGTTGCAGGTAGGTAAACAGGTGTCATCCTGCTTAAAGACGCTTAATCCTTTTGTTGATAGTAAGGGTTTGCTCAGAGTAGGTGGTAGATTGCAGCATGCATCTTTACCTTATAGCCAAAGGCACCAAATAATTTTACCAAAAGAATCTGCTGTAACTCATCTCATTATTCAAAATGAACACTTGAAACTATTTCATGCTGGCCAAAAACTTGTTTTAAGTAGCCTTCAGCAACGTTATTGGATGGTTAATGGGTTGAGATTAGTTAAAAGGTTTATTTATAAGTGTGTAACATGTTTTAGAATTAAAGGTATCACTGCTAAACAGCTGATGGGGTCATTGCCCGCTGATAGAGTAAATGTTCACAGATGTTTTATGAAAGTAGGCATTGATTTTGCGGGTCCAATTATGATTAAACAATCAAGAATAAGAAGTGTTATTACAACTAAGGGATATATTTGTGTTTATGTCTGCTTTGTAACAAAGGCCATACACATTGAGTTAGTTTCAGGCCTAGATACTCAAACATTTCTTGCTAGTTTTAAGCGATTTATTGCAAGACGTAATGTCCCGTCTGATGTCTATTGTGATAATGCAGGCACTTTTAAATCTGCGAACACGCAGTTGTCAGAATTGTATAAATTAAATAATTCTAAAAATCACCAAACACAAGTTCAAACTGTAGCTTCAGAATTAGGTATTAAGTTCAATTTTATACCCAGTTATTCACCTGTTTTTGCAGGCCTCTGGGAGGCTGCCGTTAAAAGTGTAAAGCATCATTTAAAAAGAGTGTTAGGCTCTCATGTTTTAACTTTTGAAGAACTTTATACTGTATTAGTTGAAATAGAAGGAATTTTGAACTCGAGACCAATAACCCCATTGTCATCAGATATTGAGGATCTTTCTTATCTAACACCTGGATACTTTCTCACAGGTGCTCCTTTAAACTGTATTCCAGAGTTAGATATCACTACCGTTCCCAGTAACAGACTGAATTTTTGGCAAAAATGTACTGCCTTAAAACAACAGAGAGATATTGGAGATATTGGTCCAAACAGTATTTAAATGTATTACAAAACCGCCCTAAATGGCAACATAGTGCACCTAACATACAAGTGGGTGCTTTGGTAATTTTACGTGAGCTTGATACTCCGCCTATGACATGGCCTATGGCCAGGGTAACTAATGTATTTAAGGGCCAAGATGGTCTTGTTAGGGCATTAGAAGTAAGAAAAGCCAATGGTAATGTTCATAAAACTTCAATTACTAAAGTATGTATACTTCCAATAGATTAGTCTAGCTTTAGTTTGTTATTTCTAAGTATCCTGCCTAATTGATAGGTGTGTGGGTGCAACATGCTGTTCATACTACTAAGCGTTAAAAAGAATTTTTTGTTGCTTAATTTTAGCGATTTAAAATTGCATAAGAGAAGTAAAAAGAGTTTTGTTTTGTCATATGCTTAATAATTTTAAGTTATTTTAACCTATGTACAGGTTTAATATCTACCTTCTCTTAATATCCACTTACCTTAAAGTCATGTTTCATAGGGCACTGCCATGGACAGATATAGCATGACTGTTATTGTCTTGTTTCAGTTCAGTTTACTTAAACATCTAAATTACTCATTGTTGGACAATCAGTTAAAACGACTTGAACATTCATATCCTAGTTATTCATATTGTATAATTATCGTTCATGATGTTCTTATTGACGTTTGCAGATAAAAAAAAGCCATGTCATATTGAGTCGTATTTCTCAATGTGTTTATGTAACTTTTCTAGTGGTTTTCTGACAGTTTTGTAACTTGATTAAAAATTTACTTACTGACGATAACTTGTAGCATCATAATATCAATTTCAATAATCTACAGTCCACTTTCTAGCTATATAATATTGTGTATGTATACAGAAAAGGTTAGGCAAATGAAAACTTGTGTATTTCTTCAAAGATTTATTTATTAGGTTCATGGTCGAATTGTCTTGCTTCGGGTGGAGTATGTTGGCAACATTAAGATAATTGTCTATGACAGGATCTCTCTCTATTAAAAAGATACGAAACTGAGAACACGCGTTTCAATCATCAAAAATCCAAAAAACCGAAGAAAGAAACAGAACTAAAGAATGAGGTTTTAAACATCTGGAGTTACATATCAAATAGAAAGAGCAAGGCTAGATTTCCAGCAACCATGCATCTTAAAAATTCCTTTTCTGACAACCCTACCGATATATGTAACTTGTTCTCGACCTTCTTTGCCTCCGTTTATGAATCATCTACTTTCGACCCTATAAAATGGCAACCTCCTGACAATTATGAGGATAACTCATCTAGTGTAGGTGATATATATCTCTCAAAAGAAGTTATACTTCGGACAATCAAGTCACTTGATCCATCAAAAGGAGCTGGTCCGGATGGGCTGCCACCCGCTTTCCTTATAAAAATTGCCGAAAGCATACATACTATTTTGTATATAGTTTTCAACAAATGTTTACGCGAGGGGGTTTTTCCAGACGTGTGGAAGCGAGCGTTTACCACTCCTATTTATAAAAGTGGTAACAAAGACAACGTGGAAAATTACCGACCCATTTCCATCCTGTCCGCCTTGTCAAAGCTTTTTGAAAAGCTAGTACATGGTGCTCTATATCCTCAATTTCATCGATTAATTATACCAGAACAACATGGTTTCGTAAAACAGCGTTCAACTATTACTAATCTGATGTCATTTACTAACTATTTGTTTGAAAACATGGACCGACGAGTTCAAGTAGACGCCGTGTACACTGATTTTCAGAAGGCTTTTGACAAGGTGGATCACGCGCTCCTTTTGGAGAAGCTTGCCTTTAACGGAATTCGCGGGAACTTGCTGCGTTGTTTTGTCTCATATATTTTTAACAGGACCCAAAGAGTCGTCATAAATGGTTATGAATCTGAACCCATTACTGTGAATTCTGGAGTCCCCCAAGGATCTATTTTAGGACCATTCCTATTTATCATATATATAAATGACATTAAATCTTGTTTCCTTAATGCTAATTTTTTATTGTATGCCGACGATATTAAAATATTTAAATCTTGCAAGAATATCCAGGATTGCCTACTCATCCAAGATGATCTCATTAGACTGAACGCGTATTGCACAAAGAACAAACTCTTTCTTAGTCTCCCCAAATGTCATAGTATATCGTTTACTAAAAATAAGAATAAAATTAATTTTAATTACTGTTTCGATAACCACCATTTAAATGTAGTGAATTCTGTCCGGGACCTCGGTGTTATTATGGACTCATGTTTGCACTTCGACATGCACATTGATACTATCGTGAATAAGGCCTTTCAAATGTATGGTTTCGTCATGAGATCTTCTAAAGACTTTGTGCGGCCCTCTACTTTTCTGATATTATACAAATGTTTAGTGCGATCACAACTGGAATATGGTATTTCAATCTGGAATCCTTATTATCTTAAATATAATAACAAATAGGAAATGGTGCAGAAAAAATTCTTACGTAGCATGAACTACAAATGTAATCATTCAAAGATTCCCTATTCCCTATTACTTAAAAAATACAATATTCAGAGCTTGGAAGCCCGACGGTTACTTTTGGATGTAATGATGCTGTATGGCTTGTGCCATAATAGGTTTGATTGTACTGACCTTACAAACAAACTATGTTACACGGTACCTAGAACGGTTATCAGACGGGGGGCTCGCGTGCCACGCTTGTTCCATGTGGACGCATGCAAAACTAACGCCGGGGCACGAGTGCCTCTACGTCGTCTTGTGGAAACCTATAACACACACTTCATAGACATCGATATTTTCTCTCTTTCTAATAAAAAATTTAAAACACTCGCTATTAGTGCATTAGCTTCTAAATTCTAATAAAAATGTTTAAAACTAACAGTAAAATTTTATTAATCCGTTATCGTTTGCCATTCAATATGTTATTGAATAATCCGTGGACAATAGTGTGGGTTATGTGTTTACCTATATATCTTAAGAACATTAATGTAATATCATAACATGTAACTGTTTTTTGTCCCTAATAAATAAATAAATAAATAAATAAATTGTGGCTAAGGTTTTTGAATGCTTGCTCAATAACCTTTTGAAAAGTAAGGTCAAGCTACATGATGCTCAGTATGGTTTCAGGGAAGGCCTTTCAACTGAAACAGCAATTTTTTGTCTTAAGAGGGCTGTTAGGTATTACAATGACAACCAAACACCTGTTTTTGCTTATTTTTTAGACATGTCAAAGGCTTTTGACATGGTTTGTTATGACAAGTTGTGGTCTAAGCTGTGTGAGGCAAATATTCCATCTGAATTAATAGGCGTATTTAAATTTTGGTACACGCACCAAGTTAATTGTGTAAGATGGGCAAATGTAGTGTCTGATGATTATATGATGCAATGTGGAGTTAGGCAAGGTGGGATAACCTCCCCTACCTTGTTTAATATTTATATAAATGACCTGGTTGTCGAGCTTAGCAGCGTGCATGCTAGCTGTTACATTGACGGGGTGGCATTTAATAACATAAGCTATGCTGATGACATGGCGCTGCTCAGTCCGTCAATGGCAGGTCTTTTGAAATTAATAAAGGTTTGTGAGAGATATGCTGATGGACACGGTTTAAGATATAACACCAAAAAAAGTGAAATACTAATTTTTCGGGTGGCTAAGAAGAGTGCAGAAGTCTACCCAGCTGTCACTTTAAATGGTGGTATCTTGAACCGTGTTTATCAGTTTAAATATTTAGGCCACATTGTAACTGATGATTTAAGGGATAGTCTAGATATTGAAAGGGAATTGAGAGCATTGGCAGTGAGGTGTAATATGCTGGTCCGAAGGTTCTCGCGTTGTACAGGTGCCGTTAAAGTTACACTTTTCAAAGCTTACTGTCAAACTTTTTACACGTGTAGCCTTTGGACTAGTTGTACCCTAAAATCTGCCAATGCACTTCGTGTTCAGTACAACAATGCATTCAGGATGCTGTTAGGGCTGCCACGCTTCTGTAGCGCGTCGGGTATGTTCGCGGACGCGCACACTGACTGTTTCGCTGCGATCAGACGCAAGCGAGCAGCGTCCTTGCTCAGCAGAGTGCGTGCCAGCACTAACAGTCTCCTGTGTGTCATTGCCAGTAAATTAGACTGTCCCATTATTCACTTTTTTCAATTTTAATTTTAATTTAGTTTTATAAAGTTACTAACATAGTTTTAAGTAGTGCTACTAATGATAATTAGGTATTAATTGTATTGGTTATGGGTAGAAAATCCTGAAATAAATGAATATATTATATTATTATTATAGCAGAAATCCCTCGATATCTTCTTTTTCCTATGATTAAATTCTACAATGTATTTTCCCTTAGCCCAAAGAAAGCTGCAGGTTAATTTTGAAATATTTTCGATTTTTTCTTCCAAAACGACCTTTGGCAATTCCATTAAAAGCCGCTTTCGTCACGTAAGTACAAGTAAGTAGTACAATTACTCTTTGATAAACAGTTTCAACGAACAAACATCACATCATCCCCTCGTTCTGTGATGAGTCTCGTATCAAGAGCAATCCAGCACCCCCTGCCATACAATATGTGAACTAATAACAACACAATGTCACAATGGAACACCCTCTGTGTACCCTTGTTCACACCATAAACAAGAATTTGTTTTAGACTGTGTTATTCATTGGGGACATGGTGATATGTAAATCGGTATCTATAAGAAAAAATATATTGAATATATAACATTTATCAACAGACTATAAATTTAGTTAGGGTGGAGATTGTGGTTAAATAATGTTAAGTGTTAAGTTAACAGCTGCACGGGTTCATCTTCGAGGTTAAGCAACGCTTGCAGGTCGGACCGCGGATGGGTGACTATCTTAGATATACAACGTATAACGGAAACCCCATATCTATCCAAAAGGGCTGAAGATAACATCTGGTATGGAGTCTCTATGCACAGTTTCAGCTCAAATTAGTGACTCACAGAATTGAACCCAAATTGTTGGTTTCGTATGTTTCTTGAACACCAATAATAACAAACGTGTCACAGCACTATGAGGGTCATCACTTTCCACGTCACTTGCCAATAAAACGATAATTCTCTTCGTTCTTCTTAATTTGAAAAATTCGGTCTCTGGTATCAATTTATTGAAATTTCTAATAAGTTCCACACATGTAGACATAGGATTACAAAACCCTTGCCATATCGTTTGTTATTATCCAAAGAAGCCGTGCAGTCGGTATGTATATACCCTTTAAATTACACGTTGTATATTCAGGTTCCTCCGTGCGGGCCCTCGTTGGAGGCTTTAATTAATTAAGGCTACCACAGACAAGTCCGGTTAAGCAGCCGACAACCTCAGAGGTTGTCCAGCGAGATGCCACACAAAAAAAATCCGCCGTGCCACGGAAAGTGTGATTTGTACATCTTTGATATTCGTTACGGATAGTTAGAAGCCATAGAAAAGCTGGCACCAGCCCAAGGGGTGTCATGTTACCCAGCTTCTTATGGAGGTAAGATAGACGGAAGATAGATTCGGTAAGATTAGAAGCTGACCCTAGTATAGTTACGAAAAGACTAAGCAGACAATTAATTTTACAATAAGTTTTTGCTATTTTGAATAATTTCAAATAGGAATAGCAAAGTAGGTAATTTTAGTTAAAAATGTAAATTATTATTACAAAAAGAAAACACCAATCTTCAATGATTTTATAGTGAACGATATTAATACTAGGGTAGCACGCACGCATAGAGGGTGTGGGGCGCAAACGTCCACTTCAATTGTAACCCAATTTGTCAACCACCCCTCGAACAACAGATACTAGTGCAAGTATGACGTTTAAATATACAAAGAGGTATTGTTTTTACAAAATAAAAACAAATCACAAAGACAGTTGGTAAGTAGTTTTTTTACTGCTGATAGGCAGTCTTCGACCACCGTCTTACCTGATGGTAAGCGAAGATGAAGCACGCTTATCTAGAAGTAACCTATTCTTAATTCGTTCTTAACCCAAAGACACCGTAGACATAAGTAGTTTGGCACCACAGCCTGCTGTTAAGATTTTAATGCATAATTCTCCGAACTCTTGCCTTTTAATTGTTTTTTTTTATAGGTATACGTTTCGTTTTTGCGTTCAGCAACATTTAATGCTGAGATTTCTAATCAATTTGAAATCCGCATGGGAAAGTTCTATCCCTTGATTATTTAATCTCCACAAGTTATGCACAGTGGTTAGCAGTCTACCCCTAACACACAAACAACGCGATTATCGTTTTAAAAGTTGCCATAGCTGAGGTTAGATGGCAGATCGAACGCCCTGAATTAGATAAATCACGTCCGTGAACAAGCGTCACCTTGGAGTGATCGTGATAATATTATGATTAAAAGGACATCAACTTCAAATTGATCAAGCTAAGTATGCTATAAAAATACTGGTAAGGATAACCAAGGTATGTATAGAAGAGCTTGTACAATTGTTGGCGGAGGTTTTTTTTTTAGTGGGAATGGTAAATATCTCTGGGAGCCGCGAAGGGGAGTGTTAGACTTCTGCTGACTATCCTGTAACAGGATAGGTGGCACAGGATTCCTGTTCCCTCAGTTGTCCTTATGTTCCGGTGCCACGGTATTTCTTTCGAATGTTCCCACAACTCCGACAGGCAATGGTAAAGCCCAAACTTCTCTTCAATCAAAGCACCTTTTACGCCATTGCCGTGAACTCTCTCCAGACACAAGCAAATTTAGCTTAGTTGGAGGGGTTAAAAAGATTGATAGTAATGTGCAGAAAATCTCAAACGGCGCAAATAGAACAACCTAATTGGGTGCTATATGTTTAAGCCATTTGGGGTTGAAACGTTAGGACTATGGGGTCCGAGTGCGCATCGACTTTTTCGTGACATCGGCAAACGATGAGTCGACTCCGCAAGTGACCAGAGGGCTGGCCTTTTCTTTAGACAGAGAATCAGCATTGCCATTCAACTTGGCAATGCGGCCAGTGTTCTGGGCACTTTTCCCATTGATAGCGATGTTGACGAATTTTTTGATGCCCTATAATTTCTTTTTATTTTCGCCTGTATATACTTTATTGGAATAAATTGCTTATGAACCATATCAAAATGTTAGCGGACATGTTCATTGTGTTTCTATTTGATTGTTTAATATATTTTATTTATCTATAGATTTTTGTAATGTGAAGTCATATATTAGCTCAATGACAGACGAATGGATGGCCCTTATAACACAGGATTTTAGGCCATTTTTGTAAATTCTAGATATAAGATTGTAATTCTTTTATGTCAATTAAACCATATTATATTACATAGCTAGTTCTCTTTAAAAAAAGGCTAAAAATAAAGGCTAATAATAGAATTTTTTCCTGTTTCAAGTCAAATGACAACAGACCACACGGCTAAACGAATACTAGTCCCTTATATTTTAATGCTACACAAAAACAAATCGAAATATATTCGTACACGTATTTAAACCGTTTTATACAGCGGGATGCATCACGCATAACATCATTAGATCGTAATGGCTGGTTGTCACGACACCGGGAGACCAGGGCAGCATCCCGCGCGGTGAGAAGCGGGCATATGTGTTCCTCACTTGATTTATTTGATGTAATACTATTATGAGAGCATTAAGCGAAATGGTAGATGGAATTATGTAGCACTTAATGTTTTTCGGATTCTATTATAAGATGAGTGCTTGCTCGAAAAGGAAACCCACTGGGCTCGGTATTTTTTGAGACGCCGCACTATTCTCAATGTTCGTTTCTTTCACCTTTGTTATATTATAAATTAGGATAGGTAGGAAGTTAAAAGAGCAAGGTTGACTTCAAATTGTTACATGAATTATAATTACATACTTTTAAGTAACTGTAGTGTTTGTTGTCCAATAACACTTGTATTTATTTGTCGATTTATACTTGCGCCTAGTTACTGCCCTTTAGTGATAGTTTCAGGATTATAAATAAACTGATTTACTTCGTTCAACAAGATTATGCTGAGATTTCAAATCAATTTGTAAATCGTCATGGGAAACTTCCATCGCGTTCGTTAAATTATAAATTAGGATAGGTAGACAGTTGAAAGAGCAAGGTTTCTTTAAATCTGTACATGAATTATAATAGCATACATTTAAATATTGACAGTTAAACTTAACTGACAGTTAAACTTAAGGGCTTGGTCAGGATTGGTCGATAAATATCTGTGGTTGTGTTGCAAGTAGCAATACGTTCTGCATACACCGGTAAAATGAACGAAAAAAATTTACAAAATGCATCTGTGGTTTTTGTTGTGACGCCGCAGACTTTTTCGTTGTGTTATCAAATAGTTTTTATTACTTTTAATAGTTTTTATTGATTTTTTGGAATAATATGTGTTAAAATTGCCTACACATTTTTCTTTTCTTTTTTTTCGAGTGTGAGTGAAAATTATAAAAGTGAAAACATATCACATCACTGCGAGATAAGGTCAGTTTGATTTGCTTATTGAATGATATAAATAGTTAGATAAACTCATAACGAAGCCAGGAAGGTATAATATATACCATGATAATGGCCATAAATTGCCGATTTATCATTTTTCCGGAAGTCCTACTCAAAAATCATAGGGAAATTCAACATGCGACACTCGATGGGTTAAAGTTCAATTAATATTATGATGTTTGTACACTGACAGCCTTTAATCTGTCAGCTTTAAGTTTTTCCATCCAAAGTTTGTCTGTAAGAGATCGCCCTGTGCGATAAGACTGCCCATTGTACACTAGTTTAAATTTTTTGTATCCATAGAAATATTGTAAGGTGTACAATAAAGTATATAATAAATAACAGTTGCACGGGTCGATCTTAATCAACGCCTTCCGTGGCTGGTTCATGGGTGAGTGATCATTTTAACTAAAACAATTTCTGCGTGCCTCAAAAGGCACGTGAAGCGCGTTGGTCTCGGACTGTCAGAAATCGGGTTTTCGGACAACAGTGTTGCCAAAGGGTATGATGTTGTCCAGCTACTGGGTTTGGAAACGGATAGGCAGTCGTTCCATGTAAAACTAGTACTCTGCTGCTCAGATTAGAAGCCGACCACACGAAAATAACAGAGAAAAGGCTAAGTAGATAAAAAAAAATATTTCACCAAAGCCAATTTACAATGAACAAATAGCCATAAAAAGTTAGAACAAAAGGCTTATTCTTAGATGATGTGATGACTGTTAAGTATTTAGACTATCAGCAGATCTTATTGGCCATTCTATTTCAAGTCTTTTGTATAAATGAATAAGTATATATTGTTACGAGCTAGAGTTCGGGATAGAAGTAATTTACACCAATTAAACCAAAATTAACACTTTAAAAAACTACATACATAAACACAAAAATAAAAATTTGCACAGTTATTCACACTACGACACTTGTCACTAAACACTTAAATCGCACTGAAATTCACTTGTAGATCTCAGATTATTTTGCCTCGTATATTGTAATAAGACTGTCGTCTGCGTTCCTCTACGATCTATTTATACCCCGGTCTATGAGTTCTAGAACATTCTCGTAAAATCGACTCATTGTTTATACTGCCAAGAATATTCCAGAAGCTAGTCGAGATACTCAGTACTGCTACTCGCCGCTAGATGGCGTTAGTGTCTCGAACATATTAGAAGTCAGTCGAACTTTCTCGATATACTCAGTACTGCTACTCGCCGCCAGGTGGCGTTAGTGTCTCGAACATTCTAGATTTCTGTCAAAGTTTCTCGACGTACTTCGCTAAGTGACTGGCGTAACAATATCATACAAACCCTAGATTTATTGCAAGATAATAAACGAGTTTTTTATATAAATAAATAAACACTAGAGTAATTACAAGAAATATTTTAAAAGACAATGTAGCAATAATGCAGAGCCAATTGCTCTAAAATTTAACATCTATTCCTAATAAATCGTTGAAAGAATAACCTCATAAAGTTAATTTAGTTCTCTGAGGACGTTTTGTAGATGTCGAGGCTATTGAGGGTAAGCAGCAGGTTGGGTTTGCGATGGTTATCAAGGCTCATAAATAAGGCTAGGTACCAGGGCGGCAGGGCGCGTGACAAGTGTGGCCATTAAGGGCCGCGGTGACGGGCCGAGTCGCTACAAGACGCGAAAAAACGCCGCGCCCTTCCCTAACTCGTGTACTGGGTGCATAATAACGCAATCTTAGAATAAAGGTGTCCTAACTCAGATATACTATTTTGAGGGATGAGCAAGGATCTTTAAAATATCAGTGTTAAAATTTGTTAGTTAAAATTGGTAGAATATATGTGTCTACTTATAGACACATAATATTCTACCAATTTTAACTAACAAATTTTTGCGTCTCTATTTAATGCAAATAATTGAATGTAGATGCGAAAACTAGTTGTCACAATTGCGAAAATTCTTTATGTAATTCTACCTTTTCAGATACTGTTATTTAAATAAATAATTTACAATATTATCGATTAATGTCTTTTTATTACGTACTCGAAATACACTCCGATTACCGAGTACATACTCGGTAATCGGAGTGCATTTCTAATACGTAGCTTCGGATGTTGATATAACGTGACATATACATATATGACACGTTATATCAACATCCGAAGCTACAGGAATTTAGAGTTATTTATGTATTATTTAATTAGAACGACCGAAAACATTTAGACTATTTAATATAATTCATTTAACACATTTTTCTCACGCAAATTTTAACATTCTCAAAGTTAGGTCGCTTTCATTCTTAGAGTGCGCAAGTTTTATTGTAATTGAAGTCGCAAAAAATGTGGGAGGGAACTGTACGTGTCGGCGGCTAGGGGACTTGGAAGTGTTATCCATGAAATTAATTTACTGCCTTAATCACATAATTGTTATTAGCTTATTACTGATAATGTAATAACGATTTTATGGGGTTTTCATAACCTGAACGTTATCACCCTCTATCCTATCTCCATCAACAAAATCTTTTGATTTTTTTTTATATTGTACACCTTACAATATTTACAAGGATACCGGTACAATAAACTAGTGTGCAATGGCCGGTTTTATCGCACATGGCAATCTCTTATACACATCTTTTTAACCGACTTAAAAAAAAAGGAGGTTCTCAATTCGTCTTGAACTTTACCTCATAACTCGGAGACGGCTGGATCGATTTGGAAAATTCTTTTTGCGTTTGAATGGACATACTTTCTAGTTGGTCCCATTGTTACGAAATCAGGATCTCATGATGGGATCCTGGAGAAATCGAGGGAACTCTTAAAATATTATAGGCACACCTATAGCGTTTTGGGTATTTCTTATAGTACCTTGAGTAGTTGCTTCCGAAAAGTACCATTTGGGGAAGTTGAACTGATGATGAAGACCACAGATGGCCACTGAAACTCCTCAATAATAAGTATTTCGTGGATTGTGTTTCGATTACTTGAGTACGGATGTTAAACACTTTATTCTCGTCACAATACATATGGTGATGTAGAGCTGATGGTCAAGTACCAACCACTAAAAAGCGTGAAAAAAAAATTTTTTGCAAAAAATAGAACCGACTTCCATATCAAAACACTACAAAGCCAAAAATAACTTTAATTTCGGAAGGCAGTGTGAAAACAAAAGAATATCCAAAACCAATAACACCGACTTCCGAAATTGAAGTTATTTTTGGCTTTGTAGTGTTTTGATATGGAAGTCGGTTCTATTTTTTGCAAAAAATTTTGGAATGGACAGAACTTAAAGGAGATAGATTTAGGGCACACAGTAAACATCACAAATAATATGAATGAAAAATAATGATATAAAAATACATACAATACCAAAAAATTTGCTACTAAATATCAAATGTAAAATTGAGAAAGGAGGGGGAAACTATAGTGAGAGGTAACGATCTTTCAACATTCTTTTGCATGAATTATGAATCTTGAATAAAAAAATTACGCAAATAAACCAATTTTTAAGTTTGTTTTCCTATCCCTACCACAAACAAGGTGCGTCAAAAGATATAAAATGTAAATATGGAGCTATCACCGGTCACCGTAAACATCACGTCCGGAGAGGGGAGTGACCAGGAACACAAGTTGCCCGATACAGTGAGTGTTATCTCTAACAGGCGAAAGGTGCCAAACAACTGCCAACTATGAGGCGTCCCGGACAACCTACCAATTGACTACTAAAATTGGCAAAGTGAGAGCTGGAGTTGTGCACAGACGATTCCGTAAAAACTTATTTAACTAAGCATATACATAAGTTCAATATTACCGAACTAAATACACATTTAACGGTTTTTAGTTTTTTTCTCTTCGATAAATTCTAGGGTAATATGAAGTACTCTATAGGACTGGATGTCCTTGTGACATAAACGGAAATAATTTAAATCAATCAATCAATCATTTATTTTGTCAAACATAGGTAGGGTTACAGATAGTCTGTGTTGAAAATATGCGCACTATGTTTTGCCAATATATATGGCGTACAAAATCAAGTCATACAATAATAATAATAATATACGTTTATTTGGACTCAAAAAGCATACACGGACAAACATTTACACACAATTACAATTAGGTGTACACACAATAAAAACCTTAACATAAAACTAATTAATGACATTCATTGAAATGTTTGAGTGAACTCTGGTACCCAAGAAAAGATTTAACTTGTGTTATGGGTACCAGCATTCTCTAATTAATTAAATTCAAACATTTTTGACATTAAATATATTGGTTTAAGTTACTAAATTATATTTAAATAATCTACTTAATCATTTTAAATTTTGAAGTGGACGGCTGAGACTGTATGTGAGTGTGTATGCGTGTGCGTTGTAAGGTAGTGTGCGTGTGTGTGGTTGCGTGCTTGTGTGTGCATGCATGCGAGAGTGAGTTCGTCAGTGTTTTAGGCATGTACATGTGTGAGTGTGTAATATGTGTCCGTGAGAGTGAAATAACGTGTAAAGAGGAATGTGTATGATAAAAGTTATATTTTTAGTAGATTTTCGGTGTCCTCGTAATTCTGTGATTGAAGCCATCCAAGAACTTTTCTTTTACATTCACGTAAAGTGGTAGAGTAAATGGGACAGATTTTATTAATTTTATTATATATATGACTCCCAATCCCGTACAATAAAAATAATAGGTACAATACAATTTAGGAACTTTGTCAAAATTATTAAATTCAATTTAATATAATTATGTCAATAATCAATAATATGTAAATAAAGTAATAATTATATATTATGTCATTATAATTTTGACTACAATCGCATAAATAAATAGACAAAATAATATTAAAGAGTTAAATAATTAGGAAGTCGGATCTTCATACATCTGTTTGTCTATACTAATATAATAATAATAATATTATAAAGAGGAAACCTTTGTATTTTTGTATGTTTGTATTGAATAGGCTCAAAAACTACTGGCCCGATTTCAAAATTTCTTTTACCTTTACTTAGAGGGATTCTTCCGAATCCGTATAGGCTGTATTTTATCCCGGAAAATAGATAGGATTTTTCGTGGTAGTGAAAATTGTGGAGTAAGGCGTCGAAGAAACTGCCGTACGTTAACGATTCTCGCGAACGCTGCCTATATTTAATATAAACATTGCACCCGTGCGAAGCCGGGGCGGGTCGCTAGTCATTAATAAACTCCGTGATGGAATAGTAACATCTATCCAAAAGAAACCTAAACAAAGACTTCTTTATTTCTAGACACTCTTTATTTCTAATAGCAACTGGTATGCTATTATATATTTTCGAGGCCATACCAAGCACACTATTATTAAATAAAGCGGTTCTATGGGAGTTAAATTGTTTGGTCGCATTAGCTTACAGATTTTTTTTGCAGCCTAAAGAGACTGTACACCCGAGTATCTGACATACATTTCAGTTTGATATCGTTATGCATTCCCAAGTAAAAGCGTCCTGAAAGACAGACGAATCACAAACTTGTTCTTCTTCATCCGTGACTTCTGTTTTTCCTTTTGAGGTGCGGAACCCCAAAAAGGACATAGAATTTAAATTATATCATTGTTACTTTTATTGTCCGGTAAAGTTGATAAGCGTTAACTAACAAAACACTTTTTCTCATTCAGTTTTTGCTTTTAACGATGTGCGCTTAAATGAATTTTTAAAGTTTAATATTATTGTACTAATTAAAATAAATGAAAAGGGCGGGGACCGCTGGTAAGACAGATAATTTGCATAAATAATGAGCCGTCAGTTTCATGTAGATTACCGGAGCACAGGTTTATGATGCTAAATGTAATGGCGTTCTGTTTTAACTACCTATAAAGAGGAATCTGTGTAACTCCCACTGCTTCGTTGCATACTCAGCTTTATTTGCTTGTAATATGTACTACTAGATATTACAAGCAAAAAAAGTGTATAGACAAATATGTATGTATCCAAAACCCATCCGTGTTACATCATATGCCCTTCGTGTTCCGAGGCCGTGGTAACTCTTTCGAACAATTCCGCAACCCCAGCAGGCAACGGCCCCCTTATGGGCCCCGACAATTTTGCTGACACTCTTTGAGGCGCGCGTGGAACACTCGGCGCCGTCTACACGGGCCTGGTTCCAGTACACATTGCTCGCAGCCCGCAGGCCCGCGCCTACGGTGGCTGGGAGTCACTATGTGACTCCCGACGCCCGGAGCGACTCCTGCGGCGGCTGGGGCGCGAGGGCTGTAGAAGACCCGTGCAGGTGTTATTATTTAGCCACGAACTCTTCAAGCTTTTAATTAAGGGCCTATACAACCTCAGCGCTTCTCACTATTTATCTCACTCGCAAACTACTAGCCGCGGTCACGCGAGCAAGCGAGACAGCGGGCCTAGACAAAATCCATTTTCTGTAAGCGTTAACGCCACCGGAAAAATTAAATGTATGGAGTTGACATTTACTAACACGTGACAATCACGTGACATGTGGTTAGCAAATGTCAACTCCATACAATTTAATTTTTCCGTTGGCGTTAACGCTTACAGAAAATGGATTTTGTCTAGGCCCGCAGGGTGGCAGGGAAAAGACTCCAAGACACCGATAATTTAGTTTATTTCTTTTTACGGTGAAAATAATGGTAATTTAATAAAAGTAAATAACATAACACCTGCTTTATAGTTAGTTCAATTAATGTGCAAAGTTTCATTATCTAATTTGAAGTTATTTTTGAATACCAGCGGTTTATTATTCGGTTTGGAGTTTTTGGAACCTGGACTTTAGATTTTTTTTTCATCAAGAAAATTGTATGGAATTGTGTTTTCGTCAAACATAAAACCTAAAATTAATCCTCAACTTTACCATATATTTATTTCAAAATTATTGCTGCAGTATTTTCGACATAACGGAGGATCATGCTAAGCCATTTGAGGTAGTATAGGCCCCTAAGTTATCCAACTTTATGATCGCCTAGTCAGAATATAATTGAATGAATTACTTCTTCTAATGTGGTACTAGAGTTGTTAAGTTAATTTTTCGTGTGTTCAAGCTGTACTTTATTCTCGTATGCCTGTTTCTAATTAACATCAATCCAATTAGTAGTAATGTTGGTAGGTGTTTAATTGTGTATATCTGTGTGTGTGTTAAACAAAACAGTAGGTAATTAAACGTCTTACAATGTTTTTGCTGAATGTTTGTTTGGGAAACTAATTAATTTGCGGTTCCACGAAAGTCTATTTGTACGACTGTTAATTTATATTCACAGAAAATTTTCTTTTGCGATTGGCGGTAAGAATAATGTATTTAGCATCATCTGCATGCTGGCTTTAATTGGAAAGTTTAGATAGTCAACGAAGCAAGGAACGACTCGATACTGGTTTTGAATGATTTAGAATACTGCGCAGTATAGCACTATATCAAACGAAAACATGAACCAAAAACCAACGCTATGACATCTTCCATAGATACGTATAAATAAAATTGAAGGGTCTATCTGTGTTTTTAAAATAATTATGTATTCTCAAGTGTTTATAATAATTAATATGATACGAAAACAAAAACTAATAAAAAAAAGTGTCTGCCGGACTGCGTTCCTGTCAGTTTGTCTATAACGGCTGAACTGATTTTATTGAAACTCACTGGAAAATAGAGAAGGTTATACAGCATACAGACTAGACCTTTTAAGCCCGAATACCCGCGGAATGAGAACATATGCGGGAAAACCTCCCATACGAACGAAGTCACTGAAACATCTAGTATTATACAACAAATAAGCGATTAAAACTACTTCAATACAAAATTTATTGATGAATTAATAAGCGAAATCCTATTCACAAAGGAAGTAGAACGTCCAAGGGTAGTAGTGTAGGTATCTGGTTGATATTTATAGCGTGGGATCACCCCCGACCCATCGCTTCCACGAACCCGCTGGGACCACAGTACCTTACCACGGCATCCGCACCGAAGGACCAACATATTCAAATTACACGTGAAAAACGATGTCGTTAACTTCACGAGGAAGGAGGCTTCCCGTTAGATGAGAAAGATATGGGAGATTTGAGTTTGTGGGCAAATTGGAGGCTTTTGGTCTGCAGTTCTTTCGACATTATTTCAATGGGATATTTAGGTACGCTGACTGTACGTTTTCATTAGCTTCCTTACAACCTTACATATTATAAAATAAAGTCTCCGACCTCTCTATTCGCGATACAACCAAAAACTACTGCATACATTTTCATGCGGTTTTCAGCAATAGATATAAAGATTCATGAGGAAAGCTTTAGTGCATAAAATGCCGTACGAAACCGGTCGCTAGTTGTAAATAAGAGTAAAGAAAATTTTGTTAACATAATTTACATTTCAGTCACAATAGATTTAGAGTCCGAAAGGGCCAGCTATTCATTTGATGTCCACGAACAATATCTGCTGCCAACTAAATCATTATTCCCCACAAAATTTTCAAGGAGCCTTTGATCATATCTTCATTACTGTTGTTTTCATTTTAACTGAAAGCTCATGTAGCCCTAGTATTATTATATATTGTCGGTATTAATGCAGCGTTTGGTCGGGTGTCGGCGTCTTGTGAGGAAGTCCTAATTAAAACGCCATACATCACGCTCGTGAGAGACGAGCATGCACCTCTATTACTGCGCTGTTACTACGATGCTTCGATGGTGTCCTGAACTCCTGGTGCATTGTGGTGAAAGAATAACTTTTGAGACACAATATCTCAAAGACATGGTTGCCTGGTCTTGGATGTGAAAAAGTATGCTTACTTACTCAAAATCACATAGGTAATGCACATGACTGTGTTTTTTATTATCAGTTATAGCCCAGATTATAACTGATGGTAAGCAATAGATGAGGTTTACGGTGGAACGAGTGAACCCAGAAGAGGCTTAGTTGTTCACTCTTGCTTTAAAGACAGTAAATTATGTGGATTTGCATTTGGCTATTTTATACTTATTGCAGTTGATTTTAAGTATTCCAAATTTTGTTTGCAATTTGTGTCTAAAATGACGGACTCACGACGACATCTCACAACTAACCTTAAGATGTGGAAGGATGACACTAAGGGACGCGGGTAATAGAAAAGAACATTACACGGTATCCGGACTCTAAAAATTAATCATTTGAATATGTCGGGGTATGAAAGACGTATAGTTGATTATACCTATTAGAAATGCATATTAATATTATATTTATACTGCAATATTTGATGATGATGAACCGCCATGTTCATCTGTGATTTCTTTCTTGCAACAGTGCCGAAATATCGGAAACTCGAAACAATTCACACACATGGGGAATATCCCGTTATAAGATTTAATGATTCTGTTGTGACCATATCAGTTAAAAATACTTTTTAGCAAAAAATAGAACCGACTTCCATATGCAAACACTACAAAGGCAAAAATAACTTTAATTTCGGAAGGCGGTGTCAAAAACGAAAATATATACAAAACTAAAGACACCGCCTTCCGAAATTAAAGTTATTTTTGCCTTTGTAGTGTTTGCATATGGAAGTCGGTTCTATTTTTTGCTAAAAAGTATTTTTTCACTCTTTTTAGTGGGTCGGTTTGTAATTTATCTAGTTACAAAAGCCAAAATGTCAACTACTTATCACCTTTAACAAAATATTGCTTTTCCCGGTGCAGAGCCGTTAATTTTTGAGGAGTTCTCCTGGTACATCACCATCAGCTCTACTTCACCATAATTATGCATTGTGACGAGCATAAAATGCTTAACATACATATTCATGTAATCTAATCGCAATCAACGAAATACTTATTATTGAGTAGTTTCGGTGGCCATCTGGGGTCTTCATCATCAGTTCCACTTCCTCAAATGGTGCTTTTCTAGAGCAACTATACAAGGTACTATAAGAAATACCCAAAACGCTATAGGTGTGCCTATAATATTTGAAGAGTTCCCTCGATTTCTCCAGGATCCCATCATCAGATCCTGATTTCGTAACAATGGGACCAACTAGAAACTATATCCATTCAAACGCAAAAAGAATTTTTCAAATCGGTTCAGCCGTCTCCGAGTTATGAGGTAACATACATAAAAAAAAAAAAAAAAAAAAAAAAAAAAAAAAAAAAAAAAAAAAAAAGTTCAAGACGAATTGTAAACCTCCTTTTTTTGAAGTCGGTTAAAAAACATATTATTGTGATTTTTTTTTACATATTAAAGATACTTACTGAAGTTTATGCACAAAAGCCAAGCATTTTACATAAAAAAATCATCATGACTCACAGTCGTATAGTCGTACCTCAATTTCCGTCCTAAATCTCACTTTTTTCTCGTTCCCGTGAGTCGTAAGCCCGTGGTAATCCGTCGGTTCCCTATTTCGCAGTTAGTCATCCCGAATGGTTAATAAATTCCCTGTCATCGCGTCTCTACGCTTCACATACTATTTCTGGAGTTACGGTTTTTTTAGAATCTCGTGTTTTTTCTTTAGAACATTTGGAGGATAAATCTCTGGTGGTTCATGTTAGCGGCGAAAGAAACTGATTATTTATGTCTTTTTAATATTTTGGTTGTTTATTACTTTGGGTTATTAGATGCAAGAAGGACAATTTTCTTAATCCTTTATTAAACATCAAACATGTTTGATGTTTTATGTTAACATGATTAATTTTAACTATGTCTTGGGTCTAGTAGTCGTAATCGCTAGGTACTCCTGACAATGAATGAAATCCTCGATCGATGGCCATCTCAGGCAAAAATAATTTCAATATGGAGAGTTTGAGAACCATGCGTGCTAGATTGGTCAGTAGGCTCGTACGGATAAGGCATTAAAATATACCTAATTGATGTTATGTTTTTATGGCCCCTCATAAAGGGGAGTCTTGTGTCCAGGAACATAATAGGCTGATTATTTTAGTTATTTTTATGCTATAAATACATCACTGCCTAAGCCTTCAGGGTAGACCGGCGTGATAACACTGCACGACAATACCGCGATGAGATGGGCGTTTAGTTTCACAAGTTACAACGGTTGTCAGTGTAAGGCTTAGACACCAACATAAAAGTAAGATAAGATCACATAAATACTGACAATGACTTGCACATGCAGTGCGTCGGTATGCCTGTAGGAATCTGAGACCTTTTGTGTATTGTCAACAATATCGATTACCAAGAAGAAAAATATAATAAAAAATGCTTTATAGATAAATGATTCATTTTGACTCGCTAAGACCGCAAAAAATATATTTTGCGCAAGCACGGGAAAACAGCTAATGCGGCTGTACGGCAGAACTTCGGAAGAGCTAACAGTCACACTGTGTATGGAATCCGTGAGTGATACTCCGTTTGGCAAGACTTAATCTGCAGAAACCACTTGAGCCAGTTGTCGGTTCTTGGATTTTCATTATGTTTAACTGAGTTCCTCATCTATATACATCTTCTATACATAAAAATAAAATGGAAGAGACTGTCTGAGCATAAAATTAATCATAGAGCTTAGCTGATTTTAATGAGACATTCAGTTGAAGATAAAAGAGGTTGTAGGGGTTGCCCTACAACCTCTTTTATATGTTGATATAGGCTACTTATCCTAGAATTCCCGCAGCATCGGATTTATTTTTCAGAACAATCAACTACGCAAACGTAGTTGAGGACACAGCTATTGCTTAAATAAGATATCGCATTGATCATATTTCAAACAAAAAGGGAAGGATCAAAAAGCGCCCATAACAGAAGCAAATGCTACACTTTCATCTCATTTGAACATCAGCAACGTAACATTCAATTTACTCACGATCACCTACAAACGAAGATCCAAAAAAATAAACCTCGTCGCCCACTGGATGGTACCAACAAAACGAGATACAATTAGATCTGTCTCCTGCGAGCGTCACGTTCGATTACGGTTCGCGTTTGCGCGTAATTCACGCCACGTGCGCTTGCGCAGCGGAAGTGTGCCATCTGCTGACAGTTAGTGGCGCCACCGTCGAACGCGCTTCCGGATTACCGCGAATTTTGAATTAAGAAGGGTGGTTCGGTGAGTCGCTGTCTAGGAATTAATGTAGTGATATTTGGATTGGTCTGACCAACTGGCACGACGAATTATAAGATGGAAAAGATATGAGAGGAAGTTAATAATTTGATATCACTTTGATAAATCTCTTTTTTTTTATTTGATAACAGGTTCGCGTTAGACCACTATCTCACCTGATGGTAAGTGATGATGTGGTCGAAGATGGAGCACGCTTACCTAAAAGTAAACTATTCACTCCAGAAAGAAAGACCCCTAGATTATAGCTATCGGGATGGTAAACACAGACTCCGGTAGGGAATTCCACTCCTTAGCCGTACGCACAATGAAAGTATTCCCAAAACGTTTTCTGCGTATGGGTGGATGTCCACCATGTAACGATGGCGCATCGCCGTTTGTTTCGTAGTTCGATGATGGAACGGGCTTGGCGGAATTAGATTGTGTAATTCCATCGCACACTCCCCGAAACGTAATCGATAGAAAACCGATAGACTTGCAACTCGTTGTCGATGTTCAAGGCTCTGGAGCTTTGAGTCGACCAGTGCATCGTTGCCAATGAGTCTCTCGGCCTGCTTCTCGATAGACTCAAGTCTGTCCAGTTGGCATTTAACAGATCCATCCCAAGGATGAGAACAGTACTCCATAGGTACACGATTGAACCTGGCCTTGATGCAGATTGAGCAGCTGTTCCGGTGTGAAGTACCGTCTCACCTTGGCTAGGATTTCCAACTTTTTTGATGCTAGTATCATATCGTAATCATATCAGTATTGATAATATGATGCGGTACAGGTTTAAGTCAATTGTGAGAGAGAATAAATGTCTGGGACTGCCTTGGGTACGACATTAAACCCATCGACTGTGTGACAAAGAGCAAAGGATTATCACAACACTATGTTGAGCAATGATCCTGATAATAATAATTATTATTATTCAGCCTATTATGTACCCACTGCTGGGACACAGACAACATCTCTGTGAGAGGGAATGATAAGGTTACTGATAAGGTTAATGAAATCATTAACCCAAATTAATGAACAGATTCCTTCAAACCATAAAACATGTATCGATTAACATAAAACCCAAAACCAAATTAAAAGACACTAAAAAGCCGCAGCTTCTTTTTACAGAGCCATAAATAAGCCCGCCGCCCATAGACAATCACCAACAAGTAGTCATAGATAAGAGCGCAGTAAAACGCGCGCGTTATCTGCGGCGCACGCGCACGCACTATAGACAAACCTTCTACAAATTTTACGTTTCGTTAACATAGTGTTGGACTGTTCGTGATAACGATGCTAGCTTGTTACCGACTACCGTGAACATTAGACGTGAGGTAATGAGTTTATAGTTACGTTTCATACGTAGTTTACTAATTAGGTAGGAGCCCAGTAGGTTAAGGGGGTTGTTAGGACTATGGTTAGTATGGTTGGTTGGGTGGTTGGTATTTATAAGTCACAACCGAAGAATGAGAGAAAACACTTTCTACTCGTTTGAAATAATCTCTACAATACCTACCCATATACCGCGATCAATAAATACATTTCAGACAAGTGAGTTTAGAATTCGGATGTAGGAACCTGTTTCCGTAAGATTCCTGTGATTTCAGATATTTTGACTGATGGAAAGCTGCACTGTTAAGTGCCACAGACTTGGATATCTAAAATAAGAACATGTTGCCAGTGGGTTAGGTCACTGGAACGGAGACACGGAAAGATATAGTTAACTATAAAGCGAAAAGGAAGCTTCCTACTAACAAATTACACTAATTTTAAAGACGGTAAATATTTTCAAAACTTTTTACTTCAAACACAGTTTTGAAGAACATCTTAATCATTACTCGCGGCCATGCACAGAGCACGTTCGCAGAAACAATTCGTTAATGATACAAAACCGGCGAGAAGCCGCGACAAAACAAAGAGATCCGAATATTATCTCAAATCTTTATAATAATTACAAGAGACAAGTGTACGTCTCAATCCGGGACGAAGCCGATCTCCACGCATGCTGAATCCAATTACCGAGAGCAGGCGACCGAAATATCTTTGCATTCGAGAAAAATAATCGGTAAAAAAACACATCGACTTGTTTTGTACAACCCTAACTTTACGGCTGCCAACTGAAATCCAACGTTCAAGCTGGTTGACATAGAGGCGAAATTCAAACGTAACGTTGAGAGAATGTTGTACGTTTTGCTTCTGTGTGGGTATCCCTGATTGGGCGGGCCGTCCCCCCCACTCCGTGGCCATAGAAGGGTGGGACAAACGTCAGTTGCGCGCCAGCAGTGGGGGATGACAGATGTCTGTCTGTAAACATCGTTCATATCTCAACACGATAGCGAATTCAATTCCCAATAAATAATAAGGTTCTGCCACCGACCTGTTGCTGTACAATGCTGTCTGTCATTATATTTGCACATGCGTGGTGATAGAACGGCGAGGCATCCCACAACGACGTCTCAACTGTTACTATTAACTCGAGTGACTTCTCAAATCCAAACATTTGATTTAACAGTGCTATTAACAAACCAAATGTTGTTTGTCATTACGCTAGTTATAAATTCCGTTGCTCTTGGCCAAATGAGCGGCGCTAGTATATTCGTACGTGACAGCAATATCTTATCGTAGTGAATTAATAATTGCTTTTTGTTGAACGAAACGTATTGGTATGTGTTGCTGCTGAAATATTCAATCGTGTGAATATGTTTTTTTTTTACAAACAGTAGATATAAACAACGTTTAATTTGTCCGATCAAAATGAGTGTATTCTTTTTGAGAAATAAAAACGATAACTCGGCATTGCTTATTACCTATCTGAATCATCTACAAGCTTGTGGACTGGTATATTTTCAGAGAAACATTAATTATTTTGAAAATAAGTTGTCCCAACATAGTAACTTTAATTCATCAGTCATCAAATAAAATTTTGGAAATACTGTGTGTATAGCTAAGGAATGGAATTTCCTGACGGAGTCTGTGCTTTCTGATAGCTATAATCTTCGACCACATCATCACTTACCATCAGGTAATACGGTAACGACGACGGTAATGATTCCATGAATATATGGGGAGTATATGTCACAAACTTGCTGATACAATATTATTTTCGAGTAAATACTTTAGATTATAAACAGTTTCGGCCCAGGAGATGGCCACGAATATCAGCAGTGTTAGAAGATAAACAGTGCTAGTGGCGTGTGGTGACACACCACTTGGAGCTATCTAGCATGTGGGTTAAGTATGCTCTGGATAAACGGGTATAAGAAACAATCCATTTGTCTAATTGTTAACAAATCTGATTCACTGGTTCAATTAATGTTTAATACAAAAACTATCAGACGCGCGGGGTTTCACACCCATGTAATTTATCACGATAAAAACATTACCCTTCTTCTTTTGCAATAGAGTAAAAACTCAAAGTAGCCTATAACCTTCCTGCCAAGCTTCAAGCTATTTCCATTACAATTCCACCCACCCGCCGCGTTTCAATGAACAAACATTTCCGCTTTACATTATTAGTACTTATAGATTTAAATTGAACATACCTAGGTTCCTGCGTTATTTATTTTCAGTGGTATGCATATTTGTGTAAATTTTAAAGTTATAATGATCTAAAGGTAAGTAGGTACTGTAAGTGTGACCAAAAATAAAAAATCATTTTGAATCTTGAAACAAATACTACAAAGAATTTTAAATTGAAACAATTACGAAGTGTATAATGAAATAGAGCAATAATACTCATTGAAGTAATTGACCTTTCAATACCTTCGTAAATAAGGACAGCTGTTTTTATCTTTAATTGAATCTTTCTTTATTATTTCCATTAAAACTGCAACATGAAAACCGCTATCTAATAAATTGTAGGCAAATAAATATTATTCGGTATTATAATTATTGAATATACACACAACACAGGGGTCGTACCAATTATATTAAATTTTCCAGAGCGGCACGTGAATATACGAAGTAGGTTGTAAATAAATAAATGTTACCAACTTAACAACATAGCTATATAAAAAATAAAGTAATTCAAAAACAGAAGGGTGGCTTAATCCGTCAGGGCGTACAGCCAGCGGACATCCGGCGGAAGTGGGCGGGGCGTGGCGGCAGCCATCTTGCGTCGCTCGCGCGTGCGCCGTGCCGACGGTCGGCGGAGGGCTTCATAAAATAATAAACAAAGTCGAATTATGAAGCGATACGAATTTCGGAGCCTTTTTATATCCCGCAGAGAATTACGTTGAAAAACTGGTGAATATTCTCACAAGACTGGTGAGGGATTACCATACGTTGTAGAGAGAGAAGAGCGTTATAAATAAGTTTCCTGTGAGAGAATTATTAATGTAGGTACCCATGTGATAAGTATTAATGAATTTCATCCAGTCGGGTCTTGGTAATATTTATTCCGTGTTCCTGTTTCAAATTACCAAAATATGTAATATTTTATGTTCAATATTATTTCAAAGTTTGTATTCTACAATTCGAGCAATGAATAAGTTTTTGAATTTAGTTATCTCTTGCGAGGGCTCCACCAATTAATAATTCGTAAAGAGGGAAAATGTTTTATTTTCAATTAAAGCCAACAACCGGAGCATTTTGGTCTAGTGGTCAGTGGCCCTGACTTCTATGCACAAGGTCGTGGGTTCGATTCCCACCCAGGACAAATGTTTGTGTGATGAGCACGATCATTTGTTCTTTGTCTGGGTGTAATTTATCTATAATATGTATGTATTTAGAAATATATATGTATGTTTATCAGTTGTCTAGTACTCATAGCACAAGCTCTGCTTAGTTTGAGACTAGATGGCGTTCTGTGAAAGTTGTGGAATATTATTATTATTATTTTATACTTAACTGTTTTTTTTTTTCTGTAAAATACGACAGTATACTTATATACAGTTGATCCCTGAATGAACAAGTGCTGATACTGAAGCAACAGTGCGAGAATATTCGGGCTGTAATCTGTTAAATGTTTCTTAGTTTTAATCTAAACAGACCAATTGAAGAAAAAATCTAATTTTCATTTGAAGCACTCATTAAAAGACATTTCAACTTATATTAAGAACATAACCCTTCGCCTGCAAAGATTAATTCCCAAAACAAAAGCCCGTCACAAAAATAGCCAACCGTTATGGTTTCATTTAATAAAGTTATTACAGCGATTAAAATTCCTTGTTATTCCGAGTTTATTTCCTTTTCCGTCTCCCGAACTATCCCGTCTGTATACCAGGCTCGCATGAATCGTCAGGAGTGAGCCGGGACGTAAATCAAGCCGCGTCGTCCCATCCATCACGCGACTCCGTCCCATCAATCGCGATGCGACCGAAATAGCCGCGCGGTGTATAGCTAAACTTGGACATCTTCTCACCTAAGGGACGCGGAGAGCATATCTAAGAGGATTGTTAGCTAGCCGTGCTACACTTTATGAAACCCTAGAGAATGCACAAGTTATTTAAATGAGTATGTTTATTGGTATTCAACATACTGCTCTTGGTGTTTATGTTAGGAGAGCATTCGATCAGTGGGTTGGTAATAGGCAGATGGAATCGGAATTGTTCTGTTAGTGAATGTTTAAACTCAGGTCCAACATTTAAGCCATATCTATCTTTTGCTCGTTCACTTTTCATAGGTACCAGACATGGTACAAAACGAGAGAACGAAGGGTTAAAACATAGGCAGCATTGGTATCTAGGTACTGCTTGATTTCGAATATCAAATACAATTTTATTTAGTGGTTTTGTAATATTTATTATTTTTTCTGTTATGTATTTAAATCTGAAATAAACGTTTAATCAATTAACCAGTAGGTAAGTACTATAGGTATAACCACGGGACAGGATGATATGTCTTTTGTTATTGCAACTTTTATTTTAACCTGGAAAATTCGTAAACAGCTTAATTTCTTTTAAAGATGATCAATTTACTATTAAATATATTTTTACTCATGATCCTTTCATTGATTTACATGGTTAAGCAATACTTGCGGATATTAGACCGAAGATGGGAGACCATTGTAACAAAAGTTTAAGCAATATTGATATACAACGTGTAACGGAAACCACAACATCTGGTATGGAGTCTCTATGCAGTTTCATTCAGCACAAAATAATTGACTCAAAGAATTGATTCCAAATTATTGGTTTCATATATTTCTTGAATACCAATCATAACAAACGTGTCACAGTACTACGAGGGTCAATAACTTTCCACGTCACTTGCCAATAACACGATAATTCTTTTCGTTCTTCTTAATTTGAAAAATTCGGTCTCTGGTATCAGTGTATTGGAATTTGTAATAAGTTCTACACACGTAGACTTAGGATTACAAAACCCTTGCCATATATATTCCCTTTAAATTACACGTTGTATATGTGTGTTTCAGTTTTTAGTGTACAATAAAAAGTATATTCTATCCATCTATCGAAAATTTTCCGGCATTATGGATAGTGCAAAGCAAGAAAATCTGAGACTAATCTTGCTCAAATAATCTACTGAAATTATAGACATTAAGGATCGATAAATATTTATATTTCATTAATTTTAGTCTTGCTCTGGGCATGTGGCTTCAAGGAATAAAGTCTCACCTATTACAGACAGCTCTACCAAATAAGGCCCTGTCCGTAATTAAATACCTATAGGTACGAATTCAGTGATGACTAAAATATTTAAGTGGACTAGCGATATATTTTATTTTTCTCTTTTGATTTGGTATTTACAAATACCTGTATTTAAAAATACAATTTTATAAAGTATCTTAAAAATATGTGTGTTAAACATTTATGGCAACATTTACTATTCCTACATAGTACAGCTACGAGACGAAAAACCATAATTTACATCAGCCATTCGAATGTGTAATTCACAATTTAGGAAACAAAAACACTAGCGCAATCACCTTGTTAGGTTGCCTATTCACAACATCCTTAACAGCCTAAAATCAAATTAATAGGCCCAATTAGAATCAAGATAACAAGCGGCCATAAAAAATATCCTCATTAATAGAGCCAAACTTGTTACTGCTACCGAATTAACGAGCGCCGAACTAACGCAATCATGTAATTACGAACACCTCGACACAGCCAACACCAGCGAATACCTACAGCCTCGCGGGGCGGAGCCGCAGCCCGATCAATACGAGCACTCGGAGCTATGCTGCCGAAAGGAAATAGCTGCGTCCCTTTCCGACACGCCTCACTCCACCTCCGGAGCGAACGAGACGGAATCCGAGCAGCTCATTCGTTGAGACGCATCCCGATGGGCGTGCTCCGGCCTTCACAGTCGGGTAATCCGACATGGCTCAGTCGGCAAAGAACCGCGTGCCGTGCGCGTGCGTGCCCGCCGCCGGCGTACGATGCACTCCGCGTAGAGACCGCACATAGTCACCATGCTCGTGCCCCCGGAGATGATGGCGGCGCAATCCAAGCTGGTCTACCAGATGAACAAGTACTACAACGAACGCGTCGCCAACCGCAAGGCGCAAATCACCAAGACCATACACGAGGTGTGCCGGATAGTGCAGGATGTTCTCAAGGAGGTGGAGCTGCAGGAGCCGAGGTTCATCTCCTCGCTCACGGACTACAATGGACGTTTTGACGGTTTGGAAGTGGTTTCGCCTCACGAGTTTGAGATAGTTATTTACTTAAATCAAATGGGTGTGTTAAATTTCGTCGACGACGGCTCCCTGCCCGGCTGCGCCGTGCTGAAGCTGAGCGACGGCAGGAAGCGCTCCATGTCCCTGTGGGTGGAGTTCATCACCGCGTCGGGCTACCTGTCTGCCAGGAAGATCCGCTCGAGGTTCCAGACTTTAGTTGCACAAGCGTGTGATAAGTGTTCCTACAGAGATTGCGTCAAAATGATCGCTGAGACGACCGAAGTGAAACTAAGGATTCGCGAGCGATACATTGTGCAAATAACGCCAGCGTTCAAATGCGCCGGCTTGTGGCCGCGCTCGGCCGCGCACTGGCCCCTGCCCGCCATTCCGTGGCCGCACCCTAATATTGTAGCTGAAGTCAAAACTGAAGGCTTCGACCTACTATCAAAAGAATGTCTCGCGTTACAAGGGAAAAATTCAGCAATGGAAGGTGATGCGTGGGTGTTGAGCTTCTTCGAAGCTGAGAACCGTCTCCTGCAGGGAGGGTGTCGGCGAAAGTGCTTAAGTATCTTAAAGACGATTCGGGACAGGCATTTAGACCTGCCGGGCAACCCTGTGACGTGTTATCACATGAAGACGTTACTGTTGTACGAATGTGAGAAGCATCCGCGGGAGCACGAGTGGGATGAAGTGGCTATCGGAGACCGCATCAACGGCATCTTTCTGCAGCTGATCTCGTCGCTGCAGTGCCGGCGCTGCCCGCACTACTTCCTGCCGCACGTGGACCTGTTCAAGGGCAAGTCTCCCACTGCACTGGAGAACGCCGCTAAGCAGGTATGGCGGCTGACGCGCGAGATGCTTACCAACTCAAGAGCGTTCGAGAAACTGTGAGTGATAGTGGACGCGAAGTGTAACGCTTGTTTATCGGTCCTCCAGTAATTTTCACTAGTTTTAGCGATGCATTTCGTGTTGATAGGCATGTGTTGAAGACGCACAGTGTAAAGTATACGGTTGTAGAGTGTGCTATCTGAAATATTCCATTCGGATCGGACAGACTGTAAGTAGACGTGATACTAATATACGCTAGGGACGCAGTTTCGATATAATATTTTTGTGATATACTGTAAATAGCTTAAACGTTGTACAATTTTAGTGATATATTTAATTTAAAATCATCGTGTATTTATTTGACTGAAATCTTATAAAGTAGGCGCATAATCTATTATAGTTAAAAATAAATATTTGAAACTATAACTTTTACTTTGATTTGTAGATACTTTCCCACACTAACACACACATAATTATAGAGACATATTCATGTAGTCCGATCGACAAAAGGATTAACATAAGTATTGCATTTTTCATTGTGCAAAGTAGGCCTATCGCTGCCATGGCGGAATGAGTACGGTTGGTTTTGCAAGCTAACTATCTGTGTGACCTAAATAACCAATCATATGCATGCACATTCCGATAATGTAGGTTTTGTGCAAGCGTTCATATTCTGCTGAAATTGCATAAGTTAATGATCTTTAATTAATAAATAAATATCGATAAGCAACCTATACATTGAACATAGATGGTCCTAGCAGAATGCACTACTTCTACAGATACGGAACAATCGTTTTTAAATATAAGATATGAAGGACTACTCTCGTTTTTCACTACAAAGTCAAGAAGCTTTTTACGAGCACATCCAAGATGACAAGTTTATCTAAATTGACCACATTTTACACTGTACCGGCTAGCCCGAAGCGTGACATTCAAATAACGTTATGTTAATTTTATGGATAGGTAAAACACAAACATGTATGGAAGGCCAAAGTGAGTCCTATCAGATATCATGTGGCCGAGACATTCGGGAAGCAGAGCGCAGGCTATTGAATACCTCTGCAGTACTACATAAAGTAACAAAAAAAGGCACAAAACGCTGTCAAGTGACAGCGTTTTACGTCCTACGTAGACAGTATCAGGTTACAAGTCGATATTTTACATGTAAAAGCCCGTGGGCTGAGCGTGAGTGCGTCCCGAGCCTACGGACGGCCGGCGACCATTAATTTATACAGTGATATCTAGACGCGATACTCTCGCGAATATACGACGGAAAAACTGTGTGTAAAGGATTTTAGATGTAAGATAAAACTTGGATAAGTTACTGACGCTGTGCAGGCTTGTCACCGAGAGATACGAATCTCAGTGATGGAAGGATAAGGCGCGATGAAAACAGAATTAATTGGGGATTTATGTGCATAGTTCAGCAGATGCACAAACATAAACTATAATTATGTGTAGGGTTAAGCGATAATCAGCCGCATATCTTGACGGTCGAGCTTCGAATCCGTGCATATACGAGTTTACAGCCTCCGTGTGGTATTTGAGATGTCAATCTAATGTTTGCATAACGTTGTATTAACGTACATAAATGGATCTGGTTAGACTGTAAAGGACCAAGCTAGGACCAGCTGATAGTACAAGATAACATCTACAAGATATTCCCATAGGTACGCTTCTAAGAGTAAAAATATACTTGAAACGGAACTTGTATCGATAGGAAAATGTGAACGAACTCGCAGCAATACCTACACTGTCGTGCATCAAAAAGAGTTAATAACACTAAAATCAATAACCTCAGGAGGTAACATTATTAAAACAAACATTAGTATACCTATACAATGCCGTATCAGGCTACCTTTGAACGTCGCTAAGTGTCCACAAACCAGTTTGTTGCTCACCTTACGCAGACGACGCCTACGCGCGCATTTGTTTTTAGTTTTTACTTGACCGTACAAACAGACATACGGACACATTTATAAATAAAATAGCCTTAGAATAAAGGAATAAGGTGGACCTTATAAGCCTGACACATGAAGAGCAGGCTGAGACGTAGCTTTTCGTCCCACACTTTAGTTTTTCGAAGACTGTTTAAGGCCTGTTTTGTTATTTATCGGGCACACATCTTCTTAGTCGCTTTACTCTTCAGAGTGGTCATGGTATCTTTGTCTTGAGTGACCTGCTCTATTTCATGTCACTGTTCTTTAATAGCATTTATGCTTTTTGCGGCACTCTTGTCGAGCTGTAGTGTGTGAGACGACCACTACCCGTTGTTCTAAAGTGGCACTATGAGATATAAATACAGTATATAAATTTTAAAAATAAAGCACACACACACATATACGTATTAAAGTTTACTGAGCAATAGAAAGCTTGATAAATCAAATCTTGCTGGACTTAGAAGTCTTGCATGATATATTAGATTCTTTATATTCACAATCTACCATACCACCGATCAAAAGACTTATAATCTACAGAACCAGTGTATCTTCTATATTAAAATGACCAAGAAAAAACTTTTATTTAAACGCTTCAATATAGAGCAGTTCATAAACGAAAACATCTGTTATTTTAGTGGTGTTATATAAATAGAGCATAGGTTTTTTTTAACGGCTGTTTAGGGCGATACTTAATAAGCGGTTGATGACACTACTATTATATTGTAATTAACTATTAAAGAGTTCTTAATTAACTGTTTATGTCTTGCTGAAAGAGCTGATGATATGTAACAAAAGCGGAAGCTTTGCTGGATGAGCGTTAATGTGGCACTTTAACCTATCTACTTGTAACACCAACTTGCAATTTAGGAGGCATTCGTTCTGCTGAAGACTAAAGCTGCAATGAAGTTATTACCGGCACTAATCGTCTACTCAATTCGTTATTTAAATAAATGCCTATGGCATTAAGTCCACCGTTGTACCTACCTTTTGTGTTGCGAAATGTCACGTTCCACATTTACATTCAGCCACGTTCTGCATTCAGTACTGATATATTCCAGTACCTATGGTCAGTAAATAAAATATTATGAAAATACATAGATAGATAGATAGATAGAATATATATACTTTATTGTACATCAAAATTTAAAAACACCTATTTAACAATATTGCTTATTCTATGGTTACAATGGCGATCTTATCGGTTTTAAGATTATTTTCGGCCGCATAAATCAAAACGAAAACGTTTACAAAATATGTGTACCACTTTTCAAGCAATATGACAGATTTGATACTAACAACTGCATAATAGGTACCAACTGATTAAAACATACTTTTCTCACAAACTTAAGAAAAATTATGAAAAATACGGCTTTCTGGCTTATTAAATATCGTGAAGTATGTTTCTCTATTTATTTTAATTATTATAGGTAATATGAACAAATTTAATGAACCGTTAATAATAAATAATAATATTAATAATAGACAAAGCAAAAAATTGCATGCAAATAAAAAAAAAATAAACGCTTATGTGGAAAAGCATGCCAAGTTCTTAATGACATCTAGGTGTGAGGTAAGATATAAAAAATTATAGTTATTAAAGCAAGAATGTTTGCAATAAAATTGTTCTATTAACCTATTATTCATTACTTCAACTAACCTGTACTTATGGATAATGATTAATATTTTCTAGATACAAGGCGATAGACATTGTTGCAGTAATTATACAAAGACAATGCCGCCATGAATAGCGATCTAAATTGTAATAAATAGTTAAATAATTATAATAAATTGTTTAGTTATTATAAAGCCAGACTAAGGTTTTAACAGTTGATACTTTTTGCAATAGCTCATTAATTAGTCACTTTTTAAGCGCGTTTTTATGAAATTATTTAATAATAAGGGGTCATTATCTCGGCGAAGGGCGGTATCTTAGTAAATAAAGATGCAATCAATCGATTACGTGTAGTTTGTGGCAAGTATTTGTTCACCTCGGCATGTTCTGTTGATATACCTACACATCTTCATTAGCAACTGGGCAAATTATTAAAACCCTTACTAAATAAAAACTTATATATCTGTTTTTCTAATTTATAGAATGTAACATATTTTATTTAATAAACAAACAAAAGTAATAATGATTTGAAGATTAAATGTACAGGTATTTATTACGGAACATTCCTAAAATATTCACGAACTCGGCTATACTTTTTACTGATATTTTTTTACAACATAAACGTCATCTCAGCATTATAAATTGCTGTGGGCGGTTAGTTTTCAATATAGCAGGCATTATAGTTATAATGAGGAGGCAAAAGGGGGCGTCCCAGGCGCTGCCGAAGTCCACAAATATTGACGTAGGCCCATTGTGATTAGCGCACGAAAAAATGGACCCGACAGTAGGATATATTGGGGCCAATTTAATATTGTTAAATTTTATATAAATTTGATTATTTTTTTGATGTTAATGTTTGTATTAATTAATACGGTTTACGAGTACCTTACTCGATACCTAGGTATTGGGTATGGTAGTATAATCAGAAAATACATAGTTACTATTATATAATATAGTAATAGTCCTACCTATTATAATATTACGATTAAGATTTTTTTGCTGCCTTATCGTGCAAATCTGATCTTTTATACATATACAGAAATTATGTTGTTTATGTGGCTTTAAAATTAAATTTATTATTGTAGTAACAATATTCTTCAACAAAATTGACATAATTCGCATTCCACAGCATTTAGCAAATATTATCATATTTGTTTATTACAATAGGCACATTATGAGATCGTCGGGAATCGCAAGGATAACTCTCGACAACTACTGAGCACTTCAAAGCTGCTATTTGAAGCCACTTGACGTCAATGATAGCCTATTAAGTACCAATTAAAGATACCAGGAGAGCATGGGATCGTTGGTGATCGATTACCGAAGATTTATAGAGCTATTATAGCAGCGCAAGGGAAATATGGGCACACTGTCGAGTTACTGTTAGTAAAGGTTGAATTATACTTAAATTATGGTAATTTATTAGGCAAATTCTTTACAGTTCTGAAACCCGGGTATTCGTTGGTAGGAGTTTTGTTAACATGTTTGGATAGGGTTGTTTATGGATTTTTGTATTAGATTCGAAAAATTATTATTTTTGGCAATAATTAAGTAGCAGTAGATGGAAGATGCACCGTCATTCTTGTAGAATTCTATCAGAACAGTATGAAAGAAAAGGAGTTCTGAAAAAAAAAACCACATACATACTTACAACCTTAGTCGCAATGTATAATACCTACTATTTAGCAATATGAACCTGGCTTTGACTTTGGCATCTGTCTCTGGGTCAAATTCAGTCACAAAATATATTAATACTCGTACATATAAGTTTATGAATGAGTCCGCTTTTGACATAAATTACGCATGATTTTAAACGATAAATGAGGTCTACGATGGAACGAGCGAGCCTTTTCTCTTTTGCTTTGAAGGCATTATTACTATTATACTATTTGCTTTAAAACATAATATGTGGGAGGGAAGACAGAAGCCGGCAGAGAGTTCCACACGTTAGCTGTGCGCACAATAAATGTGGAGGAGAAGCGCTGAGTACGACAAGACGGTAAATCGACTAGCTGTAGATTGTACTCTGCAGTACGTCTGGTAGACCGATAGTGAAAGGGAGAGAGAGAGGGATCTGGTCATAAAGCTCCTGCGCACACTCTTCCGAAGTACAATCGGTAGAAGACGGACAGGCAAGGAACATTTCACTCATGATCCATGCTATGAAGGTTGCCTGCCAGCACCTCGCTCGTCGTCTATGAGCTTTTTAGGCGGAACAGGGTTTGCAGTCCCGCACACATTTACGCTTGACTTAAAGAACCCCAGGTTTTAGCTATCAGGAAACACAGACTCCGGCAGGGAATTCCAATCCTTACAGTGAACTATTCCCAAAACGTTTTATGCGTATGCGTAGGATATTCACCATTATTTTAACAACGGCGCATCATCGTTGCTCTTGTAGTCCGATAATGGAACGAGCCAATTCCATCGCACACTTCCCGAAATGTAACCGATAGAAAACTGAATATTGCCATAAATAAACATTTATTATTATTATAAAATATTCTGTAAAGGTTTTTGTGAAATGTGCATCAATAGTTTCGATGGATTAGTATGCGTCGCGGCGTGACGCGGCGACGCTAGGCGCCACCTCGCCACAAGACAATAACTCAAACAATACCGCTACGATACGTGACTTTCACAGTACACCGACAACATACATTACGCACTCTTACAAAGAAAGAGACCCAACTCTAAAACCCTGTATTTTTTTTATTGTTCACTGTCATCTCTCTCATCTCGCCTGATGGTATGCGGCGTTGTGGTCGAAGATGGAGCTCACTCGCCTAGAAGTGACCTTTTTACTCTAGACTTAAAGTCCGCCAGGTTTTAGCTATCAGGAAACACAGACTCTGGCAGGAAATTTCATGCCTTGGCTTAACAAACTTGTGTGTGCGTACTGGTAGTTTGTTAAATAAATTGACCTTAAACTATAAAACTCCTTGGTAGAGCATGGATACCGGTTTTCGATAATATCGAAAAACCGGAATATCGGACCATAAATCCGATATCGAAAAAAGCGATATTGGATTTCAAATATCGGTTTTTCGATATTTTATAAGAAACAAAAACTTATAGAATCTTTCTTACTTATTTCATTGAATTTAATTAATGTAAACAAAACCTATCGGTTAATTATAATAATATGTATGCTACAGTGTCATTTATAAATGATTATTTCCATATAAAAGTGTATAACACTTGGGCAGGCGCCCGGCATTATGTACATACGTGCAACAAAATAAGATCGTATCTCAAAGACGAGCCCAGAAGTTGCACGTTCACTCTTGCTTTGAAGGCAGACGGGTCATATGTAGAGGGGAACACAGCAGCCTGCAGAGAGTTCCAAACCTTGGCCGTGCGCACAATAAATGTAGAGGAGAATCGCTTAGTACGACAAAACGGTATATTGAACAAGTGAGAATGGTACCATGCAGTACGTCTGGTAGATCGTTAGTATAAGGTAGATGGAGGAATCGGGTCGTGGAGTTCCTGCGCACACTCTCCGAAGTACAATCTGTGGAAGACCAACAGGCAAAAGTTTCGCCGATGAGCCAGGCTGAAGGTTGTCTGCTAACACTGCATCGCCTATGAGTCTTTTAGCTCTGCGTTATTCGAGTCAAGTGCAGCAAGCTGGTATTTTGCTAAGCCATCCTACACATGACTGCAGTACTCCATACAAGAACAGACCTGTGCTTTATACAAATTCAAAAGCTGTACAGGTGTGAAGTATCGCCTCACCTTGTGCAGAATTTCCAGCTTTTTGGCTGCAGTCAAAGCTTTTGACTCAATGGTTGAGCCGAAGTTTAAGTTAGACGTCAATTCTTTGCCCAAAAGCTCCAGGTGGTCGGTAACTGATAGGTATAGATGCACCTCTGAAAGTAGGAGATAATTTAATTTGGCTCCTTTTAGCAGTGAAGAGATAAACCTGTGTTTTCAAAGCATTGAATTTGACCAGTTTCTCGGGTCAAATTAATTTGCTCCAACATGGCCTTTCTAAGTCAGTCTGTTTCATCCCTGCTAGTTCTAGCACTGGATAAGTATATCTTTAAGTCTGTGCTGTCATCCGCGTACCCAAGAGCTGGAGCAGGTCCTTGATATGCAGCAAAAAAGAGTCGCAAAGAGAACAGACCTCTTAAGAATACCGCATTGACATTGACAGCCATAAGATCCGATGAGCAGCCATCGATGACCGCTCGGATTGACCGCTCACTTAAGAAATCAGAAATCCAGTTGCAGAAGCCAGCAGGGACGCCAAATGTAGGAAGCTTACTCAGTAGACTAGCGTGCCAGACCCTGTCAAAGGTCTTTGAGATATTGAGGGACTCTAAAAGAGCATTGCCGTGTTTCTTAATGGCCTCACCCCAGCTGTGCGTAACATACACAAGAAAATCTCGGGTCGACCAACCAAGGCGGAAGCCATACTGGTGGTCACTAAGTAGCTAAACTACCTTCCGCCACCGCCTAATTCCGTTCAGCCTAAGGAACATCTGCCACCTGGACGTGACTTGCAGTGGCCTATTTGGAAAGCTATCAATGGACTGCGAACCCAAGTAGGCCGCTGCAAGCACAATTTATCAAAATGGGGCATTATATGCCAAATTGACATCCAGTGCGATTACGGCGTTCCTGATCAAACAATGTCCCATTAGCTGCAGTGTCCAAATGACCCAAAAACGCGTACATTAGAAGACCTAATAAACGCTACTGAACGAGACCTGCGTGACTGGGCCTGATACATATAAAGTACGCAATTTACCATCGATACGAAGAAGAAGAAGAGACTAAGGAGCTCATTGTCTTCAAGGTATGCTAGCAGCTTATTATTGAGTACCCTATCCATCACTTTACAGATTTTGGAGGTTTTTTGGGTACTGGTTACACATCTTGGTTGCTTGTGATAACTCCAGAGCATAACTTTTTGAACCCTTCCAACCTTGGAAACCAAGATCGACCCGTGCGGTTGTTATTATTATGGGCTCCTCAGATTGAAGTCTGAATGTTTTCTGTGTTCTGAAAGTTTATGCTTACATACCTACTTACCCCCAATTTCATGAAACTTACGACTTAGGTCGGTAGGTAGGTTAGTGAGAGAGAAGATAGATAATGGTTGCTTATTATAAAATTCAGTCATCCTATATTTGTAAGATATCATTCAAAATTTGATGCTACTCATAAATGGGTTTCTGTAATAATAATTTAGTAGGATTCACTTAAAATAATATCTATGACTATAATATTGAACTTTGATGCTTACTCTAAAAATATGAGATTATTTAATCGTATTATCATAGGATTCACATAAAATATTTCTATTACATAGTGTTATTATTTGAAGAAGACAATGTTATTTTATAATTACAAATTTTTACGATGCCAAGTATCATAATATTGCATTATTTACCCAAACAATTCGATTCCATCTAAACACATTTCAATTCTAGCGTAATATTGACTTATTATCAACATATTTTAGAACAACGCATCTATTTTAAACCAACGTCACGATATTTTAAGATTATGGCAAAATGACATTTTTCTCAGTGTAGGAATTATGTCTAATGTTATTAATGTATCAATCTAAAATTCTTAACTAATGTTATAAAATTGTTTATACGAGACTGACTTCCCATCTTAAACATTTATTTTATTTTGTTTTTAGTATTTGTTGTTATAGCAGCAACAGAAATACATAATTTGTGAAAATTTCAACTGTCTAGCTATCGCGGTTCTTGAGATACAGCCTGATGACAGACAGACGGACGAACAGACAGCGAAGTCTTAGTAATAGGGTCCCGTTTTTACCCTTTGGGCTGTACCCAAAGGGTAACCCCAAAAACGGACTAACTATAACGACATTTTTAGTTGAATGACTTTTATCCTGAAAAAAGTACACTTTCCCTTACGCATAGGCATGAAGATAGATAGAATATACTGTATTGTACACCAAAATTTAAACACAGCTATTTAACATATTTTTTTAATTAAATGGTTACAATGACGGTCTTATCGCTAATAATGATATCTTTCAGACAAACTTGAAGAATAACCATGAAGATATAATACCTGCATGTATATTGCTTTGATAAGGACTCAAACTCTAAGGCTTGCGGTATCAACACGGTGAGTTCCCACTAGCCCAGAGAGATATTTATATCGATATTGTTAGAGTGCACTTTGTATATTGTGCTAGATAGCGTAATGGCCAACTGAGATAAAATAATATATAGAACTGTTAGTGATCATGGTCACCGAGAAGGATTTTACATAAAGTTGGTCCAATTGGTTCGTCATAGGATCTGGAAGACACGTAACACTATTGGCAATATGAAGCTATTTCCATATATTTGTAGTGTGTACTTTCATTATGCGTATACTTAATTAGTGTATTTCCCTAACGGAAACATAGACTGTTTCCTGCAAGCTCGGGATCTGGAAGTCAAGTCAGTCTTCCATTCTTTGCCTACATCAGGTGTGTTAGTTATCAAATGCGTGCAAATACATATAAAGGTATAAAAACACTTCTATAGTTTTGATGCCCATAGGATATTCTAAACGAATCTAGAGCAGGCTCTCAATTAAGTTGCAATAAAACGTAACAAACCAGCGCTTAGGTACTTCAACAATACTGAAGGGAGAATGTTATCAACAAATGAATACTGTAGGAAAAAACTAACAAAGCCAGCGCTTTGAGTTTTCATCCTTGCGAGGTCAATGTCTGTTTATAAACGCGAAAAGAAATAGGCTATTATAGCTATTGTTTAAATGTATGTAGGTATCCTGATATTACAAAACTCGTTTCTTTATCACGTTAAAGGCACGTCTCTCTGATAAAATCATATAATGATATATCTATCTAGAGGCAAGGATGCAAAATAGTAAACGGAAAACGGATGACCCGGACCTGTACCTGGGATAGTAGCACAAAGCGGCTCCATTCCAAGAACAAGGCAATTCCTAACAGTACTAGCACTGCATAAACAACAGCCTATCTTTTCGTCTAATCCGCACCTCGGAGTACTAGGAGCACAGGACTCGTGCGAAACGCAAAATTTTCACGTTGCGATTGCATAACGAATGCGCAAACGCGTTCACGGCGACAAATTTCAATGTAATCTGTATAATATTACAATTTGCTGGATGAATAATTCAATATGGCGGACGGGGCACGATGTTTATTCGATTATAGCGAGATTTACATACATATTTATAGGTAGGATATGTGCGAGGCTGTAACCTGTTGTCATATCCATAATTTGAGCTACCGTGCGCGCTGACCTGCGGCTGCGGGGCGAGCTAGAGTAAGCGGCCATGTTTGATCAGCTGAGGGTCATTAGGAGATCAGACATTACAAAGATATCCTGCAATTACGCGATGTTTCGGTCTGATCACAACGAGGTCTAACTGCTTGGTAGGGTATTCTTTTAATTATATCATTAGAACTTAAAACGGAATATATACCATGTGTATTTATTTATTGTTTCGAGTTTCCGATATTTCGGCAGTTTTGCAAGCACCATGAGCACGGATGAGCTCATTCAAGATCATGGCGTTTGCTACAGTGCCGGAACAAACAATATGCCTTTTTAAATTCCAATGATATTGTTAGTGACCATGTCAGTTTTAAAGCTTTATTTTAATTGGCTATTTACGTATTGTCATGTGGAATTGCTAATTGCAACTAGGTAGGTATAGATATTTGAGTTCTCAGACAAGGCTAAATGGACAGAATAAAAAAAAATAAGTAAAAGTTTATTTCGACTAACATTTTCTTACTAGACGTGGCCGCAACTTCATCGCGTGGAGGTTTTTTCAACGCAAATCCCGATACCGTGGAAGTTTCGGGATAAAATAAAGTCTGTGTGTTATTAGAGGATTTCAGCAATCTTGGTATGATTGAGTAACAAACATCCAATCCATCTTAACTTTTGTATTTATAATATTACTTTACCTATGTCCAGCAAGAAAATGCAATTTTTACTAATTAAATTACTATTTATTTGTTAACTATTGCTATAGGAAACATACTGACCCCTTGAATACAATTAAAACTAGTGCAGGAGACAGACATTCTTCAATGAGAATAATTAAAATGTGTTAATAAAATGATTACTTTATTACTAACTTATTTACACAGTATGTAAAATTACCAAACTTATTCTTAGATAGCCAGGACAGGACTCAATATTACCAACCAGTCATGGAACTATCACTTCAGAGCATAGCAAAACGTTCGGGTGGCCTACTAACAACCAGAGACATTACGACCTAACTTATCCGAAAGGACCATTTCAATATCAACAAGTCACAGTAGTTCACAGACAAACCTACGTTTATTAAGCTAGCGAGCAATTTATTTAGTTGAGCGATGTCCTATGACACTTATAGAGATACTTATTCTATACATTCTGACATTTGCGTGCATTGCGGTTACACTGTTATTTAATACTTAATTTAAAAGGCCACTAGATATTATAACCACATTGCGTACTTAAGAACCACAAAATGGTTGTTGCAAATATCCTGTGTGTAAGGATTTTTATACTATCTTATTTTGCAAATTGGTTTTTAAATAGCCCAATCCTTTATCGGGCTACAAGACAAACGGCGATGCGCCATCGTTACATGGTGGACATCCCACCTATACGCACGAAACGTTTTGGGAATACTTTCATTGTGTATTGTGTTGTGCATTGTGTATTCACGGTTAAAGTTATTTTTGCAATCTATTTATTGTAGGTATCGCTAGCTCTTACACACGGTTTGGTTTTGTGCCTCAATAATATCGTATTTTTTGCGATAAGAAAGCCTATAAAATTGCACAATAATTTAGCTTTCCAATCAATCAAAGAATTTTCATTATCTAATACAGATCATTTACAAAAAATATTTCATTGACATACGCACACTTTCTAAAGCTAATATTTGTTGCATTGCTCACTTTATAAATAAAAAATATAATTTTGTCGACAAATTATGAATCTCATGTTTTAACTAACCTAATCTTACGAACAAAACTAACCTAAAGCATTGTAAAAAAAATTAATTTTGTGCGTTTGTACAAAATGTAATCTGTAAATCGCGATGTAATGCTATGTGTAAAAAATTATTGTCTATAAATCTCTAGTTCAAGAATCTCTAGTCAAGTTTTATTTAGAGTATGTTCTTCAAGGATTTCTGTGCAGGTGGAAGTTGAACGCTGGTAGTCATGTGCAAATGATAAAATTCTCTTGGAATCGAATCATGTGATACATCTAAACCAATACTATAAAGATGTAAAATTTGTATGAAAGGGATACCCCCTTATACAAACTTACAAACAATTTTTTTTTCTTCGGAACTAATGATCGAATTCTAAAAAATCTTTCTTCGGTTAAGCTGCATTATTGGGGAGTGCTGTAGTCTATAAATTATTTCAAAATCTACGCAAATGAAGTCGCAGGCAAGGTGATAGCATGTTTATAAATGACTACGAAAAAAGTAGGTGAATACCATTTTAGCAATGACAACATACATTAGACATACGAATACATAACGACGACGGTTAAAAGGAAATAGGGTATAAGCGACAAAAAAGAAATGTTTAGGAGAGCCATTCAAAGTTTAGAATTTTAGAAAAACTGATGTATTTTTTTATTAAAACATCAGACAGTTGAATAAATGTTATAGTAAAAGAAGGATAAGGTACTTTTCACAGTGGTTGTATAAAAGATAATAGAACACAAGAAACAGTCGGCTTTCAAAACAATACCAGCCCAAAATCTCGCTTATACCCTATTTCCTTTTAACCGTCGATATGTACGTTTAGTCATGATCATTTGCCTGTTTTAATTTCAGGTTACTTGAAGTCGGTGCAACCAGATTTTCCTCAATGCTGTCCTGTCGCCCATTTTCTTTCATACCAGTCCAAACAAAACTACTTTAATATGAGACTAACTACACTATCCTAATTTCATGTGAACACACGAATATTACAAAAATAATTGTTAAAAAAATAAAACTTAACTACAATACTTCGCGCTCCGTCAAGTACCTAACAAAGAAGAAAATATTCGTGCGTCATTCTTATCTACAAATAAAGTATTCAATTTTGATACTTTGATAAAAAACCACCGCTTTAGCTCGATTTTTCGATTATTTATATTTTTATAAAACATGTTTATGTAGTTATAGAATATTTATTAGTATTTTAATTTAATCTAAGACTAGTACTCACGCGGGGCTTCGCTCCCGTGGATTCTATCACGGTAAAACATAACTCTCCTTTTTTGCAGTCGCGTAAAAAGTAGCCTATAACCTTCCTCAAGCTTCAAGCTACTTCCATACCGAATTGCATCCAAATCCACCCAGTACTTTCGAAGATTAGCGCGTTCAAGCAAACAAACAAACAAACTTTTCCGCTTTATAATATTAGTATAGATTGCAGCCGTACTTTTCTATCTAAAAGAAAACTATTGATGTCCATAACGGTATTTATATACTTATCTAGTACCTATTCACAATCACAATAATAATAGCGGTTCTTTTATATTTGGTATCCTAATCGATCATATCATTGAAACCCCACCCTTGTTCGCACCCAACTTTATAACACCCTGCATATTAATCTTGTTTTTTTAAAATATAGCTAATGCTACCCTAATATAAATATAATTTATTGTATTGGAACACACACACACATACGGTATGCATGCAGATAAACAAAAATCCCGATCCCGTGGGAGTTCTGGGATTAAAAGTAGCCTTTGTGTTATTCCAGGATATCAACTATCGTTTTTGCGGGAAAGAGTAACATCCATCCATCCATTCTCACAAACTTTTACAATTATAATAATTAGTAAGATTAAAATCGTAACCCTTCCTTTAGGCTTAACCGTAGTCGGGTAGGAACGCATAGCAACGACCTAGTACCACCCCAAACAAACATTTCAATAGGTAATCTCAATGTCTAGACACCCAAATGTATTCTAGTATTTGTAATACAATGACTGAACACTAAATCAGCTGCAACTTCACCAGAAGACCTAGGTTTTGAATACGGATCTCGATTCAATGAAATAAATAAACGTTTATTTTGAACAACAAGGTAGGTACGCTAACTTTTGTCACGCTTAAAATATTATGCTGTGTGTATCACAACAATATTTTAAGTGTGACAAGATTTATTTAAATTAATTTTAACTTGTAAAAAATAGGCTGAAGAACACCAGTAGAATGCCATGCACCAATTTCAATGACGTAAGCTAAGCTGGAAAGAAACTACACTAATATTATAAGAAGGAAAGTTTTAATAATGTGTTTATTTGTAATGCATAAACTTGAATAGCCTCTGAAACTCCCGCACTGATATGCAAAACTTACGACATGACCTTTTGAAATACACACTATTCCAAATGAAAATATATACACTATGTCGCCGGGCAAAGCCGGGGCAGGCTGCAAGTATTGTATTAATCATGTATTTAAAGTAAAGTAATGTTTATTAACATAGAATATTTGTATGAAATATGATATGTTTTTTTTTATTGGTTATAAATAAAACTTTTACAAGTTACTTTTTTACCGTTTTAAATTTAGCAAAATGAGGCCGCTAGATGAATTCCCTGGTCCAAAAACTAGTGCTTATTGCATCAAAGTGACCAGTGTCATGGCCTATTTAGGTTAGCACATATTATGTCACAAAAAAAAAAAAAACTTAGATCTAGGTTACAAAGCAAAACATTTTTCGAACGTGTGTGTTTGTTGTTTCGTGTGCTTGTGTTGTGTGATACGCCTTCGTCAATTTAGGCAACAAACCGGCGCAGTAAATGTAGGAACATTTTTAATTAGCGTCATTTGGAGACATAAATATGTCTCTGAATAGACATCGCCTCATGAACATGCAAATAAAATCGTTGAGCGCAGCTGTCTTGCTTAATTAACTTAAATCGGTACATTTTGTCCATAAAATAGTCATTCCTGCCTTGTAACTTTAATTCGTAGCCATATAAAGGCTTTATTGCTTATTTTTAATTTCAGGTAAAATTAGGTATATATCATTCCACACATATGTGGAAGACACACACAAATACGTATATAAATATATATTATTATTTATTTATTTTCTAAACAAAGCTGGTTCACAAACGGTAGTCACTTCAACACTAAGTTGAAAACCAGCGTCAGGCAATAGTTGTCTGGCATTTTGCTGAACCGAGCCTTTTAGGCGCAGTCGCGAGGCACACGTAATTTGTCTATTTTCGTGTAAATGCGAATATGTACTTAAATTGTTTTTTTTTATTTTTTTTATTTGGTTTCTTTCCTTTTGTATACTTTGTTTTGTGTGCTTTGTGGCATGCGCCGAATAAATGACTTTTCTTTCTTCTTTATTCCTGCAGGATTACGTAACTTTCCAAATTGGAATATGGTGCCATCAACGACATTTTGAAGTTTCTAATAATGTATTTTTTTTATTGTTGTACTTGATAGTCTAGCGTTTGACCACTATCTCATCTGATGGTAAGCATAGATGTGGTCGAAGATGAGGCTTGCTTATCTAGATATAACTTTTTCAATCTTGACTAAAGACTTCCAGTTTATACCTATCAGGAAACACAGAATTGGGCAGGGAATAAGACTACATAGCTATATGCATAAGAATTCCCAAAACGTTTAGTGCATACGGGTGGGATGTCCGCCATATACTGATGGCATACCACCGTTCATTTTGTAGTGCAGCTATTCTGTCTGTCACTGTATGTCACTTTGAATACAGCTGAGTAACAACTTCATAGCTTATTTTTAATGTCGGGTAAAAATGTAGATGCATATGTTATTCCCGTAGGACTACATATAATTCCAATATAAAAATTAGGACATGGTATGCAACAATATTGTAAATTGCTGTCAGAGAAAAAAAATATCAAAATAGTTACCTACGACATAGGTTCGCTGTGCCAACAGATATTTTAGAAACAGACCAAAAATTTTAACGTATTCTTTATCACATCCCTGTAATCAAGAACTCAATAAAGTTGCGATGCATATATATAGCTTTTATCCTAATATTCCCAGACAGCTGAGCAGCAAAAACCGCGAAGTAAGAACATCAAAGAGCGAATAGCGGAGTAACCGAATGCTGCATATATCGGCTTGATATTTAATAAGTCATCCGAACAGTGTGTGCGCTCGGGCGCGTGATGTGTTGCGACGTGTGTGGCGCACTGACAGCGGGGAGCGATGAGCGATCAGCTTAAGCGGGCGAACTACATTGTGCCTTACTGGAGCTGTGATGAAGGTGCGATCTTAATCTTGGTTTCATGCGAAGGAATATTCGTAGTGAGTATATCTTTGAGGGAAACAGAAAAGAGGTTAAAAGGGAAATGTTATTTTCAAGAAAATATGTTTTGCTAACCTTTCATACTGTGATGCTATCATTAGAAAGCGCTTTGAAATTTAAAGTTGTACTAAATAGTAGATTAGTAGCCAAGGGCTGTAAGGCATCAATTGCAGCCCAAGATATTTAGGCGCACGAGCGCAGCGAGGGCGCCTATAGTTCGAGTGTGCAATTGTTGCTTACACCCGAGCTAACTACTCTGCTTTACATCTCGATTGTGAGGTAAGTAGAAAAAAACCGGCATTACAAGAATAAAATATTTTAAAGTAAAAGTTATCTATTCCCGCCTTTTTTCATCTTTGTTTTTTAATTATTTTTTTCAAGAACGAATGTGAGCTTCGCCGTTCGATATTTAAAATTATGATGTCTGTTTAGATGTACGCGAACTTTTAGAAAGAGTGAAGAGATTTTTTTTAAATTACTTACCGCCCTAGGGCTTTTCTAGCTACATTATCACCCTAGAGCGCTAATTGGTTACCTACAAGCCCCATTTGGGGATAATAAGGACCTACTTACGCAATATGAGAGATGTAAATTATCTTGTGTCACGGATGACGTCAACTTCCTCCGGGTCAGCTATTGTATTTTTGGTTAAAGTTTATTCCTACAAAATATTTAATTTAGAACAAAGTTAAACATTACAAAACTTATTTGAACTTACGTAAAAGAATATGTTATGATGAGTGTCATGGTGAGGATGCTTTGATGCACAGACTTATCAAGTTATAAAATAGGTTATGAATAACATTTTAGACATTCATTATTTGAAAGATTTGACAGTCAGCTTGTTCAATCACTTTCAGTGGAGCCCCAGCAAAACTCATTGGTGTGTAAAATATAGAGTTTTGTACAAAAACGGTTCTCTTTTAAGATGTTATTATAGATGGTCTATTATGAATAGAGAATAATATTTAGTTTGTATAAAGACCGTCTAGCCAAGCATGTGATACACAATACAAATATGTTATTATTGATTAACATACATCAGCGACTTCCTTGATTTATTGGACTGACGTTTATATACCAGGAGATCATAAGTAGGGGGCGAGCTGAAAATATGGATGGATATTCAACTATTTGGGTCTTCGAAAAGTGATGATCATCTGCCCAGGCATTAGGTATAGACATACCGAATGCAGCAAATGGTAAGTATTTTACTATAATCAACCGTCTATCTGATCGTCACAATTCAGTTTAATAAAAATGAAATAATTACGTAAGGTTCTTGAGTTCAATCGTGATCATGGCGCAATAGTACAGAAATATCGAAAACAATAAATGGTTAATAGCCTGTTCTAAGTTCTAATAATAGATACCGTTAGTGATCATGTTAGTTTTAAAAAGTTTACCGAAAGTTCTGCTGCTAAGAAATTATCACTCACTTTCTATTGAAGTTAATTATTTTTGACAGAAGGAGCTGACTCCTGAAGCCCAGAAGCTACTAGGGTATCAGAAGAAACATACATTTGGATTTTTTAAGTTACCTTGTGACATTTTCAGTAGATATCTTGGGCCAAACGCTTTACAATAATTACAAGGTGTACATAAATGCATAATATGTATACTGCATTACTAAAAAGGTTAAGTGCTATTTAATCAGAGTTATGTCCTATACAATACTAAGTTGTAAAAATATTCGCTACGATAACAATTCCCGATGTCGCCAACGTCGCAAAAGCCATAATGCGATGTTTTATTTATTTCGCGATATTGAATTAATATCAGATGCAATGTAATATGTAAATATGGCGATAAATGTCCCACTCAATTATCACTCAGGTGGCAACGGTATATTACTTAAGTGTTTTATATAGAAAAAATTCTTTGTGCGAGACGCTTATAATTTTATGTCTCCTACCTAGGGTTACCATATTTGCCAAGGCTCATGTCGGGACGCAAAGGGGAAGGGGGAAGTGGGGGGGGGGGGGGGTTTGCGGGAATGTATTTACATCAACATCAACGCAAAAATCCTTCAACTTCTCAGTCCAGACAGTATATAACCCCCAATTCCTTCTAAATATTTTCCTAATTCTTCATTTATTTTATGAAAAACGTTGCATTGGCCACGTCGTTCCAGCCTCCAAGTTGGTATTATAGTATTGTCTCCACAAAAAGCGATTAGTGTATCTATTGATGATATGGAAGGGAGACAATTAGTTGAAATTGTTTATGATGGCCCGATGACTGCCTCCCTTCTCCAGCGCCGAAGTCACGACGTCACGCGTAGTCGCCAGCACGCGGCCATTTAATTCGGCGCGAATATTCGAATTCCCGTGACTGGGCGATAAAACGGGACGTAACAGTGCTTTGTCGGGACGTCGGGACAGAAGACCTAATGACGGTGACAGTCCCGATATATCGGGACGAATGGCAACCCTATCCTACTCTATATAAATTCTATATCATAATGAAAATTAGACATAAGTTATATTTTCTAATAGTTTATGCCAGCGGTTCGCCCGCCTAAAAAGTCTTATTTTAGTGTTGATAGGCAATCGCTTACCATCAGGTGAGATGGTGGTCAAACCTGAGACCACCATCGCACCTGATGCTCGAATTTGGTCGAAGAAGAAGCAAGCTTACCTAGAAGTAACCTATTCACTCTTGACTGAAATCCCCCAGGTTAAATTTATCAGGAAAACCAGACCCAGGCAATCCTACTCAACTGTGCGCATAATGAAACCATTCCTAAAACGTTTTGTGCGAATTATACAAACCATATAAATAGAAAAACCTTTATACGCACAAGTGTTAAAATTAATAATTTTGGACTTAAATGTACGGTAGTAATTAATTATTAAAGGTCATACGATAAACTGTTTTGCGAAATCATAAGTAGGTTGTTAAGTCGTTCATTTTTAACGTAATTTATTTCTAAATTCGCGAAAGCGGCTGTCGTTAGCAATTTGTTAATGCCAGTAGGAGGCAGTTAACTCAAAACAAATCGCATATTAATAGTTCAGTGGAGTTTACTCACTAAAATATTTATATGAACCTAGGAGCATGCTTTACCTACAAAATAGTCAGTTTAAGGTATCCAATTATAACTATACTGAATATAAGAAACGTAAACAAACCCCAGACGTTATTTATATTATTTTAGCGAAACATTTCGGCAATTTGAATACAAAGTCAAGATTGTGAGCCGTTCGCAAACTTTTTGTTCCCCGCTCGATAACGCACGTCACACAAAAAGCTTTTCTGTGTCATTCGATGAAAAAAATACTTTAAAAAATACCCACCGGCCGTCAGTGATGCATCCGACGACATTTTTCAATATGGAAACAAAAAATGGGTAGAAATTAAGGTAAAAATAAATGCTATCTTACACTTGGCGATGGAGCTTTTATCGAAGGGACATCGCAAAAGTGCACCAGTGTTTAAACTTCGGAAATGTCTCATCAATAGTATTATTTCAATATCTTTATATACTGCATTCCATTTCTCAGGTTTAATAAGGAGTTATTTTCGATTTAATTAGATTTAAATTACGCTTCGATGCAAAATAATACTCGAAAATATAGTCCCATCACTATTCAAATAAGGTTCGAATTTAAAAAATAAACGTGATTGTTTCAAGCTATTCACGCATGGCTGGCGAGAAAGAGAGAGTTAGAATGCGAACAAGAGCGAAAGGGACGGAGGAAGCTATGATGGACGGGCACCGTCCACTGCTGGGACAGCGATCGTAGCTCACGACGTCCCGCATACTTTCTCATCGCCGTACACCAAAATAAACTCTAAACTTTTTATGCGTTCCTGGTATATTTAGATGATATTGTCGCTGCGTTTTCCAGTTTAAAAAAAGTGTTAAGTGGATGATTTATATTAAGTGCGGCCCGTTATGGGCGGCTTCCGGCGTAATTATTTACTAAAAGAGTACGACAGTGGCGTTCTGAAACGTGTGACCTTTATTATGACGATGCACTGACAGAATTATTCATGTAATCTGGACGCAAAGCCCTTTGTCGGTTACTGTGGTGGTAGCAAAAGGACTGTGTGAGAAGATTTCTTATGTTAAAACCAGTGCACAGTGGTTCCACCGTAGGCCATAAGTATTCAATTTGGTCCTCAAGCTAGGTACTTTTAACACTTACTAATTAGTTAACTTGTTGCCGTACCACACAAAAGTGTAAATAGTTTGACAATAATTAAATATTTTCATTACTTTTGAGACCTCGAAAGTGAACACATTGTACGCCGCGTTATCAGTAGTGAAATTAGTGAGTTATTAGTGAACTCAAAATTCTTGGAATTGTTTGTTTGCTACCTGTTCCATTGAGATGGACGTCGAAGACAAAGGTATGTAGTCTTTTTTAATTCTGATTTTAGAATGATTAAAGTTTAGTTTTTTGGATTTACTTGAGTGCTACGAATTAAGTAAACATAAGCATTATCCTCTGCATTTACTGAGACTTTTAACTATGGCCCCTCAATCTCCCTCGTATAATTTATATATCAAAGTAAAGCTAAATTATTCTAGTATACTACACTATAACCTTCTATTGCTCATTTTTGCTCCTTTTTTATTTATGAGGGGGCTACGTGTTCGTAGGCAACTGCTACGAAATGGTTAATTTTGCTACAAATTATTTAGTTTCTTTTTTTAGGTACTTTTTACCAATGCACCTATTCAATAATGGATATTTTTCATCTCTGGCACGAGGCCAGCGGGTCAGACACAGAAAGGGCTGGTTTTGTCCGGAGCAAAGTGCTCGAGATGGTACCAGACTCTGATAAAGTTAATACTGAAGACCTGTATAAACGCATTTGCTATATTAGCAAGAAGCTTTCGGAATTTTGGAAAAAAGCAAACAGAGGTGTCGATAAGCTAACGAAGCTGCATTCGGAATGGTTAAATAGTCAAGAGACCGTCAATATGAAAAAGACAGAAGCATCATCGTCTGCATGTGAGGCGCCGAAATCAAGTAGCTGTGTTTCTTTGAAAACGGGTCGGCCAAGAACAGATTTCGCGAATTGCAGCAAACGTACTAAACGTAGAAGATTGGCAGAACTTTCAAAGGTTGATGAAACTGCTATTACGACGTTAATGAACACGTTCAGCCAATCTGATACTGATCACAGAGAAGTTAGCCCAAATGAAGTTCTGTCCCTTATCACGGATGCAAAATTCACCAAGCATCAATACTTGTTGATAAGGGAGTTTATCAACTCACATAAGTCGCCGATTTTGCCATCTTTTCAAAAAGTATTAGACGCCAAAAAACATTGTTACCCAGACACCATGAAAATATCTGAAAAGGTGGCGGAAGTCGAACTACAAAGTTTTCTAGATCACACAGCCACACGCATACTGGAGTCGCAAAAGGAAATTTTAGCAAGTATGAATTATGCGTCTATAGGTAGTTTAATTTTGATTGAAAAATGGGGATTGATGGAAGCACAGGGCACAGTGAGTACCTATAAGCAGAACTTCTCCTATGATGGTCCAGACCTGACAGATGGAAGTCTGTTCGTGACGTCGTACGTGCCTTTGCGTCTTGTGTCTTTAGTGGAGACTACAGGGGAGGAGACTATTGTGTGGAAAAATCCTCGACCTTCCTCTACCAGGTACTGTCGACCTGTTCGATTCCAGTTCGCTAAAGTAACAAAAGACCTGTCAAAACGGGAGGAAACGTACATGAAAGAAATTTTTTATTTACTTTGATTACTTGTTAATACCTTTTTTAGTCGATTTGGTTAGATATAATAATCATCAGTTCAAATTTATACGACATCGGCACTTTTGGCCGCTTTACTTAGAGCGCGGGACCACTGTGCAGTGTCTTAATAAACGGCAGGCATTAACAGAGGCGGTTAAGGTATACGCGCACGCGTATAGTTTTGAAAACCGTGTTACAGCTAGCACTGTTATGTTCAAAACGAATATTAATATGTTTAATGCACATACAAGTTTCTTGGTTTATTGTTGGAATTTTAATAAAAGTACACCGTTATTTTAGGTTCAACTGCAACGAATGAATTTAAATTTAACAATAGTAAGTAAAATTACATGGAAAGGCGTCATGGAGAATATTAATAAGTTAGCTAGAAAAACTTTTAACTTTATCATATCTCTCGATTTGGTCAGCATAAGTCGCCACCCTCATACATTAACGACCTCCACTTTTTATAAATCTCCGCTTAAATGGCGATCACTCGATTATTGCATATAAACTCACACATGAGCAGTTATTAAACGAGACAAGCACTAGTGCTGATTAATTACGCATTATCCACGCATGACTGCGCTTGCGCATACATATGCATCAAGCTCAATTATGTGCATAAGTGCAGCACTGTGTATTGCGGAGTTTTAACTAATAGTTTTTTATGTTTCTAACACGTGATAAGTAGGAATTAAATGGGCCGTTTTGTAAATACAAAACGGCCCAAGTAAATGGTTTGTAGATTTTTTGCTTCAGATAACACTAAATCTTGCAAGTCTGTTGGACGGATTTTTAATTTAAAAAAATAAAAACCGTTTAAGAGTTTTAGCAATGCAGGTGGAATTGTCATTACTAGCAATCTTGTTAACCCCTCCAACTAAGCTAAATATGCTTGTGTCTGGAGTGGTTTCACGTCAATAGTGTGATGTGTGGGGTTGGAACCTGGGACCTCTCGATCACGAGTCCGACACCTCATCCATTACGCTATTGACGCTTTTCACATAAAATATATGCTGTGAGCTGCTTTGATTTGTCAACCAATCGACAATGAATTTAAGAATTTAAAAAAACCTTTACAAAAAAGTTCATGGCTTTGTAGCTACTCCTACAAAGCTAGCTGCTGCAGTAAACTTTAGTTAATTAGGTAAGCAAACATTAACCTTTCGACGAGTTTCAACTGTTTTCGATGACGCAGTCAAATACTGAAGAGAAAAAGTTGAATTGTATTGTGTTGATTGTTTTGTTTTATTTGGTATATTAATTTTTCTACACTATCGCATTGGGTCACACTATAAAGATAGCTGTATGTATATCGGTAATAAATCTAATATATAAAAATCTCGTGTCACAGTGTTTGTTACCAAGCTCCTCCGAAACAGATTTACCAATTTTTATAATTTATTTTGGGTATTTGGTAGGTCTGAGAATAGATCGTAGGCATTGTTTTTCACTAGAAATTGGGCAAAAGGCAAAACAAATTCCTATAAAAATGAATTGCCGAAATGTATGTATGCGCTCAACTTCCGACCGACTGCAGATTGGCTAATTCTTTTTTTTGTATTTATTATTGTCAGTACAATGCTTTTTTCTTTTTTATTTGATAATAAGTTCGCGTTTGACCACCATCTCACCTGATGGTAAGTGATGATGTGGTAAGTGTGGTGTGGTGTGTGTATCTTTGAAAAATATACTTAGCCATACGAAATTCAGCTAGAAATAAATAAAAAGAACTCAAATAATCAGTGTTTGAAAAATATTATGTAAGAAATTAAGATAAATTATAATCACAAGAAAGGAATTATGTGAATTTTAGGTTATGAATCAAGATACACGTGGGTAATTCAAACAAAATCGAAGATCATTATTTATTGGAATTCATATTAAATTGGCCTCACCTTCGCTACTACAGCCTGACGCCACTTAAAGAAACACTATACATAATATTTTAGAAATACGTGACGCCTAATTTCAAATTAATTCATATACCAACAAAAAAAAAATAACGAATGACTATCTAAAGCTTATTTACTTAGAATTAAAGCAGCCGTTTAAAGAACACGGCTATTTTATCACCGATCTCAGTGTTCAGATAAGAATTATTAACAAAATGGCAACTCCCAGACATTAACCTTAGTTCAGAAGAGCGAAAAATCGCCTCCTTATCATTTAATTGTTCATTTAAGTTATACGAGGGAATATTTTTACGAGCAAATGCGTACCTAAGGGTTTTATTATTATTATACTGCGGTTTTTATGATTTTATTTTTATTTTATTAGTACCGTAAATGTACAAATACATTGCTTTTACAATATGGAAAGTGATACATGAAACATAATATCATCTTCATGCGCTAACCATTTAAAAAAACTTTTTTGCGAAAAAATAAAACCGACTTCCATATAAAAACACTACAAAGCCAAAAATAATTTTAATTTCGGAAGTCGGTGTTATTGGTTTTGTATTTTCTTTTTTTTCACACCGCCTTCCGAAATTAAAATTATTTTTGGCTTTGTAGTGTTTTTATATGGAAGTCGGTTTTATTTTTTTGCAAAAAAGTTTTTATTTTCGCGCTTTTTAGTGGGTCAATTTGTAATTAATCTAGTTATAAAAGCCAAAATGTCAACTACAAAAAACTAAAAACGCGCAAACAAAAAACACAATATAGAGTAACCGAAAAGATCATCAATGTAAATATTTTTTTTAGACTTTTGTTGATTTTTCAGAAACGGCTTGTTCGATGTCGATAAAATTTTCAGTCAAATCAGTTGGCGAGCGACGGAGCTATGCCCGAACAAACATAAAAAAAAAACAAACAAACATCCGAATTGAGAACCTCCTCCTTTTTCAGAAGTCGGTTAAAAAGGCTCAAACTCAAAATGTTTGATTTCACATAGGCCCTACATAGGCACTTACAAAACTTCAGCAGTTAGGGCACGGTTCGAAATTGGTCGTTTTCTATGGAGAAGAACTGGCAAGAAGCTCCACAGTTACTCTTTTCAAATCAAAACATAATTTTTACAATGTATCCATAATACAGGTTAATTAGGTATGAGAGGACAGTATAGACCAAGTAATACAGCACAAAGGCAAAGTTAAACCTGTGTTTAACTTTAAATATAATGTAAAATAATCAGCCTATACCTAACATTCGCTGCTGGAGTGCTGGGACATGGGTCACCACATCCCAGTTCGTTTGTGTGTTTGTGTTTGTTTGTTTCTCGGTCTTAAGTCGTACCATACCACACCAGTGCTGATGATATAAATTACACAAAGTAATGTATCTGCCTGTGTTCAAACCCACGACCTTACAACTCGTAAGCCCTGAATGTAACCACTAGGCCGCCACTGCCCTACAAATAAACTATCATTAATCCTATCAGCAACGCGATGCGGAATAAGTTTGCGCTTCATATTTTGTGACCACTACAGCCATTACCGTTCTAATGTGTCTTCATTTCCTAGTCGAATGACACCTTATTATCTTTAACTCTTCCACACAAACATTATCTTAGATGATGAGGGCTTTTAGCCAATCATCGCATCGGATCACTAAGGTCCGTATTACAGAACGTTCCTCAAGTCCAGTTTGAGCTTAATTCGCCCGATCTCAGTTTAAATATAGAATCTACACTTGAGCATTGGTCTTATTCCAGAATGGTAATAAAACTACACTCAGATTCAAATCGAGCCTCAAGCAGAGAATATCTAATTGTCTATGCATCAGTCTGTTTTCGTTTACGTTTTATTTTCTTCGTCTCCGCTGTTCCGATCTACGAATGATCGTAAATAATTCAATTTACTTTAATACCAAATTTTTAAGAATAAAATATATGTATTGCACGGTTTCACCATAGAAATTATTTTTAAGAATTTGTAAAAGCAAATTCTTGAAGGTAAAAGGTGTTAAGGCAATATTTTCTAACATATAAAAATATAGCAAGAGTAACTTGTTCGTGGAACGGAGTGGATCCTAAATAATGTCTGTGACAGTGTTGTTTTGAATTGCTCATTAATCATATAATAAGTAATATTCTAATAAATAATGGCTTGGGAACAACGATCAATAAAAATATTAAAAGGAAACAAAGGTATAGTTAAAACAAAACATATGCATTAATACTAATAATGCCATAATGTAATAAATACTGCCATCTATTGAGATGGCAGTATTACAAATTGTCAAAAATCTTCATCTTGTGAAAATCTATACCATTTCTTAAAATAATTATTAGCAAAATTGTATGGGCCCTTCACATGGAACGCTGAAGTTCTGTTTTTCTGTTCAAATCATCGGTGAAAAAATCATTGTTATAATCTGTTTAAGTTAGAAAACACGGGATTCATCTAGTAACTTAAAATGGCAAAAAATTACGTGTAAAAGTGTTATTTGTAACCAATTATCAAAATAAAATGTGATTTCATCATCATTCGCCAAAAATTACCATTTTTATATCAAATAATAAACTGAAAAGCAAATAGTTGACTGACAAGGAAATCTCTGCTCGAGCGTGGTGTCGACCATACTTGGGTGATGAATCTACAACTGTGTAACGATCTAGAATAAAGCCGTACCCGGCTGAACTATGATCGATGAATCTATACTTGAGGAACATTCTAAAATTAAATCTCGACTCAAAACTAGTTTTAAACAGAGATCAGTGCTCGAGTTTCGTTCTGTAATACGGCCCTAAGACTGCATATTAACGATTAGGTGAGATGGCAACATACTTATACAATGATTAATATATAAAGCAAAAATGTATAATTCTAAACTGGTTATCTAGTTGTACTTTGTATCTTACTAATATCTAAATATATATAACTCAAAGGTGACTGACTGACTGACATAGTGATCTATCAACGCACAGCCCAAACCACTGAACGGATCGGGCTGAAATTTGGCATGCAGGTAGATGTTATGTCATAGGCATCCGCTTAGAAAGGATTTTGCGAAATTCCCACGGGATCGGGATTTACACGGGAAAAACTTCCCACGCGGGCGAAGCCGCTGGCACAAGCTAGTTATAAAAAGTGTGTAACTAAAGAGTCCTGTCAGAGTCCGTGTTTCCTAACAGATAGCTATTAGGAAACACGGACTCTGACAGGACTCTTTATAGAACCTAGGGGTAACCTAGACTCTTTAAGTCAAGAGTGAATAGGTTACTTTTAGGTAAGAGTGCTCCATCTTCGGCCACATCATCACTTACTATCAGGTGAGATGGTAGTCAAACGTGAGCCTATTATGAATTAAAAAAAAATACGAACAATACTACTCTTTCACGAAAAATATACTGAATGGATAACTACGTAGATCGGGATTTGCACGGGAAAACCATCTCACACGAACCAAGTCGCAGGCAGAAGCTAGTTACTCATATTATTGTAACTGTACAAAGCCAAGATGCTTAAAAACATAATTAGCATACATATATTTAGTTAAAACTTTGCTTGGCTTACTGCAAGCGTAATTATTTTTTATAGATCATTTGTGATGTTTACTGTTTACCTTCAATTAATTAATTACGATAATCCGTCCGATTTGACAAATTTTCTTTTTGTTTCATTTTTATTATTAATTTATCCTTCATTATTGTCGCTTCTCAAGTTTATTTTAATATAATATAAAGCTTTTTTGTGAATGGGAACACTGTAGACTCGTAGATTTGTTTTACAATTTTTATTTCTAATTCCATTTTGCTGTATTAATTGGTCTATACTGTCCTCTCATTACTATTAAATTGTAATATGGATATATTGTAAAAATTATATTTTGATTTGAAAAGAGTAACTGTGGAGTTTCTTACCGGTTCTTCTCCATAGAAAACGACCAATTTCGAACCGTGCTCTAACTGCTGAAGTTTTGGTAGGCCTACGTGAAATAAAACATTGAGTTTGAGTTTATTGTTGCACTTTACAATAAAGTTTTATAAAAGTACACGTATGTTATTGTAACATATTAATATTAACACTTGATTGTAGACAAAAAAAAAAAAACAAAATTATCTGTGAACTTTCGACAGTGCAAACCATGCCTTACTTTACGTTCTTATATGTTAAAATGAAATACTCATATACGTAATAGACAGATATTTTAAAAATGTTTAACGTTACCTATCTAGTAAGTGTTTTTATACAAATTATTCTGGTCGTCCAACATTTTGTTTGATTTGTGTAAAACTATAATTGGGTACATTGTGCCTAACACTTTAAAGAGCGTAACTTATATAACATAATATAGTCAATATTGATGGTAGTAATATAATTTTAGTAGTATGTTAGATTAAATAATTAACATGTCTTATATTATATAATTTTCATTGTACTCATTTCTGATTTAAATATTTGGAGCTTATAGTCAATAAAATAATAATATTTCACTAATAATTTTATTATTTACTACCTGTCAGAAATGACGTATGAATAAATTGTAACCAGCATCGTTAAAAAAGAAGATCTATTGTATACTTAAATCAGATTTCCCAGATTTAATTATACAATAGTTCTTTTAGTAACGAAACGGCCAAGCCACCCATTTTGACTAAGGTGTAGAATTTGTGAATTTAGGGCGTGTAGAGTCGTGCCGGGGTGGCAGGAATGTTCTAACAAGATAGTGCTGCCCTGGAACTTAAGGGCAGCTGAAGAAACAGGGTGAGTTTTTAGTCAATAGAAGTCTGACACTAAGAGAGCGGGAAAAGTTATTCGATTATTTTCCAACCCGGAAAAAAAGGGCGTGTAGAGTAGTAGATTTTCTAAAAGTCCCTGGCCTGGTCTATATGGCAACTAGATTGTTATAGAAACAATTTAAATGCTTTTTACGAGTATGTATGTAGATACAGTTATTTTAATCTACATTGAATAACAATCATACGTGGTCCAAAACTTCTAAGGCAGGAGATCATGCAACACCCATAGGTACAAAACAATCAAAATATACATTAGAGATTTTGTTTTACGATCTCAGTGCACGCTAGCAACGTGTTTTTCTAAGTGTGTTGTGCCATCTGTCATGTACTGTTAGTGTACCAGGCTACCAGCATCGTGTAGGCGTAATGAGAGCTGGTAGACTGCATTCGTGTTGGATTTATTAGCTGATAACAAGTGACGATCGTGTGCTTCATTACACGTAAGATGAATGAGAGAAATACATCTATAAAATAACGCTTGCTATCTTTGACGAATTAATCAGTTTTTTTTTTATTTCTCTTAATGGCCCATTCTTTTAATATTTCAAGTTTGCAAATGCAACTCGAGTAGAAAGAAAACTAATGAATTGTGTTCGTATTAAATCTGTCAAATACGGGTTTTAATTTTCTTGTACGGTTATTCATCTCCGGGAGTTTTTTAAATTATGAACAAAAATTTCTACGAACAAAAAACAAAAATTGTATTCGTAAACATGTTTGTCTTTTAAAATTGTCTCTTCTAATCTTGTAATAAAATAAAATGAATATTTCATCATATTCACGGCCATACAGTTATTTGAGTAATTTATATGACATTTTGAGTAATTTATGCAGCCTATCCAAATATCCTAGCTTTGTTCTTTCGCCAAATCGTTAGAGATAATCAAAGTTCAAGGCGATTTTCGTGAAAACTGACAAACACTTGGATAGCATCAACTTAAACGTTTGAGTTTCTTTTCTCAAAAGAGCACACATTTACCTATAAGGTACTTGTATGATTTGATCAGTACAGATAGTATTGACTTCAATAGTTGACCTCCTAGTTTGTTCCGGTGTTTCTTTTTAGGATGAGTCGCAGTCAGCGAGTAATCAATATTATACACAAATGGACATCAATGTGTACGAATAACGCCATATTTTAGGTTTATTTAGTGGAGAGGATTTATTTAAGTGTATTGTACACAATAGTAAATTTGATAGAAATTCCAAAGTATTTTAAGATAAAAAAAGCATAATAAAACTCATCTGGGGGCACGGCAGTGCCCCCGCCAAGTCAAGCGCAAAGCAAACACTGCCGTACCATCCTTTTCTGGAACCATTTCGGCGTATTTTCAGGCCCCTATTTGGGGACCTCTGGATAGATTTAGAACGCTGAAATTATCGTTATCTAGTATGCTACCAGCACACACTTAAATCAGAAAATTTCATGTTTGTAGCTTGTTTATTTCCTAAGTTATGCAAAAGCAAAGTTGTACTATTTCGACATGTCACTGATCATCAAAATAGAACTAGTACTTCCCATAAACCTAGAGAGCTGAAATTTGGCATAAAGGTAGGGTTTAGTGCCTATATGAAGGGAAAACTATCAAAACTAGGATCATGGAAGATTTGGAGTACCTTACGACCCTGAGTAGAAACCGTAACAGACCAGCCAAACTATTGAAATTATCGACATGCTATGTTCACAAAGTTTATTAAGCGTGGTTAGGTCTGAAGTATCTGATATATATAATCCCTAAGAGCTCAGCTGAACTATGAGAGATATGGAAATGCGCCTTGACAAAAGTTATTCAGAGTGACGAGTCCTTCTACTGATGTGTATAAAAAATTAAAGGTCTGAAGTATCTGATGAAGAACCCTTAGAGCTCAGCTGAACTATGGGAGATATGGAAATGCGCCTTGACAAAAGTTATTCAATGTGACGAGCCCCTTCTTATAAATGAATATGAAACTGGAGTCTGAATAATTAAGAAACTAATCAAGTAACAAATAGCTTTCTGCAAAAATAAGTGAAATCCCACCAAAACATTCTGTAAAAAATTTGCCAAGCCTCGCCTAAGCTGCTTGTTTCTCTATAAAAAGTAATGAAATCTCTAATGCCCGGTTTCTGAAGATTCCAGTTATCTTCTCAATAGCTATGGGTTCAATAAAGTTAAACGAAAGTTAAACGTCGATTATCTGTCACTGTGTTTCTGAAGACGCACGAACCGATAAAATAACTATTGGACCGATAGCCAGTTCCATAATTTGACACTAGATGGGTCTGTTTAAAAGATAGCGTTTAAAATTGATTTTATGGTTTGAAATCGTCATTAAAACTAGTTTTATTTATAATTTTATATTTTCTAGTGTAAATAAGAGTGATTAAGCACCTTTTTCGTTTAAATTATGATATTTTGTCATATATCAAGGCTGTATGAATCTATGAACGACATGTTTGTCAAAAAGAAAACGTCAAATCTCAGCCTCAGACTCAGATCTCTCCGTGTTAATTTTGTCGTGCGTGATTCTGTTATTAAATTGCTTTGCCGTTAGTTTATATTGGTATTTACGTTATTACATCGTTTTTCTCGATTTATAATGGAATCTGGAAAACGTAGCAAAAATTTTACTGAAAGAGAGAAGATGCTTCTTATCGAAGTAGCCAAGGAATTTGTTTTTATAATCGACAACAAGAAGACGGATGGGACTTCTGTAGAAGCCAAAAAACTAGCTTGGATGGCGCTGACTGATAAATTTAATGCCGTCTCGGAAACTGGAACTAGGACTGAAAAGCAGTTACATGCATTATATGATAATTTAAAGAAAAAAGCAAGAAAAAACATGAGCGATGACAAGGTAGGTCGTATCTGTGTTTGATAAAATCTTAACTTACATTAAACATAAATGTACCCTTAACCATAACCCTTAAGTTTAGGTACATGCTGTACTATCACTTGGTACCTACCAATAATAAACATAACTAGACTTCATCATCATAATAAATGCCTCAGCAATCACTCAATTCGTTTCAGTATTTTCATGTCGTGTTATTATGCCAATTAAGAATATAATGTATTTACATTAAATTATAATTTCAGTCCGAGACATACAAGACAGGAGGTGGAACATTTTGTCCTAAAACAACCGCAGTTGATGAGAAAGTTGTGGCCTTATTAACTCCTCAATTCCAACCATTATCTAATGAATTTGACTCATCAGCACCATATTACAACTTAGGTAAGTCTAAAGTAACCGTAAGCATAATAAAATAAAATACCTGTGAACATTTTAAACAGGAACTCCCGCTATTCAAATATAATTTTTTTATTGACAAAGCTTACTACATGATTGGTTTTCGTAATAATTAATATGTACTGACTACAATCTGTCACCATACACCTAGTTTTTAGTAAAACTTACTTTATAAGTGATACCTATGATTTTTTCTATACTGCATATTGACATTATTATTGTATGCCAACTAGGCAGGACATAATGGATCTCTAATTTGCCTAACATCTGTTTGTAAAAGATTTGATTTTATTTTGTTAGTCTGTAATATTCCCATAAAAATCCATAATGCGGGCCCAATGTGGGTCAGTCTATAGTATTTTTCATAGAACACCAGAAAGTAATTCCTTAGATCAGGCTCTTACATTTTATAAATATATATATATGTATATATATTGTACATATATCTACTTATATCTGTACAGTCATCAGGCACAACAAAAAAAAGGGGTAATTTTTTAAATAATTTATTAATTACAGATACAGAAACGCAAATGCTTAGGGAAGATGCACAAGTTGGTACTTCTCAAGAATTCTTCATTCATTTGGATGATAAAAAAGATATGGTGCCTGAACTACCAACTCCCACACTTAAGGAATGTTCCAAGAGACCAATTTCACCACATATGCGGGATGTCGAAACCACACCAAAACTAAAGAAAACACTAACTGAAACAAAGAAAAAAAATATAAATAATCTTAGTGCTTCAATAATTAAAAGGAAAAATCAGAAACAAATTAATGAAGATACTATAACAGCTAAAAGATTAGAAATATTGGAGATTCAGCGGCAACAGGAACTTCTTAAATTAGAAAAAACTAAAATTTTAATGGATGTAGATATTGAATTAAAAAAAATTCTTCTAGAAAATGCTAAAATGGACCAAGAATTTAAAAGAAGAAACTTTAACTTATGATGGGCAACATTAATGGGTGGAATATTATTATTATTAAAAAATTAAAATTCTTTTTTAATTTAAGTTACCAATGAATCTCCCAAAGAACACATTCATCACATTTTATTTAGTATCTTTTTAAATTTAAATACAAATTGTTGTACACAAATATGCTTGTTTTATTGTGTTCCAGTATACAAGAAATATGTATGTATTTTATATTTATTCAAGAAAATCTTTACCAACCTAAAATATTGCTCCAACAATAACCGACGAAAATGGTTTCCTTCTGAGGAAAGAGGTTGTTCAACAGATTCTGCAACAATATCTTCTTCACGAGCAGATTCTTCAATTGTTACAGTATCATTTTGCTTTAAAGCTATATTGTGTAATACAGCTGTTGCAACAATTACAGCTAATGTGTGATTGAGGTTTAACCTTAATTTTTGAGACAGGCAAGGAAATCTTCTTTTCCATACACCAAATGTCCTTTCAACTGTGTTTCTTGTCTTAATTTGTGCTTCATTGTAGAGTTTCTCTGCATTTGTGGATGGATTTAAAAATGGTGTCATCATGTACTTTCCACAAGAATAAGCACTATCCCCCAGGAGGTGACCATCTATCTCATTGTTATCTAGGCGAGCTCGCAGGAACGAGTTATGATAAACTGTGCTGTCATGTGTTGATCCATGCCAGCGAGCATCTATATCACGGACTTGTAACTTAGCATCACAAACAACTTGGACATTAATTGAAAAGAAACCTTTTCTATTCCTGAATAATTCTGCATGCTCACCTCCAGGAGATTGAATTGGTATATGAGATCCATCTATACAACCAATTACATTTGGAAATCCTGCTATATTATAAAAATGTGCCTTTATTTCTCTAAGGTCTTCAACATTTGGCATATAAATATAATTCCTAGCTAGTTTTGCAATTTCCTTGCTTACTTTATACACCACTCTTGACACAGTTGTTTTATGAACGTTAATATCATCACCAATTATAACTTGAAAAGTACCTGTAGCATAAAAGCGCAATGCTATGAAAATTTGTTCTAACACAGACAATGTAAATTTGCGATTCGTAACAGGAGCGAGAGCAGGGCTTATGATATCAGTAAGGTGTATCACAGTGTTCTTATCAAAACGATATCTTAATTTGAATTCTTCATCCGTAGGTATACATTTCGAAAGGATTTCTCCTGCGTCTTAAGTTTCTGGGTATAGATATGTTAGCAATAAACTCCAGAACTTCCAAATCAGACTCAGATGAGCTGCTCGTATCCATTATGCTAATCCTAGGTTAGTTCTTCAATAAAATATCTATAGATATTTTATAAAGTTAATATATTAACTTCACACTTATCTTTCACTGGCTATTTATTTTAAAAATAACACGATATAACATTGATATATGCGATATAACCTATAAGCACAGTAAAAGTTCACAAATGAAACGTCAAATAAAGTTATGGAACCGATAAACGGGCCAGATTGGTCAGTTAAGTTAACCTAAGTTTAAACGGAGTTTATCGTACATTGCGTTGTTCAGAAACGCAATTTCGTAAGTTATCGAACCAATAGCGCTAATGAATAGATAAACTACCGATAAAAGGACCTCAGCAACCGGGCATAAGCAAAGCGAAGCCAAGTCTAAGGATCTTTACTGCGATTTCCTTATTAATATAGTTAGATTTTATGTGACTTGGCCGTTCACTTCGATGTATTAACTAGTAAAAGTGCATAGAGTATGTTCAACGGCCGGTTACATAAAATCTAACTATATTAATAAGGAAATCGCAGTAAAGATCCTTAGACTTGGCTTCGCTTTGCTTAAAGATTTCATTACTTTTTATAGAGAAACAAGCAGCTTAGGCGAGGCTTGGCTAAATTTTTACAGGATGTTTTGGTGGGATTTATTATTTCCCGATGTATCCATTCGTCTAATGACCAGTATCTTAATGGACACTACATCAACCAGGAATCCAGGAAGACAAAGGTACCATTAATTATGACACATCTTAACAAGGAAGATGCGATGATAGCTGCAATATTTATCTGTATAATCGTTTACCTTGTTTTTTAAATAGCAGTTTATTAATCAAAGCGACATTAGATGGGCTGAGTCAGGGCCGGGCGGCTCGGTAAACATGCCAATAGTATCCAGATGCCAGCACACTCGAGTATATAATGCAATTAGTATTGACTGGCTCGTGTGTTAGCGGACGAGAGGCGTTTCATCCCTAATTGGTTTATGTTATCCCGGTCTAAGATGTATTTGGTAGGGTTCTGTGTTTGACGTTTACGGTCTTACTTCTTTCTTCGATATAGGTAGGAAAAGATTTAGAATATGTGTATCGTTAGTATGAAATTATTTAGACTCCAAATAATTTTAGGCTAAGGCCATACCAACAAGTAAAGCTTTTGCCATTTGTAATTTAGTTTTAGAGGATTCGCAAAACTTAGTAAACCAGCAATTTTTTACTTAATCCTTACATCATTCTTATAAACAAAGTCTCCCCCCACCGCATCTATCTGTCTGCCTGTTCGCGATGAACTCAAAATCTACCTAACAGATTTACATGCGGTTTCCATTAATGGATAGAATAATTCATGAGGAAGGTTTAAGTGTATAGCTTAATAAGGTTTTCTGTGAATTAGCAGAATGCAACCGTGCGAAACCGGTCCGGATTTTTGGTCAGTTGTAGAAAATAATGTTAGGTTAGGTTAGGTTAAATCTATCCTGAGACTATAGATATTTTACATAGTTACTTTCTATCGGTACGGTATCGTGGCACAGGCATTTATGAAAGCGTTAATAAATTATGAGATTCATAAAATCAACCATCGCAGTCTTGCATATCGCGAAACGCATTTGCTGATAGAATAGCATTTTGTCTAGAACACCTGTTAGCTAAGAAGGCTTTGTATGCGTGTGTTAGAAACGCCACATAACTGCCTCAAAAGGTCGAGGTAAACTACAAAACGTAATAAATGAAACACTACACTGTGATGTAATTCTATCTCCATTTTAAAACATGGCGTCGCCGGAGGGATAGTGTCAATTACTATAAAGATCATCACGTAAAGCACTCAGTTATAAATGTAGCCTTGTTCACAGTGCAGTGGGAGTGAGTAATATCATAGAAACATGATCTAACAGCGCACATTACCAGCGAGCCGCGAGTGCGCCCGCGCACGGACGCGTACGTTTTTATGGAAGAGCCGGGAAGGCCGGCGCGGCATGGGGTAGGCGCCATCCTACGGGGGTCCCACTCCACCGATTCTCTCTAAACACAAATATTATATTTTTATTCGTTTCCTATCTAATCTTACGTCGTAAATCTTGACATTTTGTTTATACGAGATTGTCCCGTGAAGTTTTTTTAATTATCGCCCCAATAAAATGTTGATAAAAGCCCCTAATGCGACGTTTTGTTTCTGCGAACTCATTTCTGCGGTCAACGTACAAGTTATTGTTTTATTTATATTGTTTATACAGTGTGTTTAGACTTGTGGAAATGAGAACAATGCTGGTTTATCCTCGTATATTGTTAGAGTTACTGTGGATTATGATTGGGGCTATAAATCCAGATATCTAAGTACCCTAATAACATAACGAACACCCAGAAGAATTCATGACATTCATATTGTTTTATAAGTATTTTGACAAAGGAGAAAATGTAAAATCATAATAAGCTCTTGGAAAAGTTTAATCATTTATTTTTTCAATTATTCTTTGAGAAACCAAATAAAATATACGCATGTTATGAATCAGGGCGACTATAGTCATTAGCGGTGATAATCACCCAACGTCTAACTATTTATTGTTCTGATTCTCCATAAACTTGGGATTCTCACACGTGCTTACTTGTTTGAAATATTCCAAATGATTTTTGTAAATTGGCACATGCTCAAGTCAATTGAAGTTTGTAGGGGAATTTGGATAAGGTACTTTTGCACTAAGAATTTTCTTAAGAAGTAAAAAAAAACAAGTAATTACTGATGGTTGAAAAACACACTGCAGTTAACTTGAACTAAACGCCGAAGTATCAATTGACAGGTGACTTAAAAACCTAGATGAATTTTAACTCCATGAACATATCCTTTAAAGAATAAACTATTATTAGAAGCATCTCAAAGAAATTAGACTGACAGCCATGCATAAAATATAAGAAGAATGATATCCTAAGAATTACAAATTCCATTCGGAAAATAAAGATAAAGATTATTAGCTAATATCTCAAATCGTCACGCTATTAACGTCACTGGTTCCGTCCGCATAATAATAACATTTAAATCAAGACACAGCATACACACGGACGGACAAAATTATTGGAATAATTGTGATTCTCGTCACTGTAGGCATACAAACTTTTTTTCTCGAGGGTTGAAGCGTAATGAAAACAAATGACACAGACCCACGCGCGTCCCATAAAAAATTCAATTCATGGTTGCACGAAAATAGTAGCACTGTATTGAATTTAATATCTGAGAGCATTTTAGGGTTTTTTTAGTCGGCACAGCGGCAGCGGTTAGCAGCGTGAATTACGACTGTTTAGATTGAATTTGAATATTTTAAAATCAGCTGTTTTTAATACATTGACGGCTCGTGGGCTAATTTTAAAGGAGTATTTTTAACTGAAACACATTTCTCAATAGCACTAGATAGACAGTATCTATGTGTCTCAATCGGAAGACATAACTCAGTGGCACAGAACACTATTAGCTGGTGTTTGACACGAATCCCATGAATATGTCTCATTTACAGCAGTGGCGAAAGTACCAGGAACTCATAGATCTAAAGTGGATATAATTTACAACGTCGCCTAATGGAAGGAGCACATTAAGAGCGCATCTTTAAGCGTTTACGTATTAATAGAATAGAGGCAGTGTACCGGGAGCCAGGTGCTACACTTGGGAGGTAATTGCTTAATAGCCAGGGACTCATTAGAGGGACGATATTTTTAAAGAAAGCCCTCGGGGCAAGATGCAGTTTGTTGATATAAGCTAGTCAATTGTTAATTAAGTAAAACCTGCTCCATTAAAATACGAAATTTTTCAATTCATAACTGTCACAAATAGGTAGGTGCGGCTATCGAAACAATAATCTAACTACAACAAAAATACCAGGAGGCAGTCTTGGGTTTAAATGAAAAAGTAATCTGGAAAATAGCGTCAATAACTGTATGTTCTATCTGTTTATGAACTCCTGGTAATCCCGCCCTAACTTCATCACCAGAACCAAATACAAACAAAAGGGTTGGTACTACACGTAGAGCACTCTGCAACCCCTACGAAAATTGTTTCCCGAAAACAAATTAAAAAGCATAAAACATGATTCAGTGTTCACCTCACTTAACCCTTTGCTGCGTTGCAATAAAATTACTCTCGTGAATTATTAACCCTTCGTTTCCCCTTTGTAGTAAAACACATTTACTTGCAAAACGACCCCCGAGCTTTTAAATTATGATAGATTGGCGGCCGGTGACAGGAATCATTTGGGTTTCCGTCTAGAATTCATGGAATGGGTAATAGAAAACATTTTTCCAAATTATTTAAACTTTAATTCTTTGTAAAGACATTGCCCCGCACTAGGAGTTTATACTGTATCGTTGGTACATTTTTACAAATACTCAGACTCGAAACAACTATTTGTAGGCCATACAAACTTTGTTCGGGTGCTGGAATCCATTCCGCCACAATTAGCGGAGCAACCAATTGCTCAACCACTGAGCGAGGCTTGTCGTCAAATTGTTTTCAAACCAGAGGAAAATATTAGTTAAAACAAAATGTAATATTGGTCTTCTTGTCTTAATTCCCTTCAGAATTTACTGTCCCGTCCATACCGAAAAAAAAAAAAATGATTTTTTCTGCCCCAGCAGTATGTTCCTAAACACTTGAGCTACGCACAGTCCCGTTATCCACCTGTGCCGTAGATAATATTTTTTCGTTAGGAAGCCAGGGCAAAAACCAGCATCCGCTTACGGTAATGTGGAGAGCCCTCGAGATCAGATCTACATCCCAAGGGGACGCACTTCTGATCTCCCATGCATCTTCCCAAAATGAGAAATCTAGGGCTGTCCCCACACAACGCTCGTAGTTTGTTTATTGTAATTTAACATGAAATAAAAATAAAGAATGTTTATTATAATTTAAGATGAAAACAAAAAAATAATTACAATGTTGCTTTGCGTTAACATCGTTTATTTGAACTCACAAACTGATTGCAAATAACTTTATGTATACATTATCTTATTAATATTAGGTATAAATAGGAAAGTTTGCGAGGATGGATGGATGGATGTTTGTTACTCTTACACGCAAAAACTACAGAACAGATCTGAATGAAATTGGGTAAGATAGTTGAAATCCTGGAATAACACACAGGCTATTTATCACGGAATTCCCACGGGATCTGGTTTTACGCGGGAAATCCCTCGCACGCGCGGGTAGAAGCTAGTGTAACATAAAGAAACTTGTGTTGTATCCACTAAAGCTATGGCCATTACATATTTTATCTTCGGTAAAATCATTGTAAAGGTGTGAAAAATTGTAATTCCTAACTTCTGTAGGTACTGTATATCTTAACAATTGCCCATGAAAGTCATACATAAGTGAAAAAGTGCATAAAAATGCGCATCTTGATAGCCCTACATAGGCGGGGTGCACACCGAGCGCGCTCACCCTGTATGTTTTGACTGCGCTGTTTCCCGCGTATAAATCACTTGCTTAATGTATCGAAATGACGCACCAGTGCACAGACATCGCGGTGTGTCGCCATCCTTATTTATTCCGCATGCGATATTGTACTTTGTTTCTCAGAAACTACAGTACAATTTGATGTGAATTCATTTCTGATAAAAATGCAGGGTTAGTTTTCGGATTTTAAACCGAATATTTATCAATGTAACGTCTGAAATGCTTTGGCCCAAAAAATATTGCAGTTTTATAGATCACGAGTCTCAATTGATTGAGAGGTCCTACAGAAGATAAAAAAATAGCTATATTTGCAAAGAATAAAGTTAAAAATGGCTTGAACAATGGATTCTAAACGCAAATGGAAGCTGGTCTACATGTAATCCACATGAAAGCTTTCGGATTAGTGTTTGATGACATCATTATTTCTCAAATGACGATCGTGTCGCGATTTTCTCTGCCCTTAAGGGATCGGAGGGGGGAAGAAATTCGTAGTGATTTATTATCTAAACGCAAATTGGAAAAAAATATATATTGCTTGAAAAATTGTTAAAGTTATTAGGAAATTAGAATTTGGTATGTTGAATAAAATAGAGATTTTTGTACGAAAAGAATGTAATCATTATACTTTTATTTTTTCTTTTAGGTAGGTACGTGGGTTTTTTATTGAAGATTATTTCGTAAAAGGCGTCAGAATTGTTTTAGCTAAGAAAGCTTAACTATGCTCCAAAAGTGAACCGAACGTTATTCTCCATACCTCAACAAACATAAATAGATACAAAACACTGGTCGAATTATTGCCTAATAATACTCTTAAATCCTTAAAATCGCTAGGGACGTGGCAGCTCTAAGTTGAACCTACTAAAACTACTCGAATTTCAACTTTACAGTAATAGAAATAAGGGTATACGTATGTGCATATTATATTTGGCTTATCGCAAAGTTCCCTTGTTTCAATTTTCCAGATCAGCGGTCCCTGTCGGCCCGAGATTGGGATTTGCGCGGACAGGAGCACACATGTTGGGATATGCGCGTTTTTGATCACCAACATGTTAATCATTATGCACGGGGGAAAAATTCGCCAGGAAAATATTATTATTTTTTATTGGTGAAAGGCTCGTGTTTGACCACCGTCTCACCTGGTAGTAAGCGATGATGTGGTCGAAGCACGCTAACTTAGAAGCAACCTATTCACTCTTGACTTAAGGACTCCCCAGGTCATAGCTATCGGGAAACACAGACTCTGGCAGGGAATTCCACTGTAGCCGTTCGCACAATTAAAGTAATCCGAAAACATTTTGTGTGTATGGGTGGAATGTCCATGTAAGGATGGCGTATCGTCGTTTGTCTTGTAGTCTGATGATGGAATGGGTTTGGTGGAATTAGATTGTGCAATTCCATCGCACACTCGAATTATGACCGTTAGAAGCAACTTCTTCACTATTGCCCCCTATAGCCATCAGAAAATACACCACAATGAAAGTATTCCTAACAGGCGCCTCCTACACCTGGACAGAAGAAGCCTGCGAATGGTGGCGGGGACCATCACCGGGCACTGCTCACTGAACAAACACTATCACACAATAGGTATAACGGACAGTCCCCTGTGCAGGACATGCATGGGGACGGAGGAAACGGTAAGACACGTGCTCCTAGAGTGCACGGAAATCACCGAAATACGGAAACGAACCCTCGGGTCATTAAATTCCCTTACAGATATCCTGAATAGACCGAAATACCTGATCTGCTTCTGGAGGGAGGTTGGCTGGATGGAGTGACGGCCGACACGGCTCACGCACAATGGTCTCGTGCAGAGACTAAGTGCGGAAACCACACTACAGAAGAAGAAGAAGAAGTATTCCTAAACCGATCATTGTGTTTATGCATGGCAACGCCGTTCGTCTTGCTATGCGATAGTGAAACAAGCTCGGTGGAATAAGGCTGTGCCATTCCATCGCACACCTCCGAAATTAAAACATTTTTACTTTAATTACAATGGGAAATTCAATATTTGAAGCATTTCTGACCAAAGCATTTCTTTAACGTTAATGACTTCAAAAGGGACTCGGTAAAGACAACAGTAAACCCTAATTTACTATTTATTCAGTGAAAGTGTCCTAATTTATTAATATTGCAGTACACAGCGGGTTCATCAATGCCCACGTACATCACTTATCCCCGGGGGCAGCGTCCCGGGCATCCCGGGTAATCCCGGGTCCCGCGGGACTCGTAACACGAGCGCACGGACAAATAGATACATTTGTACTCATACATTACAATATGTTAAGAGCCAACCCTACAGAGACGTGCTTGCAAATATGTTACCCTAGTTTTTTGTGGGTTAGATGTTTCTAGATTAGATGACAATACAATATTATGGTACCATCGAGCTGGCCTGATGATGAAATTGGAAGGTGGCAGATGGAACCTTGGACTGCCTACTAGTAAACATAATATCTATCTAGTTTGGGCTCATTAGATCGTCTTAACATGTTCTGACCATTTCTTATGATACGAGGACGGATGATTATTATGGTACCATTGAGCTGGTCTCATGATGGGACTAGAAGGTAGCTAATGGAACCTTGGACTGCTAACTAGTAAACATATCGAGTTTGTGCCCAGCTTTTTAGTGCAGTACCTAAATAAAAGCGTGTTTTTAGTTTTTTAAACTATTAATTTAAGTAATTAAAAAAAAAAACCTATAATATTAGTATAGATTCATACAAAACAATTCTACACTTATGTGTCCTAAAATCTTACTATCATTATAAATGAGAAAGGTTATAAGGATGATTGTGTTTGTTATTAATACAAATTTTTGGTCTAACAATGGGTAAGTTCTTTCGAGTCAAATTTCAGTGCTAATAATATGGTTAATCCGTCTCCTATACCCTATGAAATGGGGATGAGCCATAATCCACCACGCAGGTACAATGCTGATTGGTGAATGTCGCATGTGTTTGGATATTCTCTCGTAGGATATACCGCTTTCCTCATCATTTTTCCTTCACCGTTACCTGATTTAATGTACCTGATTGGGTTCGAATTCACGCCCTACAAGTCGTAAATCCGGCCTATAACTTTAAAATTTAATAATAACTTTTACAGAAACAATATCTAATTCCTTTTCTACACTTTTCACAGAGTAATCTCCTATGCAGATACAACTAAAGTATTTATCTTTCAAAACAGACTTACCAGTTTCCTTACAGGCCCCAACAGCTCGACCCATAAAAATAATATCACTTACCTCCCGTCAGCGTTATCGGCCATCTTTCTCCCAAACATACATACCAATATACTACCAGCGAGCATCTCACTAAGTCGTCGTATTGTGAGCGCCTTGAACAAACTCTCAGGTTACATCAACACTTACCTGCAAAGATACAAACAGATACGTTACACAACGTTGGGAAAAAATACCAGGAATTTATGTATGGGTGGGAATGGCGAATTTTTTTCTTGTCATGTATTTTAGTACCGTTCTTGATCTTTGTTGAGATAATATTGTTTTATCATTTCACTAGTAGTTGCATGGGGCTTTGCTCTCGTAGACTTTATCACGATAGAAACATAGCCCTTCTTTTTTGCAGTCGGTAAAAAAGGCTTTCCTCAAGCTACTTCCATTCCAAATTTCATCCAAATCCACCCAGTAATTTCGAAGATTAGCGCGTTTAAACAAACAAACAAACTTTTCCGCTATATAATATTAATAAAGATTATGTTTAGTTTTTTCTATCAAATATTTGATGTCCTATGGATGAATGTAGGTACATCGTTTATATAGTAAACGATGTGCCCAGCGACAGATTTTTCTAGGTTAATTATATCTATAACTACATATAAAAATCAATGAAGGTTCGTTAGACTAGCTGAAACTATAGAACGGCAGAACGGATTTGGATAATTTTGGTTCTAAAACATTTGTGGAAGTCCACGGAAGGTTTAAAAGTAAAAAAAAAATGGCGACATGAAAAGGTTTGATAAGATTAATAAAATTACAATTGGGTACTAGAGTTCACACTGACGTGGTTCGGCTTGAAAATGACTACCAAATATTCGTATTGTAGCAACCAGGTGAGTATTAATAAGACGTCAAATAAAACGCATTTCTTACTACCAAATTTGAGGTGAAGACTCACCTCATATTTATTTATTTATTTAAGAAGTATGGAGGACTAACAGCTATTAAATACAGAAAATAAATAGTATAGTAGACAGTGACCCAATTAAAAGTCCTCACGTTTAGAGGCAGGAAAATCTTAAATTGAACACTTAAAAGGTGTATAATTTTAATATAAACATATCATAAATGCAATATTCAAAATGACTAAATAGATAGCAGATATAAATCTATACTAATATTATAAAGCGGAAAGTTTGTTTGTTTGTTTGCTTGAACGCGCTAATCTTCGAAAGTACTGGGTGGATTTGGATGCAATTTGGTATGGAAGTAGCTTGAAACTTGAGGAAAGTTATAGGCTACTTTTTACGCGACTGCAAAAAAAGGAGAGTTATGTTTTTACCGTTATAGAATCCACGGGAGCGAAGCCCCGCGTGAGTACCTACTAGTGTAACATAACACAGTAACTACAGATATTAATTATTTTTTAACCCAAAGGTTGACTGGTAGAGAATGCCTTGCTGCATAAGTCCGCCCATGTAACACAATTGTACATAAAGTTTAAATAAATAAATAAATTAAAAAAAAATCAAGACAGCCTATTCCCAGTTATGATGATGGCAGCTGAGTACTAATGTTGTACATGTAGCGACTGCCATCAGACCTCCACAACCCAGTAACTGGGTAACACGACAGACTTTCTGGCAATTGACTACCAGTAACGACTGTTAAAGATGTTCAAATGACATTCGAATCTAACAGCTTGAAGTACTTTCTAAGGCATGGAAAAATTTCGATATGATAAGGTGATCAACGATACATTTCCACTATCTCCTGCTTCTGTTACCCTGGTACAGTCGGCCAAGAAAGTGGTGTACCACCCTAAGGTTGAATATCGCTTGCAGATTCATAGGTGATAAAGATTAGTTTCGCTTGCAGATCGATCTGACAACTTCTATTGCTGTCTTTATCTGATTATTGATAACGACTATTACTGTTTGTAACGTGACAGCTGTTCTTAGTTTGAACTTGATGGAACCAATGACGTCGTAAAATCAACGGCGGGGGGCTGTAGATTTTGATGACAAAATTGTATCTACAAATTCAGAATTGTAATCAACAAGTTACATAAAATTGTAAAGGCACAAGGCGAGTCCACAAACCTACAATTTCTGTAAACTTGTAATTACAATATCAATAAAAAACAAGCTAAAAATAGATTTATCCTTTTATTAAATTTCTACAATCAATTTTAAAATACTTATAACAAACAAAAACATAGCATATATAGTAATATTTAGAAGATATTGAAAATTTTTAAATATTAGAAACGGGTGTAACCGCCGTTGGCCTCTATAACCTCTAAAAGACGAGACCTCATTGAACCAACAAGCCGTGAGCAAATATCGGTTCCCCGCATTTCCTCCCAGATATAATTACAGTGACTAATAAGAGCTTGTTTGGTTCTTTCATTTTGATGCGACCATCGTTGGACCATAAGGCCCCAAAGATTTTCTATCGGGTTGAGGTCCGGCGATCTTGAGGGCCACTGAATTACCCTTACGTCAGTGTGTGAACGAAACCAGGCTCTTACGATCCTCGCATTATGAATTGAACAATTATCTTGAACAAAATCAAATTGTGGCACTTCGTTCTCCGGGTAAACATTACGGACTGTCGGTAGCATTGCATTCTGAAGCACGTCGATATAATTTACAGCCGTCGCTCGAGGAGGTAGAGAACACAATTCTCCTACACCATCCGTACTCATCCAGCCCCAAATATTTACGGAAATTCGACCTGATTCTCTATTTGGGATTACATGATCATCTTTATACCGTGTTGAATTATATCGCCAAAGGTGAAGACGTCCATGCTGACTGGATTTAAACGTTTTTTCATCACAAAACACTGTATTAGACCAATCAAACTCTAAGTGCTCTCTGGCGAAGTTCAGACGAGCAAGTCTGTGAGCATCCGTCAAATATATTTTCTTGGCGTAATGCCTGTGGTGCAACCCCATGTAATGTAGATGATTCCTTTTGTTTGGGCACTCACATCGAACATCTCCGCAAAATGTTTTGTGGGCTTAAAACCATTGATTTCATATTCCCGTCTCATGAATTCTCTATCGTTATTGGAGAGTGCAGGCCGGCGACCACTTCTTCTGTGATCCAACAAACTTCCCTCCTCTCCTTCACGACGAATCCAAAAGCGGACAGAACGCCTCGATATATTCAAATTCCGGGATATCGCACTGATACTGCTTCCCTCATTAAATTGGGCAATTATTTGTGCTCTTTCGGCAATGGTCAAGTTGGCAGGCATTGAGATGATTTTATATGCAGTTGATTGAAAAATAACACGGAAAATATATCGATTTTTTGCATATATTTGACAAAATGTCAATTGTCAGTTTTCTTTTTCAAATGGAATTCGGTTGTCTAAATAGTTTTTATTACTTTTGTTTGGAAACATTTCAATTGCTTTGTAGAAACTAATGTCCTTTTCATTTATACTAAAGGTTAAAATGTCATGTACTTATATGTGACATATGACGTATGAATACTAAATACATAGGTTTACGTCATGATAATGTTGTCTCTTTCAGTAATATCTTTTTATAACGAACCTTGTTGTAATTTTCGATGACCGGGAAACTAAATCAAAACTGGTACACCACTTTCTTGGCCGACCGTACCAAACAAGCTAATTCAAATACGTCTAATAAATAACAAGATTACATTAATTGTAGCTAGTTATCTACACGAGCTACTATAAACACGCAGTTTTATGATCTGAAGGAGGCTGCATTCAAACGTGTCAGTATTTCGGTGTTATCTTCCTAACATTGAATCTTTAATTGATGTTAAATAAGTTAAACTTTAACGACTGGTTGACTTGTGTAGAGGTATCAATAATCTTATGTTAGAAATTTATTACTGTCTGCAACAAACAGCATTCGTAGGACACTTTTCTGAGATTAGAGAGATTAATTTTTTTCGCATAATATCTCAATACCGATCGGCAATATAAATCTTGGAAGGTTCTAATAATCGTTCGTAAGTTGAAAGACATAAATTTTTTTGGTTTCATATCAAAGTTCCCCGCCTGAGTTCATCTCCATACAAACTACACGAGCAAGAGCGGTAGCTGTCACTCTCCTAGACGTGGCCGAGTCACCCACATAAATAATGTCAACAGTCGGTGATTCAGAACAATCGATGATCCATGATACCGCGTCACAGCCACTCACCGCTTCCACGATCAAAAAAATACATTGGAAACACCACTCCCGAGAACACAACGCATAAATATATCAAATGAAAACAATAGGGCGACATCAGAGATATCGCATCACACACCACGGACCCACGGACATATTTCAAAAACCGGAGATAAAATAAAAACAAAACGAACAAAAAAAAAAACCAGTTGAAAAACCAACATCGAAAAAAATACGTGACGGGCATTAATTAAAACGGACCCACGACCAGGAATTCAGAAAAACAAAGAGGTTAAACAAACCTTCGCAGTGGGATCCCTCGCAATGATCATCATCTCACATTTTTAATCATCGGACATAAAATCTTTTTTGTCGATGGAAAACTGACCGTGCGCGGACGGATTAGAGATGGGAGTCATGTCATGGCCGATACCACATTTATCGACATAAAGAGCTGTTGAAAATTATTTTTTGGTTGGATTGTCACCGTTGTTTTAATGGTATTACGCATTGAAGAAGGGTTATCTCTTCGATCCGATCTCTGGGTCCAGGTATAGGACCAAGATTGATTGGACACGACCCGACATTTTTATGTCCGTGCTCTCGGGTGTCGTCGACTCCGTTGTTAAGGAATAGGTTATTAAATTAGTGGTATCGATCGGACAAACACTCGTAATTATCGCAGCCGTATAGCCAAATATGCATCATCATTCTTTTTGACGTTTTGTTGTTGGTTTAAGTGAATGAAATGCCAAGATAATTGATTTAGACGCTCCTGACCGTGGGTTGGTTATGACATAATAATCTTTGGCTAATAAGGTCACATTTTTTATTGTTATAAATATACATTCAGATTTCTTGTTTTTTACAGCACTGCAGCATTTGGATGCATGCATAATTGCAACAAATAAATTTATGCTTTTTAGTGCATCTCTTTTTCCACAAAAAGGCCGCCCATAACAATAATTACGATCACTTAAATAGGGATTCATAAAAGGATTGTAGATCATTGTGCGGGCGATAGGATCGCGTCGCAGGCGCAACCCGCGCAACGCACAATGGTTGTCAACACAATGTCAGGGGACGACCGGCCAGAGGATTATGACAAGAGCGAACAAAAGCACATCGGCGCTTAGCGGTTGTACGGGGGAATCCAACGAACTTGTGTGCTTTGTGAGAGCTATAGAGTACTTGAATGTTTAATGGAGCTGCGGAGTATGAATATTTAAGTATCTGAGTGCAATTATCCACTTTGCGGAAGAGAATGAATTGTTTTAACATACTTGTCTTCATATCAGAGAAGCTCGAACCATGTTAAGTCGTTGGTTCCGGCCTGTACATCTTAGACTCTACAATGTGGCCAATGGATATCGTGTTAGCTTGTGGAGTTCAGATAGGGAAAAATTTCTACAAACTCTATCAACCGGCATCATATCCAGGTGTCAATTCACAACTAGACAAATCAATAAAAACACAACAAACAAGAGAACAGGCCGACACTCGATCCCATCTGGATAAAGCAACAATGCCATATTACATTACCGACGTTTATCTATACAAAAACTGTACCAAAAACGGCACTGCTGAAGGACTAACAATACTGAATAGAGATTTAAGAAGGGATTTGGATTCAAAGGGCCGTCGAGAGCGCGCTTTGTTTCTGAGAGCCTTTTAAATTTTACGTCTTGAGGTAACTGGACCGTGCTCGGGTAGGGTGCCAGTGTGGACACGTAGCGATACTTGTATAAATAAATGATGAGTGGGAGGTGAAAGATGATGTACCTACATTCATCGAAGGTAGATTCTGTTATGATAGTTGATAGAGATGGAAATATGTAGAAAATATGCGACGCAAACTCTCCATTAAACAAGGTTCATTGAATTTAATCAAGAATCTAAATGTTTGTGGGATATATTTTGGAATACTTTTTAAAGAGCATAGCAGTCAGTGCCATCAATGGTAATCGAATCAAAATCATTTCAGATGTAAAGATAAAAAAACGCTTAAACTATATATATGATAACATGTGATAAGACGAGAGGTGCATGTTCGTACACTGCTTGCAGTAGACTTGTGAAAACATATAACTCACATTTTTTTTAACTATCTGGGCCATGTACTTACCCCTGACCTGAAGGACGATGAGGACATTGAACGTGCGCGGAGGGCATTGTCGGTTAGAGCGAACATGCTGGCCCGCAGGTTTGCTCGTTGTTCAGCGGAAGTTAAAATTACTCTTTTCAGAGCGTACTGCACTACGTTCTACATGAGCAGCCTGTGGGCTAGGTACACTCAACAGTCGTATAGTGCCCTCCGTGTGCAGTACAATAACGCATTCAGGGTTCTGTTGAGACTGCCCCGCTACTGCAGCGCGTCAGGAATGTTCGCGGACGCACATGTGGATTGTTTCTTTGCCACAATGCGTAAACGCTGTGCATCCCTGGTGTGTAGGGTGCGGGGCAGTAATAACAGGATCCTGTCCCTAATCGCGAGCAGGCTGGACTGTTCGTACGTGAATCACTGCTCCACCATTTCCCATGGAATGGTGTTGCCGCGGTAAAGCGTCGTACAGTTCGGCATATGTATGTAGTTCTTAAAATTAATTTTTTAGTGTATTTCATTTTGTTTAAGATTAAATTATTATTATATTATTACTAACATAGGATAAGTGCTACTAACAAATGAGTCATAGTAACTTGTAAAATAAAATAAATTGAATTGAATTGAATTGAATAGCTATACATTTTCGTTGCCTTACAACAAAATTCTCAAAACTGTTAGGGTAAAAATGTTTATACATATTGGTGCATCAATGTATGCAATCACAGTATTTTGTTGTTTGTTCTTCCCATAAATAAAATAAAATGAAAGCTAAACGTATGCTTATAAGCGAAATCTACTCCGTAGAAACTCTGTATGAAACGCTGACTTCAGTCGCTTGTCGCTCACATTTGCACTCCATCTTTCCCCTGGATTTAGCGTACTCGGAAGGCTGCAGCGGCGTCGCTTTGTGCAAGCCTTAAAAGGGCGTGTGATTGTAGTGTCGAGTAATGGCCACTTTTTGCGCTTGCGCAGTAAAAAGGCGGCGCTGCATGGAGCGCGCGCATCGCCACAAATTCGGATAGCGCCTCTCTGCTCAAAAGGATAACGAATGATTTCGTATGTTATAAGGTGAAATATGAAATTTATGCCGATTTAATTAGTATCGTTTAAAAGTTACTAGCTTCTGCGTCTTTACTAGCGTTAAAAGTTATTTTTCAGCAAAATAGCGAGGCCTAATCTATATCCGTACCAAATTTCCGGAGTCTGAGTTTACTGATAGCTATAACCTGGGGGTCTTTAAGACAAGAGTGGATAGGTTACTTCTAGGTAAGCGTGCTTCGTCTTCGACTACATCATTACTTACTATCAGATGAGACGGGGGTCAAACGCTAGCGTTATCAAAAAAAAAAAAAACAAAATCGATTAAGGGTTAACACGTAAAAGTGCAACAGAGTGACAGGCTTACTTTTGCATTAATAATATTATTAAGTAGGGATTAAAAATATTATCAGAATCATACATCATCGAATTCTATTATACCTAATATTAAGCATTAGGGATCTACGATATCAAGTGTTTGTGATAAGATCTGCCCAGACTGGCATTACTTTTGGCAAGAACTTATACCTAGATCTGCAGTTAGATAAAGAGACTTACTAATTTGCTTTCCGTGATATTTCTCGAAAGGGTTGCTCACGCGCATAAAGGAGGGTTCGTAAACTAGAAGTCAGTCACGATTGGTGTTCGATTACTATCGGCCGCTTGATAAGTTGTTGCAACGCGTTGTATGCGATTCCAACATACTTAGTTAATACAACGCAAGTTATGTTCCAAGCTACCGTGGGTGAAGTTTACAGCGTGTTGATTGATATTGGATATAACTTTTATGATTCTTTTAAGATCACGAATATAAAGTGAATGAAAAACGGTGTAATTATGGAACAATCGTGTTTCGTCTTAATCAAATAATAATTATTTGTCCTTATTTCATCGTTATTGTAGATAGATCATAAAAAAAGTGTGGACGTGACTGGATTCGGGAGATACTTACACATATTTACAAGTCTCTCCGAAATTTCACTCCATGACCATGGGTCAAAGTTGGGTGCAAACTGAACACCAGCGTTGGGTGTCTTTCGCCCAGCAAAAGATTTGTTGGTATAACCTCTTCGGTTTGGACATGCTCAGCGCAATTGTTTCAATATTCAAAGTCAATATTCGTACATGTCGTCTAATATTATAAAGAGGTAAAATTTGTAAGTTTGTATGTAGGGGGTAATCTCTGAAACTACCGAACCGATTTTGAAAATTCTTTCGCTTACATGTAGCTGCATTATCCCTGAGTGCTATAGGCTAAATTATCATAAATTATCTTTATATCACACATATTAGCCGAGCTATTATAATATTTGTCAAGCAAGTCGGGGACGCGACGGGATCCCGTGGAATATTTTCGACTTCTACGCGGACGAAGTCGCGCGCAGAAGCTAGTTCTATTATATTTTACTAAGAAATACAGTTCAAGTTCACGGTACTCATCGTGTATTCAGACTTTGAGCATCAAACTATGTACTTGGGTCATTGGGTGGCCTATCAAAACCAGAGACCACACGCTACCAAAGAAAGCACAGTCAAATATGAAACATGATACCAGGAACACATAAGTGAGATGAGTGTCATAAACGATGAAATTCAGTCATTCGTAATAAAATGTGCACTTTAGCATAATAGTGCTGTTCAGTGGCGCGCGCGGCATAGCTCTCGATAGCCGAGTCGATAAGTGACGGTGACAAAGGTCGGCCCCGACAAAGCGGCATGTAATCAAGATATCAGACGCTGTATTATATTAACAAGTTATAAACCTATGGCGGTGCAATACATTCAGTTGGGCGCCACAGGGTCTGACAAAATGCAGCACATAAATAAGCTTTAAAACTCAAACTCTATTTATAGCAACTCCGTTACCAAAATAATACTATGTTGACAACTAACTGATCCGGCGGACTTCCTACCATCATGTTATATTTTTTTTTTATTTAACAATATCCAATTTGATGCAACCGTCCCGAAGTTATGCGCGCTGCTACATTCATTTCAGCAATTCATCTTCATTTATATAGAATAAATATAGATTATATCGTAAGCTACAAAGTACTGAAAATGCTAAAAATAAATATGCGTATTGGTTGATGTAGACATCCATTATATTTATAAAATTCTAGCATTTTGCTGCAAAAGAAAATCTCCTAATCTCGCTGACTGTTCATATTTTATACCTCTAACTACAAACGCATCGCGTAGCGTCTGCGCGGCGGATTAGTTCAGCGGAGCGCACGCGCCCAGCAGACCCGACATAACGCGCGCGGCGCCGCCCGCCACCCAATCATTTACATTTAGCCTCTTTTAGCCTAAAACCACACAAAATCTTAATCTCCCTATTTTATGGAACCGTTCGCCCATAAACGGCGAGACGTCGGGGCTTGTGCGCCGGGATCTTATAATGACTGTATTAGTTTTGTTATAATTAAGGATGCAAAAATTACTTATTCGGATTTCTTGAACAAACACGACTGTCGGATTTTTTTATTTTGTTTTTAATTGCCAGCTTTTACTGCCTATAACAACTTATAATGCCTATAATAATAATAAATAAATAAAATACCTGAAGGTCTGTAACCCATATAAAATAAAAAGTTAACAAATTATACATACACATGCCATGCCATGCCATTACTAACCCATAATGGTTTCAAGTGTGGGTACTCAGAACAGTGTCAGTGTGTAGACAGTATTGGCGCCATCATCACGTAGAGAACTGCGTCAAAAAGTTCCTTAGAATTTGTAAGGGTACCGAATAGCATTCTGAAAGTAATTGCTGAAAAACAAGACTTTGTTTTCCAGGGGCAATGTACGCACATGCATAGCGGCGGAGCAGAGCTGCTAGAAGATACATGTATTAGTTCTAGATATATATTAAAAAAAAATAAAGAACATAGGAATATAAGGCGTGAATTTTTTTAAAGAGAACTTGCACGTGGGATGAAATCACATTACTAGCAATCTTGTTAACCCCTCCAACTAAGCTAAATATGTTCGTGTCTGGAGTGGTTCACGGCGATAGTGTAATGGGTGGGATTCGAACCCGTGACCACTCGATCACAAATCCGATATCTTTACCATTAGGTTATTAACGCTTACTAACAAATATGTATGTTTTTTTCTGAATTAAATGAATAATAAAAAAAGAATCCTCTACTTTATCGACATATTTATATTACGGGACATTAGTAACAATACAGTCTGTCTGAAAACGATACCAAAGCACAAACAATAAAACTTGATCACCATAAAATTTTAAGTAAGAAGCGGCTCCATAGGTCGCCGGGGTGCACTTCAAATCATTGTCAAAGTATCATGTGTAGTTCGTGGCGTTTTATTTTATACGTTTTGGAAGACATTAACGTTACGTATCGAGTTACTCGCCGGTATAATAGAGCTCGTGTTTGTGTATTATAGTGAGTGTAGTTACTACGGCGGTGGCCTCCGGGTGACGCGGGTCGCACCGTGGGCGGATGGTAACACTGTCATAGTTTCTTCTCCTTTTAAGATGTTTGGTACATTCGTTTAATTATAGTTACTGTACGCTTAATCGATCATTATTTTATACTTACACTAGCACTCGAGCGGGGATTCGCTTCCGTGGATTTCTTCTTCTGTAGTGTGGTTTCCGCACTTAGTCTCTGCACGAGACCATTGTGCCTGAACTTCCGTGGACTTTAAAACGAAAAAACATAACCTCTTTATTTTGCGGTCGGGTAAAAAGCCTTTCTCAAGATTCTATAGCTACTTTCATACCAAATCCACGTAGTTTTGAAGAGCGCGTTCAAACAAAATTTTCCGCTTGTATATATGTTATATTATATCTTAGTGCACCGATTTGCTCTCGTCGTTGCGGTAATTGTGGGTGTCTTTTTTAAGAAGAATTCTAGCACGAAAGAAACCTTCAACCCTTCAACTATGTCGAAACCGTTTGGTGTGGAGATATTTGTTTTTTTTTTTTGACTCGAAAGATCAAACATACTTTCTCATTTATAATTTTATAAGTATGGATTTTGAGGTCCAATTGAAAAACAGCGTAAGTAAACTGCTAATTGTTTTGTATTTAGTTAAAATAGGACTAAATGGCAAACACTGATATTGTTTTTAAATGAAGTCACAAGTCATGATGAAGATTTGTACAAGGGCGGACCAGAATATTATGTGTTCTTTTTCTTTTTTCAATCAGTGTCAATCTTATATTTAGACCTTTTTACTTTTAGGAGGTCGTTGTCATTAGTAAAATATAATTTTGTCAAGACCTTTAAAGAGATATTAAATTTTTAATTGGAAGAGAACCCGTGTTTAAATTTTTGAACATGAGTTCGATATAAAGATTTTATATATTTTATTTAAAGAGAATATTGTAATTTCCTGTTCAATTTGAACACCAGCTACTTAATAATTTAATGTCTACTTATGTAAACACCGGAAAGGTGATAAAGATCAGGTATCAAGGCACAGAAACTGTCTAATTAAAGAAACCAGACAAAGTTGAACATCGCATAACTACACAGTTAATGACCCACGTTTACTTTCCCACATCCACTATACGCCACCAACCTCCGCTCAGATCTAAGTAGTTGACATCCGCGTATAAATTAAACTGTCCCATACATAAATAATTTACAGTCTATGTTCTAATTGAATCTTGTACTATTAAAGAAACTCGCGACGTTGGGTAATTTCTGCTATAGTAAAGCACCCCGTTGTGATTTTAACGTTCAAGTTCCAGCCCTTTATCATTAATCTGGGTACCAGTCGATAAAACCGTAGACGTACGAGGCGGTAAAATCCATCGACAAATTTTATGTGACATCACTACTCGCCGTAGGGCGTCGTAGGCCCCGCCCACTGGCGTACGTAGCTTTGTAATGAGTGCGTCCCTTTCACTCACTTCTAATGCGTTACTTACATTCATTGATTAAATACTGCGTACTTTTAATTGAGTTATAATTTAATGCAATGTCAAAACTGCGACATATTGAAATCTAGAATGAAGTGTTCAAGTAGAGAAACATGTTATGTTTATTTTGTAACAGCTACATTAATTTCAGTGCCGATGATAACTTTGCTATTAACAACATATTTCAATTAATAGATTCAGTGAAACTAATTAAGTCATACAAGGCACCGTAGTAGCCAGTCTAATGAGTAAATATTTAAGTCCTGCTCTTGCCAACGGTTTCACTAAGTGAATATACTAACAAGATTGAATAGTCTTGCATCCTAATCTATATCCATAAACAAAATGTATCCAAATAAGTTGATGAGACGGGATTAATTAAGAAACTAACAAATATATAGACTTTCATATTTAGATAGATGACGATAGCAAACATTATCCGGATTAAGCCATAATAAAAGGCCAAAGGCGGATTTAACTCAAGCCTAATAAACTTCAATAAAATAAATGAAATTAAAATCAATTTATGTAACAGATTTTTAGGTAGAGACAGCTGCAATCTTTTATTTCTTTGGAACCGTTTACGGCGTTGACAGCTGCGGTTATTAAATCATGTTCTGTTCAGTAATCCCGGGATTAGGGCAGCAGAGATCTTGGAGACATGACAATTTGTAGCTCCGTTTGAGAGGTTAAGCAGAAAGATTACTTTAACACGATACAAGACACATTTGTCAAATGTTACTTCCTTTTTACTGAGAAGGATACGGGTTTGATGTACCTTTGCGTACCTACTCACTTTATAAATTGGTGATCTTACGGGTGACAGGAATACGTCTTAGCTAATCACATCGTTGAATTATTTGGAATAGCTTTTATCCTGATCTTATCTTATTGTTGTACTAACACTTACCTTAAATGCTTGAGAAAAAAATAAGGACCTCCTCTCTCTAGTTGTGTAACAAGCAAATAACATTTTACCATATATTACATTCCTCAGTAATTTGCTTTGCTTGATAAGGGGTTACCTGAATTATCTTGTAAAGCTAAAAGGGATCTTCTGAGAATTTCGTTGAAAATCATTGGCCAGAATGACGATAAAATATAATAAAACTTTGATAAAATATTCAGCAAAGTTTTTTTACAGGTTTTCTTTCTGCCTCAAAATCCAGTTTGGCAACGAACCTTTTCTTTCAAGCCAATAAATGCATAGGGACAAACCGACAGACCGGCAAACTATGCATAATATTAATCGGAAAGGCAACAAAATCCTATTTCACGCATCAAGAGAGCAGCCAAGTGCAGGAATATTCGCGGGCGTGTCGGATGACGGCGCGTGGCGACGCGTGGCCTGCCTCGCAAATTATGCTGCCCTGGTGAACTTACACAATGCAAGCTACAGCCATTTGCCGCTAAATAAGGAATAATCTAATGATGTCCTGATTAATGGGTAACTTAACACTATTCAAACATCCGTATCCGCACTAGGGAGAGAGAGTCTCGTTTATTTGTAAACTTCTGCAAGTTGGATTCATATAAGAAATCAAATTGATTTTTAACTTGCTCAATATCTGAACCAAGAATCGAATCAGACAGATCAAGATCAGAGTTCGAACCTAGTGTGGTAATTTATGTCATCACCATTGCTTTCAAATGGAAGGAAAACATAGTGATGAAACCGGCATGTTCTCGGAGCAAAAAATCGATGATATATGAAATTCACCAACCCATAAGTGACCAACATGGTGGATTACGGCGGATACAGGCCGTCTCTCTATGAGAAATATTAATATCTCATCCAATTCGTTAAACTCTGCTAAACTACCTACGAAATAATGCGATGTTAAAGAATTGTCAGGAATCCTGCACTAAAACCAACCTATTGGAACAGTAGGTGTTATGCTTATAATAGAAACTCTAAAAACAAAGGCTAACAACATTCTACAGATAAACAAATACTGCCAAGAATGCACTTGTAAGTTAATTCGATAAGTATAATGTAATAACGTTCAAATGAAAACTAAAGTCAGTGCGAGGCGGTCGCGCGGAAACTTCCGAGCACAATCTAATTTGTGTCCCCTTGCATCTATGGAGGATACTTCTGGGGTGTATGGATGGAAATGCAACTTCGATCTGTAGTTTATATTAATAGAGCATACAATATTTAACTCAGCAGGAGGATTCAAAATGTTACACAATAGCTTTGTATTTTTTTTTGATAATAGGATCGCATTTGACCACCGTCTCACCTGATGGTAAGAGATGATGTCGTCGATGATGAAGTACGCTTACTTAGACGTAACCTATTCACTCTTGAGTTAAAGAATTCTTGAAAGGCCCGCGTTTGGCCACCATCTCACCTCATGGTCGACGATGAAGCACGCTTACCTAGAAGTAACTTATTCAATCTTGAGTTAAAGGCCGCCACGTTATATCTAACTATCAGGTAGCCACGGACTCTGAGAATTCTACTTCTTAGTTGTACGAATGTACGTACAACGAAAGCATTCCTAAAACATGTTGTGCTTAAGGTGGGATGACCACCATTTTACGATGGTATATAGTCAATTTGGTTTTTATTTATAATCTATACAACGTGTAATTTAAAGGGTATTATTATTATTATTATTATATACTTTATTGTACACCTTACAATATTAATATGGATACAAAAAATTTAAATTAGTGTACAATGGGCGGTCTTATCACACAGGGCGATCTCTTACAGACAACCTTTGGATGGACAAACTTAAAGGAGACAGTTTAAGGGCTGTCAGTGTACAAACATCATAATTTTAACTGAATATAATAATATAAAATACATAAAATACGAAAATCATATACTAATAAATATTACATGTATAATTGAGAAAGAAGGGGACCAGTTATAGGGAGAGGTAATGCTCCTTCACCATTCTTTTGAACGCTGGTAGCGTTTGAGCACGCCTCACTTCTATGGGTAATGCATTCCACAAACGAGCTGCTTGTATGGTAAAAGATTTATCAAAGAAAGAAGTGGAATGCATACGAATACTTAACTCTAGATTCTACGATGATCTCAAGGACCTAGAATGTGTGTCACAGAGGAACTGAAAACGTTCCTTAAGATAAAAAGGAGTAAAAGGATTAAAGAGCACATTATAAAGTAAAGAAAGTAAGTGAAGATTCCGGCGAAATCTAATAGGAAGCCATTTGAGCTGAGCACGGAAATCAGAAACGTGGTCATACTTGCGCAAGCCAAATATAAACCTGATACACAGATTTTGAAGTCGCTCTAGCTTGTCCAATTGGTCTTGGGTCAAGTCGAGATAGCTGGCATCAGCATAGTCCAGAATAGGGAGAAGAAGAGTTTGTGAAATTGCAATTTTAGTGGAGATGGGAAGAAAATTACGTAGGCGTCTCAAGGAGCCTGCAGAAGCAAATACTTTACGACTAACTTCCTGTAACTGTTTAGTCCAAGAAAGGGTGTCGTCAATGTGTATTCCCAGGTTCTTCACAGTGTGACTAAAAGGTATGAAGGTGTTATTGAAAGAAACCTGGGGAAGTGCCGTCCAATCAATCCTGGAAATAGTACGAGAACTACCAACAACAATAAGCTGAGTCTTAGCAGGATTGATTTTCAGCCTAAACTCAGCGCTCCAGTCACCAATTCGAGCAAGGTCCATATTAATAGTTTTGATGGCATCAGCTAACTCTACGAGTGGAGCTTGGGTGTAAATTTGAAGATCATCAGCATACAAGTGGTAGAAAGAAGAAAGTCGTTGAGTGATAGCATTTATAAAAAGTACGAAAAGTAAGGGAGATAAAACGCCACCCTGTGGCACACCGGCAGAGGTATCACACCAAGAAGAAAAGGAGTCCTCAATGGAAATACGCTGCCGGCGACCAAACAGGTAACTACGAAACCAGTCAATTACCGATGGAGATATGTTAAATGAGCATAGAATGCCAAGCAAAATGTCGAAGTCAACTGTATTAAACGCATTACTAAAGTCTAGTAATGCAAGTACAGTTAACTTCCCCATTTCCATGCCAGACCTTATATCGTTCGTAATATGCACGAGTGCAGAAGTAGTGCTGTGACCAGGACGGAAACCGGATTGGAAGGGATTCAGGAGATTATACTTAGAAAGGAACGAGCTAAGTTGTTGGTGGACAAGCTTTTCAAGGACTTTGGATAGGAATGGGAGAATAGAAATGGGCCGGTAGTCAGAAAAAGATGCAGGATGAGTTTTTTTGGGTCTTTGGCCTGGAAAGAAGCTCAAATTATCCCTTTGGATAATTTGAGCTTCTTTCCAGGCTTGTGGAAAGACATTACTAGAAATTGAGAAATTTAGGATGTATAGAATGATGGGAAGAACGTTATCAAGGATAGGAATGATCATCTTACGACTGACACAGTCACTGCCCACGGCATTGGACGCAATCGACATAACACTCTTTTTAACATCACAAGCAGTAAATTGAGTTATGACAAAAGGAGAATAATCAGGTATCGGAAGGTTAGAAAGATAACTTAAAGTAGCAGTTTTAGTAGCCCTATCTATTGATGGCGAAGTAGAAAAATGACTATTAAGAGAGTTATATACATACTACCAAGTATATACATACTTGGTATGTACATACCAAGTGCATGGCTTCTTTGGATGATAACAAACGATATGGCAAGGGTTTTGTAATCCTAAGTCTACGTGTGTAGAACTTATTACAAATTCCAATACACTGATACCAGAGACAGAATTTTTCAAATTAAGAAGAACGAAAAGAATTATCGTGTTATTGGCAAGTGACGTGGAAAGTTATTGACCCTCGTAGTGCTGTGACACGTTTGTTATGATTGGTATTCAAGAAATATATGAAACCAATAATTTGGTATCAATTCTTTGAGTCAGTTATTTTGTGCTGAAACTGTGCATAGAGACGACATCTGGTATGGAACCAGATGTTGTCTTCAGCCCTGTTGGATAGATATGGGGTTTCCGTTACACGTTGTATAAAGTAGTTCTATATCCACAAAATCAATGTGAAAGAAACTCACCATGACCACAATAGCACAACAATACTGTAAGCATGGTACTACTAAATATTACGACTTCTCTTTCCTATTAACCTCGCAAAACAAAATAACAGAGAGCTCTCCAAACAAGAGAATAATAGCTTCAAGTGCAAGAACACAAACAAACAATAACCAGGGGAGCAGCAATAATGAAATCCGAACTCGATTAGTTGGGGGGCTAATGAGGCAGGGGTCGTAACGAGATTACACCTCTGGAGAGCGAGCTAAAGTGATTACATGACAACCCTACCGGCTGCCCGATGATTTGTGAGATATAGAAGTGGGATGCTGCATTAGCTAAATCTTATTTTGGAAGTAGCCGACCATAGCTGTTGTTAGCATTGTAAATTCATGAAAGACCAAAACTATATATATAATATGAGAAAACCGGCTAAGTGCGAGTGGGACTCGCGCACCATGGGACCTACACATAATATATTAAAAATGCCAAATTAATGAAATAATTATGTTTATTTTGCAAAGAGGTTTCACACGTCTTTTTTTGTACATACTCTGAGAAGAAACACTGAAATAAACTCATAGGTCAACGTCTCTTTTAAAGTCCAGACAATCTGTAGTGATTAAACCATATGAGAGCCATGTAGGTTTATGTCTGTGGCGCTCTTTAGAGGACAGAATCAAACAGATTTGAGCAGGCCCGTCCAAACAGTGCACGCATTTGTCAAATATCGCGTAGCTCAACTTAGAACCTTAAGGAGCTGGAACGATTTGACGAACAATACCAAAGTAAGGACATTTGGATGGGCCGTATAAAGCACTCAAACTGCCAGACAATGATACGATACGATACGATTATGATTACGGGTAAAACATTATGAATCACGTTAGAAAGTAAGTATATGAAAAACAATGTACATGTGTCTATAAAAGAGGGCTTCCCTAGATTGCGCCGGTATCCCATCATCCGATTTTGAGTTGGTGGCAGTGGGACAGGAGTATAGGTTTACAAACAAAAAAAGAATTTTGAAAATTGGTGTACGGTGTAGGAGAAATCGATGACTATACATTAAAAAAACACACACACAACCGAACATAGTACCTCCTCCTTTTTGGAGTCGGTAATGAGATATAGTGCCTCGGCTGATAATTATTTATTTTTCTTTTAGTATTTTATTAGTACCAAGATTTAGATGCCATCTACACTAATATACTATCTATCGAAAGTTTAGAAGAATTTTAAACAATCACGTCAAAGTGCTAGAGGGATCCGGATAAAAGTCGGCACAAAAATATAAAACGTGTAATTTAAAGGGTATATACCTACATACCAAGTGCACGGCTTCTTTGGATGATAACAAACGATATAGCAAGGGTTTTGTAATCCTAAGTCTACATGTGTAGAATTTATTAGAAATTTCAATACATTGATACCACAGACCGAATTTTTCAAATTAAGAAGAACGAAGAGAATTATCGTTTTATTGGCAAGTGACGTGGAAAGTGATGACCCTCGTAGTGCTGTGACACGTTTGTTATTATTGGTATTCAAGAAACATACGAAACCAACAATTTGGGTTCAATTCTGTGAGTCACTTATTTTGAGCTGAAACTTTGCATAGAGACTCCATACCAGATGTCTTCAGTCCTTTTGGATAGATATAGGGTTTCCGTTACACGTTGTATAGATATGATCAGGAAATACAGCACATAGCCTACGTTCGGACCGGAGAAAGAAAACAAAAACACACATCGTAAAAAGAAAAGGCCATTTTGTTTTTCCTTACGAACCCCTTGAGGTCCACGCTTCTCTGATTGCCTAGTACCTACAGCCCACCTATCTACCTACCCTCGTATAGCGATGGTGATGGATGGTAATAGAGCCATAAGTAGCGACGGGAGGCGATCGGTCGCGGCACAGCGGCACGCAGTGTAGAACTTCCTTAATAGACTTACAACTTGACTTAAAATGCATGTATGGCTGCATTTACACCTGAGTTACCTAAGAGGTCTAAGGAAGCTCATGTGTAGGAAGATATATTAAGAAGACCAATAAGAAAGGGTTTGCTCAGGAAACAAGCAAAACTTTTAATGCTCTGAACACAATTTTGAGAAAACTGTTTTTTTTTAATGACATGTTTATAGTACTAATAAGTCAAAGATTTTAGTACATAATTTTGTATATTTGTTGTAATTAATTATTTCCCGAATAAAGGTTTCAAATTAAAGTTGAAAATCTAAAAAAAAAAATGATGGTTCGAATATTTTTATATTGTTGACAGTCTCGCCTTTGGCTACCATTTCACTTGAAGTAACCTTTTCACTCTTGACTTCAATATTCCCAGGTTATGTATGTATGAGGAATCATAGACTCCGGCATAGAATTTCACTCATGAGATGTAGGTATCTACGTTAAAAATACCGTGACCAGACAGATTTATAAAAAAAGAAAAGAGATTTATACATTTTTGGTGTAGAATATAGTAAGATATATTCTATGTACATATTTACTTACACGCTGAAAAGGACATCTGCAACGTCGGTATCTAACTGTTATCAATTTCATCTACGTAAAACTACTGGACTTTCTACCCACATGCATCCTAAGCAGATCCGTGCTCAAAATAATATAAAAAATCAACGAATATCGTGCCGACTTTGTACCTTATTTAAAATGCAAGAAGACCTTTAAACAGATACCCTAAATTATTAAAACAAACAGTGCCTCAGTTGCGGCGCGGCACAAAGCTACGTATGCGTCCGCGCAACTTGGCCGCGTTGATTTATCAATCAATTGCGCGCATCGTTAGTGCGCCGCAGGCTGTGCGCCTTTTGCTCGGCCGCCGCTACATGCCCGCTATGTATCCCTGGTACCTATAGGTACAATGGAATATTGATCAATGGTTCATAGCATTGTATTTATGCATAACCCTCATGGGCATGAGAGTTCCAGTCAGATGAAAAGTCACAAAATGGTATAGGGCTTTTTAATGAAGACTTGGATCTAGAAGAAATTCAGCAGACTTGCTGAAAGAGCACATTTTTTAGCAATTTCAATTCTTCTTGACTTCTCCGAGAGTTCAGTCAATATATATTCACTAACTAATTTTACAGTTAGATCCACATCGTACGGATCTACAAACTATCTCCCCAGATGATGGATAACAAATGATACTGACACAATTTTGAGAAATAGAAAAATGATGATATGTTTCATATTGATTCCAAGTCTAAAACAAACGCATCGCATTAGACGACTATGTCCGTTGACGCTGCGGTTACGCAGTACTCTGGGCCATGATTTATCGATACGTTGCGCGCGCGCCGCTCACTGCCCCTACCTACTATAAATTATTATCGGTAATGATCAATACGAGTGATTTATTATCACTATAAATATATCGATATGCGTCCGAATAAAATATATATCGATGTGATTGAAATCGATAAAAAATATCCGATTTAGCATAGACGGCTTAATGACGATCACATGCTTACGCGCAAATCTAGTTTTCATTAATCATCACTACGTTTGAATAATATCTGTAAGGATATAACACTGCATACCTACGTACAGGCTACCAAAGACTTACCATATTTAGATACATACGTTTATTATACATCTAAAAAGATACACATAACTAAAACTTTTACATAAACTTCATGAATTTAGCATTGCAAAATAACCTTTAACCCTTCAATCCCAACTTAATAATACAAATAAAAAAGTATATTTGTTTTTTTTTTTGGTCCTTCCTATGTGATTTCTGGTGTATACAAATAAATAAAGGGCAGAAATTAACAGTTTACTATTTTTCTCGGACAAAACACGATATACGCGCACAAATGAGCACGCAAAAGATAGTTATTTTTACATTAAAAAAAAAACAAAAAAACCAATGAATCTGCGTTAAAACCGGAAAATGTCTAGGCAAAAAAAACGTCTATACGGGATCTGGCTATTATAAAACATCATCTGCTGCATAATAAACTTAAAACAATTCATTTCACATACGTACCTATCCAGACCACCATTAAAATTTTCGACCGTAAGATCTTAATTTTTGCCAATGCCTGGAACCGCAATCATTCCTATTTGGGGGTTCAAAAGAAGCCACATAGCGATGGGGGTCGTTTGTTCGACCAAGTTATTTTAACGAGCTCGATGCGCAGGCGTCTGTGGATGCGACAATGAAGCGATTACACGCTGCGCCTCGTTTTTGTACCCTTTGGGAGAACAAGCGTGATGATAATGGTGAAAGAAGGTGCGAAGTGTTGCTATATTTTTCGGCAGTGATATTGTATAATGTTTTCGTTCTCAAAGTCTTGTGAAGACAGAACACAGGTAGGTTAAGCTAAGTTAGTATGGGCATAATTCACAATGGCATGGAAATTTTTGTCTTGTGTGTAAGACGCAAACTGTGCATGAAAAATCACATCATTAGCTATGCTAAACTATAACCCGATGGTTTTTTGCAAGAGGCATAGCAACACATCATAGAAAAGGCCTTCCTGGCCTTTCGTGGTAACTTTTCCTAAGCAGTGTTAATATTAAATTCAGTTAAGTACAAACTACAATAGGTATATAAACCTTTCAAGAAGACATGCGTTGTGTTACTGCAGGAAAGGCCATAACATAAAGCCCGTGTTTAATTTTCCATGTAACACTAGCGACCACGGAGGTTTTCCACTGAGCGCGCGCGGGTCCCAACTGAACGTCATAAATAGGAGCAACCGTTGTGTTGTTAGTCCGCGGGTCTCCGCAGCCTCGTAAAATAAATCGTAAGACGGTCGAGATACCATCTACATCTCGTACGGTTCTATGGTAAAAATGCAATGTTTTAATTCCGTGGCTCCAAGGCTCGCCGGGAAACACTCCGATGCAGTCGACAGATAAACGTCCGAGAATATTCCAACTTTTTATTTTTCAAAATATCCGAGGGACGGCCTTTTTTAGTTCCTAATTTATGTGGACGGGCGCGGTAGTAAAATTTCATTGGCTATTCGAAAATTCCGAGATGGTGAAGATTCGAGCGCTGAATGTTGAAATGAAGCCACTGCGCTTCTTTATTGTACTTTTAATTATATGTAGTTAAAGCTATAATATAAATTATCGTTTTAAGTTATTGCTGTTAACTTGGGCGAGATAGTCACCGAGTGATATATTCATTCAACGAAAGCGTGGTCTGGTAACTTTATTACACTAGAAGAAATTCCTTATCATCAACAAAAAGGACTAGAAAAATTCCTTCATAAAATACTTTGGTAACATGTATCAACAATATTTCAACTTGTACAATATCAATCAAGCAGTGGAGGCCAAATGGTTACGGGCCCGATTAGCAAGTTGCAAGTCATGAGTTCGAACCCAGTCAGGAACACTACTTAGTGTAATTTATTTATTTATTTTTCAATACACTTCCTCGAAAACTGGCTCTTATCGCACTACGATTAGGTTCAACATGCAATGTATTTCACACTTGTGGATTTTTTTCGTTTTTCACACACGAGGGTTTACCAGTCCAGATTTTGCCACAGATAAAACCGCGAAGGTAAAGCGCGGGGAAAATTAAATATTTTAATGACAAAAATATTTTTCGTTCTATTATATTATATCTTCGAAAGTGTATTGAGAAATGTCGTTTGATACACGTAGACAGTTGTTACTGCAGTACTCGGCTCCATAACCCCCTCGCCTTGCGGCTCGGGCGTAAATCCGCCTCGGCCGCAATAACAAACTTACTCCACTTGTATTGACACACCAGTGACATATTCAGCTTAAACTAAAAATGATTTCTAACATATATTCTTATATAATATGAATATGTCTATTGAAGGCGTGCACATCACTTGTATAACATAATAAAAGAAACATTACAACTTGAAGGAACAAAAATTACAAAACTAACAAATTGAAACAAGTTAGAGTGGCTACGTTCTCTTACATTAATAGTATAAAAAAAGAATAAGTGAAGAATTTAAATATTATAGTGTTGGTTAGCTTGATAGACGTGACAGTGAATGCAAAAGCACGATGTCTTAATACTAAAGAGAGAAAAAAAAACATGACAACAGATAAGCATGTAATAAAATATAATTGAGTTAAATAGATGACACAAATTAATTGTTGAACACTTAGGAACCAGGAACCGTTATATTACGTCTGAATTCCATAAGTTTGTTGGAAAATATATTTAAACTGTTTGAGCGTGTGCACAGCTTATTGTACGCGAACAGAAATCGGTTTAATGGAGCTGTGGAGCCTAGTTTAGTGCGACTTTTTGAGACTTCAAACATGTTTGTTTTATAACTCGATCTGTAGGATGTTTTACGTGGCACGGTTATATTTATTTCCGATACTATAATTTACATGTATAATCACCAGAGGTTGGAATTAGGTAGAGTTATTATTTATGTACTTGCATCGAAATGTTGATATTAATATGGATCATCCCGGGATTTCTAATAGACAATCCCGTGTGACAAACAATATTACAAATCTATATGTTAAAAGAAAGTCGTGTTAGTTACACTATTTATAACTCAAGAACGGCTGAACCAATTTGGCAAAAAATTGGTAGGGTGGTAGCTTAGAACCAGGAGACGGACATAGGATACTTTTTATCCCAAAATTCCCACGGGATCGGGATTCACGCGGGAAAAACCTCCCACGCGAACGAAGTTGCGGGCAGAAGCTAGTAAATAATAATAATAAAAACCTCAGAGATAGATAAGACAAATAAAACAATGATAATTAATATACAATTTTTATTAGTATTAAATTCACAATACAAATTATTAATAGTCTTAAGCAAATTCTCATACTTATACTTCGCCTTTTTAACCGACTTAAAAAAAAAAGGAGGAGGTTCTCAATTCGTCTTGAATGTATGTTACCTCATTACTCGCAGATGGCTGGACCGATTTCAAAAATTCTTTCTTTTTGTTTGAAAGGGTTATACTTTCTAGTTGGTCCCATTGTCGTCATGTTTGGATCTGATGATGGAATCATGGAGAAATCGAGGGAACTCTTCAAATATTATAGGCGCACCTATAGCGTTGTGGGTATTTCTTATAGTAACTTGTGCAGTTGCTCTCAAAAAGCACCATTTGAGGAAGTGGAACTGATGATGAAGACTCCTAGATGGCCACCGAAACTACTCAATAATAAGTATTTCGTGGATTGCGATTAGATTACTTGAATATAGATGTTAAGCACTTTATGCTCGTCACAATGCATATGGAGAAGTAGAGCTGATGGTGATGTACCAGGAGTACTCCTCAAAAATTAACGGCTCTGCACCGGGAAAAGCAATATTTTGTAAAAGGTGATAAGTTGTTGACATTTTGGCTTTTGTAACTAGATAAATTACAAACCGACCCACTAAAAAGCGAGAAAAAATTTTGCAAAAAATAGAACCGACTTCTATATAAAAACACTACAAAGGCAAAAATTACTTTAATTTCGGAAGGCAGTGTCAAAAAAAAGATAATACAAAATAAATGACAACGACTACCAAAATTAAAGTTATTTTTGCCTTTGTAGTGTTTTTATATAGAAGTCGGTTCTATTTTTTGCAAAATTTTTATTTTTATAAATTTTGTAAAAGTAAATAACTTTTTATTTAATAAATCACGGGATATTTGTGCCCTTCAAAATTATTCCCGGGATTTGGGGCATATCCACTTTATTCTTTCATAGTATGAAATCAGTGTAAATACATAAATAACTTTACCTAATTCCGACCTCTGATAATCATTATTGCCCTGAAATCGCTGCAGGAAAATATCATGAGGAAAGTGGCTTGTCCTAGGGCCAACAATCCGAAGAGATGTGAGGTCTCCCAACTCTCACTGGACCCGCGTGGTGGATTTCGGCCCATTCCCTCTCCTAGAGAGGAGACTTGTGACACGGTAGGGGGAAAGTTTTTTTTTTTTTAATTCAGAATAGGCTCGCGTTTGACCACCATCTCACCTGATGGTAAGCGATGATGTGGTATAATTATTATTATAGAAAGGGATCGGTGAAGCAGAAGGACCTATGTGTAAATTAGTGTTTGAATTGGTGTAATTATAATTATAGAAATTGAATTGGTGTAATTCGTCAATAGCCTAAGGGATAAGGTGTCGGACTTGTGATCGAAAGGTCTCGGGTTCGAACCCCACCCATTACACTATCGCCGTGAACCCACTCCAGACACAAGCATATTTAGCTTAGTTGGAGGGGTTAACAAGATTCCTAGTAATGTGAATTTTACCCTCATTGCTAGTCATATTTTAAAAGAAAAATAAATGTTATTATTATTATAGAAAGGGATCGGTGAAGCAGAAGAACCTATGTGTAAATAGTGTTTGAATTGGTGAGAACGAGTCACTTTTAGCAGATAAATGTTGTTGAGGGGGTACTCTGATCACTGGTTTCAAAAATATTTCAACCAGTATAATACAAGTAACAAAATGTACACACAGTGTATCGCAGTATTATGCATATTATTTTAAAAGTGTACTCGCAATGTGTATAAAATTCACATTACTAGCAATCTTGTTAATCTTTCCAACTAAGCTAAATGACATTGGGAACTTTTTGCCCCGCTTTTCGAAAAATAGCGGACACAAACGAAACCTATCACAGATGATAGATACTATTATCCACTTTATTGCCGTGCATTTTTTTTCCTGTAACATATGGGAATATTGAAAAAATAAGGTTTCAATACTTTAGTATTTTTACTTTTATACTTCACATTACACCTAAAAAATTTATAATATCATCACAAAAATACGCCAAAGCCAAATAGAAATGCATTTAAAAACATTTAAACTCACATACACAAACAGCTAGACCTTTTTTTTATAAACAGCTAGACCTGGAACAACTACTTGTAGGTCATCAAAATACCATATTACTACTTGTATATATAATAAACAATTGGTGATGATGATGATTATTAATTATTTAGTAGGGCACAAAATGTATTTTGATATTGTCAAATACAGTATATTAGTTTATTAATATAAGTTCAGTACTGTGTTTTTACATTTTTTTATAAAACAAATAAAAAAACATTCAGTGAAAAAATAAATACAAATATATAACTTTTTATTAGTTATTCTGCGATGCAAAACAAAATAAAATGTAAAAAAATCAAATCATTTTAGACAAAAATATTTCCAACTTAGACTCATCATACCTCAGAATTCCCATATGTCACAACATAGCGCTTTAAGTAAACATACCTACAGGTCTAAATCTTTGAAATAAAGTACGTTTCATCTTTGTCCGACGTGGGGATTTTTCCCATAGTAAAGTTCCCGATGTCTTTTGTTTGTGTCTGGAGTGGGTTCACGGAAATATTGTGATGGGTGATGAATCGAACCCACGACATCTCGATCACAAGTAAAAAATATTGTAAGGTGTACAAGAAAGTATAGAATAAACAAGCTTCTACGCGACTTCGTTCGCATGGCAGGATTTTCCCGTGTAAATCCCAATCCTGTGGAAATTCCGGGACAAAAAGTAGCCTACGTGTTATTCTGACCTATATTACTGTAAAGTTTCATCCCAATCCATTCAGTAGTTTTTGCGTGAAAGAGCAACAAACATACATACATCCTCACAAACTTTCGCATTTATAATATTAGTAGGATACATGAATAAGTCGGAAATCTTAGCCATAGGCCATTGAAGCTACTTCTTCGCTACATTGAATGAGTCCAAATATCAAGTTTAGTACAACATGCTACTACACGTTAGACGACTAGTAACTATCTCCCCGACAGCCAATAATACCGGCCGACGGCCAACAAACACATGTCCGAGATAAGAGCAGATATTGTACATCTGATGCTGTGTTGATGATGTTAATTACAAGCGAACACGACTTGATACGGTTGTTAGAAGCCGACGATGATGCGGAGGTTTTAGTAATTGAAGAGCATGATATCGTTTGTGAATGACCGTGGGTTATGGCACAATGTCTTCGTCGAAAAGTATCTTACGTAACATGTAAGGGTTAATTGCTAAAACATTTATTTAGCTTTTGCCCGCGACTTCCTCCGCGTGAATTGAAATAATTTATTGCCTGTGAACACTTACAAATAATGCACCTATGAAAATTTTCTAGAATTGCATTATCAGTTTCGGAGATTACAATACAAACTCACGAACATACAAACTTATATACAAATTTTACTTCTTTATAATGTTAGTAAGGATTTATGTGGATTACATACAAGTATATTTACAGGAATTCCAATTGTGATAGTACAGAACCACCCATCACTTACCATCAGGTGAGATGGTGATCAAACGCGAGCCTATCTTACTTCTTACTTCTTATCTTACTATCTTACTTCTTACTATCTTACTTCTTACTAATCTTACTATCTTACTAATCTTATCTTTCCTACTAATATTATAAATGCGAAAGTTTGTGAGGATGGATGGATGTTTGTTACTCTTTCAAGCACTACTGAATGGATTTGAATGAAATTTGGTAAGTAGATAGTTGGCAGCCTGGAATAACACATAGGCAAATTTTTATCCCGAAATTCCCACGGGATCGGGATTTGCGCGGAAAAACCTTCCCACGCGTACGAAGTCGCGGGTAGAAGCTAGTTATCAATAAAAAAATAATAAAATTGATATAAAAATTAACAAAAAAGCCTGTTCAATTAGCACAATAAATTTACTTAATACAATTCAACATGTTTAATATTAAAGAATTTAGTCTTAAGGGTTGATAAAATTACTTAAATTATTACAGGCCCTACAATGCCCTACATACTTAGTACTTTATTTAGCACTGCCCTGCCAATACAAAACACTTGAACTTTCGAAAACCACATTTGAGATATTAACCAATATAGGTTTCATTTATTTAATTTGAAAGTGATACGTGTTTTTAGCTTGCCTTATCTTGCAGAATATACATTGTAATGAAAAAAAATGTAAGTCAGGGGTGTTAAACAGACTTCAAGGAACTAATATAAAGCTGTTAAGCAAAAACACTGAAAGTACACTTACAGTATTTTGGATTGGCACGGCAGAACAGGTTTTCGCAGTAAACCCTATGTCACTGAATTATTGCACACACCGTAACATTATTATAAATATAGATTTTTTTTTAAGATTACTTACAATGTGGGTAGAATTAACATTACTAGCAATCCTGTTAGCCCCTCCAACTAAGTTAAATATGCTTGTGTCTGGAGTGGGTTCACGTCAATAGTGTAATGGGTGGGGTTCGAACCTGCGACCTCTCGATCACAAGTCCGACACCTTATCCGTTAAGCTATTGCTTATATTATACGCTTAGTTTATATTTGAGACGTAACGTAACCATCCCTCAGTATTTATACACTCGCTAGCCACCAAATCTACTCAACCTGTTAGCTGGAATACGAGTACTGTATTTTTGTTTAAGTAAATTATAATATCTACTTATTTATAAATATCGTACATAGTTTAAAAGCCTTTTTTTTTTTTTTTTTTTTTTTTTAGCGTGGTAAAATTATCAAATAAGTCCTCCCACTCCGGGCAGGGTGGGAGGGACTGTCAGACTTTTACTGACTAAAATCCACGGTGTTCCTTCAATAACCCTTTACATACCGGGGCCACGGTAACGGGATGAGTCCCACGACCCCGGCGGGCTTCGGCCCTCTGCAGAGGGGGCCTCGTCATGTTGCTGACGCTCTTTGAGGCGCGCGTGGAACACGACGCGCCGTCGACCCGGGCATGGTCCATGGTCGGACAGCGAGTTGCCCTTTACTCGCTGTCCGCATGCCCGCGCCTACGGTGGCCGGAGATCGTCGGCCGACGTCCGACGCCGTGGGCGTCTACCACTGCGGCTGGGCTGGAGGGAGGACGCCATCCTCTCCCTCACGCGGCCCGCCTCCTCCTTCGGAAGCATGACTGCTTCGCAGAAGGAGGCGACCGCTTCCCACTCCCTCTCGCCCCGCAGCATGGCCTCGACCAAGGCCGGGCGCGAGAGGTCTCCGCCTATTGTCGCCGTGAGGACACGTCGGTGCTCTGCCCAAGCTGGGCAGTCCTGCACCGTGTGCTCGACTGTGTCCTCAGGGCGACCCTCGCAGTGGTGACACCCAGGCGTCTCTTCCTTACCCATCAGACACAGGTACCTCCCGAAACTTCCGTGTCCGGTGAGGACCTGCGTCATGCGGTAGGTCAGGACGCCGTGACGCCGATCTAGCCACTCCTCAAAGAGGGGTCTTACCGCCGCAATTGCGGCGTGCCCGGCCGTCGGTTGCGACAGTCGTTCCCTCCATACTGCCCTGAGATCGCGCCGGAGCTCTTCCCGCCGCGCCTCGACTTCTCGAGGCAGCGGGGATACGCCCCGGCGCTGCGCCTCCACGCGCCATTCATAGACGCGCTGGAGGGCAGTCGCCTCCAGATCCCAGGGCAGCAATCCGGCAAGGAGGTTGGCCGATTCGCCGGCGATCGTGCGGTATCCCCGGATCATTCGGATAGCCATGACCCTCTGGCATGCGACCAACTTTAGTGGTCGCGTCCGGATGCACAGGGCCCACACTGGGGACCCGTAGAGGGCCATGGACCGCACGACGCCGGCGTACAGCCTTCGGCAGGAGGCGTTTGGCCCGCTGAGATTAGGCAGGAGTCGCCTGAAGGCGGCTGCTGCCCGGTTCAGCTTTGGGGCCAAACTCAGGAAGTGCTCCCTGAAGTTCCACCGGCTGTCGAGGACGAGTCCCAGGTACTTCATCGTCCTCCCGACGCCGATGCGAACCCCCTCCACCGTTATGTGGGACTCGGACCGTGGCGCGTTCCGACCGCCATGGAAGCACATGGCCTCGGTCTTGTGCAGCGCCACGTCGAGTCCCAACTGCCGGATCCTACGAACGACTGTCGCAACCGCTTGCGTCGCCAGGTCGGCCGCCGCCTGGTGCGACTCTCCCTGCGCCAGGACGAGCGTGTCGTCAGCGTAACATACTACGCTGACGCCGTCAGGGAGGTCGCCGCGCAGCACCCAGTCGTATCCGATGTTCCACAGGGGCGGCCCCAAGACCGAACCCTGTGGGACACCGCACGACATCTCTCGCCGGTTCCACTCTCCCCGGTGACCGGGGTAGATGACGGCTCTGTCCGTCAGGTAGTCCTCGACTATGCGACGGAGGTAGGTCGGCACCCGGTGATACCGGAGTGCCTTCCTGATGCAACTCCAGGGCAGGGTGTTGAAGGCGTTGGTGATGTCCAAAGACACCGCCAAGACGACCCTGCCCCGGGATACCGCGTCCCCCGTCGTGAGGGCTCTCACGCGCATGACAGCATCCACCGTCGAGCGCCCCCTGCGGAAGCCAAACTGGCACTCCGCAAGATCCGGGCCCACCCGATTCAGGTGCCCGAAGAGGCGGTCTGCAATCACTCTTTCCAAGAGCTTGCCCACCTCGTCGAGCAGCACGATGGGCCGGAATGCCGACGGAGAGTCCGCAGGGCGCCCGGCTTTCTGGATCAGGACCAGCTTTCCCGTCTTCCAGCGAAGCGGAAACTGGCCCCTCTCCAGGCATGCGCTAAAGAGCCCCCCTAGTCGAGGCCCGAGAGTCTCCGAGGCCAGGACCCACGCTTTCCCTGGCAAGCCGTCGGGTCCTGGGGCGGTATTTTTGGCCTTGAGCCGTTGTACCGCCACTCTCAAGTCTACCTCGGTCACCTCTGGAGCGTCGTAGACGTCGTCGTCGCTGTGGTCCGCGTTTGCGCCAGCTTCAGGTTCCATCGGAGACGGAGCCATGGGCGGGGGAGCGTGCTCCCCTCGCGATGGGAACAGGGCGCTCACCACGTCCTCCAAGAACTGAGGCTGGAGACTCTGCGTCAACGGGGGAGCCCAGGGGCGGAGCTTTTCTCGCACCCACTTGTAGGGGCGGCCCCATGGGTCCCCGTCCAGAGTCGCCAGCATCTCCTCCCGGGCCAGTTCCTTGGCCCGCCAGATCTCGTCTCGGAGGACGGCCTTCGCTGCCCTGTAACCCTCGTACAGCTCCGCCTCTACAGTCGCCGCATCCGGAGGTCGGGTGCGGCGCCTGCGGAACCTGGTGTACCGGCGTCGTGCCGCAACGCACGCTTCGCGCAGCGCTGCTAGCTCGCTCGACCACCAGTACAGCTGACGCCGGGCGCGTCCTTGCCGGACCCGGGGCATGGCCACGTCGCAGATCTCCGACATGGCCTCCTGGAACCACTCCGCCTCGTCGTTTATGTCGGCAGGCCTGTCCGGGGGTGACCCCCAGGCCTGCACGATCGAGGCTTCCAGGAATAGCTCCCGGTCCATCTGCTTCAGCGCCCATCGCGGACCACTCAGGTCCCGTCGGACCGGCGCGTCTGGGGTCTGGGCGGATACGTCGAACCGGATATACCGGTGGTCGGAATAGGTCTCCACCTCCTCCATAACGCGCCAGTCGGTGACGCGCGGTGACAGGCTGGGGGTGGCGAACGTAACGTCCACCACCGACTCGCCCGTAAACCGCACGCACGTGGGGACAGAACCCCGGTTCTCGATCACCAGGCCCTGCGCACGGGCCCAGTGCTCGAGCATCCTGCCCCGCCTATAGTCCGTGGACCGGGAACCCCAAGCCGGACTCTTGGCGTTGAAGTCCCCGAGGACGAGGGCGGGGAGGGAACCGAGGGCGACGACGACGTCTCCCAGCTCCGTTAGGGAGTTCTGGAACTCGGCGAGAGTTCGGTTCGGGGAGAAATAAACGCCTACCACAGCGATCTCTCCGAACCGTGCTGCGACGATCCCACGCCCTCTCTTGACGCGATCGAGGGGCGGGGTACCGGCGGCGGCCGACGAAACGAGGGTCACCGAGCCGTCCAAGTCCGCCACCCAGTCGTTCCTGGGCAGGACAAAATACGGCTCGGCGACCACGGCGACGTTGATCAACCACTGCGCCATGCTCTGGAGCAAAAGTTCCTGAGCAGCGGCGCAGTGGTTGATGTTTGCCTGGAGGAAGCGCAATGGGGCCATTAATCGGGATCCATTGCAGCCTCCTCCAGGGCCCCTCGCGGGGGTTCAGCCACGACGGCGACGGCGGTGGCAGTAGCGACGGCGGCGGCGGCGGTGGCGGTGACGACGGCGGCAGAGGGCCTACCTCTGCGCCTGGCTTTGGTGGGTGGGGCGCAGGACTTGCCCCCAGCCCGGTGATCGGCCGGCTTGCCAACCGCCTCACATGCGAAGCAGTGAGGCGGGGCGGAGCACGAGCCGGCCTTGTGACCGGGCTGACCGCAGCGGAAGCACCTATCGCTGCGGTCTACCTCCGAGGTGCACACGCATGCCGCATGGTTGCCCACTTGGCAGCGGAAGCACCTCAGGGGTCTGGGGTCCAGGACTTTCACCTGCGCAGACACCCAACCAACCAGGAGCCTTCGGCCCTCCTGGATCTTTTTGGCCGCCGGGACGGGGCAGCTAACCGTAATGGTTTGCCCCCCCGTGAAGCCAGGACGCAGGGCGCCCGCCCTCACCTGATCGGGAGGGCACCCCCCAGTCCTGGCTACGGCGGCCACCACTTCCTCGGCCGTCACGGAGTCATCCAGACCCAATATGCGCATGTCTGCGCGCTTGGTGGGTCTGGAGACTCGGGCCTCCTCCGCATTTAAGGACGCTCTGAGCCGTTCGGCCAGAGCGTCAGCGGTAGGGCCACTGTCCGCGCCGGGGATCTCTAACATCCGAGCCCCCGTCGCAGTGACCCGGTGACGGAGGCCACCGGTGATGCCGAGCTCCGTGATGTCAATCACCTGTCGCGCCTTCGCGAGCACGTCGCGGTACGACACGCCCCTCTTCACCGCGTCCGGCTGCAGTGTGATCACCACAGCCGCGGTCTTGGGGGCGCGCAATCGCGCCGCGGCGTCTCGCCGCCTCCGTCTTTCCCTACGCCGCGAGGACCTGGCTGCGCCAGCAGCCTTCCTCTTCTCCCCGGCCACTTGCCAGTCGGCGCCGGCCGGAGGAGTCTTTGGAGGAGGCTGCTGGGACGGCTGGTTCCCGGCCTGGGCCTTCTTCTTTCTGGCCGCCTGCTTCGGCCCCGCAGGTGTCGGGGTCGGAGGCGGCTTTGATGGGCCCGATTTCGGCTTGGCCGGGGCCGTTTTTGCCCTCGCAGGGGCCGCCGTCACTGGTGCCGTCCGCACCGTGGCCGTCTTCGCCTGAGGCGGCCTCGTCGTCGTCTGGGGAGGCTTGGACGCGGCCGCAGCCGCGTACGAAGTCGCCGCCAGCGGGGGTCGCAGCACGCGGCTCTCCAATACGGAGAACCGCTGCTGGAAGGCGGCCAGCTCCTGTCGCACCAGGTCGAGAACCGAGTCCTCCGCTGGTGTGGGCCGGCCTTTCTCCTCTTGGCCCCGCGGCGGCGCATTCCGCTGGCCGGCTCCCCGGATTGCGGCCAGGTCCGCCTTGAGGGCGGCGTTCTCCCTCTGAAGAGCGTCTATGGCGGCAGTCAGGCGGGTGACCTCCGGCCGCAGATCGGACATGTCGTCCCTTGCAGCCGGAGCCCCGCCGTAAGTCCGCGCGGCCGCCTTGATGGAGGCCATGGCTTCGCCGATCGCGTCCTCCTTACTCTTTCGGTTGCGCTTCCGCGAGATGGTACGGATGGCAGCCGCCACGGCCTCTTCTAGTTTGGCCTCGCTCGGGGCCAGACCAGTGTTGGGCTCTCCAGAGGGAGGCCCCCTCCCCGAGGTCTTGCCTCGGCCTTTACCCCGCACACTAGTGGGGATCTTACGGGCCGAGACAAGCCCCTCCTCCGACGACGACTCATCGTCGCGGGGGCGCTTGAGGAACTCCTTCCTCCTGTCGGCGCCCCCCTCGTCGCTCCTCACTGCGCTTCCAGAGATCAAACTCTGGAAGCTCTCGGCGTCCGATGCCGAGTCGGTCTCCGACCCGAGCACCAGCGCCCCCTTCCTCCTCGGAGCGGCGCTCTGCGCTCGCTCAATGTTCGGTGCCGGTGAGGTGGACGTGCTGGACAAGTCCAGCGACTCCACCTCACGGGCACGTGAGCCTCCCTGGCTCAATGCGGCGACTGCCGGGAAACTGGGGTAAAAGTGTTTGTTGTCCCCCCCAGAGTACGGTGGGACTGACCGGACGTGTCCGGTGCGGGACTCCCCAGCTGCGGAGCAGCTGGGACCCGCCTGGGTAGCTTTTCCAAAAACTTTGTCTGCCATATTTTTTCCTTTTTTAGAGAGGTGAGTTCCTCTGTTCCTACACCCCTATTCCCCTCCCCTGGTTCACTTCACGGTTACGTCTAAAGATTAGACGCATACCGGAAGTGAACCTTTCCTCCCCCTTGACCCGATCTCTGAGACCGGGCCCCGCGCCGCCTAGAAGCTCGAGCTAGCTGCTCGATCCTCCAGACGGCGCGCATTTCCCCCGGTGTGTCCCTCTTGGTCTGGTTTCTCCCTCTGGGCCCGTCCGGCATGAGTGCCTCTACCGGCATGGCCCCAGAGATCATCGAAACACGCAAGCCCCACCACGACGACAACGTGGGGACACAGTTGGTGGGGAGTTTAAAAGCCTAAGACCACTTTAAAGCCGAACTTTAAATTGGTACTGTTCAGTTATCATTAATTTTAAAAGAACTGATTAAGTATTGATTATAATTTTTGCATGGTACCAATTTGAGTTGATTTTATTGCTCGCAAGTGTAGAATACTTGCTTAGGTCTTGGGGCTGGTTTCAGAATTGAGTGTGGGTTAGGTGTAAAAAATGTCAAACCTTGTTTCAATGGAAAATTTTGCCAGTTTTCCAGGCTAAACTAAAGTTTGAGAAACACTCAACTTGAAGTGCATACATAATTTGGAAATCAAGGTTGATTTTTCGTCAAACTTATTCAGATTAGATCAACACCTGAATATAACATTAAAAACTATTTAATGGTACATTTCATGATATCTAAGCGAGCATCTACTAGCTGTCCCGGCCTACTTTGTACCGCTATAATTTCTTATCTTTTAAACTTTCCTGGACTCGGGCATCGAACCTGAGAACTCGTGCCCAGTAGTCGCGCTTGCGACCACTCGGCCAGCGAGACAGTTGCACTTCCACAAATATTCAAAAACCAAAATTAGCGAAATCATTCCCAAGTTTTAGCGACACTACCGAACTGCAATCGATTTATATATTAAAATGCAATTCCAAAAGTTCGTTTGATTTATCTAGCTTATATGTATGTAGTGGTACGTCTCTGTATTCCCCGCATATTCCCAGCCCATAAACATCGAACATCAAACAAATATGACAGCAAAAACATGTCTGCGGTCTTAACCACAACTCATAACATATTACTTCTCAAGATTAAGATGCACCAACTACTAATAGAATCAACACGACATATGAGTGTTACCAGCGGGGAAAAAAACTGTTGAGGAATAAAAATCCGAGTGTAGTGGAGTAGTTGTTTATACATAATACATGATGGACATGTGTCGCGGTGATGGCAGTTCGGTGTTGCAGCTTGCATCACAGAGCGGATGCTTTTTATCGAGGACACAGCGAATTCTTCAACCACGTTATTTTCTTGTGTCACGGCATTTGAGATGTTTCGCTGATTGAGGACACCGCTTCATTATTTGAGCGAGTTGAATAGGTGTCCGTCAATTATGGTTTTTATATAGTGTTCGGTATGAAAAGCAATCTGCTTTTTGTGAACATCATTAATTAATCAGCTACACTATTTCTAAAGCCTCCTCAAACACTTCAAGCCTCTTTTTTAGTCGTGATACCCTATTGCCACCACCAAAATTATGCACACTAGCATCAATATTTATCTGTGCTTTTTCTGCACTTTCTGGCCTATTTGCCATCCTCTATCCTCAGAGGTCATTAATATTAATCTCGCCTGAATAACTGGACACATCCAAAAACGTCTGAACCCCTATTCGATCCTTGCCTAATCAAATTCCTACACGCTGTGACAAAAACCAGGCATTTATAAGTGGCAAGCATCACGCTGTTCGCGTCGTGGTCAGCAAAGACAGACGGTCACGGCAGACAACAAAAACAACTGCAATATCAATACGCAACTATATACAGAAGGCTTGTTTCTAACAAGGATCAAAAACATACAACGAGCTTTCACAAAGACTTCCTTACTTTCAAGCGGTTTGTGCCCTATGTCTATGCCATCTTTAAACTAGATAGTATGGACACTTCAATTTAATAATGCCCTAATTCAAAAGAAAATACGAGATAATAAGATTCAGGAACATGGAACATGTCTGTTTAACCCTTTCCGCCTATTGGTCAGTTAATTACACATTTTGAATGTTGGTAAGCCGATTTTTTACTTCAGTTGGTCAAAAATGAGGCAGTTGAGTCATACATCGGGGTATAGTGGTATATGTAAATACCATGATCCAATGAACACGAAGTAACAAAAAGCTCACCAAACAAAAGAATCCCATAGGTATAACCTTTTCCTTCATCTCCTACCGAGTGATCCTACTGCTGTTTTGTCTTTACTACAAATAAGAAGGGAAAACACAATGGTCCATAAATCATAGGATACTTGTCACCGTAACCATTGTGTGTAGTCAAGTGGTTCCATTACTCGCTGCTAATTATATCGTGTTCCTTTAATTGTGCGGCCATACTCTTAGTACTTGAGTGTTGGTTCAGCGAAAGGAAGACGAAACCCTTTTTGTACTACTATTATGGCATAACACACGGTGCTGGTAGTTCGTATCAGTGTAAATTTAAAAGGAACTGTTAACCACTTTCTTATTTGGATAGGATAGCCGTGGCTTTTACTAGGCACCTAATAAGATTAGAAATATTGTAACTTCTTGACAGTTTCGAAGACCGTTCGCAGTCGATAAATAACGATCGATAAATACGAATATACGAGGTATTACTTGATGCTGACCTGATCACTATCTTGGTAGCGGCCCGGGAAAAGAAGGGCAACTGAAGAAATAGGTTGGGTTTTTAGTTCGTAGAAATATGTCACTCTTTTTCACTCCACTCAGAGCGGGAGAAGACATTATGATTTCCCCCAAAAATGCACAAAATGTCGTCTAGAAAATAAGGTTCTGCTCATTTAAATGTCGGACATAAATCACTTCTGTGAAAATTTTCGCAAAATGTAAGGATATGGAGGCTGTAACAGCTCCTACCTATCCCAGTGTTGTTAGCCAGGCCCTCATTTCCTCAGTTACGGAGTCAGTTCGCGTAGGGCCTCATTTGGGGCGTACCTTAAAAGGCAGTTTGCGACGTCGCGGGCGCATCACCTGCGACGGAGCCTTTTTGTGAGCCTGCGCCGCCAAGCGACACACTGCAGATTTACTGCCGGGGTCCAGCCAAGATGTGGAGCTACTGGATCATACTGGGATAAGCTGTATATAGGTATACCTAAGAGTTTTAAATGTATAGTTTTCGAGAAAAAGAGTCTTATAAAGAACTCTAGTATGGGTTTCTACCAGACCAGGAGTAATCCAGGACAAATGAAATAATGACGCTGATGAAATAAGGGTAGACATAACTCTGCGGGACATGTTTGTTTTTTGTGTGTATGAAAGAGCTATTAAAACTCATACATAATTTTATCCATAAACTTTCTATAACCGTTTACATTAAATCAAATGAAGGCATTTCCAGTAAGTCTATCTCTTGTCCGCGTGCCGCCTCACTGCGCCGAATACGGTTTCGAAGATAAAACAAATAAAAAAAAATAATACGACGAATAAACTATCTTAAAGGTTTATAAATATCAGCTCGTGAATGTGCGTCCAATCTTGAGAATTGTGATACGAATAAGTACTGCATAAGGCATATTGGTCAGACACACTTTTGTTGCCAAATGTCGCACACACGCACAGGTTTAATAAAAAAAAAAATTTCAGTTTCAGTTCCATGTATGGAGAGCCCCCCTTAATTTTATAAATATTATTTTTTTTCTTAAAATCGGAAATCGGTTCACAGAATACATCTACCTACCAAGTTTCACGTGTATAGTCCTAATAGTTTCGGAATAAAATGGCTGTGACATACAGACGGACGGACAAGACAGACAGACATGACGAAACTATAAGTTTTTTGCCATTAGGCTACGGAACCCTAACAAAAATTGTACTGAGCATGTCCAACCGAAAGGGCATTTTCTGGGCGAAAGACACCCAGCTCTGGTTTTCAGTTGGTACCTTGCAGTTATACACGGACGATCTATATTATATATATTTTTCTCTTTCTTTAAAAAGATAAGTAGCAATGTGGAAATTCACAATACTAGTAACCTTGTTAACCCCTCCAACAAAGCTAAATATGCTTGTATCTGGAGTGGGTTCACAGCAATAGCGCAATAGGTGGGTGTCGAAACCGTCTCGATCACAAGCCCGATTCATTATCCATTAGCCTTTTGTAAAATATTCTGATTATTGTAAATATTTTTTTATTGTATTCTTGACAAACACGCTTAAAATCGCTACCCTTTTCTCCTTACACGATGTTGCAAAGGTATAATAAAAATGGTTTTACTAGTTTTTATCACAGCTTAGAAGGCTAGAAACCCATGATAGAGCTGAGATTTCCATAGATTCCTTGACCAGCAAGTGTGGCAAAAACAAATATCACCCACAGGCCACATCTATAAGGCTGCCTACTTAAAACAACTTAAAATTCTCCTCTATAAACAGCCATAAGTAATTGCAGCTATTGCCAAGTCAAATCCATATTTCAACGCGAATTCAATAAGCAAACGCAAGTGATTCACAGCCGGCCATAAAAAGAGGCCATAAATCCATAGTTTGTTTGAGATCGCGTGATCGCCCAGTATTTAACTTAGGGCGCCATGATAATTACAATCAATAATCGCTTACACGATATATAAACTGAATAGCAACTATTAATCTGATGATTTCGATGTGCTCTGAGCATTCTTTACGCATTCCCATTACCATACAACGGATTTGTTGAACAAGCGAAAAGCGTTCTTAAAGTTTGTAGCGTAACAAATAAAATTGTTTGATATTTTTTCTGAGTTTGAGGCGTTTGATTCAGTGGAAAGTATCGAGAGCTAACTGTGATAAATAAACTTTGAGTAGCTCAACTGCGGCGCGGGGAAGAGAGACGATTGTATCGGGCGGGGTGTGAGAGTGAGTGAGATGGGGCATTCTTGAAGAGTTAAGGGGGTGAACAAAACAAACACTGGGCGGCAATTACAAGCGCCCGCGGTGAGGACGTCGCCGACGACACGCGCCGCCCGCCTACGCCGAATATATTTACCGAATGCAGACACAATAAAATAAGTTTTATATTAAAAAAACTTCGCAGGATGTGAACAATCAACGGAAACCGGATGAAGTGCTAAATGTATGAAATAAATTGAAAGCGAGGTTAAGTACGTACATTATAACACTTAAGCAGAAAAGCCGCTATGGTTGATAGAAAAATCATAGAGAACACTTAAAACCGCCACCATCCACACATATTATTTTATATAGAATGGTACTGATCAACTAGAGATGCACAGGTATGTACCACCAGTTAATACAAACCAATCATTAATTTGATAAATTATCCTATCAGCTAAAAATAAAAGGTAGTGGAGTAGTTCTGAGCATTACTCACTGATGTATTAGGAGTACAGCGAGGGTCAGAGGTGAGCATTAATATTCAATGAGGCTAATATCTAACATGAGTGACCGATCGACCGGCTCCCAGTGTTGGACATACGTGGGACTAGTATCTGGCTAATAAATTAGGCCTTTACGCTTTAATAGGTAGTTGTATGATCTACGAATCTATTTATTTATTTATTTATTTATGTACACACATGACACTTACAAAAAAAATTAAATACAGACAAAAGAGCACAAAGGTGCTGCTTATTTCCTAAGAAATTTCTTCCAGCAGACACGCGACAGGAGAGTTCAAGAGGAGATGATAGACACAGTGTGTATAAGTACTAATTACGATAAATAAAACATACTTAGCTGTACAATTAAACTATAATGATATAATAAACAAATATATACTTATATATAGACATAGATTTAAAATACATATTTATATTAATGCTATAAAAATATATACCTATAATAAATATATAAAATTACGGGATGTTAGATAGGTAATGACCTTTGACCAGCTTTTTGAAAATATGAATGGATTTAGCTTCACGGATTTTAGCGGGAAGTGAGTTCCACAGTCGTACTGCATGAAAGGAGAAGGAGTGGGAATAGAAACGGGTTTTATGGGATGGGAAATTGTTTTAATGACGTTTGTAGAAAATCTTAAAATGTTAATACTTGGCAGAATGGTAACAATATAACTAAACCTAGTTATTTGAGATACCAGTCTCCCACAGTACTTCTAACTTAACTAAACTTTTCTTTCCTTTGTGGTGAGAAAAATAAATCATAACGACTTAATCAGCAAAATATAACATTAATTTTATGTCATCAATGCTGAAAGCCAATTAAACGTCTCTAAGAACCCAGGAAGGAATGCATGGGGCATTCCAGGGTGAAATTAAGTTATTATTCAGCCCCAAATAAAGTCACCAGGCTTTTAGAAATTCACAGCTCGTTCCGTCCTCCAATTAGGAGCACAGCTCTACCAAGAAGTAGTGTAATAAAAAATAGTGGACAGTAAAGAGGTTGAATTTAAAAACAATACCCACGATTTGCGAGGGCAACAGCCGGGGAACGCTGTATAAGGCATTAATCGTCGCCTGCGAGCGGATTCCGCGAAATCAGCCGATATCGCACGAACCATCTCACCGGGACACGGAGCGACCGCGCCAAAAAGTTAAATTAATTATAACACCGCATGGGTAGTACGTTCACGAAGGTAGCCTAGACGGGGCACCTCGGAATCAAGAAAAATCTGTAGTAGCCCAACCTCTTTCTATAATTTTCTAGGAACAACTTAGGTTCACCCACAAACGTGAACTTTTGGCGAGTTTTTAAGTACGATTTAGATACTTTACTAATTCGAATAAGCCAAACTTTAAATTCAAACAATTTTATCTTACGACTAGTAAGGAATGATTATAATTAGTATGTCACTAACTGAATATTATACGTACACAGGTTAAACTTATTCTAATCGAAGTAAGAATGACCTTTTAAGACACACCTTCCGTTCTCCAACCCTAAAAAAGCAAGTTCACGTAATTATCGACGAATTACAACGATTTTAAAAATCATTATTCGAGCATATCGATTAAGTTTTTGCGATCCATTCATTAGACGGTTCCCGTAGCGTCGAACACCGATTCGCATTCAGACAACAGCTCGAATGCTTCGCTTATCGAGTTCCCACGACTAGATCTAGGAACTTTTTACCAAACAATGCTTTCACACATGTAATAGAATCAGCGGATTTGTGTAATATTACAAACACGTTTCGGATTCAATCGTGACATTCCGATGCGGTTTGATTGGCCAGCGTCCGATATAAATCAGTAGTTTCACGTCTGGTAGAGCTAGTAAGTCAGCAGATATCGACGGGTCTACATTTGTATACACTTTCTGCATAGATAATGTTGTTGGTGCAGTCTGCACGCGAGCTATGCTACTCTGGTATGCCATTCGTTATTGATTGTAACGTGTTTTGTTTTCTAGCAGAAGTTAGTGCAGTGCAGTTTTTATTCCTTTTCACAAAAAAACTTATACATTTATGAAATTCTATTGAGGTTTTCCCACCTGGAGTTATGCTATTAAATCAATCAGATGGTTAATTTAATTGCATTCCTATGAGCAGTTAAAGGCGTCCCGCACACGAGGGGTTGCCCATTCGGGCTGGGCACGGGCCGCTCACACACGACGAATCACGCAAAAACTATAATTATGAAGATGCACGTTCATTTGTTTCTTATTATACTTCACTTCCTCTTAAGGTGCAGGACTTATGGGCTTCTTTCTAAATAATACGGTTGATATACCTATTTATTTATATTATGTTCTGTAACATACGGCGCAGTATAGGCTACCGGAGTCTGTGTTTCCTGATAGGTAAAAATCTTTAATGAATATTGAATAAGTTTTTTTTATTGAAATTGAAAAACATTTATTCGGACAAAAACACACACAACAACATATACATCATATATTTCTATGTAAGCGTGCTTCGTCTTCAACCATATCATCGCATGCCGTCAGGTAAATGGTCAAATGCGAGTTCAATGAAAAAAGAACAGAACAGCCAGAAAGTTTAAATATAAGGGCATATCTTCAGGGATGTCAATACGGTATTTATGTTATTTAATGTTCTTAACATCCTTGGCCTGATTATTAAAAACCTAAATTAAAACATCTAAGATGCCTTTTACAGATCAATCATATTATTCTACGCTCTTGATTAAACTTGCCCTTAACCGTGCCGTTATAAAAATCAATGTTTGTAATTAATTAATCACAATAATTATGTTTCTTGTCGACAGATGTGTTATTATTTCATCATAATAGTAAATGATTAATTAATAGCTGTAATTAATAAGATTGTTTTAAAGTTAGTGATTATGATTCTATAATAAAAACGATGTTATAAAATTTACAAGAGGCTAATGAAATAATTGCATATACATCTACCTACCTATTTTATATTTGTAGGTAAATGTGCTTTTGATAAGACTCATGTAATTTAATACATTTCTTTTACAAAAAGTCGAAAAGCCTAATATTCTATTTTAGTATACTTCTATAATAAAATAGGGGTAGAATATTAAATTACCATAAATTAAAATGCCGAAAAACAAAAGCGGAACAAATGCGAATGCATCAGGCCAGTATAAAACAAAAGGGGTTCGGATGGTAGCATAAATCAAAATGCGACCGTTTGTGAGGAGGAAGCGGTCAATCATCCCCCTTCTTATAAAACACACAATGTGCTATGCTAGTAGCCGTCGACGGCTGGGTTATGAAATAAGCGGGAAAAAGAAACATAGAATCAAGTTTACAATAAACTCAGTGAAACATTTGGATTAGTATTTCTTCATAACTATCTGCATAGTCTTTTCCCAAATACAGTATGTTAACTAACAGAGGGCATTCCCGTTAACCCGCAATAGTATAGCATTCATACATGCTAAAAAAAATATTACCATTCGAAAACAAAATGTTTTTATTATTTTTTTAATATTAAAATATACACATTTTTTTTTAAAATTTATACGTAAAAGAAACACTCTGTACACGCGTACTTGAAGGACGGCGACGTCGCAATTTTATTTATGAATGCGTACGCGTGCACAGAGTGCTTCTTTTACGTATCAATTAAAAAAAAAAAATTTTAGCATGTATTTATGCTATACTATTGCGGGTTAACGGGAACGCCCTCTGTTATTTACATACTGTATCTATCAGGGGCGTGCATAGGATTATGACAGGGCATGCGGCGGATTAAAAACACACAAAAACTTCTTCTTTTTTAGCATAGCCACAGCCACGCATCGTAGCATGGTGGCGATGCGTGGCTGTGGCTATGCTAAAAATCTATAAAAGAAGAAGTTTTTGTGTGTTTTTACTCCGCCGCATGCCCTGTCATAATCCTATGCACGCGCCTGGTATCTATACTGTTTTTTCGGGGAGAAAATCATCAAATGACTCCGTCCGCTTTGGATGGAGTGGAGGAGTGTCAGACTTCTACTGACTAAAAATCCACCCTGTCCCTTCAGTTGCCCTTGTGTTCCGGGGCCGCGGTATCACGTTAGAACATTCCCGCAACCCCGGTCCCTAAGGTGCTGGCGTCGGCTCCCAGAGACAATAAATACATTTGAGATAACAGTTTGTAACATACTGTAATTGCCTATTTAAGTTCCTGAGTACAGTAACTGGGTAACAACACTCGCAATACTGGTTAATAAGTAACTGAAGGCTTCGAAAAAAAAAAACAACTTCAGCAAACAAAAGATAAAAATACGGTCGGAGAGCACTGTCAGCCAACTCGGATCTTTCCTTTTAATAAGTTATTTGCCTCAATAAAATCGATAAGTATTTACACTTACAAAGTAAAAACTTATCTCTAAACGACACAGGCACATATCGCGAGTCGTTACATAAAAAGGCCGTATCTGCCCGCTAATCTAATGGCCCTATTTGACATTATTATGGTACACCACAATGACATACAAAACACCTTTACCGGATAAAAAAAATGTTCTTTCTGAAATAAACGTTTGATTAGTATTTATAAAAAAAAACTTATATAAGTTTAACGAGGTAAAGTAGTACGCCGACACGTTTGCAGTACCTAAGTGTCGAGTTTTCAACGGGCAAATAAGGTAATATGATATTTTTTATTAGACTTAGTTGCTAAACTACATTCGGCCTTGCTGGCACGGTAAGGGCAAAAGGGTTAATGAATACAATGATAATAAGCAACGATATACTCATGCAAATTGACTTCGTGGCCCTTAAAAGGATATTCTATTTAAAGTTTACCTTTACTTAAAACAAATATGCCATAAATACGTTTTTAATTCAATTACACGAGTTTGAAAAATACCAGGATGTTATATGGACTGAGGAGTTGTTAAAAACGCATCAAGCGTCAGTTCACTGGGAGCACTTACGCTAATTGACTGTTCGAAAATGTTCTACTGCCTAACGAGCTGAGTACTCCCAGTCCATCTGTAATTATAGATATTTGAACAAGTGATATAATTAATTAGTTCAACTACCTGACGACTCGTTTGTTGGTATTAATCAAGTAAATTGTAAACCGGTTTCATTTTAAGGGTGGTTCATAATTCCATGTATTGAAGACAAGGAGAGAGTGACCCGCCATGCCAACATGAAAACCAGCAAATCAAAACACATACTACAATCGGTATATAAGATGTTTTCCTTGCGATGATGCTAATTACGCAACGTAATGTGCCTGCTTGCGTTTGAACCCATGACCACAACTTGTGCTTGTGCACCGGGCCACCGCTTCTCATCAGAACACCAGCATGAAATCGTAATATCATGAACTTGCCTGGTCGTCCAAATTATCTGATTCTTTTACGAATGGGTGGTTCGTCCAATGACAAAGGATAAACTCTAATTCAACCATTTACAAAGACTCTCCAAATATTCCTTTCATTGAAGGTGCTTTGGATCATTTATATCAACATTACTCCTCTCAAAACGGTGACAGAAAACATTGTGATGAATCCTGCATCTTCTAGGACCGAAAACCTGAAGACTGGATTACGGCCCATTTTCTCTTATGGACAGAGGGTCATGTAGAGGGAGCATGCAGTGGGAACGTATTAGGTGCTTGAAACTTGCGAGTGACATAAGGAGTGAGGAGGTAGACGCATTTAGGTACTGGTACAGTCGAGCTCATTAGCAACGTTATCAAGCGAGCGCGGGCCGCGGGCGCTGCGCATAAAATTATGCCAATGCATTAGTATGAGTACTGGCTTACATGGCGATTTGAAGTCTTATTTTAATTTTAGAAGGACAAATATATCATCTCTTCTTCAACTCTCCTGTCGCAGGTCTGCTGGAAAAAAATCGTATGAAATAAGACCTTTATTTTTTTATCTATTCTTGTTTTTTTCCTTGTATCATGTAGGTACATCTTATATATATTATATAAAAGAAAGTCGTGTTAGTTACACTATTTATAACTCGAGAACGGCTGAACCGATTTGGCTGAAAATTGATAGGGAGGTAGCTTAAAACCAGGAGACGGATATAGGATATTTTTTGTCCCGGAATTCCCACGGGATCGGGATTTAAGCGGGAAAAACATCCCACGCGAACGAAGAAGAAATGGAGAGTAGGGTAGGGGTAGGGTTGGTGTAGGGTAGGGTAGTGTAGGGGTAGGGATAGGGTAAGGGTAGGGTAGGGGTAGGGTAGGGTAGGGGTAGGGAAGGGGTAGGGTAGGGGTAGGGTGGGGATTGGGTAGGGGTAGGGTAGTGGTAGGGTAGGGTAGTGGTAGGGTAGGGTAGGGTTAGGGTAGGGAAAGGGTAGGGTAGGGGTAGGGTAGGGTAGGGTTGGGGTATGGTAGGGGTAGGGTAGGGGAGGGTGGGGTAGGGTTAGGGTAGGGTTAGGGTAGGGGTAGGGTAGGGGTAGGGTAGGGGTAGGGTAGGGGTAGGGTAGGGGTAGGGTAGGGGTAGGGTAGGGGTAGAGTAGGGGTAGGGTAGGGTTAGGGTAGGGTTAGGGTAGGGGTAGGGTAGGGGTAGGGTAGGGGTAGGGTAGGGTAGGGGTAGGATAGGGGTAGGGTATCGGTTGGGTAGGGGTAGGATACCACGCGAACGAAGTCGTGGCGGGTCAGCTAGTCTATATCTATATATATATATAAAAGAAAGTCGTGTTAGTTACACTATTTATAACTCAAGAACGGCTGAACCGATTTAGCTGAAAATTGGTAGGGAGGTAGCATAGAACCAGGAGACGGATATAGGATATTTTTTATCCCGGAATTCCCACGGGATCGGGATATACGCGGGAAAAACCTCCCACGCGAACGAAGTCGCGGGCAAAAGCTAGTAAATAAATAATAACGTGGTTAAATTATAACACACTAATTTGCCGAGGTCGGTATTTCGAGAGAGAAACTCCTCTGTGCTTCGGAAAGCAGGTTAAGCAGATGGTCCCGTCATTTCGAGAACATTGACAGTCGTAAAGGGTACTCAGAAGTCAGAAAATTGGACACTGGTCCAATGCAATTGCGCGACACGCAAGAGGTGTCGCGCTAATTACTGGATTTTGGAGGTCAAACAGGCAGTTTATAAATATAAAACACTATTACTTAGCTGAATCCGGTTAGGTTGGGAGTATGCTAAGTAGATCATGATTCATATTAGTCATGAAATTCAGGTTCGATCTAACTTAGAGACAGTTTCTCATTTGTTTTTAAACTCCAGCCAGTGTCAGATTTACAGGCTACTCGTGATGACTCAAAGATGTTCAAATGACAGCCGGGACTTAATGTGCTTTCAGAGGCACGGGAGTATCACACCACCAACTTCCAAACTCCGGGCTACTACTGAGAAATTCCTTAAGCCTGCAATACATGTTGGCCGAGCGTAGGCCAACGCGAGCGTTGGCAAATAGGTACAAGGCAAGAAATAATGTCCACACATTCGACAAGTTCGTCGAACGCCAATGCAGACGACCAATGTAGAAGAGGGTCTGTAGAGCTGCCCACACGTTGGCCGAGCGCAGGCGGGCGCCTTTGATTTGTGACCAAAAACCGACACCGATCCGAAGTGAGGCAAGTGATCACGAGCAACGGCGAGCGAAGACAAGTTGCACCAAATGAGCTCTATACACGTTGGCGCTGGCCTACACTCGGCCAACTAGGCAAGTGACACCGAGCGATAGCAAGACAAGGCAAATAAACCGTCTACATGTTGGTATTAGCCTTCACTCGACAACGCTCGGCCAACATGTATTGCAGGCATTACAGAAAAACACATAGCACGTTTTATCCCACCCGGGAATCGTACCCATGCCATTGTGCTCAGCAGTCGCGACTACTAAACTAACGAGGCAGTTACAGGACTAATAAGAATATTATGTTTAATTAATACTTTTATTACGCAACGAGTCTACAGACTTCTGACAGGCATATAAGCCAAGCGCGGTACAATCGCATACAACGTTGCACCGGATGGATGCATGCTTTTAGCGAGAGCCGCGATACCGACGAGTTTCGGCGACATCACTCGATAACACAGACTTACGGCCGCGGCGACACGTACACCGGGATATTCAAACATCGCGCGATAACAGACCCGGCGCACAACTAATGTCTTGCTTTTATTGGCGACTGTACAACCACGAGCAAAGATCGGTACTTAAGTAACGCAAAACCACGTTTGTTGTGAAATAATAACGGCAAGTTTGATAAAAGACTTATTTCAATATCGTTATCAACATTCTCCCAGTATTACGCTAATTAATTTAGACTCGGCGCAGGCGTATACTGCCACCTTCCTTTTCGCCTTTACATTATTATTTTCTATTATATTATTTTTATACATATTTTTATTGTATACGTTTTTATCTATCAAACAATCTCTCTTTTCGGACTTATTCCCTTTCCAATCGTATTTGCTAGTATTTATGCACGTGAATGTACTTATTTATTTGCACTTTACGTTTTTTAAATGGACTTTTAATGTGGGTATTATTTCACTCAGAGTTCGTCCAAACTCATGCGCCGGCGTCGTTTGTAACCTACTACGATAATAATTTAAACATTTAATAAACCTTTCAGGATAACCCTTTACGTTGAGAATATGATTGTTCGATAGTTATGTAATTAATGTGTTTTATGAAAGTAAATAGAGTTCTGAATCGAATTAAATCCGTAATTATAGTTATAAATTTAACTGAAATATTTAAGAGGTTTTATCGGCGACGCGTTTACGGACGCTAGCAAGCTCATATCTCAGTGATAAATGCAAGTTTCTGTGAAAAATAACACAATTCTATGTACTCTCTTGGCCATTTCTCTGAAGAATTTAGTTAAAGCAAATATTTTTTAAATGAAGATACAGTAAGTTCTATATCATGCTCCTTATTATTTTTGAAAACATTTTACACGTGAACAAATGCCTCAGTACTAAATAAACTTGAACTTGAAGTCATCACATAACCATTTGTAAAAGATTTGAACGCCGAATTATGTCAGGATATGATGGATATGTTAATGATATGAGTATAAAAATCTCTTTTTGTTCGAATATGGTACAGTAAGTGTTAACTGTACCATATTCGAGCAAATAAAGATTTTTAAAAAAAAAAGAGAACTAGTAATTTAGGTAGAATTCACATTACTAGCAATCTTGTTGTAAATAAAAAAATAAAATTAAAAATTAAAATTGTTAACCCCTCCAACTTTATTTTTTTAATTTATTACGAATGAGCCCGCTCTTGACCTCGATCACACCTGATGGTAAGTGTAAGATGAGGTCTACGATCGAACGAGCGAGCCCAGAAAAGGCCTGTTCATTCTTGCTTTAAAAGTTGAGCTAAATATGCTTGTCTCTGGAGTGGGTTCATGGTAATATTGTAACAATGGGTGGGGTTGTGGGGTTCGAACTCACGACGTCTCGATCACAAGTACTAGTAGACGATTTAATATTTACAGTTTCCCAAATGCCACACCATTAAAAAAACATCATTCCCTCAAAGACGTGCCCTGAAACTACTAAATAATCGTGACCGCCTCCACTGCGGTATCTGTACTCCTTATAACAATAAAGCATGTATTAGCGCTCGCCCGCGGCCGGCAATATTCCGCCTGATTTATCGAGCCTTACTTTTGTTTACTCAGCCTCATTGGCGGGCCTGTGTAATTAATATCAACGTTAAACGCGAACGTTTATTTGTGCGATGTGCGCAAGAGTCGGTCGTGAGGAGTACTTACCTATTGTAAAAGGCGCTGCGAGGTTTTTTGTTTGCTTGGGTTTTATGAGGGATAGTTATGATTATTGAACTGGTTGGTGAGATTTGGTAAAGCAATACTTCCAGTTCGTTTAAATGCAGTTTCTTCTCACTCTGACGCACGAGTACAGAAATAAAATGATCAACCAGAATTTGACCACCATCTCACCTGATGGTAAGCAATGTGGTCGAAAATGAAGCACGCTTATCTAGAAATAACCTATTCACTCTTGACTCAAAGACCACCAGATTACAGCTGGAATGGAAGGAGTGGAATTCCCCGCCGGAGTCGGGATTACCTCATCCCGACTCCGGCGGGGAATTCCATTCCTTAGCTGTACGCACACTGAATGTATTCCCTAACTAATGCATAAATTAGGTACGTATTTTATTTGGGAAAATAAAACAATTATATATTTGTTTCACATCTAAGTAAACCTAGTACAATCAAAGTAAGTTAAGGTAGGTACAATCTTCAACGTTCCCACATATTAATATGAGTATTATTCACATACAGTATTTATGAAATGTACGGAATGTCCAAGGCATTAAGTCCGCTTTTGGACATTTTGTAATCAATAAATAAATAAGGCGTTTTTATTATCACAAAAGTAACTTTGTTCAAAACAAACCAGAAAGATTTTATATCAGATATTAGTCTTATGCCGTTCAAAATTAAGCAGGTTAGAAGCTTGACAAACCGGGTGAAAAGGAAAACTAAACTATGAACATTTTTTTTTATTGATAATAGTTTCGCGTTTGACCACCATCTCACCTGATGGTAAGTGATGATGTGGTCGAAGATGTAGCACGCTTACCTAAAAGTAGCTTATTCACTCTTGACTTAAAGACCCCTGGAAACACAGACTCCGGCAGGGAATTCCACTCCTTAGCCGTACGCACAATGAAGGTATTCCCAAAGCGTTTAGTGCGTATAGGTGGGATGTCCACCATGTAACGATGGCACATCGCCGTTTGTCTTGTAGTCCGATGATGGAACGGGCTTGACGGAATTAGATTGTGTAATTCCATCGCACACTCCCCGAAATGTAACCGATAGAAAACCGATAGACTAGCAACTCGTCGATGTTCAAGGCTCGATACAGGCAACAATATTTGTTTAGTAAGTTAAAAATCTCTTACACGGCTTTCAACTTGCGTGTTACTCGCGGGCCGGTGTTTCCTTTGTCTACTTTCAGAATATACAAAGAAAAAAGCTCACAGTAGAGGTTTCTCTTTTGAAGTTCATGTAAAGTAACAGAAAAAGTATGCACATGCAGTTGTGAAGTGATCGTCTTTAGGTTAAACGCATGCAATAGAGACGGAGATGAAAAAGAGAAATCAATGTTGGTAGAATTCATATTAGTAGTAAAATCTTGTAACTAAGCTAAATATGCTTGTGTCTGGAGTGAGTTCACGGCAGTAGTGTATGGGTGAGCTTCGAACCCGTGACCTCTCGATCACAAGTCCCACACTTTAGCCATTAGGCTATTGACGTTTTAAAAAACCTTGCCATAGTATTTTGTTATTTGTAGTTTAGTCTACACTAATATTATAAAGACGTCAAGTTTTAAACGTAAGCTCGAGGCTAAGGCTCAATTGGCTGCCAAAAACTTGGGAATTCTAGCAAAGGTGAGACGGTACTTCACACCGGAACAGCTGCTCAACCTCTATCAAGCGCAAGTTCGGTCGTGTATGGAGTACTGCTCTCATCTCTGGGACGGATCTGCCAAATACCAGCTTGATGCACTTGTGTCTATAGAGAAACGGGCCAAAAGGCTCATCAGCAACGAGAAGCTGGTCGAGACAAGGCTCCAGAGCCTAGAACATCGGCGACATGTTGCAAGCCTCTCAGTTTTCTATCGGTTACATTTCGGGGAGTGTGCGATGGAATTGCAGTCTTATTCCACCAAGCCCGTTCCATCATCGGACTACAATACAAACGGCGATGCGCCATCGTTACATGGTGGACATCCCACCCATACGCACGAAACGTTTTGGGAATACTTTCATTGTGCGTACGGCTAAGGAGTGGAATTCCCTGCCGGAGTATGTGTTTCCTGATAGTTATAACCTGGGAGTCTTTAAGTCAAGAGTGAATAGGTTACTTTTAGGCAAACGTGCTTCATCTTCGACCACATCATCGCTTAACATCAGGTGAGATTATAGTCAAACGCAAGCCTATCAACTATAAAAAATGCTCAATGAATTCCTTATAGATTTTTTTTTTTTTTTTTTAATCTTTATTAAGTTGATTTGGGGTTTTTATCTCAATGGATACGCCAACCCCATCATGCCGAACACAAGCTTCAAAAAAAATTCTTAATTAAATTTAAAGGAGAATACTAATCAATATAGTACACTAACTCGCTAAATCTTTTTGCTACATCTGACTTCGGTTGAGCTAAAATTGATTGTATTAAACCTACCTGTAATATATTTAAACTAAACTCATTGATTAGCCTTCTCCTTTCCTCTTGGTTCTTGACACACTCCATCAACAAATGATGTACATCCTCTAAAACACTGCATGCGTTGCAGTTGGGAGAATTTACTTTCTTCATGAGAAATGCAAACTTTGCTGATGGATAGTGTCCAGACCTTAATCTTACAACTAACTTAACATAACTTCTACTTAAGCTACTACTGTCAAACCAGGGCACTTGAGGAAGCTCATTTTGAACAGTTTTGTACCATATACCTTTATCTAATGATTTCCTGTTAAAATGTTGTTTCCAGTTATTGAAACATCTTATTTTAAATTTTGATACGTATTCAACATAATCTGGTATGAAGTTCAGCTCGATTCCTTCCTTTGCTGCCAATTTAGATGAGCAATCAGCTTCCTCATTACCCTGCAAACCAAGATGCGCTGGAACCCATTGCAACTTCAACTCTGTGCCAATTCCCATAAACATGAGAATATATTTTAAAATGTCGTAACCTATCGATGTGCCTCTGAAGCCAGAGGCACATCGAGCCACGTGATGCAATGCACTTTTGCTATCAGTAAATATAACAACCTTATCATATTTTTTTTTCATTACATAGGACAAGGCTTGCAAAATTGCAATGAGTTCCAACGTCATGATAGATACATTGGATACTATTTTAAAACCTACTCTATAATTACAACTGGAATCGTAAAACGCTGCACCTAATCCCTGAGCGCCCTTAGACCCATCTGAATATAGTTTCTGCCACCCATGGTAATTAATATTCAATTCTCTCACGACTTCATTGAGTAAAGTGTTGGGCTCGTACCTTGTTTTAGCCAGCGATACACATTCTAAGCCCATAACTAAGCATTTATGAAAATCAACAGCTGATAACCAAATATCAAAAGTAAACATTCTAAGAATATCCACAGAAACACCTTCAGTCTGATTTACATCCTCAATTGTTTGTGCGAGTAGAGGCTTTTTTTTATTAACCCAATAACTAATTTGTAAAAGAGCCCTCAATTCAGAAAGTACACAAGTATTACTATTATTAGACCAAGCACTGATTTTTAATAAATACTTATAGGCTAAATATTGTCTTCTTATAAATAAAGGGGCAATGTGTAACTCGCTCTCCATAACATGAATTGGAGTACTTTTGATAAAGCCGCCTATTATCCTTAAGGCTTGATTCTGAATTTTATCGAGTTTACTAATATGACTTTTTGTACTATTATCGTATAAAACTGATGCGTAATCAATACGACTTCTAATTAAGGATATGTACAATCTTCTCAAATGTATCATGTGCACCCCCCAAGAACTTCCTGCTAGTAATTTTAATATATTTAAGAATTTTGAGCATTTGTTGACCACTTCATTAATGTGTTTTCCCCAGGTTAGACTCCTATCTAGCCATATGCCCAAATACTTGATATTTTCTGAATAAACCAAGGGCTCTTCTATTCTTAGCACTGGTAGTTTTTTCCTGCGACCTCTACTGAAAAGACAATATTGTGTTTTATTTGCCGAAAGTACCAACCCTAGTTCATTTAATAGCTCTACAACTAAGGCTAAACCATTTTGTACATATCGTTCACATATTTGAATGTCCTTATTAGTGACATATATTACAAAATCGTCCGCGTATTGCAAAACTGATACATTTTGAAGTCTATGACATATCTTGTTAGTAATTAAATTAAAAAGCAACGGAGACAGAGGGTCTCCTTGTGCTAGACCTTTATTTGTGAATCTGCTTATTACATTACCATCACATAACTTTATTTTCAAATTTCGCTGATTGAGAAACCTCCACAGATACTTACAAAGCTTGGAACCAATCCCTAAACTATCCAGAACATATGATGCTGCGTCTATTGAAACATTATTATAAGCGTTCTCAATATCCAAAAAACAAGCTAATGTTGGCAAATTCTTGGAGAATCCAATCTGGATACTAGTTACTATATGACTCAAGCAGTCCAAACAGGACTGTGATTTTCTAAAACCTACTGTGAACGGAGACAATATCTTTTGCTTTTCTGTATACCATTCTAAGCGTTTAAAGATCATTAAATGAAAAGTTTTACATATACATGATATTAAGGATATTGGCCTTAATTTCACATCACTGTTAGTACTGCTTTTGGGAATAGGGACTATTTGAATGTTCCGCCACTGAGAAGGAATAACACCATTTTGATAAATGTTATTATATAAATTAAGCAAATATTTTTTAGCTATGTCCGGTAAATAATAAAGCATTGTATATGATATGTCATCTTCCCCCGGGGATGAGTCCTTTTTTTTTAAAACGCTATGTAACTCTTCGATTGAAAACTTTGATTCTAACAGTTCATTTTTGGATGTAAAGACTGGTTCTATGTTGGAAGCATAATCCGCAGTAAGAGAACGAAGTAAATCTTGAGATTTTTCAATGGACGGATATACTTTTGGTTGCTTACAACCTTTAACCCACTTCAAACGCTGCCAGACATAAGATGCTGAAACTCTTTCATCAAAAGAATCACAAAACTTGTGCCAAGCATCGGACCTTGCTTTTCGAATTAACCTCTGTGATTTATCTGTAAAATTTTCTAATATTGTAAGATTATCAGGCGTCGGATTTTTTCTGAAGTTAGCTAAAGCTAACCTTCTCTGCGCGACTATTTTAGACAGATCAGGAGTCCAATAATCTTTCGGTTTGAATTTTGCATCCGGTTTATTGTATATTTTAATTAAAGGTATATGTTTATCTGCTGCACTATTGATTATACTTACAAAATTGTCATAGTTCTCTTGAATATTTTCGTCATAGAGATTATAAAAGGTAGAATTTTCTGAAATAGTTTGTGAATACTTATCCCAATTTGCTAGTTTATAATTACGTTTTTTAATGTATCTGCTATCATTTACAATATCAGTTGTCAGCTTGATTATTAGGTGATCACTCCCTAGATTCTCGTTTAAGACTTTCCAACAAAACTTAATGGCAACATCAGAAGAAACAAACGAAACATCAGGTGAAGTTTGTTGTAAGTGCCCGTTTACAAGCTTTACACGCGTGGAGTCACCATTATTAATAGATATGAAACCGTTATCTAAAGAGGAATCTACGATTTGGGAACCCCGTACATCCGATTTCACTGACCAATTGGTGTGGTGCCCATTAAAATCTCCCGCTATTAAAGTTTTCGATGAAAAATGTGAGAAGATCTCATCCCAATCGTTAACTTGAGTTTGTATAGTAGAAGGACAGTATATAGATGCCACATATTCTAAGTCCTTGCAGTTAATTAACTTTACACAAACTACCTCGATACCTGTATTATTTGTTAGAAATGGCTCTAAACAGGATTGTATCGACTTATGGACAATAATAGCAACGCCGCCGTACGAATCAATTCTATCTTTCCTATATATGTTATAACTATTAATATTTATGATGGACTCAATATCTAGCCAAGTTTCACTAATAATCGCAATGTGTATAGTTTCACGTGCTAAAAGGTCTGTAAATGCCACTAATTTGGGGCGAAGGCTTTGAGCATTCCACTGTACTATGTTAAGTCTAATATAACTAGATATATTATCCATTAACAAAGTCAGAAAAATTAAATAACTTACTAACAACATATTGCTTTAGTTCTTCCCATATGACTACAAATACTGCCGATACTTTATCTTCCAATTTGCTTTCTGACATAATTATAGGTTTAATTTTAATCCAAAACTGCTTTAATTCTAACTTATCCTTAATGTGCTCGTCTCTTTTTCTACGTTCCTCTGTATTCTGCAAATTCTGATGTTCAACCTCCATATTTACTTCTTTTAAAGTCTCTGTAGACACCTTTCCTGGTTTATTAATCACATTTTGAACTGATTTTCGACTAAGTTTTATTATATTTTGTTTAGAAATTTTGTCGCTTCCCTCTTCCTCTCCCTGAATACTGGCCTGCGAAGGACCCCCTGAAGATTCTTGTTGATGTTCTGAACTCCCCTTGACTACACTGCTGTAGGTGCCTCTTAAATTCTTAGAATTTAATGAGACGCTGTTAGCTGGTGTCAATATGCCTTCTCGATTTGATGAATGCTTATTTGCTCTCATTTCTGAGTATAACTGTAATGCCTTTCTATAAGTAACTTGCTCTTTACTCATAATATTTCTTATTTCTTTTTCTCTAATAAAAAACGGGCAAGTTTTGTCTAGAACAAAGTGGTCTCCTTTACAGTTCAAACATTTATGCATTTCAATATCGCAGTTTTCATGTTCTGAGCTACCGCATTTTGGACATAATGACTTTTTGGCTGAGCAGAACTTTTTAATATGCCCGAATTGCCAACACCCTGAGCATTGTGACACGGGAAAATGATATGCGTCTACTTTAAAACGGCAATCGTATGCGTATATATATTTTGGCAACACACCGCCCTTAAAACATATTTTGATAGCTTCACTCGGTGTCCATGAACCATTAGTACATATTCGGTTCATTCTCTTCAGACTCACAATTTTAATATCACACTCCATAATTTTGAGTAACTCTTCTTCGCTCAAATCTAGATCGATTCCTCTGACTACTCCATGAATCATGTTTAATTCATGTGTAAATTGACAGCGAAGCCCCATCTCTTCAAGTTTTTTGCATTCCACCAACAATAGGGCATCTTGTTTCTTGAAAAATGTAATAATTGCTCTGTTTATGTTTTTATATTTAATATGATCAATACCTGTAATATTTTGCGATCTTAACAACTTAGCCATCGCAATTTGCTTAGGCAAACCTTCTAACGCTGTGATGCAAACTTGATGTTTCTCCACGGTTTCTATTTTATCGTCCTTTTTTCCTCTAACTACACTCACATTTGTTTGTATATCCAAAGAATCACTTTTGATCAACAGTTTCTGTTTCCTTCGAGTAACCGTAAGAAAATCTTCATCGCTCTTTAGTCCTTCTCCTTCACTACTTCCATCTCTTTCTTTTCTTTTTGCTGCCTTTTTTTCCGAACTTTCATTTCTTCTTGTTAATATATTTTCACCATCTGATAAGTCTAGATCTCGATCAACGTTCGCTAAAAACTCCGAATCACTCATGTCCTCCTCACTCTTACTCTCCTCCATCTCGAAGTCGGGACTTCGAGTGGGGAGAATAAATCGTTATCGCGGATGGTAATTTTACGTGCAAGTGTCCCGGAAAATTTTCGGGAACCCGGGAATGAAGTTAATTGCTCTCAATTATTCAGAAAACTATTTTTATTTATTTATTTTCACCACAAATTACAACAAAGCGACTATTGTTACTTTCGTTGCCATGGCAACTGTTCCTTATAGATAAAACTTATTACTCAATAAACGATTTTTTAAATGACAAAAACTTGGTGTAAGGCATTGTTTTTAATTGACATTGAATTACTATTTAATTTAAATTAATATTCTACGATAATTTAACTTTAAATTATAATGATTATTACTTTTATATTTTTATTTTGACTCATAATTTAATAACATTCAATGTATAATTTGACTACCCAATGTATAAGAGTGACTAAATCAAATAAGTATATTTCTGTAATATTGAATTCTAATCACATAATGAATATTGTATACCTTATAGGTATGTTACATTGATACAAACATAATAATTATAAGATCTATTTTTGACATGTAAGGTGTAAAATGTAAAATAAATTATTTGAATTACACTTTGCAGGAAGTACTCTCTAGATATACTGAATCGATTTTTAAAATTCTTTCGCCAATAAAAAAACTACATTATGAGTGACATACATTGTATATTTTGCTGAAAAAAAAAAAACATTCAAAGCGGGCGAAGTTACTGGCAGACGCTAACTAGTATAAAGTATTTTACAAAATTAGACCCTGGAAAATACCTATTTTTGCACCTGAAGGGAAGTCATTTAACCTTTTTCTTCAATGTCACCTGGTTGGTGATGTCCATCGATCTCAAAAGGTTGCAGGAACTGCCCTGTTCGACTCTGTATGTGACACTTGTCTGGTTCCCGGCATATTCCTAGTTCGATCAAACTAAAGGTTATCTCCGGCATTAATTTATTCTGATGTGCTCGAAGTTGGACCATTGAGGACCCTACGCTGCCCTTTTCAAACAAAGTCTGAACTCAAAGTCCCGTTGCACAATTACCGCCCACCTCGCGATCCATCACCGCATCCTTAGCTCGGCAATTATTATCAATGTACACTGGCGAATATCTGGATAGTTGGGAGCGAGTCAACAACCTGCGCTCACGTCGCTCGTCGTTCGCCCATCACTCAGAATGTTTATTTTTCAATTTAACCCGTCAGTGGCGAGACCGGGCGGCCCGCTGAGTTAGGGCCGCCACACACCGCGCCGACAGCTTACAGCCGCACAACGCCGCCTCCCGACTCCGCCCGCTTCTACACAACCCTGAACCACTTGCCCCACTTGCCATTAATTGCTGGTTGTGGTTATTAGTTGATTAGTACGTTGGGTTATTTATTAGATTTGTGTTAATGTTAATACGTTGTTTGAACATTAATTTAAAAGCAACGATTATGGTTTATACGATATTAATCTTATTTTATTATTGTTTTCTTGACAGTTCGTGTTTATAGGGAAGAAGTGTGTAATTATATACATTTGTAAAACGGACACTATTTAGTAACACTTGCTTGTTTGTTTTACTAAATAGCTTGTTAATACTGAAAGATATCCTAGCAAATCAGAAAAAAGGAGTAAATATTTACTACAAATTAATATTTCTGGCAATCGATCTCGATGAACAATACTACGATACGAACTCGTTAATGATCTTAATATGAATATGATTTATTTTAGTAAGATATTCTTATGATAAAAATAATTAGATAAATTATATCTAATTATTCTTCTTCCAAAATTTTTAAACTATTCGATAAGAACCATTTTTTTTTGATTGGTCGTTATAGGCTGGCGTTTGACCACCACCTCACCTGGTGGAAAGCAATGATGTGGTCGAAGATGAAGCACGCTTACGAGAACAATGAAATTGTTATATATTTATCTATTTGAATGAAATGTTGCTGTGCCCAACAGGGTCCGCTACTGTGTCTTAGCTTTAAATATAGAATGGAATCAGGCGTTACATTGTGGACATCCGTACCAAACGAATACCATAATTAGCGCAATGCTAGATATTTTTCTAAAGTATTAGTTTCGTAGCTTTAAGCCATCATTGTAACATCTCTAATGACATTCTAGTACGCAAATATGGATATGAACATGAAAACTCGCCGGCCAAGTCATTGAAGATATACCAACACTGCAGAACATCGCACAAGTCTCTGTAGTACGCTGGGCAGCCCTGCGATCTCCCCGTGGCACACAGGCGTCGAGAGCTACAATTAGGGCCGGCCAACAAGACCACGACCGACCGCCGCTAATACGCACCCAGCAACTAGTTACACACACGCCAATCTTATTAGCGTGCAACCTGTGCGAATATGTTCCCTTACCACCACGGAACATGGCCTTATAAATTGCAAACCAGAAGTTTGAGGATTCAAACATCACTATGACGCTCTACAACTTTACTTTTACTGAAAGTTTTAGCCGAAACCACTCTTAATCTGCTACCGATAAAGGTGTTGACGAATACAAGGTTAAAATTGTTTAGTCAAGTATGGGAAAATTGTTCTTTATTGTTTATTGGCTCAGCCATTCATCAATGAGTTATTACACCAAGAGCTGAGTAAAAATATTGGGTGAAAATTGATTTTTCTCAAGACGGATTGCACGAGACGTGCTTAAATCAACAGGTACTCAGTTAGCTCTCGTATGTGTTGTAGAGTTAATGAGAATTGATAGGATGGAATTCTCGTGGGTTAGAATTGCTGGAGAAAAAGCTTACTGACTAGAATGCTAGAAAATACCATTGCTAAGACATTATACTGGTAATTGAAATATACGAGTATCTCGTGGGGGATTAAGATAATCTAAGCTTTTAAAGCATTGAAGACTACAAAGTTTATATTTAAGAACTAGATCAAATACCTACAGTATCAGAACAGACAATGCCTGTGGATAATATTGTCAAAGTCTGCAGATCATGACCAAGTCTGCCAGTACCATTAGAACTATCATTTCATCCGTGATCATGATCGCTTGCAACAGTGCCGAAATATGGGAAACTCGAAACAATAAATAAATATGGTAAAGTTTTAAGTTCTAATGATACTGTTAGAGACCATGATAGCTTAAAAAATTTTAGCTTCTGCCAAGTTATATACCCTGGTACATCTGTAAGACCATGTTAGCTTAAAAACTTATAAGTTCTGTCAAGTTCATATACCCTGGTATATCTGTACGTTGGAATCACACCTCCTCAACAAAGTAGAGCACGGATGACGTGTGTGGACCACACGTGTGGCTGGCGCCGAGTACCAGGACCACACAGGCGGGAGGCGGTAGCCACCACTCTGTGGTTAACGTAGCGGAGGACAGCCGCAGGCAATGGCTCCGGTGGACTGCTGGAGTGGGTCGCTCTTAGTAAGGCAGTTAGTGATTGGGTCCCGTTCGCATGTTGAATCATTGGCTTTACGTAAGTCAACCTTAATTAGAACAGAATTAATAATCTAAGCAGTCCGAACACTTAGAACTTAAATTAGGACATTTATCTACCATGTTTATGTATTGTTTCCAGTTTCCGATATTTTGGCATTGTTGCAAACGCCATGATCACGGATAAATAATATTGTTAATGACCATGTCAGTTAAAAAATCGTTAGTATTGTAAATAATGTATAAATTGAATTGATATAAGAACAGAAGAAATAGTTAAGAAAATTGAACTAATATACACAAAGGCCATAATCACTGTTATTTTCTACCACTTCTAATCCAATGAGGAACTAAAAACATTAAGTACAAGGCTTCACTGCAAAAAAAGAACGTGTGTCCTTCCACAAGGTCTAATCTAACTTTACAAAATTTCATCAAAATCGGTAAAATAAGTGATTTAGACGTGAAAGTGTAACATACAAACAGAATGGGTTTGAATACCATTAACATATATGGTCTTACTTAGGTATGTAATATTTGGTATCCCATAAGGCATTTGGGCCAACCAGTAACAAACCGCGCGTCACGAGCAATCATCTTCACAAGATATACGGGTTTCTGACGCGATGATTGCGATTACAGTGATTATATAGCTCCGTGCGTGGTGGTACACCAGCCTATTATCCCAAGCGCGCTTTATTGAAAAATTAATTTACTTCACTTACACCGCTGACATTTTTATAGGTAATTAATAGCAAGGTAACGGGGTTCGTTTCGCTTGATGGTAATTAGTAATTACTATGCACTTGCATGTTTGCCTGGTACTAAAACTTTTAGAACGTGTATTGTAAAATAAACCTAGCATTTACCTTTGAAACTGCAAATAGCATCCTCTGCCAATAAATCAAGAGTTCCTACGAGTAATTGCTACTCGTCATAATTCTGACGGATGCAGGATTCTAAAGGGGATCATGTTAAGCAATAGTGTTAAATAGTTTGTTTAAATTTTGGTGTACAATAAAGTACATTCTATATATAAATTTAAAAAACTCAATGCACGACAGATCACTCAACCTGATATATTTTAAGTCCATCCTAAGGTTTTCAAGATCACTCAGCGATAAGGCCGTCTATAGTAACATTGTAATGTAATGTTTTAATCGATATTTTTCTTTAACTTATATTATGTTTTTAATAAAGAGTAACTATGTACTGTCTATTCCATTCACATAACACGCTGAGCGCTGAAGTTATTCGAATCATCGCACTGGTCCAGTCAAAATTTTGGCGTTGACAAAGATATTATTTATTTATTTATTTATTTATGGCACTTCAACGACGTATTCACTACAGCATTAAAAAAAAAAAAACAAAAGAATAGATTATTATACATTGTGAATAAGTCCCTTACAGAAGTGCACAGCACTGCCAGATACGATAAAAAAAAGTCAAAACAAAATTAATAGCAATCAATGGTAAGTAAATAATTACATGAAAGTTATAAAAATTACAAGAACAATTATTAAACAACAATTATATCGCCAAAGTGCACAATTATAAAATATAGAGTTATTAAGGTAACAATTATTATAAAAATATACAATTATTAAAGTAAACAATTATTAAGATATACAATAATTAAACTAAACAATTATTAAAATATAAAATTATTAAAGCTACAATGATTGAGTGAGTACTACAATTGCTTATTCTAATCAGTCCTGGGACTCAAAGTTAGTCAAAAGTATCGAACGAAACTGACGGAAAGAGTTGGAGTAGATGTCGATGCTGCTGGTGCGACTGGCGACTTTATTATAGCTTCCCATTAACCGGTTCATGGGTGCGGCTCTACCAAGGTTGGTACGAGTCGCGTTTGTAGCAAAGGTGATAGTATAGCGGCTAGACCTTAAAGCTATCTGTCGAGGTACAGCAATCCTTATTTCCGCTAAAAGGTCTGGAACATTTAGCAAACCATTCACGATTTTGTATAGCAAAATCTGGTCCGTAACGTCTCTGCGATGTTCTAGTGAGCACATTTTAAAATGATGGAGTCTCTCTTTGTATGTGGAAACCGGTGGACAGGTAGGGCATTTGTAGCGAAGATATCGGGTGAAACTTCTTTGGATGTGTTCAATTCGGTTTATGTGAACGCGGTATTTTGGGTTCCAAACTGGAGATGCATAGTCCAGTATACTTCTTACAAGGGTATTAAAGAGCACCTTTAAGGTGGAGATGGACTGGAAATTCCGACATATTCGTTTTATAAAACCGGTCATTTTAGCAGCTTTGGCAATGATCATGTCAATATGGCCAGCAAATGTGAGGTTAGAATCGAGGGAGATGCCTAAGTCACGAATCGTGTTTACCCTTTGCAAGGTAATCCCGTTAATTGAGTAAGATGTCGGCAATAGGTTCCGATTTTTGGTAAATGTCATATGGTAACACTTGTTCACATTGAGGGTCATGTGGTTTTTCAGACACCAATCATGAACTGCATCAATATCTGCCTGGAGTAATTGAGCGTCTCTGGATGATCTGATCTCTTTATAGATCTTTAAATCGTCAGCAAAAATAGAGCAATTGCTGTGTTTTATTGAGATAACTATGTCATTGACAAATATAAGAAAGAGAATTGGACCCAGATGCGATCCTTGAGGAACTCCGGATGTAGAGATATAGAGCGGCGACTCATACCCTTTTACAACAACTCTTTGTCTCCTGCCTTCTAGGTATGACTTAAACCATAGAAGTAACTGACCAAAGATGCCGAAACCCTCTAGTTTCTTTAACAGGATGTTATGGTCAACCTTGTCGAAGGCGCTGCTGAAATCAGTATAGATAGAATCGATTTGGGCGCGAGAGTCCATCAATCTAGCGATATTATTGACGTAATGTACCAAATTAGTAGTCGTAGACTTACGAACACAGAAACCATGTTGTTGAGGAACTAATTGGGAATTAATGTGTGATGTGAGTATAGGACAAAGCAGCGATTCAAAGAGTTTGGCAAAAACTGAGAGAAGTGAAATTGGGCGGTAATTATGCACGTCGTTAGACTCGCCTTTTTTAAATATAGGGACAACATTTGCCATTTTACATTGCGTCGGAAACCGTGATGTTGTAATCGAATAATTGAAAATAATTGCTAATGGTAGAGATAGGCTAGCAGCACACTTTTTGACAAAAATTGGCGGCAAACCATCTGGCCCTGGTCCTTTACATATATTAAGTCTTTTCAATGATTTCAAGACATTACGTTCTGTAAACACTATATTGCCTAATGCATGTTGGTGATATATGGGTCCTGTTTCAGTTATAACTGGATAACCAATCGACGGGGTGAAGTTAAACGAGAAATGCATAGCAAAGAGATTGCAGACTTCATCACCGGTAGTTGCTACGTTATTCCCTAAATACATCTCAGAAGGAATGTCGTTGGATTTGGACTTTTTCGCCTTGACGAAGGACCAGAATAGTTTTGGTGATGATATGATACATCTATAAACTTTTGACTGAACATATTTTGTATAAAACAAGTTATGTTTAGCGATTAACGTATTTAGTGAGTTCACGTACCAATAGTCCATTGATTTAATTATTATAATTAGATTAGATTAGATTTATTTATTTGCATCAAAAAGGATTACAATATTACTTAAAACTAGCAGATATAAAAAAGTATCAGTAAAATATAGGATCACCTGCAGCCGAACTAAGTAAACACCTGTATCTCTCTTAAAAATCACTTAAAAGTAATACTTTATACAAATAATGATAAAATTAGAATTAGGGTTTTACTTAAAATCTAAGTGACTTATAGGTTTATTGCGTGTGTGTATGAGTATGGATGTATGCATGAGTGTATGTGTGTGAATCAGTGTACGTGGGAGGGTGAATGTGCATGTGTAGTGTGTAAGAGAGTGTTTGTATTTCTGCATTGTGCCAAATAGTATCAATCATTCGAGTTAGCTATAGGAAGGAAAACTTTAAGAGTCCTGATTCTAATTTTCTAATCATTAAAATAATCAGCTTATATAACATTCCCATTGCCGGGATACAGGATCCTCGCTGTGAAAATAATTAGGTTGTAATTAGTAATCCACCACAAGGGTCCAATACGAGTTGGTCGATGTCTCATGTCTTCGGATTTTGATTCTAGAAGATGCCAGTTTCCTCACGATGTTTTACCTCAAACATGAGCAGAGGTGATGATGAAAAGTACACAAAGTTATGTGTTGCCACGGTTCGAACCCACGACCACTCGTAAGTCATGAACGTAAACCACTGGGCCAACACTACTTTTTTTACAAAATCGAAAACATATTCGTTTGTCATTCGTCCTTCGTTACCGCCAACTTATAGCTGAACCCTGGGTTTCCATCACTGCCTATATTTGTGTGCTCCTGGTGTAATGATTTCCTGACTGACAGTAAGTATTGACATCAGGGTTTCAGAGCACGTCGAGGGTACGTGCCCCAAAATTACGTGACGATGCATATTCATCGGCCTAATGTAAGTTATGGGTTATGAGGAAAACAATTTATAAATGTTTATTGTTTGTTAAACAAGTACATTTGGTAAATGCGCAGGCAAACAGTCGAATTTCATTAGTATAGGCACAGAGCATGTTTACAAACGCCATCCTACTTCGTATTTCCTATTCTAATAATATTATAAATACGAAAGATTGTGAGGATGGATGGATGCATGGATGTCATGAATCAGTGTTTGTTACTCAATCACGCCAAACTGGCTGAACGGAACTATTCGTTTGGCACAGTCTGTGCCACACAGACATAGGTTATAGTCTAGAATAGCATATAAGCTACTTATCCCGATAACATGTACAACATTTCGAGGCGAAAGAAGTCGCGGACGACAGCTAGTATTTTATAAACAGTATTTTACTTTGCAACGTTTCAAAAATAACGCAGTCTGAAACACAATTTAACCATAAATCCATGAAATCCTTTGTGGTGACAGAATTGAACATCAACACCGCTGTTTGCACAATAAAACGTTATTTAAAATATATTTAGCGAACATTAAGAGCAGTGTACAGGGAGTTACAGCAGTGCTTGGTTATAAAGGTAAGGTTTTATTCTATATATTTTTAACCTGGTTGACTGGTAGAGAATGTCTTGCTGCATTAAGTCCGCCCATGTAACACTATCTAAATATATTTAACTCAAAGGTGACTGACTGACTGACATAGTGATCTATCAACGCACAGTCCAAACCACTGGACGGATCGGGCTGAAATTTGGCATCCAGGTAGATGTTATGACGTAGGCATCCGCTAAGAAAGGATTTTGCGAAATTCCTACGGGATCGGGATTTACACGGGAAAAATTTTCCAAGCGGGCGAAGCCGCTGGCACAAGCTAGTTGTAAAGTTTAAATAAATAAATAAATAATGGATGTATATAAATTCAGTAGTAAAATAAACAAAACCCAGTTGCTGGGCAACACGATACCCCTTGGCCAGGTCAGTCTCAGTTTTTCAGGCATCTAACTACCCATAACAACATATATACAACAGTCGGGACCTGAGGCGTTGCGAGGAACGCAGGAATTTTAAGATGGTGGATCGAACTGCCAAGATAGTCACCCATCTACGTACCGAGCTCGGGAAGCGTGGCTGAACCTTCTACCCTTGCTGCTACTATTATTAGTATACAACGTGTAATTTAAAGAGTATATACATACCAAGTGCATGGCTTCTTTAGATGATAACAAACGATAATTATGGCAAGGGTTTTGTAATCCAAAGTCTACGTGTGTAGAACTTATTACAAATTCCAATACACTGATACCAGAGACTGAATTTTCAAATTAAGAACGAAAAGAATTATCGTGTTATTGGCAAGTGACGTGTAAAGTTATTGACCCTCTTAGTGCTGTGACACGTTTGTTATGATTGGTAGTCAAGAAATATATGAAACCAATAATTTGGTATCAATTCTTTGAGTCAGTTATTTTGTGCTGAAACTGTGCATAGAGACTCCATACCAGATGTTGTCTTCAGCCCTTTTGGATAGATATGGGGTTTCCGTTACACGTTGTATACTATAACATCAGACTGTTTGTTTAGTGATTTCCATGTAACTTCTGGGTAGATTTTTGACGACAAGTTAAAGTAATAATTTATTTTATTTTTAACCGACTTCAGAAAAAGGAGGAGGTTCTCAGTTCGTCTGTTACCTCATAACTCGAAAACGGCTGGACCGATTTGGAAAATTCTTTTTTTTTGTTTGAGAGGGTATATTTTCTAGTTAGTCCCATTGTCCTTGAGACCTTGAGAAATCGAGGGAACTCTTCAAATATTATAAGCACACCTATAACGATTTGGGTATTTTTCATAGTAACTTGTGCAGTTGCTCTCGAATAGAACTATTTCGTGAAGTGGAACTGATGATGAAGACCACAGATGGCTACTAGAACTACTCAATAATAAGTATTTCATTAGTTGCAATTAGATTACTTGGATATGGTTGTAAAACACTTTATGCTCGTCACAATGCATATGGTGATGAGGAGCTGATGGTGCTGTACCAGAAGTACCTACTCCTCAAAAATTAATAGCTATAGGGAAAATAAATATTTTACAAAATATGATAAGAAGGTAACATTTAGGCTTTTGTAAGTAGGTAAATTACAAACCAACCTACTAAAAAGCGAGAAAAAAAAACTTAAAAAAAACCGACTTTAATTTCGGAAGGCGGTGTCAAAAACGAATATATGTACAAAACTAGACACCGAATACCGAAATTAAAGTTATTTTTCACTTTGCAGTGTTTTTTTTATTACTTACCAAGTTTTTTTTCTTTACTATAAGTATATCAGATATAGAACATGACCTTGAATCTGAACACGCTAGTGAAACACTCCGTATACTGAGTAATTAAAACTATAAATACAAAGAGAGTCACAATACCATTTAAAAGCAAAATGACGCTTGCCAAGAATGTTAAAACAATATTGTGTCAGTGTTAATTACTTGTTTGCGGTGAACGTGCAATATTGCTCTCTACTCGAGGAAGTCATCGTATGTTTGTATGTACGTCCGTAGCTTATAGAACCAAAATGTTACTTTCTCGGTAACTTCTTCAGCTCATAGATAGCACTCTTGTACAGATGCTTCCGTATTTAAGGCGTCATTCAATAAGATCAAGAATTGTCTCGTCTGACTCCTATTTTAGATGTTTCTAGTTTAAAATAGAAGTCACAAGAGCCTTATTTCCAGGCACTATGCATTAGCTTGCTTTTATTGATAACACCGCCCATTGTATTATCCTTTCTAGTTTTCAAGTCCTTATTTGAATATGTTATGGTATACAACAAAGAGTGTCTATTAGCTAAGCTTATTCAAGACAAGGTCCGTACAGATTCTAGAATATTTTAGCGAACTTTTTTATAAACTTTTGTCCAGAACGTATGTTATGATCATACCTATGTGGTTATCATGGTTAGAAAAAAACTAAGAAAAAAAAGGCCGAAATATGTAGAAATAAAAATTATCCCACCAAAAACATCATGTAAAAATTAGCCAAGTCTCGATGGCGCTACTTGTTTCTCTATAAAAAGTAATGAAATATCTAAGCAAAGCAAGCCAATTCTAAGGTTCTTTACTGCGATTTCTTTATTAATAATATTAATAAAGAAATCGCAGTAAAGAACATATAATTTTATAGTTAGATTATATGTAACCGGCCGTTGAAATTTCTTTATGGACATTCATTTGTTTACACATCCAAGTCACATAAAATCTAACTTTGCTTTTGAATTACTTAGGAAATAAATAAGCTACAAACATGAAATTTTGTGGTTCAAGTGTGTGCTTATAGCTTACTAGATGACGATAATTTCAGCGTTCTAAATCTATCCAGGGGTCCTCAAATAGGGGCATGAAAATACGCCGAAATGGTTCCAGAAAAGGATGGTACGGCAGTGTTTGCTTCGCACTCGACTTTATCACTTACCATCAGGTGAGACGGTGGTCAAAAGCAAACCTATTATCAAAAAAAAAACATACGTATGCTTACAAGAGTAATGCGATAAAATACTAATTACCTCAGATTTAACGTAAATTCCTCATCTTTAGATGTACAAAGCAGCTTTTCTTTCAACATTTCCCACCGCAACAATATTCATAATAGAAGCATATTAATTTTAAGCTTATCATGTTTTCAATTAAATCAACATTACCTACTTAGACAGCTGCTTCTCAAGATACCCGTGAGACTGTTCTGTCTTTTCTGTAAATTGCTAACAACGTACCATTATTGGCATGATTTTAATTACTATAGCTTTAAGTAGCTTTAATTAAACACTTCCATTATCATGTTTATGGCATTTTGATATTGTTAATTGATACTCTTTTATCCCTCTTAATTTTAATAAAAACTTATCTATTATATCTTTTAGTGGCGATCATTTATACCTAATTAACACCTCTAACTATGCTTGCTCGGAAACCGCAATTAATTAAAAGGTCACCAACTCGGTACCCTTCGTAGGTAGGTTCACGTTACATTTTTAAACCATTCGCTTTTATCATTCGACTGTCATGCATTCCTGGTATGTATAGATAGAAAATGCTTCATTGTACAACAACAATTTTAACAAAACTGTTTAACAATGTACATTGTTCACCGAGAGGAGAAAGTGACCGATTACCGTCGAGGGTGTCGTTTGAAGCCCGAGCCGTAGGCGAGGGCTTTAAAACACCCGAGATCGGGAATCGCACTTTCTCTCGAGTGATACATAGTGCTTTATACTACACCTACGAGGAAAATAAAAAACTAAATCTTTACTAATTGAAATTTATATTGAAATTGTTGCAGTTAGTGAAGCTTAATGTAACACTGTTTTCACAAATGGCGCCAATGGCGTCTGCAATTTTCACATGTTCTTTTTTCAAATTGTTTATCCTGCCGCCGCAGGGTCGCACTGCCAGCCCGACACCATCCAACACACAGCTAGTGGCCAGTGTCATTTTGCGAACTTGGAGATAAAAACTCCTTGTAAAAACTTTTTGGCTTTTGATATTTAGGTTACCGGCGCATAGTCTTACCCAAAATTAAAAAAGAAAAACCACGTAAGAAATGGATTTTCATACACTTTTCTCTCCCGCTCAGATGCGTTTTCTCCCCGCATATTTGTTCGATATGCAATGACGTACTTTCTACCGTAAATTTGATAGAGTATCAAGGTACTTTCCAAGCAGGTGTAGATAGATAGATAGATAGATATACTCTTTATTGTACACCATAACAGAATTAAATAAGGACTTATAAACTACAAAGGGTGTTACAATGGGCGGTCTTATCGCTAAAAGCGATCTTTTACAGACAACCTTTAGATGGATTTGACACAGCAGGAGAAAATAAATTCGCGGGTAGTCCATGGTGTACTATTTACTTATATACAATAAATAAGTAATAACCTACATACTCAATACACATATACATATACATACATAAAATAACAAAGCTGAGATATATAAAAAATAGTAACATATTAAAGAGAGAGATAGAGATCTTTTACCATGTTTTTGAAAGAAGGAAGGGTTTGTGCTTGTCTTACTGACACGGGAAGAGTATTCCACAGTCGTACTGCTTGAGCTGTGAACGACTTACCAAAGAAATTGGTGGAGTGACTCGGTACCTCTAGCCTCAAGTTTTCCGATGACCTCAGAAATTTGGCATGTGTGTCATGGAGGAACTTAAAACGTTCTTTAAGATAAAAGGGGGTCTTAGGATTGAACAGAATACTGTAAAGCAGAGACAATATGTGTAAGTTCCGGCGAAGACGTATAGGAAGCCACTTGAGTTTCATACGAAATTCAGATACATGATCATATTTGCGCAAACCAAATATAAATCTTATGCAAAAATTTTGAAGTCGCTCAAGTTTATCAAGTTGTGCCTCTGTGAGATCAAGATAACTGACATCAGCGTAGTCTAGGATGGGATGTAAAAGAGACTGTGCTAGCGCAATTTTAGTGGCAGTTGGCAGAAAGTTACGCAACCGCCTTAGGGAACTGGCAGAAGCAAATAATTTGCGACTCACCTCTTGTAATTGGGGACCCCACGAAAGAAAAAATATTCTTATACTGCCAATCTTACTCTCCCAAACTTTTAGGTTCGAAGGCAGGCAAATCCGTCGGTCTACCTCATATCTCGTGCCATATACATATGTACATAATAAGTACCCCAGTCAGTTTATACGATGTATGCAGTTACAACTCACTTGTAAGAGAGCTAAATTATTTGTTTACCTCTTCAGTCGGAATTATAACCTCGTTTCAACACATTACACGGTGTTTGGACGTTTCTTAAGATTTATTATTATTTTCCCCGAATCAGCAGATATGTAAAGTAAAACAACACTTGCGCATTTTATTGCTAGCACGTTTTTATATTGCAGTAAAGGAAGTCACGGAACTTTAGGGCTGTTCGAATAGGCAAGAAAAAATGAGTTTCTCTCACGGGATTTTTTATATTTATAAATGAAACAGTATGTTGACTAACAGAGGGCGCTCCCGTTAACCCGCAATAGTATAAGCACATCAATTAGATTGCCGCACACGCGGCCCGTCATTCATAAATAAATCGCGACGTTGCCGTCCTTCAAGTACGCGTGTATAGAGTGTTTCTTTAACGTATCAATTTAACATTTTTAGTGAATATTTTAATATAAAAAAAAATATAAAAACATTTTGTTTTCGAATGGTAATATTTTTTTAGCATGTATGGATGCTATACTATTGCGGGTTAACGAGAACGCCCTCTGTTTGTTAACATACTGTATATATATATATACTAGATACCGCCCGCGACTACGTCCGCGTGGAAAAAAAATCCCCCGATTTTGAAACATTCTTCATTAGTGCTTCGCTTCTATTAGTCTTAGCGTGATGATATATAGCCTATAGCCTTCCTCGATATTTATCGAGCTATTATTATTATTATTATTATTATTATTTGGGCTATCTAACACTGAAAGAATTTTTAAATCAGAACCGTAGTTCCTGAGATTAGCGCGTTCAAGCAAACAAACAAACAAACTCTTCAGCTTTATAATATTAGTATAGATATATATATATATATTTTATATATCTCTTTCTTTCGTCCTGTAAGCCTTTTAAGTAGCTTCACTGCAGAGACAGAATCTGACTAACGAATATATTTTATAGAGTTAAGTCTGAAACTAAACGCATGGCTAGACCTTTTAATCATATAGGTACAGGCTATAATGTTCCCACTGCTGGGATTAGGCCTCTTCTCTACGAGAGGCCTGTAGCCCCCACGCAAGCCCAGTGTGGGTTCCTGGATATCGCATGTCTTCAGATTTTTGATCCTAGTACCTACATGCCGGTTACCTCCCGATGTTTCCCTCAACGTTTATAAAGCAGTGGCTATAATATACATCCTTACTAATATTATAAATACGAAAGTAACTCTGTCTGTCTGTGTGTTACGCAATCACGCCTAAACTACTGAACTGACTTAAATGAAATTTGGTACGGACATAATCTAGAGCCTGAGAAAGGACATAGGGTACTTTTTAATGCGAAAAAAGGGCTATTGGGGGTTGAAATAGGGGATGAAAGTTTGTATGGAAATTGCGTCATTTTTAAAGCTAGAAGCTTGAAACTTATTTTTTAGACTTTTGATTAGATATTAATAAAGACGACATTCAAATTATGTATGAGTTTTGTTTTCAAAATCATAAGCCTAAAAAATTAAAAATGCCGCCGAAAGTCACTATTCCGCGTGAACTAAGTCGCGGGCACAGCTAGTAAATCTATAAGCGTCAATAGCCTAATGGATAAGGTGTCGGATTTGTGATCGAGAGGTCACGAGTTCGAAACCCACCCATTACACTATTGACGTGAACCCACTCCAGACACAAGCATATTTAGCTTAGTTGGAGGGGTTAACAAGATTGCTAGTAATGTGAATTCTACCCACATTGCTAGTTATCTTAATAAAGTAAAAAATATAAATGTAATGTGCCTGGTTTCGAACCAACGACCTAACGTTAGTCGATCTCGCAACCACTGGGCTACCACTGCTCTACCTAAAAAAATAAAAAAATTGTATTTTCAAAATATATAATACTAGCGACCCGCCCCGGCTTCGCACGGGTGCAATGTTTATATTAAATATAGGCAGCGTTCGCGAGAATCGTTAACGTACGGCAGTTTTTTTCGACGCCTTACTACACAATTTTCACTACCACGAAAAATCCTATCTATTTTCCGGGATAAAATATAGCCTATACGGATTCGGAAGAATCCCTCTAAGACTCTAAGTAATGGTAAAAGAAATTTTGAAATCGGTCCAGTAGTTTTTGAGCCTATTCAATACAAACATACAAAAATACAAAGGATCTTTATAATATTATATTAATATTATAAATTATAAATAATAAGTATAGATGTGCTTCGATTGTTATGAACAAAAATACGTCGCGACAAAATAATGATCAATGGGTGTAAAGTTTTTATTGCAAACAAACGTGATAAAAAACCATGTCAATCATAAAGAAACTTGGACAGCCATATCCTTTTGGAAGTCGTGTCCCGAGCAAATATCCGCGGAAACTGTTGTTAGTCGCCATAACCGACAACTATGTGGGAATGTCGTGACTGCTGGCTATAGCCGACGCACTACGGACCTTACACACGCACGCCAAAGAAAAGGTAACCAAAACTCACGTGTCACTCATCAATTAAAATCAAATTAACAATTTGCCTGTCAAAGCCAATTTTCATTTTAGAAACTAGGATAGCATAGACCTCTAAGCCAAATGATTTTAAACTTAGAGCAGAAAAATTAAGATGCAAATTCTATCGTGCGTGAGTCAGTGTTATAAAGATGAGTGGCTACGCGAACAAATTGTGTTGGACACTGGCCGCCTATGCCTTATTGTTGTTTAATGGCTCGGCCCGCCCCGCCGTGCCTTCACCATCCATCATCCACCTTAGAATCCACTTTTGACGTTTTTTCTTAAACTTGTTCAAATAAAAACGAGTTGAATTCCCCGCGGCGTTCACTGACATTCCTTAGAAAGTTAAAACAACATATAAATTAATAAGCGATCGTAAGGGTTAATGTTGCTGGTTTAGTTAGGATAGCCTTCATTCAATGCCGATTAAAATACGATTAACCGTTTATCAATTGTTAAAGGGTTATATTTTAAGGACTTCGTGGTAGAAGAACTATTAGCTTACAAACGATTCTTAACTCCGAAGAGTTATTATACAATTCGTTTATAACAACGCGTATCGTTTCCACTACGAGTATGCGTATGACTCTCGTTCATATTATGTATACGACATCAGCATTTTTACTATACTGTGGCCTAAAACGTTACTACTTATACGATAAGAATTTTAAAATGAGTTACCAATTTCGTCATCCCTCATTGAACCCAGTATAAAGGTAAGCTATTAAATATTCCACCCAGGGCAAGTGTCCCATAAACTCGCTATCGGCAGTACAATCGCTAGCAGATCGACCCATCTGCCGTCGATACCACGTACTACATACATCTACCTACGTCATGGGCCCCTAGTAATATTTTACAGAGTCATTAATAGCAACCTATGTAAATTCGTGTCACCCTAATGAGACGTATGGGGCATTCAGTTGGGGTTTGATGGGGTATCTAAATGAGTGAATACATTAAGTGTTGATAAGTAAGTGACAGAATGTTATGGGTAAATATTTAAAAATGTGTTAAGTAGGTTTTAATTTAACTTACAAACTACGGTCAACTTCCATTGTAACCCAGTGCTAAACCCAGCAGCTGTGTAACACTATGGAGTACTGCTCCTATCTCTAGGGCGAATCTGCCAAATATCAACTTGATGAATTTGAATGTATTGAGAAATGGGCCAAGAGGCTCATTGGCAACGAGAAACTATTCGAGCTCCAGAGCCTTGAACATCGGCGACGTATTGCAAACCTAACGGTTTTCTATCGGTTCCATTCCGGGAGTGTAAGATGTAATTCCACCAAGCCCGTTCCATCATTGGACTACAAAAAATATTGTATTTAATAACCAGCCAACATGATTTTAGTTGTGTCACTTTACATCGAATTGTAACCCGTGAAAACGTAATTGACTGTACATTTATATATTTGTTAAGTTTATATAGGTAATTAGGCTAAGATAAAAGGTATAATTGTTTGTTTTTCAAATAAATAAATATATCATCGGACTACAAGACGAACGGTTATCTATTATTATTTTGGTTCGAACTCCTTTCACTAGAACTGATTATTCTATACTGAAATGTAATTAATAAATACGACAGCTTCACTCAAGCTAAGTCGTTTCGATTTTTAAATCTATACTATAATGCCATAAAAGTACACTTGAAGAGACATTATTCTATTACGGCCTAAAAATTGGTAGAAGAGACAGGTACCGTACATAGGCCTAGTGAAAATAATAAAAACAATAGAACAGCGCATATGTTCGAGATTAGCTGACGAGCAGGGGTTTGGAACAGCTAACACAGACTGTGCACATAGGTACTCCTGAAACATCCCACAAAATATAAAAAGCCTAAGATTTCTTATCAATTTAAATATTTAACAAAATTCACAAGATTATATAAAGTTTCTGCTTACGGTTTCGCTTCCTTGACAAGATTTTTTCCCCAAAAAATAATAGCCTATGTCACTCAGGAATAATGTAGCCTTCTATTCCTAATAGAATGTTCCAAATTGGTTCAGTAGATCCAAAGATTACTTCTTACGAACTTACAAAAAATGTACCTAACGCTTTGTAATATTGCTAGTATTCCTGATATTTTTACTTAATTTTTTGTTCATTGCTCTAATTGCGAAGGACACGTTCAACTGTGAGTGTACTATGCTGTTCAAAGTCTTCATATATGCAAATTGCATTGAGTTGATCTTCTCTTTAATCGACGGCATAAAACGTCGGCGCCATTTGGTAGCTCCACCTGTCACGATGAACCGTAAATTGATAGGAGCAAATTTTTGCCGTTTGTGCTTTTATTCGAATTAGGCAATCAATCGTTTTGAAAAGGTGATAAAGTATAATTTTGCATTATGGTTCCTCGTGTTTAAGAAGACAGTGTATCTAGAAATTAGCTAGAAAAAGAGTAGACCAACTAGAACAAACTAGAAGCACATGGTAGTGTCGTATGGCTTTCTCTATCTTACAGTGAAAGTTTCATAAAAATCAGTTCAGTCCCTTCCAGAGATAAGCCCGGACACACCAAAAGAGAAATCGACGAAAAAAAGTTGTTATGTTTTAGTATCGTGTAAAAAATAACTATAAGATCAGTACTTAAGAAAACCGTTCTTTTGAAATCACACTTCAATTTCTAATTTTCTAATTCCAAAAGTTTCCACTTTAGGCAGCATTGGCAGTGGTCAAGCAACACAAGGAAAAAGTCCAGGTATAGCCAAATGAAAGGAGGACTTTATCAAGAACCATCTTAATTTGAAGTACCTACGACAGCGTAGGTTTCCGGTTTCCTTACATATTATTAAACAAATTCTCCCACCGCGTCTGTCTGTATGTATGTTCGCGATAAAAACAAAAACTACAAAAAGATTTTCATGCAGTTTTGACTAATGGTTAGAGTAATTTATGAGGAAGGTTTTAGTGTATAATTTATTAAGGTTTTGTGTGAATTAGCAGAATGAGACCGTGCGAAGCCGGGCCGTGTCGCTAGGTCTTCATAAGCGAAGAATTTCCTACTAGGTCGCTCGTTGTAAGAAACGTCACAATAAAAAACTAAACGTTCAAAAGCACGCTAACTAACGAGATCCCAGCAAAGTTTTATTGTTGCTGTATAGCACCCATAAAAATGGCGCCTGTCGAGCTTTTATTGATCCGTGAATGGTCGACGAATGGCCTCAGACCTCTGTTACGACCAATTTAACCGATATCAATTAGCGATGTTTGATATATTTGAAAGGTAATAAATTAGTTTTCAATTTGCGTGGAATCCTTCTTGTTTGTTATTGACACCTGAGGGACTAGGAGATTATGACTGAAAAGAGAATTAAGAATTCCAGTATTTCGCAAATGAATTGGTGACGGTGTAAATCACACTTAATTTAAAGGGGCCGGGGTGGATTTCGATGGATGTTGGAATGTTAAACAATTACTGTCCAAGGGCTTCCACTACTGGCTTTAGTTGTTTTTGTAATGAAATAAGTTACATATTTACACGGTTCAAAGTAACAAGATATGTTTTATTTGTGTGTCATTAATCGCGCTGCACTCACGCACGTTGTATGATTGACGCTCGCCGCCGCCCGCGCAACGTTTTACATATAAATTACCAATTACAGACCCCTCACAGATTTCACAGAGTAGCAGAGGTGGCATTTTTACGATATTTATAATGTGTATTTATTTATACATGTTTATTTTAGAAATACCTATTAAATTAGATTTTTTGTAGGTGGAGATAATGATGGCCGGATTTTAAATCGACGTGGACTGCATTGATTTGTATATTTTATCGATAAACTAGCATCGATTGCCTAATTAGGCTCACACGCTCTATAGGAATGCAGTGACCAATCAGAAGAGTATTCAAAATATGTCATATAGACGGTTATACACTAGGTATATCACTTTTAGTACCCATAACTACAGCAGAATTCTGCAGTTTAAATTAATATGTGTGGTACTAATTTCTTAGATCGCATTATCTGCTGGCAACACACACATTCTAAATAAAAATTGATATATGTACCTTCTCGTACCATAAACCTACAGTAATCTATAAATGGTAAATCCGCCTTCATAATAACGGTAGCCACTTCTAATAATGAGTAATGAGCTAAAAAGAATGCAGGATAACAACTGACGGGAAATTGATGGGAAGCATACCACCGCACCGCTTCTGACCGCCTGGTTACAAAGTGCATTAAATAGACACCGCTCATTATATTTCATGATTGATTTTGTGGCAAAACCAATACAGTAGTCGCTACCGGTATGATTAGTAATTAAAATACGTCTAATAACTACGATGGGCAAACAAGATGCTCACGACCAAACAGTCCGTTTTAATGAGTTGACATTGATAAATGACTACCGAATTGTGAATTAGCATAAGATTCGAATAAGTTTTTAGTATCAAGATTCATTCATATCGGAATTTACAAAATGATTCGCAAAGCTGTTAGAATTTATATAGTTTATTATAATCTGTGAGGACACGACTTCAGAGTTGGAAAGATAAATTGCATGACGCTTAACTAAAGAAACTAAACTGCTCGAGACTACGTAATGTAAGGAGGAGGAGGTATCATTTAATGTTCTAAACAACAGCAAATTTTTCAATCAGATACCAGGCAATCATAGGATACCAGGTATGGTGAGTAGGCAAGTCGGCCCACCCGCCGCGCGGCCGCAGGCACGCACGCGTTCTGGCCAAATTGCCCAACTGATGCAAAATACACCTTGAGGTTACAAGGTCTCTAACGGTTCCTTTCATGATAGAAACTCTTATCTCATGCACTTCCTGAGCCTCATCGAAATGTTGCTAACAGTTGGCACTCGATTATATTTGTTATCTTCACATTGGTTATACGGAGATTGTTCTGTGAATTTAAACATAACGATAACTTTATATCCACGTGCGTCTAAAATGATTGTGAGAACATTACGCACGCAAGAATGTCACACCGCCACATAGTACCAGTTCCCATATTCCAGCGACAATTTCCTGGAACATTTAGCATTACACTTACAATATCGTATTGCTTTCCTATCACGTTCAAAGATGACTTTATTTTGATATTGCACGCTTGTACTTTATCACCCATTGTCTTTTTTATTCACACTCCTACGTGACTCAATGTCAGCGCCTGAAGTTTGTACATATTTCACTAATACATATTACATTGTCATTCGGAAAGGTGTACGAACTGTGAAAGTGCGTTTTGAATGGGTATCACTCCAACCTGATATGCCTGTGCCCACGTCATCATGACAGCTGACAGCTACGGACATGGAGCAAACTTGAAACATATTTTGAATCGGTAGACTCTAGTTATTGATAATCTTAGTTAGTCATACCTGGCCAAGCAATGCCAAGACTTCTTTCAATTTAGACTTGTGTGACAAGATATATTATTATCTAGGACCTATTTCTGAGAAGAACTTGGTTCTTTGTGGCATAACAAAATATTATAGCGGAGCGTGGAAAATGTCCGCTTCAAACATACTTCCCCGATTCAATTTTATAAAATAAACAGAGAAGTGTCACGGAACAGGCCATAACGATTCTGTTTTACTGAGCTAGCGTGTTCCGCTCGAATAATGTACAGCAGATAGGGCGCTTTTTGTTTTGCTAAACGGGCAAAGTTGTTGCGTGTCTTCTACAGTCCTGTGGTCGGGATATTTTTATCCTTACTACTTGCTTCATGTGTCAGTACCGAATCGATAGAGTAACCTTGGGAGCGATAAGGTTATCGTGACAAAAACCAATATATCACTGAAACATACACACATAACACCAATTTAGCAATTTTCTTCAATTTATATGTCGTCGAACCTACAGTTTCTACCTTACCTAAGAGACTGATAAATACCTATTATTCTAACATCAGTTGGAATAATTAAGCATTCGTGTTGGACATTGTTTGAATTAATGTGACATCGAATAAATATTAAGAAACGCGTCACTGCTTATTTCGAAAATATTATTATCACAGAACACACAATAATTAGGAAACGAACTCCCAGGAGAGACATATTTAGTCAATCCATTTCCTAGTGTAACCAGGAACATATGAGAATGTTTTTTCGAATAGTTTTTCAGTGTAGCATCAATTAGGAAACGTTCTGTGAGATCCGCCTCGACGTTAGCGCTCCGTTGGCGGCAATTAGAGGTGTATGGCGCCCGCGGGACACAGCCGGATGCCCGGAATGTCTGAACTCCTGGCGCGGTATGCGAGCCTGGTAATTATTCTCTAGCGATGCACGGTCTATTGCTCCTGGTGACTAATTAAAAACAATTTCTGTGATTTATTTATTAGTGGTCCGTTATTTATGAGTCACTACGAAATGGAGCATAGAGTTATGATCATATTTCATTACAAGTTTAGAAAAATAAATTGCATGTTAAGCTGTGAGCGTAGTGAACTCGGTTGAATTCTTTCTGATGGTGAGATGTTTTTAATTCAAAATATTCATGGCCAATATTTTTTTTAAGGCATCTTACTTCCTACCTTACGGCACTGTGCTTAAATATTGGCGTCACACAGACGCTAAAAATACAATAAAAAGTAATTGGTAAAATGATGCGAACGATCCTTTTGTTTTTTTTTTATTGATAATATTTCGCGTTTGACCACAATCTCACCTGATGGTAAGTGATGATCCTGTTCTAAGTATTCCATCACGGATTGCTATGTAAGCAAATACATCGTTGCAAGTAATTACGGATTTTCCTATCCAAGTAAATCAAGGATGATAAATCTGAGAACGCACGCTATCAAGTAACAAGATAGTGTCCCATACAATTAAACATGAAAATTATAAGAACGCACGATACTTCATGTAGTAACAACTAGTGATGAGCCACGCTATCTATCGATAAATCGGGGACGCGCAGCGGGTGCCAGCTTATCAACTCGACATCTGGCGCCTAAATTCTTACATGCAACGCACACCGTAAATAAAGCAAGAATCGCCACTGACAGACAGACAAACCAACGGAACAATATACGAAAGCTATGCTACGAGTAGTATGGGTAAGGCAAAGCCAATTTATAATCAATAAACGTTTTATAATAAATCACAGGTAAAAAATCCTTCGATAAATCAAAGAAACTGTCTTAACCAATTTGAATGAGCATGGAGTCTAGTCCTATGTTGTATACGGTTGAATATTAATTATACAAAAATAGATGATAAAAAAGCATAAACGATGTTGACAACATCTTCGAATAAGATTAAAACGGCATTAATTACCATTACAAATTTACACTATATTTACAAATTGTAATGAAAACGCTTAAAATTTTGCAAACACTCGGCAAGATCTACAAACTCCTAACGTTAACAAATCTTTATCTTATCAGTTATCATAATCACATATTAAATAGAATGTTGAAACGACAGGTAGAATTTAAAATACAAACCTGCACTTTCCTGCAGCTACTAAATATGGACTTTAAGATCATCGCTACAAGACACAAAATGAGTTTGACATAGAACTAATAAATTTGAGGGGTATCATGACACGTGTCCGTTTCGCTGGAAGCTGTCAGAGCAGAGTAATATATCTGTGTATGTGCTGCCGAGCTGCCTCCATCAATGATGACGTGAGAGAGGTGCCGGAATACTTCCGAGCACCTATATTGAGCTGGTACTGGCGTCGTAATGCGAGAGGTCACTCAAAATACAAAGGAGTCATTTACCCGTGGTTCAGTTTTTTTTTTATTCGACAACAGGTTCGCGTTTGACCACCATCTCACCCGATGGTAAGTGATGATGTGGTCGAAAATAGAGCACGCTTACCTAAAAGTATTCACTCTTGACTGAAATTAGATTAGATTCTTAGATTATAGCTATCGGGAAACACAGACTCCGGCAGGGAATTCCACTTCCTTAGCCGTATGAACAATGAAAGTATTCCCAAAACGTTTAGTGCGTATGGGTGGGATATCCACCATGTAATTATGGCGCATCACCGTGTGTCTCGTAGTCCGATGATGGAATGGGCTTGGCGGAATTAGATTGTGCAATTCCATCGCACACTCCCCGAAATGTAACCGATAGAAAACCGATAGACTTGCAACTTGTCGTCGATGTTCAAGGCTCTGGAGCTTTGAGTCGACCAGTGCATCGTTGCCAATGAATCTCTTGGCCCGCTTCTCGATAGACTCAAGTGCGTCCAGTTGGTATTTAGCAGATCCATCCCAAAGATGAGAGCAGTACTCCATACACGACCGAACCTGGGCTTGATTCAGATTGTGCAGCTGTTCCGGTATGAAGTACTGTCTCACCTTGGCTAGGATTCCCAACTTTTTTGATGCTAGTTGAGTCTTAGCTTCGATAAACGAACCAAATTGAGGGTGGAAGTTAGTGTCACCCCAAAAAGCTCAATATGATCGGTTATCGGCACGGTTACATCACGGAAAGTAGGAGCCGGTTGGAATTGGCTCCTTTTTGCGGAGAAAACAAAACTTGACCAAGTTGGCATCGCCCCATTCGGAGGCAGCCTTCAAGGACAAGTTTAAGCACCCAACCATGTCTTCACATAGAGACTGGATCTATGACCCACCAGCACGTGCGGTGGACACATATCTCTCAGCAACTGTGCTCTCGTCTGCATATCCAGTTGCGTTGAAGGGGAAAACGGGACCACGGGTAAAAAAAATTACTCGTGGTCCGTTTTCCCCCTTGGAGACACTTCTTCATGATTCTGTACTCCTGTCATTTTCTGAGTATTTATCATCCTAATTTCAGATCTGGAAACGCTACGACATGATCATGTTATCATGATAGTTGAAAGTTTGAGAGATTTATCGTTTTTTTTTGTTTATTAATTAATCAAATGTTTGACAGTTAAGAACAGTTAGTATGGGAAAATAAGAGTGTTTGAGATATTTTTTTCTTTACGATCTACTCTCATACCTACCAATTATACACAAAAATCAAACCTATTGTTGTTAGAAATGAGACTTTGGTCACAACAGAACTGAGTCAAAGTTCGATACGATTATCTTATTTGCATATACTAGGGCCATACAATCCTTGTGTTATTGCAAATTTAACGTCCAAGCGTCGCAGTTATTATATAGGAGTCACATAGGTAATATTTTATGTATTTAATTAGGTACTCGTAATTATGTGGATCAATGGCGCACATACTAAGCTAATATATTGAGTCCGTGTGCTTGCTTTCACTTCATTTATTATGATTTCCTGGTACCAAGTGTTATTTGTCACGCCTTGCTTTATAATTGGTGCATATTATTATGCCAGATTTTTTTTAAATTAAACACATAGTATATAGAAGATATTTTATTGTTCATCGTCTTTATAAAGAATATTATATTAAAAAGTTTTATAAGTGAACCTAACATTCTGTATCCAATTCATAACACATTTCACATATTCATAAAATTATAAAAAAATGACTAAAAAAGTACTTTTTTTAGAACTCTCAATACTTTACACACGTGTACAGAACCGGACTTGATAACTGAATCTATGTTTTTAAATAATAATCTTAGATTAAATTATTCAGCACATTTATCCATTGCCACCCAGAACCAAATTCCATTTAACAAAAAAATTGTGAACTAAAAAAGCGGCCATTAATTTATCAAAAGTTTAATTGTGAAATATGCACCAATAAATCGTTGTCGTTGGTACGAACGACAGGCATAGCCGGGATTCCAACTGAGTATGTATTTTTTGTCCCTCTCTCATCGCCTATAAACACGACTCGGTTAATTAAAACGGTATATTAGCATAAACAAATAAAATGCCCCATTACGAATTCAATTTACAATCTTTGAAATCGGTTAAATTAGTCGCAGTAAATAATATCTCGGATACAGTTTCGATAATAACTTTGTGGCACAGGGCACGAGCTTCGAGCGGAGCGGATATATCTATAGCGCACAACGCATCTTTAAACCAGTCTCTGACTAGGCTCATTAGTTTTTTTTTCAGGCAATTACTTTCAATTTTGAAGAGATTATGGCTTTTAAAGAAGGAAGAGATTTTATAATAACAGGGGTCAAGCTTAAGAAATTCTAGCCGAAGTCGGTCATATCATACCGTTTTTGTACAAAGGCACTCACAAGTCACAATACAGGAGGTAGAACGGGACAATGTTTTCATTTATAAAAAAATCGAGATTCCACCGCGGCTCGTAATTCGTAAAGAACATTCGTATTTGTACATCTTTGACAATCAATACGGGTTATTCAAATGCTAGAAACTCTGACACCAATTTTGCTAACGGGTATCGTATTACCCAGCTACTGGGTTATGAAAGTCAGATACAACTGGTTAAAAACACAAACCACGAAATAGTTGAAAAAAGTTAAGTAGATAATAATAAATAATAATAATAATAATAAAAACTTTATTCACTAAAAAGGTGTTTTAGTACAATCGGGAAAATACAATTAACTTATGTCCTAATTATCATTTTATATTTTCACTACATTTATACAGGTGTCATACTGATTTCCTAGCTAAGCTTGTTAAAAGCCTGTGGTAAGGATAAGCAGTTGCCACCCCCTAGCAAGTTTCGTAAAGTTAAGCAGATGACAATAAGTCTCAATTTTATGAAATTACTACTGTAACACTGTTCATTGGTTTTGTATCATGTATATTGTTGGCGATCTACAACCTGTTTGATAGAATTTTACCTTCTTTGTTTTATTTTTTCGTATAAAATATTTTTATTTTCATCTCAGTTAGATTAAAATAAAAATATTTTAACCCGGCAAAATTTGCACCGCTATATACAACGTGTAATTTAAAGGGTATATACATACCGAGTGCACGGCTTCTTTGGATGATAACAAACGATATGGCAATGGTTTTCTAATCCTATGTGTACATGTGTGGAGCATATTAGAAATTTCAATACATTGATACCAGAGACCGAATTTTTCAAATTAAGAAGAACGAAGAGAATTATCGTTTTATTGGCAAGTGACGTGGAGAGTGATGACCCTCATAGTGCTGTGACACGTTTGTTATTACTGGTATCCAAGAAACATATCGACGGTTGAAAGGCTAATTGATCTAAGCGACATTTTGTAAAACTTGCAGGAGGACGGATCAAAGTTATTTATTTTGAAAAAAAATTCATAAAAAAACAACCATTTGATAGACTTTTATTTATTTAATACAGTATATCTCTAATTAAGTAAGGAAGTTGTTTAAATTATTACTGTTGAAAATTGTGTATTATTTTAGAAAATTTATGTTGGTTAGCCCAAAATGCATCAAATTTAGTTATTTTTTGAGAAAGGCAAAATGGTTCAAATGCCTACCGTAAATAAAATAGCTGAAAGTAAACTAGCTCAAGTTTTAACCTAGAATAAAATAAAACGAGAGAAAATGAATTTAGCGCCATGTCAACTGACAGTTGAATATACCCAATGAGCATAAGCAACATGATGGTGTTGCACCAGAGTGAAGTAGTTTGATGCAGATGCCCATTAGAGGGACTGCAGGATGAAACAAAATGAACCCTTACTAGATTATAGTAGATATTGATGCTTAGGCTATCATAATTCAAAACATTTTTGTGGAGAGGTATCATTCAAGATGTTGATGCAATATGTTTTGGAACAAGGTATTAGATAAGGTGGTATATCATCCTAAGCCTAGGTAGTAGTATCACCAATTACGGAAGCCAGAGAGGCGGAGCTGTACAAGGAGTACAGAGCAGCGAAGACCGTCCTCAAAGAAGAAATCCGGCGGGCCAAAGATCTGGCCGGCAAGGAGATGTTGGGGACTCTTAATCGGGACCCGTGAGAACGTCCATAGAAAATGGTGCGGGACAAACTCCGCACCTGGTCTCCCCCACTGACACAGTCTCCGGCCCCAATTAGTAGAGGACGTGGTGAGCACTCTGTTCCCCTCGCGAGGTGGGCATACTCTCCCGACCATGGCTCCACCACTTGCGGTGCCCAACGCGGGCCACAGTGACGACAACGCTCCAGAAGTGACCGAAGTAGACCTGAGAGTGGCGGTACGCGGACTTAATGCCAAAAATACCGCCCCGGGACCCGACGGCTTCACTGGCAAAGCCTGGGTCCTGGCCTTGGAGCCTCTCGAGCCTCAACTGTTAGGGTTCTTTAACGCATGTTTGGAGAGGGACCAGTTCCCGCTTCGTTGGAAGACGGGAAAACTGGTCCTAATCAAGAAACCGGGGCGCCCGGGGTGCCATATCGGCCTATTGTGCTGCTCGACGAAGTGGGCGAAATCTTTGAAACAGTTATTGCAAACCGCCTCGTTGGCCGGATCTTGCAGATAGCTAAATTGGTTTCCGCAAGGGGCGCTCGACGGTGGATGCAATCATGCGTGTGAGGGCTCTCTCGACAGACACCGCCAAGATGACCCCGCCCCGGGATTGCCCCGGGGCGGGGTCATCTCTCTCGACATGGCCAATGCCTTTAACACCCTGCCCTGGAGTTGCATACGGGAGGTATCATCCGATGCCAACCTACCTCTGTCGTGTGGTTGAAGCCTACCTGACGGACAGGGCCGTCATCTACTCTGGTCACTAAGGAGAGTGGAACCGACGCGAGATGTCATGCGGTGTCCCACAGGGATCGATTCTGGGGCCACCCTTGTGGAACATCAGTTACGAATGGGTGTTGCGCGCCAACCTTTCTACAGGCATCAGCGTAGTCTGCTACAATGACGACACGCTGGTCTTGGCGCATAGAAGGTCGCACCAGGCGGCGGCCGAAGTGGCAATGCGAAGGGTTGCGACGGTCGTAGAAAGGATCTGACAACTTGGACTCGAGGTGGCTCTGCACAAGTCCGAGGCCATGTGTTTTCATGGCCGTCGGAACGCGCCACCTTCGGGTTCCCAAATAACGGTGGGAGGGGTTCGCATCGGCGTCGAGACGACGATGAAGTACCTGGGACTTGTCCTCGACAGCCGGTGGAACTTCGTCGAACACTTCTGACGTTTGGCTCCAAGACTGGACCGGGCGGGGGCTGCACTCAAGCGGCTCTTACCCAATCTAGGGATGCCAAAGGCCTCCTGCCGAAGGCTATATGCAGGGATTGTGCGGTCCATGGCCCTCTATGGGGCCCCTCTGTGTTCGCCAAATCTGCTGCGGCGATCAGCTCACCAGCTGGTCGCGTCTCAGAGGGTCATGGCTATCCGGATGATCCGGGGATACAGCACGATCTCTGGGGAGACGATGAACCTCCTTGCCGGATTGCTGCCGTGGGATCTGGAGGCGGTTGCCCCCGCGCACGTGCATGATTGGCGCGTAGATGTACTAAGCTGGGGTGAAACTCCGCTACCGCGGCAAGTCGCGGCTCAGCGGCACGCCGCAAACGCAGCTATAAGTCCCCTTCCACCTGACGCAGGTGCTGACCGGACATGGCTGTTTCGGGAGATACTTGTTTTGGATACAGCGGGAGGACACGCCCAGGTGTCGTCATTGTGAGGACCACCTGGAAGACACGATGGAGCATACGGACGAGGTGTGCCCTGCTTGGGCGGAGCACCGTCGTGTCCTCGTATAGGCGGTCGGCGGCGGAGACCTCTCGCGCCCTGCTCTGGTTCAGACCATGGTGCTGAGCGAGAGGGAATGGGATGCAGTCGCCTCCTTCTGCGAAGCAGTCATGCTAGCGAAGGAGGAGGCCGAACGCGCGAGGGAGAGGCAACCCTCTTCCTTCTCGCCCCAGCCGCCGTGGGAGACGCCCCGGACGTCGTGGATCGCGAGCCGATTTCCGCCCACCGCAGGCGCGGGCCTGCGGACGGCGAGCAGGGTCGCTCACCGTCCGGTAAGGACCAGGCTCGGGTCGGTGGCACGTCGTGTTCAAAGAGCTGTCAACGCCAGTGACGGGGCCTCATAGGGCCATTGCCTGCCGTGGTTTGCGGGAAGTTCTATCCAGATACCGCGGCCCCGGAACTTTAGGGCAGCCGAAGGAACAGGTGGGTTTTTAGTCAGTAGAAGTCTGACACAGCCTTCCGCTTAACCCAGAGCGGAAGAAGTCATTCGATGATTTTCACACCCAGAAAAAAATGGTAGTAGTATCACCACGGAATACATTGTACTTTAGTATCACTTTCCAAATAAAACAACAAATAAATTGTTATTAGTTAGTAATACTCTAAATAGCCGAAGTGATATTACTGATTATCCTTAATAGACGCTTAATGGATCAAGAGACATAATTAATGAATATAACTTATTGCAAAATGGTTCACGTAACACGGTTTTTTAATGTAGTTGTATGCAAAATGGGCCAAACGACATAGCTTATTTTTTTGGTTTATTGCAAAATAGGCCAAACGACAAAATCACAATCATGGCGAAAAAGCCAAATGCCTTAATCGACACACGTTATAAAATTTTGAAAAGTTAAAATAGCTTAAGTCATCGAGTCCTCAAATATGTCTAATTTTGTGTCGTATAGATCAATGAGCTTAGAAATGAGGCCTGTTTTGCAGTGGGTGCTAAGCGCCAAAAAAGTAGTCAAAAAAATTTGAAACCTAACTCAAACGATGGAGAAAAATTTGCTGATTCCGAATATGTATATAACTCAATATCGCAAAAAATGTCGCTTAGATCAATTAGCCTTTCAACCGTCGATATGAAACCAATAATTTGGGGTCAATTCTGTGAGTCACTTATTTTGAGCTGAAAATTTGCATAGAGACTCCATACCAGATGTTGTCTTCAGTCCTTTTGGATAGATATGGGGTTTCCGTTACACGTTGTATATATATATATTCGATATTTTCTCAATTTTTAAACCTTTCCTCTATGAGATTGTTTCCTACACGACACAAAAATAATTATTGAAATCGGCCCAGTCGTTCTCTAGTTACAGCGAGACTACCGAACAGAAATAGATTTTTATTATTTATTAGATTGTTCTGTTTAGTCTAGATGTTTCTATTTTTCACTACGTTGTTTTGACCAGTTTTTTCGAGCAATTCATGCTAGCTTCTAGTCATCTAGTGTGTCAAAAGAATATAAAGTGGAAAGTTTAATTACGTTTTACTTCACAACAACCTTCTATCTCTCAGCCTCATCCTCAACAATTGCTGGGTTTCGTATTATTTGTAATTATTATTGTAGGGTGGATTTATAAAATACCTTGCAAAATGCTCCAATCCTCTCATGTCCCTAAACCTACCCACATGCAGTACTATACGACCGCGCGAAGTCGGTCGTTCAGTTCAAGAAGGAACGCATTACTGTAACCACGCGCATTCTGTTATTCTCTTATGCGCATTGCCGCGAGCCGCTAACAACCTAATATGAACTGCCTTCTATAAGGCTATTAAAACAGTGGTCCATCGTCTGAAACATGAAGAACGGGAATGTGTGTGTGGAGCGTCAGTGCATCTCAGTGCCCACGTCTGCCGTATCAGCCCGGGCTCGAACTAGCATCAGCGACTTTGAATACAGTTTGGTGACGGTGAAAAGAAAGGTCAGTGTACGCATGTTGCAGGCGCGTGCATAGGATTATGACAGGGCATGCGGCGGAGAAAAACACACAAAATCTTCTTCTTTTATAGATTTTTAGCATAGCCACAGCCACGCATCGCCACCATGCTACGATGCGTGGCTGTGGCTATGCTAAAAATCTATAAAAGAAGAAGTTTTTGTGTGTTTTTACTCCGCCGCATGCCCTGTCATAATCCTATGCACGCCCCTGGCATGTTGTCCTACCAAATTCCTTTTACCTTTGTCATATTTTCGTCGTCCTAACTCGCAGAGCATTTTTGTAAGGTCAAGCAAGGTCGGACGCACCTACATACTTTTGTTCAACCCCCACATTCCAATACAGTCCACTTATTATTGAACCAGCACCCCCTACGCCTAGGGATCTCCGCAAACTTTTATTTATTTCCGCTCGAGTGTTGGTGTTTAGGCGTCACCAACAATATTGTGACACTATTCCCAGTCCCACAGTACAAAGCGTTTGACTGGTTTGTTTGAATACATCTTTCTGCATGATTGAAGTCAAATCGTAAAGAAGAACAATTTTCTAAAGATTTCGTAACTAAACCCGCTACTGCTTGTAAATTAAAGTAGGTAACATGTGTAGCGTCAACCGCATGGTGGATCGATGCCTTCATTTGAATTTGGTGCGTTCAATATGGTAAATAGTGCAAATTATTAATTATACGCTTATTTAATACAATTAATGTAGTATTTGATTGATTTACTATCGGGCTGATACATTATTTAATATTTTATATGCTACAATGAAGCCTGAATGTTCCTAATAAAGTTTTACTCCTGGTGATAAAAATATTTTACTATGATATTAGTATATTTTATTATTATTGTTTTTATTTCATGTATGGAAGCCGTATAATCTAAAAACAAAATGCTAGTGATGAAGATAATATTTTAGAAAGGCGTCAATTAGACCATATTAGCTTAGTATGCGAGATGGTTTTTTGGAATAAGTACCATACACATTTGAGTAATACTGTTCCATTACGTAACCCGTTGATAATTAAAGTTGCAGCAACAGAATAATCCACTGATATTTTTTTCAAAGAAAATAAGTATTTTTTCCATACTATCTTCACAAGTCTACAGATGTAAACGTCAATTACAATACTGGCGCACTTTAAGTTAAGAGTGAATAAGTTACTTCTAGACAAGTGTGCTTCATCGCTTACTATCAGGTGAAATGGTGGTCAAACGCGAACATTTTATGAATAAACAAATAATGGTAGAATTAGGAATTAACAGTAATTACATTTGTCCAAATCAAGCGCGTGTAGAGGTATGCTGCTGCCTCCTCCCCCCCCCCTCCCCCCTATTCCCACGTGCCCCCCTGCGCGTGCGCACGCGGCGCGCGGCGGGGCGCCATTGTCCCGCTGTCAGGCAAGACCCGCGCCCCACACAACGGCACGGTAGGCATGACCCCCGGCTTCTCGATTGATATCGATATTGCTCGGCAGGTTCATGACTCGGATAATCATTTTATCTCGTAATCCATAAGGTAAAATTAAGCCAGAATAAGAAAAATATTCAGCTAAACGTCCAACGCTAGTTGCTTGAATAACGCTAAGCTAAATCTTAAGTACTTTTAGAGAAAATGCGAGAGAGCCGTCTACGTTGGTATAGGCATGTGATGCACAGAAGCGATGAGAACATAACGAGGAGGGTGAGGAAGATACAAATACAATACAATACCAATACGTTTATCTTTTCCCCATGATAAAACAATACAATGTAAATACACTGCCACTAATATAGGATTCCCCGTGCTATCGCCCCCCGACCACCTGGATGAGGACCATAGTTCACGACTATGGCGTGAAGGTATTAGGAGGGACGCCTCCTTATAGGGAATGAGCCTGGAGATTAATTCAGAGGAAATGTTGTTTATGGCAAATTCATATTCATTTTCAGAAATAATATTTGTCATGGATTTTCACAAAGTAGCGCCTAATCTCATTTTGTATATATTTTTTAATTACTAATATAAAATGATAGCAATGATGTTTAAGTACGTGGAATTAACATGTAATCGTAACATTAGCTATTTTACTGTCCCTGTCAACATGTACGTAATTAGTTTTAATTATATGTAAATTAACAGACAATAAATACTTACATGAAATTATCGACTACGGCCAGCACTAGGCTGGCGCCTGTTCGACAGCACGCCGCGGGGACGCATTGTCCGCGCGTCTAAGTGCCTCATATTCGGATACCCAACTATATTACACGGCTATACGCAATATCGATATCTCACACGAACCAAATCACGAACATCCTTATTCCTAACCGGCACAATCAAATCTCAACTTTAGACCTCTAAAATGAAAGTTCAATTTCGTGAGTAAAAAAATTAGGTGATTATGGCAGTTAGTCTGAAATTTAAAACGATATAATTTTCATTTTACTACTCCTTGAATACACAAGAGGTTTAATAAATAACGGAACAATGCTCACACGTCGCACCTTATTTGAAGGCAGTTTTGTCAAGCGATTGTCTCAGCTTCACAAATAATTTATATTATTGTATAATAGATTTGGAGGAAATAGAAATATTTTTATAGCGGTTACAGCAGACGATTTATCGCTTGGAGTGAGTTAATAAGATATAAAGTTAATTTATATTATAATTATTGTAACTGGTTTAGATGGGTTACTATATCACTTTTATGTTAAGTGAGGATATTGAAATGTAGAGAAACTTAATTTTAAAATTAGCGATTGGTTGTTAGTTTTAAGATAGCTGCATCATTTTCCGGACATTTCTAACAGTACCTAGTCTGTGCACATACAAAATGATTCATGATGATTGATTTGATTGATTGATTTTATCTTCAAGGGATTTTTAGGGACCCAATGAGACGGCTGCTCCATAAATACCTTTCCGCGTCCGAAATTGGTTAATATTGCAATGTTATTTCCCGCATTAACACTAAACTAATCTTTTATATTCAATTCCGATTCTCTGATTACTTTTCCGAAGGAGCTCCAACGTATTGGATCAATAAACACTATAATGGACATGACACAATTATTGTAAACAACTCGAGAACAAAATTGCGGTACTTACTTATTTGATTGTAAGTATCGGATAACAAGCTGTCGCTTTATCGCGAAATTTAATACTTAAGCCGGTATCAATTATTGTAAAATGCTTGATTCTGAAGTTGTAACTTTGCGTTTTAATATTACTGTTTTTTATGCTACTAATTCATACAAAACTTTAACAAAGTATAAGCACTAAAAAACCTTCCTCATGGATTACTCCATTCATTGGTGAAACTCGCGTGAAAATCTGTTTAGTAGTTTTTGAGTATATCGCAAACAGACAGACGCGCTGAAAGAATGTTTTGTAATATGTAAGGATAAGGAAAGGATTAGAATTTCTCCGACAAAAATATTTAGAAATTAAATAAATGATTCCCGACCATTGTTTGTTAGTCAGAGCATTGTACACGTAAAGTTACAAAACCTAAACAATAGAGACCTGTGAGTTTGAAATACTTTGGTCGTTTTCTAAAACTTCGCTTTGTTCTTTCACATGCATCAAACTTACAGATGAGTGTGGAAACAAAGCAATAGTTTTCGAAAACTATACTATATAATGCAATCTCAGACTATGCCCCGTGTCCTGAAATACGAGCCGACCTAGCTTAGGCCACCACTATAATTATGTTTACTTTATATTATTACAATACTAGATTATGACCGCGGCATCGCTCGTGTGTAAAATGTCTTGATTTTCATGCTAATTCCCCCCTTGGAGACACTTCCTCATCATTCTGTTCTCTTGGTACTTCCGTGTATGTATTGATTTTAGGAAACGCTTCTACATGATTCTGTTATCCTAGTAGTTGAGAGAGATATTTATGGTTTCTTTTTGTATTGATCATGTTTGACAGCTAGGAAACAGTTTGTATGGGATAAGAAGATTTTTGCAATTTTCCTCGTAATTCTTACGGTATCCACTAGCGGTAAGAACTAAAGATTGATCTTAGGGTAATTAGGTACTTACCTCAGGGTCAATATCATTCTATTCTCCTCGTACTTCAAAATATTTATCGCTCTAAGGAAACGCTTTTACACGATTCTGTTATCCTGGTAGTTGAGAGAGAGATTTATGGTTTCTTTTGTTATTGTACTGATCAAATGTTTGACGAACTAGCAGCAACATTTTGTAGTAATTTTTGCAGTTTTCCTCACAATTCTTCCGTTATCTCCTAGCAGTACGAAATAAACGTTGTTCTTATGTTATTTATTAGGTAGGCACTTACCTCAGGGTCAATCTTCTTATACTCTGCATCTTCCTCATCCACCTCAAAGTACAGCTCTGTGGAGGTGAGCGACACGGTGCCAGGTGCTACCAGCCCTGGAGCCACCAGCCGCGCCTTCGTGCTTATGTTCACCGGGCCTGCGGAGTACCAGGAGCCCATATTTTAAAAGATAGTTCAAGCTGTTTTAAGTAGCGTAATTTGGCATAGGTAAGTCATCGCTGATAACTACAATGGATTAAAAAAAGGATTTTGCGAATCACAACTGTTTTTGTTTTTAATCTAAATAATATGTATATTTGGATCCGCAACGTCCTTAAATACGCTCCAGGACAGGAATCGCCGATGTTGGTGACAAGTCTGAAGTGGGGTTGGGGGATACATCGTACGGGGGTGTGTTTATTTCTCACGCGTACCAGTAAACCATAATCCCTCAGGTATTCATTCAAAATTCTTTTAAGTATCTGAGGGACCTTGAAAACGCTTTACGAATTTGAGTGAACCCCTGTTGTTCCTTTTGAAATAACAAAATGTTTCAGGTTGCAAGACAGATGGGCTAATATCGTCACGCTGTATCACAACGGACGATATAGGTAGGCCTCAGAAGCGCTTTCGTGAAGATCTTGACTCTTCCAACGTTTATACATGCATAAAAATATACATAACGTGAGCTAACATAGCTAAGTTCTTATTAACCAATGTAAGGGTTAATAACCAAAAATAAAGAATTATATTATTAAGTTCTGCAGTAAATCTTTATAACGCCTGACTGAAATTGAATGCAACACACAACAACGATGCTACTCGAGTATTTTAGTAGGTTTTAGAGGCTAGTTAGAACAAGCCTTTTGGAATACTTGCACGACGTATTAAAATAATCATGGTACCGACTCTCTATGAAAATTGTTGGAAGATACGAACTAATTTAAACACGCTTTTTATAGATTTAATTCAGATAATATGTTTGGTGGAAAAAAAATACGAAAATTCATCACTTGGGAGTCGAAAGCGTATTGAAAACTTCAGACGAACCCTAATATGACACAATGTTGAAGTTTTACGGTAATGATTAAGATCATATAATTAAACCAAGTGTTTATCAACGACAGAAACATAAGAAGTGCCTGAAATAATATTGAACGCAACACTCATAAACGATATTGCTAACACATTTTTGTCAGGCGTTAAGATAAAATGAGACATTCAAATAGGATTTAGTTAAATATACTTAAATCTTAAAATAATTTCAGAGAAAAGGAGAGTTATTTTATTCGAAAATAAAAATGGGTTAAGTATGCATTTAATGGAATGAAAATACATTTGATTCAATTAAATTAATCCAGTGATATGACCCATATTAGTTTTATTCGATACTAGGACATCAGAAAATGAAGAAGTACTCTCTATAAATTAGAATAACTGAGCAATAATCGATAACTTACCAGTAAGGTCGGCATCGATTTCTCTGTCATCTACCAGGAGCTCAGCGTCGTCTAAGAGTTCGGCGGCCGCGGTCGTAGGTAGCTGTGCCGCGCGTCCCGCGCCTCCCGCCGCTATCCTAGAGTGCAGTTCTTCCGTTGCCTGCGATTGGTGAATGAGGAGAAGTCTTAAATTCAATTATGTATTAATAAAAGAGTATAAGTTACTAATAAGAATAAAGCATAAAAAAATTGATCCTCAACACTGTCGGCTGGCAACGTACCCAAGATACTGGCGGCATTGCCTCGTTGTATGGCAATGCTTAGCCGTTGACCTAAGAAATAGCCAGCCCTTGGGTCGCGGGAAGCGTCAACGAGCCTTTTCGATATGTCTTTAAAAAGACTGTGAGCACACGGGCCCCATGGTCCGAGAGTTTCGACCCCAAAAGGCTCGAAAATATAGTTATCACCGAGATGACTATATTTACGCCGCTTGAGGTTTTCCGCAGTTACTAATAATTACTTTAATAATCATAAAATGTATCACCTACTCTCTCCTACATTGATCTATGTTGTGCTCGACAGAGTCCATTATTGTGACTTTAGTAACTATGTATTTCCCTACCAAATATGAGTACATGGTACATGGTACGCAATAAAGAATTGAGAAAGTTATATACTTTTTTATGTATATTGCTTTAGTTTCCAGTCATAATTAGTGAAATCTAATCTTGTCATTTTATAAAGCTTATTAGCGACCCGGCCAGGCTTCGCAATTGGCGGGAATAAATTGTCTAAATAACAATGATAACTGCATCAAAATCCGTTGCGTGGTTTAAAAGAAGAAAGCTTAGAAACAGACAGACAGAGGCGGAGGACGACTTTGTTATATACTATGTAGTTATAATGTAAATGCGAGAACTACGTGCTATGTTAATCGGTCTATATTTATTTATACCGATAAGAACTGTATTTTGGAAACATTCAGAAAATCAATTAATTCTATTTTGAAAACTGGAGACAATTGTCGATTTCAATCAACGAATTTGACCCGTGCACTAGCTTTAGAACATTTTATAAATGCCAAGTCTAAGTGAATTTTTTATTTTATTTTTGAGTTTAGGAAGTAATCTTGATGATACCTTTCAGTACGTAAAGCGCATCTATTTCAACAAATAAAAGGTCGTACGTACTCCGAAAGTGTTAAAAATGTATCAGGCTGTCATATCATGGGAAGAGTTTCATTACCTGTAGGATAGCGTCGTGGTGGTGCGTGCTTGGGTGAGGCCTGGCTAACGCAGCGGCTACATGCCTTCTCCCTCTTGCATCGGGAACGAGTCTTCTCCGGCGACGTGCGTCGTCTTCCCAAGAATCCAGTTTCCAGAATTGGCTGCCACTGCTGAATATTATAGAAACATTAGAAAAGATAACCTTTCTTAAGCTTCAAGCTACTTCTATACCAAACTTCATACAAATTCACCGAGTATTTTCGAAGATTAGGGGGTTTAAACAATCCAACAAACTTTTTCACTTTATATCTATACTAATATTAATTAGTATAAGTATAGATAAGTGTGAAAGTTTGATTTTTTTTGTACGTTTGAGTTTCACTCAAACAAAGATGGCTTTAGAGATTTGGACGAAACTTGCCACACAGTTTATAACGCTAATAACACGTACGCTATTTTCATAACGCGGAAAATGTGCGAATTTTTCACGATGAAGTTTGGTGATAAAATCTTGTTCATTTACTTCATATTGGAATGTTCAAAATAATTAATTTACGACATAAACACAAGCACACTATCCGAGATTCGATTTGTAGTCTAAAAATCTAACTGGAATGATGGTGTCTAATTTGATTTTGTGGTTGCAATTTGATATCCTTCTGATTTATGATCGCCTGGTATAGTGTGCAAAATGAGAGCAAAAATGCGATCGTTATACAGCTTCCGGCCATAATCGGCAAATCTACACCCATTGTCAGATGTTTTGATGGCAAAATATCTAGCCTGGGAGGATATTTGCAAGTGTAAATCTTTTGACTGTTATTGGTGTGAAGAAGTTTATTTTTAATAATGATTATACAAAAAAGTGAATTATGCAAAATATGTGAAAACAAAGAGTAATCGTCGTAAATCGAGTTTATTTCTTGCTTCTCCATAGGAAACAACTAATTCGAACCGTGCACTATACGTTCTGATACGTTTTGTTGTCATATAAAGAGAGCCTCTCACCATCAAACGTAAAAGTTAAGCGAATTTATATTAAAAAAATGACACCTCTGTATATTAATAAAATCAATTTTGTTTATTCATAATAGGTTTGCGTTTGACCACCATTTCACCTAAAACTAAATGAAAAATATATCCTATGTGTACTTTGATCTGTTTTTTTTTTAAGATAATGCGGGTAGATTTCATATTACTAGCAATCTTGTTAACCCCTCCAACTAAGCTAAATATGCGTGTGCATTAGTGTAATGGGTGGGGTTCGAACTCGTGACCTTTTGATTACAAGTCCGACACCTTATCCATACGACGATTATAATAATCATAAATTATTTATTTGCATAAAATGTGGTAGGTAGAGATGTTAAAAGAAATTCAGTGCATGACACATTCTGCCATTTAGAATTGGCGTGCAAATATTTATATACAGAGCTATACAGCTACAGTAATACACAGTAAGGTTATATACTACTAGTGTAAACTTATAAATAACACTCGAAAATTAAACGTATATAACATTTTCTTTCAAACTAAAATTTAACATAAATTAATTAACAAGGTTTACAAAACCCAATAGTTATTAGGCAGGCCCGTTGGTATAGTGGTCAGTGGTCCTGACTGCTATGCGTAAGGTCGTGGGTTCGATTCCCACCTAGGACAAATGTTTGTGTGATGAGCACGGTCATTTGTTCTTTGTCTGGGTGTAATTTATCTATAATATGTATGTATTTAGAAATATATATGTATGTTTATCAGTTGTCTAGTATCCATATCACAAGCTCTGCTTAGTTTGGGACTAGATGGCGTTGTGTGAAAAAAAAAAAAAAAAATAGTTGTGGAATATCATTCCTGAAGTGATAGGATGGACATGACATTTTCAATTCGGTAATGAGTTATACAGTATGTTAGGTTAAACGAGGGACTTATTGAGGGAGGGTATTCAGTATTCGATTCACGTCCCAAATATGTGCAAAACCTATAACCTAAATTTTTGACGTAATTGTCCAATATAATAAATATATTTATCATGTACACTGAGGCGCAAGAGATGAATGAACTTGTAAACAGTAACTAAAGTAATCACGTGGCAAAACAAGCGCCGATTCTGCCAAAAAGGCGATAATGAGACTTTTGCGAAATTTTTGGTATTGTTTTGCCTGTTATTTATCAGTGTTTTTTTTGTTCATATTTTTATTAGTATCATGTAAGCATACACTATTGTGGGTTTGAATATGTCCCTCGTTTAAACTAACATACTGTATATAAGTGGTGCCATATCTAATTTTGATTTGATATATTTGTGAAGACGTCTGTACCCGGGGTGCGGCGTGGCGTGCGAGGCGGCGTGGCGCAGCTTGTCGAGCAGGCGTGCGGCAGCGGCGTGGTCACGCCGGCGCGCGGCCGCGATCAGCCGCTCACAGGTTCGCTCCTCCTCCGCTCGCTCGCCGCTGCTCGTCGCACATAAGCACTGCGCAAACGCACACTATCACCACATGACAGGCCTGTTGGTCTAGTGGTCAATGGCCCTGACTGCTATGCGCAAGGTCGTGGGTTCGATTCCCACCCAGGACAAATGTTTGTGTGATGAGCACGATCATTTGTTCTATGTCTGGGTGTAATTTATCTGTAATATGTATGTATTTAGAAATATATATGTATGTTTACCAGTTGTCTAATACTCATAGCACAAGCTCTGCTTAGTTTGGGACTAGATGGCGTTGTATGAAAGTTTAAAAAAAAACATAATTCATGTATGAAATGGAGCATCCCATAAACGTATTAAGTACAGTACCCGGCGATAAATATTGCACATCGACCTTTGGAAAGAGACAATCGGCTAATTTCGGCTTAGTAGAGCATTATCTCTGTCGCACACTACCTATGTGACGTTTTGTCAGTCGTTGTTCAAGTGCGGTAGAGTGCGGTCGCGTCCAGTTCAAAATATATATTTAGAGTTGTTAACACCCCCAAATTTAAATAATTTAAAATTGTACTATGGCATCTTTAGGAAAAAGAGGGAAACCTTTACGAGGTCAGTCACGCGAAATTATCTACAATGTTTATAAATATTTTGTAACGGCAGCTGACAGATTTAAAAAAAATGCATATGAAATAGGTATAATGGTGATTATTTTGCTCACTACAGCTGTAATTTTCCACAATAATTAAATACGTAAACATAATGTGAACATGTTCTTTTTTATTTTTATTTTGCCTCAACCTAAAGTCATCACTCATAGAAAAATTGGTGTATTTTATACAAAGAATAAAAAGAATTATCAAAAGAAGCAAATTATAATTGTTTTAACAGCTCCTAATAGATACCGGACGGTTTGTATTTCGTGCGACAGAGATAACGCTCTACGAAGCCGAAATTAGCTGATTGTCTCTTTCCAAAGGTCGATGTGCAATATTTATCACCGGGTACTGTACTCGAGATTTCCAAGTGCAAAGAAACTTGCAACTAGTATCCGCTTCTAAAAAAACATGCCAAATGCCAGTTAGACAAGCGCACCGAGAGTTCCGTACAAACTAGTTCGGTACTGTAGAACTTATTCTTTTTTTAATTTATTTATTTGTCTCAGGCTATCGATCCATAGCGTTAGTAAATACCTATTGTGAGTTAATACAATCAAAACAAAAATTAAGTTTAATAGTACCGGACTAACTAGATATTTCCAGTTCTCAGATTTTTCCCTTTCCATATGCTGATACTGTGTTTCTTGAAAAATGGCATGATTCTAAATCACCGGGAAATACTCTAACGGTTTTAATTCCCTTGTGATATCGCATAATATGCGAAATAAACAGTCATATCTATTAATCGTGTTAACTACAGTTTTATATTTTATACATTTGAAAGAATGAAACCGTAGACCAAATAAACATTTCAGTTTGATATCTGTACACGTGTTCCTGAGATAATAAAAAGTAAAAAAACTAATACCCGACTACGACAAAAAAATCGATGCTAAAAAGGATGAAACAAGATTTTCAGGATGCTGAAATAAACAAGGTTACTGGAAAAACAAGAACAGAACAAAAATAAAAGCCGTAGTCACACGTCACGTTGTTAATTGTTTTGTTACAGTTGATCTATACTAATATTATAAAGAGGTAAAATTTGTAAGTTTGTATGTATGGGGTAATCTCTGAAACTGCCGAACCGATTTTAAAAATTCTTTCGCTTACATGTAGCTGCATTATCCCTGAGTGCTATAGGCTATAAATTATCTTTATATCATGCATATTAGCCGAGCTATTATAATCTTTGTCAAGCAAGTCGGGGACGGGATCCCGTGGAATATTTTCGACTTCTATGCGGACGAAGTCGCAGGCAGAAGCTAGTATCCTATATAATGTGTGACTACGGCTTTTATTTTTGTTCTGTTCTTGTTTTTCCAGTAACCTTGTTTATTTCAGCATCCTGAAAATCTTGTTTCATCCTTTTTAGCATCGATTTTTTTGTCGTAGTCGGGTATTAGTTTTTTTACTTTTTATTATTTAAACTATTTTGGTGTTAAATCACTGTGCTTCTATACTATTTACTTTTTTTTATAAGTTCAAGTGAAGCCCTTTCAAATGATACCAAACACGGTATTTCTATCTTACTTTTATTTTTTACACATGACTTTTTGACCGCTAGAGGGCGGCTCGTTAAATTTAAGCAATATTTTTGATAAGTACAAGTGAAGCCCTTTCAAATGATACCAAACACGGTGTATCTATCTTATTTTTATTTTAAACACATGATTTTTTGTCCACTAAAGGGCGCCACTTTAAATTTATGCAATGTTTTGGAAATGTGCATGTGACGCCCTTTCAAATGATATCAAACACGATGTGTTTATCTTATTTTTATTTTTTAACACAACACTTTTTGGGCCCTAGAGGGCGCCACATTGGGTTTTGTGACACGTCACGTAGCCTATGTTCAGCGGACGGTCAAGACGGTTCTAACGATACCTCATTTCTCGAGTTCCGATAAGCAGCTTTGGAGCTATGAGGGAACAGATGAACATACACACACACATACATACATACATACATAGCCTGTCAAAATCATAACCCTCCTTTGGCTTTGCCGTAGTCGGGTAAAAAAGGTAATGACTGACAGACTATAAAGCCTTCAGTTCTTTGCAGAGGTACGGAACCCTAAACAAAATCATTTTGGGAGTTAAATAAATCATTTCAAGTTTTAGAATCCTGCTCCTGCTGAATACTTTCCACAAAATCTCACCTCAAATTCCGCATGTTTGAGCACATCATCGGCTCTCATCCTGTTCAGTATGAACTCTGCTTCGTTAGCCACCCTCACGATATGGTCCCTCATCGCGTGGGAAAGCAAGCGACCTTCGTTGATCAACTCAATGAACGCAAGCCCTGCGTGCTTCTGTAAAGAATTCTGCCATTCTTGGGAGCAGAGCAGCATCACCAGTTCCACCACTGATGTACTGGACTTGAAGGTTTGGAGACCTGTGGGGATTGGGGCAGAAAGTTAAGTACTAGGAGCGCAAGAATTGTCGGAACCTTTTGAATAAACCCACTGCATCTACATCTAAATTGTCTTCTAGTAAGAAAGCTGTTTGTTAGAACCACATCCAAAGCCCATCTAGAATCTAATAGCCTCTATATAGCCAGCTACAACTAAAGCTGTTTGCCGAGACATACCCCAAGCAGTTTCTCTAGAATAAGAACCATAAATACACACATCAAAAGTGTCTAGGGATCAAGCATTTTTATGCGGATTTCTTGAGATTGAGATGTGGCTTTGTAATAAATTTATGATTTTATAAATTTATATGGATCCTTTTTGGTGCATTTCATAATTTGAAACAGGAACTGTTAATCAAATTCGAGTAAAAGATGAAAATCAACTGTCAATATTTTCCCTATAAAAACATACAACGCATTGAAGACATTATTAGTGCTACTGTTTCCCTACTACTGATTAAAACCAACGTTATTATGGAGCGGCGACGTCATTTAAGCAGGGAAGAAATGCTCAGAGCCGTGGGAATGATAGAAGCTGGTTCCCGGCAGCGTACTGTGGCTTTAGCTCTGAATACAAGTCAGAGTGTTATCAGTCGACTTTGGACACGTTACCGAAGCACTGGTACCGTGGCTGAGCGCCATGGAGGATGGTATCGCTGCACCACACGGAGACAAGACCGATACATTCAAATCTTAACTCGAAGAGCTCCAACAATAACCGCCATGATGTTAGCCGTGAGGCTTCATCACTCTTCAGGGAACTTAATTAGCGACCAAACAGTCAGAAACCGCTTGCATGAAGTGAACCTTCATTCCCGAAGATCGCTACGGGTACCACCTATAGCAATGCACAATCGTAGGATTCGATATCAATGGGCTCTTGAACACAGAAATTGGGCAGAAGAACAATGGCGTTTCGTGTGCTTTTCTGATGAGTCTCGTTTTGGTATGAGACCGGATACAAGACGTATACGACACTGGAGAACCCCTGGACGCCAACAGCGATTAAAATCCTGCCAGGAAGTCCATCCTTATAGTGGTGGAACCATCATGGTATGGGCGGGTATTTGGATCGGCGGAAGAACTGAGTTGATTTGGATCAGAGGCAACCTCAACGCTCAAATTTATGCTGAGACGATTGTATCTGACGTCATCGTTCCTCTACAAGTGCAAATCGGTCCCTTATTTCAGTTAATGCATGATAATGCACGACCGCACACCGCAAGAGTTGTAAGACAGACTCGCCGCAGCTAACATCAATGTCCTGCTCTGGCCTGCTCAGTCGCCAGACTTGAACCCGATTGAGCATGCATGGGATATGCTACAGAGAAGAGCTCTGCCGAATATGGAGGGTATCCAGTCGCAAGAAGACCTTTTTTTGTTGTTGCAACGAACACGGGCGGCCATTCCACAGCGTGATTTGGATAAACTCATTTTGAGTATGCCAAACCGATGTTCTTGTGTTGTTAGTGTTCGCGGTAGAAACACGGATTATTAATTGTTTAAGTTACCCAATAAAATTTTAAAGAAAACTGTTATTTCAGTCTCTTTTTCGAACTTTAATGTTAGTGGTTCAAATGTCAAAAATCCCTTTATTAGGAAAATGGCAAATTTCTTTATTAATGCAAAGGTGACTTGGTTTATCGTTACTGTGACAATCGAAAACACTTTATTTGATGAATCCTTTAAGAAAATTTTAATTAATATCAATCAGGAGAAAAGTTATTGCAAAAATATATGTTGATCCCTAGACACTTTTGATGTGTGTAGTTCTGTTCATAAAGCCTTCGATTCACATTCCCGATTGTGAGTACAAATACATGTAAAGCAAACATTGTTTTGTTAATTGTCTTAACATTAGGTACTACACTCGCGAGCAAACGACTCAACTCAACCTAAATTTGTATTATAATAACATTATCAACATATTACAATTTTTTTTGTATGTATTTTCGTGTATGGCACTGATAGCACTTGTAACATAGTATAGGTTTTGGATAAGTAAAATGTATTAGTTTTTTTACTTATTAAAATAGGATGTTTTTTATTAGTATGAGCCCTGTCGACTGAAATAAATAAATTGGTTAATTGATTAAAATAGTGACGTCATCATTGTCCGCGCCTCTCGACCAATTAGGTCGCAATAAATTATAAAGCTAAGTTCACAGTGACCAGTTGACTGCAGATCTTTTGGTGAAACGGTTGTCTTTTATGCGTTACTAGTACAGTCGGCCAAGAAAGTGGTGTACCACCCTAAGGTTGAATATCGCTTGCAGATTCATAGGTGATAAAGATTAGTTTCGCTTGCAGATCGATCTGACAACTTCTATTGCTGTCTTTATCTGATTATTGATAACGACTATTACTGTTTGTAACGTGACAGCTGTTCTTAGTTTGAACTTGATGGAACCAATGACGTCGTAAAATCAACGGCGGGGGGCTGTAGATTTTGATGACAAAATTGTATCTACAAATTCAGAATTGTAATCAACAAGTTACATAAAATTGTAAAGGCACAAGGCGAGTCCACAAACCTACAATTTCTGTAAACTTGTAATTACAATATCAATAAAAAACAAGCTAAAAATAGATTTATCCTTTTATTAAATTTCTACAATCAATTTTAAAATACTTATAACAAACAAAAACATAGCATATATAGTAATATTTAGAAGATATTGAAAATTTTTAAAAATTAGAAACGGGTGTAACCGCCGTTGGCCTCTATAACCTCTAAAAGACGAGACCTCATTGAACCAACAAGCCGTGAGCAAATATCGGTTCCCCGCATTTCCTCCCAGATATAATTACAGTGACTAATAAGAGCTTGTTTGGTTCTTTCATTTTGATGCGACCATCGTTGGACCATAAGGCCCCAAAGATTTTCTATCGGGTTGAGGTCCGGCGATCTTGAGGGCCACTGAATTACCCTTACGTCAGTGTGTGAACGAAACCAGGCTCTTACGATCCTCGCATTATGAATTGAACAATTATCTTGAACAAAATCAAATTGTGGCACTTCGTTCTCCGGGTAAACATTACGGACTGTCGGTAGCATTGCATTCTGAAGCACGTCGATATAATTTACAGCCGTCGCTCGAGGAGGTAGAGAACACAATTCTCCTACACCATCCGTACTCATCCAGCCCCAAATATTTACGGAAATTCGACCTGATTCTCTATTTGGGATTACATGATCATCTTTATACCGTGTTGAATTATATCGCCAAAGGTGAAGACGTCCATGCTGACTGGATTTAAACGTTTTTTCATCACAAAACACTGTATTAGACCAATCAAACTCTAAGTGCTCTCTGGCGAAGTTCAGACGAGCAAGTCTGTGAGCATCCGTCAAATATATTTTCTTGGCGTAATGCCTGTGGTGCAACCCCATGTAATGTAGATGATTCCTTATTGTTTGGGCACTCACATCGAACATCTCCGCAAAATGTTTTGTGGGCTTAAAACCATTGATTTCATATTCCCGTCTCATGAATTCTCTATCGTTATTGGAGAGTGCAGGCCGGCGACCACTTCTTCTGTGATCCAACAAACTTCCCTCCTCTCCTTCACGACGAATCCAAAAGCGGACAGAACGCCTCGATATATTCAAATTCCGGGATATCGCACTGATACTGCTTCCCTCATTAAATTGGGCAATTATTTGTGCTCTTTCGGCAATGGTCAAGTTGGCAGGCATTGAGATGATTTTATATGCAGTTGATTGAAAAATAACACGGAAAATATATCGATTTTTTGCATATATTTGACAAAATGTCAATTGTCAGTTTTCTTTTTCAAATGGAATTCGGTTGTCTAAATAGTTTTTATTACTTTTGTTTGGAAACATTTCAATTGCTTTGTAGAAACTAATGTCCTTTTCATTTATACTAAAGGTTAAAATGTCATGTACTTATATGTGACATATGACGTATGAATACTAAATACATAGGTTTACGTCATGATAATGTTGTCTCTTTCAGTAATATCTTTTTATAACGAACCTTGTTGTAATTTTCGATGACCGGGAATTTAAATCAAAACTGGTACACCACTTTCTTGGCCGACCGTACCTACTCGCGCGGGTATTCGCTCCCGTGGATTCTATCACGGTAAAAACATAACTCTCCGTTTTTCAGTCGCGTAAAAAGTAGCCTATAACCTTCCTCAAGCTTCAAGCTACTTCCACACCAAATTTCATCCAAATCCACCCTGTACTTTCGAAGATTAGTGCGTTCAAGCAAACAAACAAACTATTCCGCTTTATAATATTAGTATTGATACATAAAATAACTTAATTTAATTCAATCCTATTAAATTGGTGTGGGCCCAATTAAAAATTATGTTAGTGCCAAAAACTCAACATTCAAAATGAGTGATGTAAAAAAAATATTTTGTGACGCAGTAACTTTAATAGATGGTAATCGATGGAAGAAATGCTGCGACCACGTGAAAAGAAAAGAAAAGCTTATGAAATTCAGACGACGTCATAGAGAACGCAGAATAAAATTATTTCATAATAAATACAAATGAAGATTCTAGTGACACTGCTAAAAATTTTACAAATTTAAGACAATTCATTTGATTTTTATCCATTAAACGTAATCTTTTCAAATATAAATTTAATTTTGAATTTTTACTCCATTGTGAAAACACCTTTACCATGCAGTTGCACTGATGACGTCACAATTTTCTTAACGTAAACCAACTATAAAATTGAGGTTTAAGCTTTTAAACTGTGTTTGATATTTATAGATAAGTTATGAAAAAAAAAAAGATATAAAAGGACCTCTGAGTTTATTTCGGTGTTTCTTCTCAGGGTAGTCAGGAAACACCAACTTCATCTATACCGTATTCAGGAAGCCGTGAGATAAAAGGTAAACAAACCATAAAAAGGGTACTTTAAAGGTCACGATTGATGAAGTGAATATATTTTATAAAAATAACTACGGAATAAAACGCTGACAACACTGTAAATGATATTTTAGAATGATGTCTGTAGAACTTATGAAATTCTTTCAGACTTATTTGAATTCGAATATCAAATAAATAAATAAATGCCTTAAATTATTTTCTTAATTTTAATTAATTATTTATTAAATCGTTTACATGTAAAAACACCCAAAACAAACTTGATTCCCAAACTTCGAACGCATTTTAATACTACTAAATTATATACCACAGGTACTGCGAACATCTATATATATAAAAGAAAGTCGTGTTAGTTACGCCACTTATAACTCAAGAACAGCAGAACAGATTTGGGTGAAAATTGGTATGGAGGTAGCTTAGAGCCAGGAGACGGACATAGGATAGTTTTTATCCCGGAATTCCCACGGGATAGGGATTTAAGCGGGAAAAACATCCCACGAGAAGGAAGAAGAAATGGAGAGTAGGGTAGGGGTAGGGTAGGGGTAGGGTAGGGGTAGGGTAGGGGTAGGGTAGGGGTAGGGTAGGGGTAGGGTAGGGGTAGGGTAGGGGTAGGGTAGGGGTAGGGTAGGGGTAGGGTAGGGGTAGGGTAGGGGTAGGGTAGGGGTAGGGTAGGGGTAGGGTAGGGGTAGGGAAGGGGTAGGGTAGGGGTAGGGTAGGGGTAGGGTAGGGGTAGGGTAGGGGTAGGGTAGGGGTAGGGTAGGGGTAGGGTAGGGTAGGGGTAGGATAGGGGTAGGGTATCGGTTGGGTAGGGGTAGGATACCACGCGAACGAAGTCGTGGCGGGTCAGCTAGTTTTACATAAAAATGTGACGTTTTGTCATCGGTCGGGTTATATCCGCCATCTCTACTATCGGTCAACTTGTTGATACGCTTCCAAATATTTTCGTTGAATTCTTGTTATTCCGTTGTTACTTTTGTTGTTTTCATTAAGTTTCTTATTTTGTTCAGTATAAAGTTATTTGTTGATTGTTTTGTTTTTGTTATATTGACCTTTTCGTGCTTAAAACATGAGTGAACCTGGACCAAACAGCGCTTGCAGATTTTCTTCGCCGAAGAAAAAGTGATCAAAGAAAACTCCAATGCATTCAACGGAAACGGTGGCTGTTATTAATGTGTTTAAACACGTAGAAGAAACGTGGCCGAAGGATTCTTATCGTTGTATTCGTACAAAACCGATATTATCAATAAAGCCGCTGAAATTATGGGAATATCACGAGCCACTGTAAACAGGTTTATAAAGGAAAAAAAACCACAGGCTGCCTGAGATCACCTCCACCACCATCACCGAGACTATCGAAGATTAACACTTTAACCAATATAGATTTGGGTGGAATACACCGTAAAGTACACATGTTTTACATTAACAATGAACTGCCTACCATTGATAAGGTGCTGGAGGCTGTAAATTCAGATGATACATTGCCCAGTTTTAAAAGAACTACATTTTATAAATTATTAATCAAACTCCAATTTAAATATGTGAAATGTAGCCAGCCGCAAGAGTGCACTCATTGACAGAGATGATATAGTGTTATGGCGTATCAAATATTTAAACACCATAACAAAATTAAGGAGTGAAGGCATAACATTTATTAAACAGATGAAACTTGGCTCAATGAAGGTTAGTTTAAACATATTTTAAGACTTCAATCATATACTTCAATTATTACATATGCCTGTATTTAATTACTGGAGACCTGGATAATAGTTCATTTAAAAGTATAAAATGATTTTAAAGTACTTAATGTTTTATAATTATGAATCAAAGAATTTATTTTGTAATTAATACTCTAAATTAACATCAAATCTGTTACAGGACACACTATGAACAAAGTTTGGCAGGACGAGTCAATAAAGTCAATTAAAGAAGCTCATCATCAAGGTTTATCCAGTGATTTAAAAAATCTAAGTGGAAAAGGAAAACGTCTCACTGTAGTTCACATAGGTAAAGTTTAATTTTAATACAACACAAACATAGCATTCCTGACAATACCTAACATACCTGGATTCCCCCGGGGTGGGCAGTGGTGTATAGTACACACCCACATTTCATCAGTTTATGTTGAAATCCCATAGAATATTCCATAACCAATTTGCAAAATAAAGATCATTAATGTTCTTTTGTTGAAATACAAGCTAAAAGGTTGAGTCGATTTCGTCGCTAGTGAGTAATGTTACCAATATTATTCCAAACCTTATTCCCAAGTTAAGCAAAGTCCTTCATATCACTATAAAGAACCAAGCATGATAAGCCACTACCATGCCTAGTAAGGGTGTACCTTTACCCTCCATCAGTAGCTCCTGGCCGTGGCTTCCTACCAGGGTCTTAGAGAGGAAGGGAGCAAAGTCCAGCATGATCTCTCTGAGCAGAGGACACACAGGTCCGAGGGCCGTCTCCAGCTTGTGAGTGAGGGACGCCTCTCGGGACACTCCGTCCGCTGACATTGTAGTGTTCATTGCGCTAAGGCCGGCGAGGGTTTCGTTGTCCTGGAGAAGAAAAAGTTTTTGATTAGGGACAGATATGAAATGTAGAGTAATTACAATAATATGTCAGCAATAGTAACAACATATAGAGCACTAGCTTGTGCCAGCGGCTTCGCCTGCGTGGGAAGTTTTTCCCGTGTAAATCCCGATGCCGTGGGAATTTCGCAAAATCCTTTCTTAGCGGATGCCCACGTCATAACATCTACCTGCATGCCAAATTTCAGCCCGATCCGTCCAGTGGTTTGGGCTGTGCGTTGATAGATCACTATGTCAGTCGGTCAGTCAGTCAGTCAGTCACCTTTGGGTTATATATATTTAGATTCATAACATTTAAAAAACTGTCTGCCTATCAAGACTTCTTAAAGGTGATCGCGGTTGCCATAATATTATTAAATAGAAATTATAGTTTTATCGTATAACTAGTATCTGATCGAGACTTCGCCTGCTTAGTTTTTCAGAGGAAAAAAAAAATAAGAAAGTCTCCGTCCCAAATTTTATCAAAATTTGTAAGTAGTTTAGTCGTGAAAAAGTAACAGACATACAGAGTTAGTTTCGCAATATATCATAAGATTGCGCTAAGGTAAATGTCAATTTTAATTGAAGCACCATTCAAATCGAATACCTGGGTTTCTACACAGATTAACATTGTACACAAGTTTTAATTTTTGTATCCAATGAAATATTGTAAGGTGTACAATAAAGTATATAATAAATAAATATGTGCAATTTTTTTTGGTATGGTATGTATATATATAGAATTCTAACCCTTGTTTCTTATTTCCACTTAAAAACTACTGATCCTATATGAAATCAATAAGTAGAAGCGAATGAGAGCGGTAGTAGTTCACTTAAATGGACATAATTGCACGTTTCTTTTAATGTTTAGAGCTTCTAAATAAATTCTACAGGAACTTAATACAAGTGTATGAGAGTGGTGGTAGTGTACTTACAGGATGTAAGTGCCTCTGCGCCGCTTGCAGATTTCTGTTCTGTTGCCTCTGCGTGAGATGGTGGTGGGACTCAGAGTTCCTCATGTGAATTTGTTTGTCTATATCTGAAATGAAACACATTATAATTTATTGTACTATGTAGTTAAGTTAAAAAATTTAATAACACTAGTTCAAAACCGATCTAATTTAAGGCAGTTTCTTAAGGCCCTTTGCCAAGGAAGGGTTATGTATTTTGCGCCTATTTTGTACGTTTGTATATTCCCTTACCTTTAAATGTCTGGATGGATTTCAACCGATAAGGTATCGTTATATTCATCTAAAAAGAGTCTTAAGACAGATGCTTGAAGAAAACAAATTCGCGGATATTGGGCGCGAAATAATAAAAAAAAAACACCAAAACCACTATTAAAACTTTCACTTTCGGAATGTTGATTCGACTACTGATCATTAAGTCACCTCCGCAAATCAGTATAAATAGAGTAGAAAATTTCGTATAGTTAGTAGGTTGTAACTATGTTACAACTATGTTATATGTTAAAACCACACTCATCCAATAACTTCTGGGTGCGGCAAGTCTATTTTTTCACAACTGTAATCGATAAAACATTGATTGGACGTCATAGTTTTCCATTGTGCATAAGTGCATGGAGTCGTATTTTTTTTTTATTACTGTTGAACCAGCTCTTGACCTAGATATCGCCTGATGGTAAGCGATAGATGAGGTCTACGATGTGACGAGCGAGCCCAGAAGATGCCTATTTACTCGTGATTTAAAGGCTGAAAGGAACACAGAAGCCGGCAGAGAATTCCACAACTTGGCTGTGATAATAATGTTTACCTTCATGTACATTTCCCTCATGGTCGCGCGTCCTCCCGGTGATAGTGGCCGGTCCTCGCTCACCGTCCTCGTTCAGATTCACGTCAGTCCACGATTCATCATTGCTTACCTAGAAAAGTTATAACATAGATAGATATACTCTTTATTGTACACCATAACAGAATTAAATAAGGAATTAAAAAACTACAAAGGGTGTTACAATGGGCGGTCTTATCGCTACATATAAATAACATTAACTTTTAAATTCCTCTTTGACGAGTCACATTAATTAATTTTGATCCATTTCAAATTGGCATCATCAATATTTAAGAGCTTGTTGCTAAATAATAACAGCCGCCCAGGTTAACGTACACACAGTACAGGTTAAGCAACGTTTGCCGAGGTAGGTTCGTCGATGGGACACCTCAATTTTTTTTTTATTGATAGTAGGCTCGGGTTTGACCACCATCTCACCTGATGGTAAGCGATAATGTGGTTGTAGATGAAGCATGCTTGCATAGAAGTAACCTATTCACTCTTGACTTAAAAACCCCCAGGTTATAGTTATCAGGAAACACAGACTCCGGCAGGGAATTCCACTTCTTAGCAATGAAGGTATGCCCAAAACGCTTTGTGCGATGTCCACCATGTAACGATGGCGCATTGCCGTTCGTCTTGTAGTCCGATTATGGAACGGGCTTGGTGGAATTAGATAGATAGATATATTCTTAATTGTACACCATAACAGTAGAACAAATAAGGACTTAACAACTAAAAAGGGTGATACAATGGGCGGTCTTAACGCTAAAAGCGATCTTTTACAGACAAACTTTGGACAATTCCATCGCACGCTCCCCGAAATTATCTTCTTGTAGCTTGCATGGGGTCTACTAAGTCTCATACGTACCGGATGTTTGTTATCATCGAGAGCTATCTCGCTGGAGGTCTCCGGATCGTTGTTGGTGGTCTCGTTGGAGTTGAGATGGAAGGAGCCCGCGTCCTCGATGGAGTCCACGCTCTGCGGACACACACGCGTGATACACACTGGCCGAGCACACGCCTAGCACACTCCTAGCACGACTAACTGACCACTAGACATCGAGAGGACCACACTAGCGAAACTTAACGCAATCGGCCTTTATTCTAATTCAGGGGGAAGCTAAACAATGGTTTTCATGACTAATTTCTGTGACTAATTATTATGACTAATTTCTGTGACTAATTATTATGACTAATTTCTGTGACTAATTATTACGACTAATTAAAATGATATTTTTTTTTTAATTCTCAATAATTTTCATATAAAACGAGTACCTTATTTGGGACTTGGTCTAGTGAAACTTTTCTGAAAGATATTCAATTTAGAATTTTATCTCAATATGGAATTCAGATCTTACCTTTTTTGCAAACTATGTCAACAATTGAATTCGGTGTATATAATCTACTATGTGGTGAAAATAGAATGATAATACAAAGGTGGACAATACAGTAAACACCATGCTTTAAAATAATTAAGTGAAAAAGCAAGCATAGCACACACATGCCGGAAACAATCTTATGTTAGAAAGCGGAAAAAATTTTGAAAGAACTTACAAAACATTTGACAATAGAATCAGAAACATTAACAACCCATCCCTGTAATGATTTTATACATACATAATTATGTTCTTAACCCGCGTTTCATCTGTATTAATTATAATTACAATTTGTACATGATAAATTAATATAAGTATTAATATCGTGTCCGGTGCTTTGTGCTTTAAAATTTGTGATTTCTTTGTAAGAGCATCATATGTACTTACATAAAAGTGAGCGTGGTTAGCCTATATTGTGTTGTTTCACTTAAATATACATAATTATTATGAATGTACTGTAGCAAGCCTGTGTGTATATATGATTGGAACTGGAATTTATTCGTCGCCATTTTGTAAATTCCTCAACAGAATAAAAATGGCATCGGAATCTAAGCACTTTTGACATTAAAGTTAAGTAACATTCTTTATGTAAGTAACACCAATAACAGTACCAGGATTGCAGAACCAATCGGGAGTGTCAACACTAAATTCCATGTTCACACAAACTTAGAATGAGTACAAACCAAATTGACCACCGACACCGTTATCCCAGACAATGTTTTGGACCTTGCGGTTGGAGGCTTATAACAGGACAATAACATTCATTTATTATATTAAATTAAAAGCCACATATAAATAAAAAATACACTGAGAATACATTGCTAGATCAGATTTCAAAGAAACATTTTAAACCCATCTAATTTTAACGGAATAATTTAAATACCTCCCCTAGAAGTATTACAAAATATTAAAACTAAACAGCAACGAGAGGGCCCCAAAGATCACAGTGAAGGAGACGCAGTAACTAATAGAAAGAGACAGAGCACCGGTCGACTCCCCACATATTACTAACCTTGGGCTTCAGCTGGCTTTTGAGTCGGAGGCTCGATTTGAATAGCGGCTCTTCCCTGTCCGAGGCGGCCGACAACGCCGGCTCATCGCTAGGCTTTGCCTTCTCTCCAGCACTAGGCTTCAGTTCGTCAGTAGTCGTTTCTATTTTCGCAACACCCTCTTCTTTCCCATCCGTCTCCTTTATTAATTTTATTGCAAAAGCAAAACAAAACGAATATAATGAAGCGTTCACGTATCACATTAAATCTTCCACATTTATTTTTTTCATTCAACATTTATTTCATAGCGACATCGAAAACGAAAACCAATCGGCAAACAGCAAACCAATTTGCCAAACACAATGAACTGATGACTAGACTCGGCTATAAGGGATGGAGTTCCGAACAGCATGCGCATAACGCTAATTAATACCTAGATCTATAACTAACCTTATTCTCATCAACACTATACGCTACTAACAATAAAACTTTCTTACTTTTAAGTACACCTAAATTGGAAGAATTTGAATAAATTGGAAAAGCATGCTATGGAAGAAAAATTTAGAATAGTTCAATGTCATAAAAACTATTAATAAAGAAGCTAAAAATAAAAGCTTCGACAATAATTTCGAATACTTACTAAAGTCAGTAACAATACATGATTAGGATGAAATAGATGTAAGCTTTTATGTTTAGCACCAATGTACTACAAAGTAATGACTTACTGACTACAGAATTTATTTTAATACTCACAAAATTATCAAAGGTAGAAAAAGGAAGACAGGAGTCTATCAAAATCTTACACGCAGATTCGTACACAAACACGATCGGTTCTATATTCGTATACGAAATCATCCACATAGTATAAAAAAAATATAATGATCTTACCTTCATGGACGGAGAGTCCAAATCGTTAATGGTGGAATTATTCTCATCGACCACAATCATGGCATACTCCACGTCGTCTCCATTGTGTTCTATGAGGGACATAGAAATGTCATTGGTTAGATGATTATCATAACATGTCGCGTCATTAAAGACAACATCGACAAAGCTTTGCCTTAATAAAGCGAGGGTCAGGTTCCTACGTAATACGTTACTATTTCTGGGATTTATACTTCTATATTTACATGGAATTCTGTACAAAGCTGATTATTCATACTAATTACTGATATATTGGCAGTTTAATTATATAAGGGAACACATTTTAATGCCAGATTACAATTAATTCAAAAATGTCATGCATTGTCTATAGTCGCACAGAATTCCGAACGAACACTACAATCAAATCTTATAATTTCATCTTAAATTTTACACATGCTTCTTAAAATTTGATGGATCAATTTCTACTTCAAATGATGACGCAACTGAAAGAAAAATGGAAAACAAAACAAGCGGTGCCTCAGCGGTGCAAAGATTCACATTGTTTTGTCTTTAGGGACGAAAACATCGAGCGGACGGACAACGGTTTAGAAGCTACAGAAGGTATTGTAGAAGCTTGAGTTTTAAACATTTCAAAAGACAAAACATTGTACGCGAACATCGACCACATATTATAGTATCTTGGGCGTCCACATCACAACCCTATTAAAAATCTTCGAGACGTTATTGAATACACGAAAGAGCAACTGGAACCACTATGAAGCGTGTAAGCGAAATCGAAGCACGGAGAGAGAATAGTGTTGTTGCTCTGTCGTTCATTCTTATTTTTTCTTATTAGAGTTATTTGAAGCCTTTTTAATCACAAAGGTTGTTATACGAAGATCATTTGATATGGTTAAATTATTGATAAGTTAACCCATTCGAAATTGTTCAGAGGATGGGGTACAACTAGAATGCATACTAGGCCTCTGTTTTTATTCGCGATTTACATAGATAGCATAATTGTTTTGTACGTAATGCGAACGCCAATAGTCGTCGGCCGCGTTACCTGCGTGAGCGCGGTGGTAACTAGCGATGCGTGTGTGTGCGAGCGTATTATTGTTAACGTGTTGGCCGCATTCGAGCTTGCAGTGCGAGTGCGGGTGGCGGTGTGCCGGGTGCCCACCGGGCAGGAACTGCGGGTACACGTGGTGCGACCACTGGGGGAACAGCGGCCGCGAGCCTGAACCCCGTACACATCAACGTGCACGGGATCAATATTCAGAACGGTACCAGGACATCAGAAAGATGTAAGAGTTGATCATCAACGTGCATGAGATCAATATTCAAAACGGTACCAGGACATCAAAAAGATGTAGGAGTTGATCATCAACGTGCACGGGATCAATATTCAGAACGGTACCAGGACATCAGAAAGGTGAAGGAGTCGATGATAACACACGCACAGGATCAATATTCAGAACGGCACCAGGATATCAGAAAGGTGAAACAGTCGATGATAACACCCGCACAGGATCAATATTCAGGACGGTACCAGGACATCAGAAAGGTGTAGGAGTTGACAATGTCACACAAGTGCAACAGACCCAATTAAGGAACAATGTGGTATTAGGAGAACAGGAAATGGAAGAAACCAAAACGCACGATAAGATTTGTGTTAGAATACGAAATATAAGGGAATATCAATATATTCGGAATTTATAATAAAATAGAATATACGTCAGGCGGAATAGAAAGATTTGCAAAGAATAGTGTACAGTGTAGAAAGTGTTAAGACGGGTAAGTAAATATATACAATTGGAAGGAGATAGGATAAAAGGAAGCAGAAATAAAGAAAGTTAAAATACGGATTTTGTTTGCAATATTAAGAAATTCGATCGTTAGACATCGCGAGTTTTACAACAGCAAAGTGATGTGCAGTTTATACAATCGAACGATCGATGCAAGATAACAATTGGCAGTGCCGCAGTGTAGTAAATGTAGACGATTTTACCAGTGTCCCAAATCGTGACGCGTATATCAAGCGGCGTGAAAAAGGAGAAACGACACAATTCAGATATACAGTCTATTAGTATCCTTTGAACTGTCGCTCTCGAAAGTATCTACGTCTTCTATGTGAGGACGGTTGTAGCATATTACCAGTTTGGTCTCAACATATTTGTGAACGAAAATGGTAACCGTTCAGCTATTGAGCAACTAACTTAATTATTATACTCTGTGTGCTATTATTTATACTTCCGACAGCGACAAACACAATGATGATAACTGTATTATTTTTAATATGATAACCAATATATTTGATATAAATAAGTTTTATTTTGAGTGCGGTAAAGCATATAAAAGAAGCAAAAATAAATAGCATACAATTTATCTAAGAAACAAACCCGATATGTCTATAGTAAGAAGAAAGTTTAGTTTTAATAATATTTCATACACAAAATATTATAATATCAAGACAGATTTCTACATACATAAATATAGTTCGTTTTATTTCAATAATTTATTCAATTTTGATTAATTTTTAACGTTTCGGAGGTATTCTGGTTTAAAGATCAAACAAAATTGGTAAAGTTAATAAATAGTAAAGTCATAATTATATAACATAGAAGATAGATAGAATAGACAGTCTACTACACAGAACAGTGAATGCTTGACATAACAGTGCCACTACTATGGTAATTTAATGTGGAATAGAATATTATACGAACTTAGTATGTACAGAGAAGAGACGTATTTAATTAGATAAAAAATATAGACTCAGAATTGATATTGAAAAGCTCATAGGTAATCAAAGGGAAAATAAGAGAGCTCAACCATTATAAGAAAATGGTTACTTCTAATCTGACTGTTGTAAACTGGACATTCATCATTATATGCGATGTCCAAACTGACTTCCACAAATACAAGTACTTATATTTTTAAAAAGCGTGCATAAATTATAGTTATGTTTCTTTTAGCAAATTGAATAGTGTAAGATGTGTGTTTTATTTAGAAATGAGATGGTGTGTGATGTTCTGCGTGGCTGGTACCTACCGTGGTGGTCGTGCGCGAGGTGCGCGCGGCGCGAGCAGTCGGGCGGCGCGTGCGCGGGCGGCTCCAGGATGTCGCGGTACTTGGACACCATCAGCACGGAGATGAAGTACACGATGGCCAGCGACAGGAACTGCGCCTGCTTCGTCTCCTCCTGCCAAACCGATAGCGTACACATCATTTGCTACCTCTTGTAGCCCCAAACACCGTCACCGACATTGTCATTGTTTTATAACATGAATATATATACAGTATGTTAACTAACAGAGGGCGTTCCCGTTAACCCGCAATAGTATAGCATCCATACATGCTAAAAATATAAATATTCGAAAATATTTTTTTTTTTCATATTAAATTATTGACTAAAATGTTAAATTGATACGTAAAAGAAACACTCTGTACACGCGTACGCATTCATAAATAAATTGCGGCGTTGCCATCCTTCAAGTACGCGTATACGAAGTGTTTCTTTTACATATCAATTTAACATTTTTAGTGAATATTTTAATATAATAATATGGTAATATTTTTTTAGCATGTATGGATACTATACTATTGCGGGTTAACGGGAACGCCCTGTTAGTTAACATACTGTATATTTAGAAATAAGCAATGTGGGTAGAATTCACATTACTAGAAATCTTGTTAATCACTCCGACTAAGCTAAATATGCTTGTGTCTGGAGTGGGTGCACGGCAATAATGTAATGGGTGGAGTTCGAATCCACGTCCTCTCGATCACAAGTCGGACCCCTTACCCATTAGGCTATTGACGGTTTTTATATATCAGTTAGAAAACTATTCGGGACTCCAAAAAGTAATACGAATTTCAAGCAGCACTGCTGAAATTCGCTGAATGTATACTGTGTATGAAAACCACGATCAAGACGTTGATCCTTTCCATACACCCGTACACCTATTACGAAGAGAATTTTAAATAGTAAGTAGAGAAAAAATTACAATGAAAAATTCTCGTAATTAAGTAATTCCTCTTTTTAAAGCAGTTTATGCGTATAATAAGTACATGCAGTGCCCTTCTCTATGTGATGGGGAACTTAGATCAAGATGTAAAAGTTATGTATGTAATAGAGTCTTCATTCTTGAAGAACTGAATAAAAAATTAATTACTTGTTTCCAGACTAAATTTAAACCAATGTATATGAAAATTACTATTTTCTATACTAGTTATAGTAAGTTCTCGTAGCACTCTAGTTTCAACTTACCACGTCTCTATAAATCACAGCTCGGAGTCTATTCACGTCCATATCTTGGAGAAGTCTTTCCGGGTCCTTGACAGGACTTGATGCGTCCGCTAAACTCGCCACCACACTCTGAGAGTTATAAAAGAAAACAAAACATTGTAAGAGTTACAAACAAACTAAACACCAAAAAAATATGGTGCGAAATAAATAAATCAAGTTGGCAAAGTGTATCAAAGTACTAGGAAACCATGACCGTTGCAGAGGTCTTTTTGATAGAATATTGAAGTAGAGATAAATATTGTAAATCAAGTAAAAATACATTGGTAATTGTCATGCAATAGAAAAACTTGACACAGTAAAATGTTAAAGCATGTTCGTGCTATTTTCTTTCAACATGCAATGTGCTCCAATCTAATTTATAATTACGCAGTGTGTTTGTGTATCATTGAACATAAAATTTTATTTACCAAATACTTTTTGTGAGCAGTGCAAGGTGTTAAAAGCCGTCATTAATATCGGTTTCAATTTTTATACTAGGACATTAGGAGAGACAAGAATGTTTCGCCTTTAAAATGCAAGTCACCAAGCTACATAAAATATCTTTACATATCTCTTGCTCTGTAAGTACACCCTTACACCCCTGAATGCCGGGGTGTATGACTATCATTACAGCATAGGTTTTGGAATTTGAAAAAAGAACTGTCATACTCATACTGCACGAAGAATATTTTAAAAAAGTTAATTTTTTTTTTCTCGGTATCGATTAATTACTCGAATCGGAATCTAGACAATTTATTTTATAAAGATTTTATTTTAAATATTTAACTATTTGTTTCCACATCGTATGTTAGATGGAATCGATTTAAAAATCAAACTGGCCAGCAAGATTTGACGCGCTTGCGTGCGTGAAAAAACAAGGCAGTCTATTAGTAGGCGCGAAAGCATCGCGAAAATAATTAATTTTCTTGTTTGAGTTCTTTTTCAAAAGTTTTAAACATGTCTAGTGACGAAGACATAGATCTAACGCCCGATTTTATTAAAGAAAGGGCAAAAACAGTTGTCGAAAATATATTACCGCCGAACTCGAAAGAAAGATATGTAAAGGCATACGACGAATTTATGAAATGGCGGTCAGAAAAAAAAGTGAAATCTCTTTCTGAAAGTGTTTTTATATCATATTTTGATGAATTATCTAAGAGGCTACAACCTTCCAGTTTATGGTGCTTTTATTCCATGCTAAAATCTACAATGATGACAAAACATGACGTGAATTTGAAAGATTTTTCTAAACTTACTGCTTTCTTGAAAAGGCAGTCTGACGGCTTTAAAAGCAAGAAATCGAAGGTATTTACTGCAGAAGAAGTACAGAAATTCTTAAATGAAGCTCCGGATGAAATTTATTTAGCAATAAAGGTACCTACGTATTTACTTGCCCTTTTTAATAAGTTACCAAAATATTTCACAGAAATACTATGCGAATTTGGTGCCTTTAATACAACTTATGTCTTTTTTACAGGTTGTTCTAATTTTTGGGATATCGGGAGCCTGCAGAACCGTGGAATTGACAAACTTGACAATAGAAAATGTAGAAAAACATAACAAATTACTACTCATAAAACTGCCTAACACGAAAACTAAAATTGACCGGTCATTTGTTGTGCATGAAGAATTTGCAAATTATGTTGAAAAATATCAAGCTCTTCGGCCTGAAAACGTGGATACAAATCGTTTTTTTCTTAATTACAGTAAAGGAAAATGCCACAGACAAGTAATAGGAAAAAACAAATTTACAGGCATGCCAAAGCAAATAGCCACATATTTAAAACTGAGTAACGTAGAGTTATACACCGGGCATTGCTTTCGCAGAACATCAGCGACTCTATTGGCTGATTCGGGAGCCAACCTCACTCTGTTAAAAAGGCACGGCGGCTGGAAGTCCAGCAAAGTGGCCGAAGGTTATATCGAAGATTCGATGGCAAACAAAAGCAAAATTACTTCTAAAATAACAGAAAATATAAACTTAAAATCACCACGTCAAAGCACATCATCTGAGCCATTTTTTAATGAAGAAAATAGTACCAGTCAACTGCCGCCATTTACGATGCAAGAACCTCAAGTCACTCAAACTCAAGTCTTATCATCACAAACTCATATTCAAACTATAAATATACCTAAAAAGAACGTGACCATATCTCTTACAAATTGTAATAATTTTACTATTAATTTTAATTAAATACACATTTTTTTCTTCTTAATAAATGTTCATTGAAACCTGCTGTCTTGTTGTTTACTTACCTCACAATCGATATGTAAAGCAGAGTATTTATCTCGGGCGTAAGCATCAATTGCATACTCGGGTTAATTAGCGCCTTCGCTTCGCTCAGGCGCCAAAAACCTCGTATGCAATTGATGTCATACAGCCCTTGGTTAATAATCTACTATTTTGTTGAAAGGTCCTTCGTCCATTTTGAAGGTAAGATTGTTTGTGATTGGCTGTTCATATGACTGGTGTAGCTTGATCACTGGCGATTGGACGAAGTCTTATATTGTTCGTAAAAATTACATTTTAAATTGTGCTAACAGAGATATACCCGTGGGTGAATTAATTACCTCATTGATGTACTGGGGGATCAGAGATGCTAAGGGTTAAAGTGAACTAAATACTGTATAAACTAGTCCTTTTTACATAACCGGCTTCTTTTTTTATTTGACAAAACTTAAGTTAATATAATAAAAACAAACTTAAGTTACTTTGACTTTGGCAGACGATTAGTCTAGGGTGGTGAAAGAGGCACTTAGCGAATCTCTTTAAATGGGGCAGAAAGGGTAGAGTACCAAAATGTACTAGGGGCTACGAAACGTGAGAAGGTGTGTGGTGGAGGGAGGTGATTGGGTGTTTGTGTGGGATGGCTTACCTTGGGTTCGGGCGAGTCGGCGGCGCGAGCGGCGCTGCGGGCGGCGGCGTAGCGCTGGCGCTCCTTGCACTCGAGGCAATTGCGCACAGCACACGTGCACACCTACGCACACACACACTCGCCATCTACGCCTACGCCGCTACGCCGCTACGACTCGCTAGAGACTAGGAAGTGGTAGCCGTACACGACATCGACCGTACTCCAGCGTTTTATGATGCCTTAGTACTTTTCACACTGAATAATTACATATTAAATTGTATTCTATAATGATATTTGCAGTATTTGTTTGGTTTTAATTTATTATTGTTAAAGAAAACTAATGCTATTTATATTTTGCGCATATTCATAAAAATCAAGAGCACGGCCATGAAAAGAGAACTAAACTATGATTAGAAGAAAACAGAATCTACTTTTACTCAATCTAATACAGAATATTCAACCAGCCTATTACAAAGAGACTAGGTATAAGTATGATTTTCAGAAGTCATAATTTCTATACGGTCTATGTAATATGAAGATGGAAAAACATTAATAACTAATTCTGTCACAAGATATCTAGGTATCTTGGAAAACAGACTAAAACATAAGAAAATTATTATTCTCAATACTTTATGAAGTAATTTTGGATACACAGATGGAAATATAGTAAAATAAAGACATAATACTAAACTCAACAAGTCGTGTTATTTTTTTACCTTCAACGCACCTCTAGATGTGAATATTGAAAGAATAGTCTTCCATAAATTGTCGCTTTGCAGCGGAATTTGGAACTTATCTAGACGAAATTGGACCAAAAACGACACGACCTAGTTCTCCCACTGTCGCTGTTACAGCTTCACTCACCAGCCTGAGGCACTGCCTAAGGATTCCTCCACTGGACATGTTCTTCTCCGCCTCAAGCTCGGCGAAGTTGAGAGCGCTGGCGAAGATCAACACGTCGGCCATGCTGACCAGCCTCTGTAGGAAGGTCACTGCTACCTCCACCGGCATGCCTTGAGTGGGCTCTATTACATCTAGTTCATTCTGGAAAATATTTAGGAATATAAGTTTTTAAGCTAACATGGTCACTAACATAAGCACGGAGTATTTACCATGTGTATTTATTTTTTAGAAACTTTAAATCAATATTTTGAAATATGTTATGACTTATGACGTAAGGTTCTGTTGAAAACCAGCGTTAAGTAACTATGGGCTAAATAGTATACATATTAAAGTAAATTGAATATACAACAGGTACTGATATTCAAGCTAAGCTAAAAAACTTGTATATTGGACGCAGCATGAATTGTGTGACATTGTTTTGGATCGGAACCATTTGGTGCACAAATAATCTCGTTTAAAACGCTAAAAAGATCCTTCTTAGACACATTGGAAAGAGAAGAAAACTATAAATACCAAACACAAATAAGTTAATTAAAAATAAACAGCATTGCGTGTGCCTCGCGGCTGTGCCAAATAGGCCCAATTCAACAAAATGCCAGACACGGTTAAGCGGTTGGAATTTGTCATACAAACTTTCATCCCCTATTTGAACACTTTAGGAGTTGATTTTTGAAAAATAAGCCTATTTTTGACTCAGGATCTTCAACTATTTTATCAATCGGTGCTGTTTGTCCGTGACAGCGTAACAGACAGACAGACTTTCGCATTTATAATATTAGTATGGATGTAAAGGCTTACATTGGGCGAGGTCGCCGACGCCAGCAGAGGCAGCAGACCTCCGCAGGCGATGATGAGGTTGTCAGCGAGCTGGCTGATGAGATGCACAGTATTCACCACAAATATGGCGTTTTCGCTGCTGTTCACAAAGTCTATCACCGACTTCGTGGAGTGACTCCGCCACACCTGAAACATTATCAGTGACAATTTCAGTACAAATCTTGCAGTTATTTTTTGAGCTGCTTTTTGATTAAGCGGGAAATTTATACAGGGTTACTGGTAAAACACTAACAAACTCGCAGGACAGTATTACTAACATCATAAACCGCAACTTTTGTTCTATGACTTTTTGAAAACATAATACTTTTACCAAAAACAAACCTATAAGATCTCCTCCACTGCCTTTTGTACTATCAATTTACCTATATTTCTAGCGCTTTCTTTTGCTTCGCATACTGCGTAACATTTAGAGCGTTCAATTTTTTTTTTGTATGAATATCTGATGAACTATTAAAAGTCATGGAACAAAAGTTGTTGTTTATAATGTTACTAACATAGTCCTACGAGTTTTTTAGTGTTATACCAATAACCCTGTATTTTCTTCTGGCGTATGGAAATCCTCATGTATGGCCTTCGCCTAGGGATAATAGGAGGGGTCTGTTAAGCTCCTACTGACTTAAACCATACGGTATTTCTCTTTGTTACTTCTTGCTGACGTGTAGGGATACGTTAGCTTTCTCCCCAATCAGGGAAATTTATAGTGACACAACTAGAAAACCATAAATAATATATTACAACGGACGTAATCAGCCTATAATGTTCCTATTGCTGGGACGCAGGTCTCTTCTCTGTCAAAGAGAACGTAATTATATAAATTTTCATCTTTATTTAAAATGTTACCATTAAATTAATGGATGTCGCATGTTTCCGGACTTTCGGTCTTATGACATGCAAGTTTCCTAATAATAGTTTCTTTCACCGTTTAGAAGAAAGCAGTGGTGTTGATAAAAAATACACAATCAGCTGCCTGGGTTCTATGAATGAGCCACACTTATAGTAGTAACAAGTATTATGAACGGAAGACTTACTTGAATATCCGTTTCCAATGAGAATAACACATCGGATAACAATCTTTGGTGTATATAGGACCAGCGGAACTCCGGTATCCTGAAGGGCGGCCGCGTAGGTCCAGGGGAGAACATGGGCCGAGAACACTTCGACGGACGCTTCGTTTCTGAAACACCCGATAAAGTACTTCATGACGCATCTATAAACAATTGCTATACCAATCAGTAATGAAGTGCTTCTGAAAAGCCTCAAAAAGTCTTAATTTATTGTGTCAGAATGGTAAAATAACTAAACATATATTCCACAGCCTCAAACATTTGTCACAAGTTCAGAAAACTGTTCCATTTGTTGACCTTCATGAAAGAAAAATTTTCGCCAAGAGGTTTTCTATTCTGGCCATTCCGTAGCCAGATATGTATAGATAGATAGACAGATATATTTTTTATTGTACACCATAACAGTAAAATAAATAAGGACTTAAAAACTAAAAAGGGTGAAACAATGGGTATAGACCCGCATTATTACAACGGTACACCGTTTGTACAGTCACGGACTATAATTGATAAGCCACTTTCAAGATTTCCAATTTTGTAGTTTTATACATTCACGAGATTACACGATTAAACACGAACTCAAACCGAATGCTCGGAAACAAAATGACAAATTACTAATAAACGTAAATAGTCTTATCCATAGAGGTTGAAAAATGACTTTATAAGTTGTCAATGATAAATCCATACAACGGTGCTTACGTGTATCCCATCGATTTGATACTGACCTCCTTTGAAATAGTCCTCATTAAATACTCTTTATTTCTGAAATCCTATCCGAAGACAGAGTGACAGTTGAAATGTCGATGTCAGAAAAGATTTGGAGACGAAAATTTCGAATTTTGGTGAATCGTAGCAGGCTACTGCAACTTCAAGGCGAAAAAAAATGTATGGACTTTGAGGGGTAAATAATGGTAGATTTTGCTGTCTCACCTGTTCCGTACGCTTTCTCTTTCTTTCATGACAGTCAGCCATATATGTTTACTTGTCGTGTGTCTTGTAGTATTTTGTAAGTTTGTGCTTATTATTTTCTGGCAGTTAGTTACGTTTAATTTTTTATCTTAATTTGTTACAAGTGTGATCTTGTTCAGTAAACATAATTGTACCATAATGCCACCTAATAACCGATTTATAACTTGTGAAATATCGTACTTGTGAAGTCGTAAAGGTAATGAAAAAAGGAAGTTTATAGCAAAATTTCCATAAGATGAGGCTCGGTAAGTATTGAATTAGATATTTGAATCTATATTTTATTTAAAACATGGTACTAAAAGGCTTAATCGATCTTTTAATTTTCAATTTTATTTTGTGATAGTGATGTGCTGTAATGCAAATGGCTCTTATCAATAATCGATAAATGGTGTGTATGTTTGTAATTGTTTATAAACTGTTAATTTTTATTAACATTGTTTATAAACCATTACAAGCAGACACACCATTTATCGATAATTGATTAATGCCTCTCGCTTTTGCGAGAGGCATTAAATGAAACCGCATTTGCGTTATGTATAATTTTCAGGCAACACACCAAAAATCAGATCACTAGTTTAGTCACAGGACATTTTTGAAGATTTTTCTTAGTTAAAGCACAAAGTATCTTCCCGAGCACCTGACTAAGTAGGGTGCGTCTCATATCATATAAAGTTATTTGGTATATTTTCATTTCAATAGCGTTGCAGTAAATGATTATCAAATAGAAGAATAAAGAAGACATGGTCACTGACGTTCTGACGACGGAGCTCCATCGAATGAAATATGAAATGTTTATGACCGCTATGTGTTTGCGTCCAGAAGAAGATCGGGATTAAATTACTGCAATCCTTGACATAATTATATTATTTAGTCTAATAATCTGTAGTAGTTTTATAATTAAGAATATACTGGATTTCTTAAAAACTACAATCCTTGCTTTATTTCAACACAAATCCTTTCTTAAATTTAAAAAGTTAAAAGAAATCCCGTTACCGACCTGTATACTTTATCGATATCGATAAAGAAGTTAATAACATTGCTCAGCACTATTTAGTCTGATAGGTTGGTAGTACTGTTGTATGACGTCTTGTTCCCCGTGTATGTTCGTTCAGTTGGTATTGAAGTGAACTGTTACCTATTTTTATTTTTTTAGTACTAAGTCCCGTCTCTTAAAACATAGTGTATTACATACTCTTTGAATCGTAGCCGTAGTTATTAACGCGAAAATGCCAGCTGCAATTTCTGAAGAAATTCGCTGTAGAATCATAACAATGCATCAGCAGGGTCTGAGCATTCGTGCAATTTCGAGAGATCTGCACTTGACGGTGAGCTTATTCACTCAATCTATATGTTTTTGAATTTTTTTAAAAAGGTAATTATCTAAGTCCATTAACTTGAAAGTTGTTATTTTTTTTAGCGAAACACCGTTTCTTTGTGGGTAAGACGATACGCCGAAGAAGGACATATAAATGATCGTCGCCGAAACAACCATCGCCCTTCTGCATTAAGCGAAGCTCAGAGAACTGAAATGCTCCGCGAATATGAAGTTGATGGATTTATACCAACGCAGCGTTACGCGGAACGTTTTGATGTGAATCCCAGAACCATCCGAAGGCATCTTCACTCAATGAATTTGCATCATAGGATTCCTGCCTACAAAGTCGATATGACAGACGCTCATAAAACCGCACGTGTAAATTTCACACATCGATTTTTAAATTTCGATTGGTCATCAACTATTTTTTGTGATGAGAAGTCATTCCAATCAAGCGATCATGGCCGCTTACACCTATGGCGATATAACAGTTCACGGTATGATGCAGATAACGTCATACCAAATAGGGAATCAGGAAGGATAACTGTTAATATGTGGGGTTGGATGAGCTCCGAAGGTGTAGGCGAACTTGTTCAACTACCACCTCGTGCAAATGCCGTGAACTATATAAGGATTTTGGAAGATTTTATGCTTCCGTCTGTAAGGATTGTGTATCCACAGCACGAAATGGAAAATATTAATTTTGTTCACGATAATTCTGCCATACATCGAGCAAGGACTGTAGGGACCTGGTTTGAAGCACATCCAGACATAACGGTGATTCCATGGCCAGCTAAATCCCGGACCTGAATCCCATAGAAAATCTGTGGGGTTTAATGGTGCAGCGATGGGATCACCGTAATGAACGAAGAAAGGAAGATCTGGCTCAACATTGTCAAGAAGTATGGGAGAACATGCGAGGGACTGATATTTGCACTCGTCTGGTTAGCTCCATGCAATCACGACTGCAAGCTGTAATAGACAGCCAGGGAGCATTTACAAGATATTAAGACAGTCCAACAGTTTTGATTCTTATTATACAAAATAAAATAATTATTCAAATAATATAGTGTTTTATTTGCTTAGCACATTTTATGACATTTATAATAGCTAAAACGTAAACTCTTTAGCAGAAATAGCAAATAAAACTTCTTGCAAGATGGCGGCAGTTAGGTGTTATCTATGTTTAATAAATAATCATAATTATCGTGAACGTCATCTTGGACGCTACGCGTTCGGATAAAATCGTGGTTTCGAGTTTTTCCGATGTCTAAATTATACCAACTATAATTTCTCCGTACACCAACGTTACTATGGCTACGCTAAAACAATTGTCGCTAGGTTACGGTTTCTACACCTGCAATTCGTCGACTTTAGGTAGTCACTCTGTTCTGTGTACGAATATAACCGATTAAACCCGATTTGCATTACTCGGCTAAAATACGAATGGTGGCAAGTGGCTCATCATTTATAGTCCGTGACTGTACATAACGTCACGGCTCGCATTGGACGATGTATTTTACGTTTATGTTGCAAGTAACACGATGTGGCCGTATCATTCGACTAATCGATTCATACTTGACCGGTTTTAGTAACATCTTAAAGGGAACACCACTAAAATGAACGAAAAAAAAATGTTTATAAAATGCATCTGTGGTTTTTGTTGTGACGCCGCAGACTTTTTCGTTGTGTTATCAAATAGTTTTTATTACTTTTTACAGTGTCTAAGTGGAATAATTTGTGTTAACATTGCCTACACATTATTGTGTTGTCGTGTGTTTCATAAAAGTGAAAACATATCACGTCACTGCGAGATAAGGTCAGTTTGATTTGCTTATTGAATGATATAAATAGTTAGATAAACTCATAACAAAGCCAGGAAGGTATAATATATACCATGATAATGGCCATAAATTGCCGATTTATAATTTTTTCTGAAGTTCTACCCAAAAATCAAAAAGTAAATTAAACATGCGACATTCGAGGAGTTAAGCAATATTGTGTAACGGGTGTGTTTAAATTTTTGGTGTACAATAATTCTATCCTTCAATCTATCTACCTGATACTGCGCGACATACCGTCCGTTATAAACTCTTCGTGTGAAATAGTGATTATATATTCGTTTATTCATAGTATCTGTTGTTGCAGAGTGTATTTTATTTGTATGGACAAACTTGACTGCAACTGAAGTTGAATTAAATTAATCATTATTACATATCAAACATTTATGTGCCTTCTGCAAATACCTACTATTCAGAGAAGGTTGCTGATGACAAATAAAGTTACATCTCAAAAAGAATTCACTTACCAAAATGATTAGAATCCACTTGAGTGCTAGTGGAGGCACTGCGCGGCCTCTTAGGGGATGATGAAGTGTTAGTACCTTGCGTGGCAACTCCCTCGCCTCTATTGCTGTCCAGCTTCATCTCACTGTCCCCGGGCAAGCTTACACGTCTTTTATCCTTATCACTCTCGCGACTATCGTCTTCGCTATCAGCCTCCTTATCAGCTAAGAGTATACTTTCACTGATAGTTGAGATCGGAGGTATTTCGGGTGCTTTCTCTTCTTCTTCGTCTGTTGTCGGCATATCGACTCTTTGGCTTCCGTTTTTCTCGTTTTCTTCCGTAATTTCGTCTTTCCTTTCTATATCTAGTTTCTCAGCCTCTTCATTTCTAGAATTGACTAAAAATTCACCATCAAGAGGCAGCACGTTGCCCTCATGCGGGTGATCGGACGGGATGACCCTCTGTGGACTATTATCATCGGACGTAATATTTTCACTACCATCCTCAATATTTTTACTATCTGTCTCAACCTCTTTACTTTCGGTTTCAACGTTTTTACTATCGGACTCAACAATTTCGCTATCAGCCAGAACATTTTCACTACTACTTTCTTCAATATCAACATTCTCACTTTTTGTCACAACCGATGATATTAAATCCGTAACTAAATCATTAGCGATCGACTCTGCCACTCGCTTCTCATCTACAATCTCTTCGATTTCCTGTTCGAAATCATCTCGACCGTTGGGAGTGTTTCCTTCGGAGTGAAGTCCTCCGGATATCGCTCCCGAGTCCGTGTCATCATCAGTCTTTAGCCTCACAGTTTCTAGCGCGATGCTCAGTACATCGTTGACGATATTAATGGCGACACGTTTCGGGTCGTCGGGATCATCGTCTGATTTATCTAACGACTTCTTCGGACTCGTAGCTTCGCTAGGAGTTAGATATAAGTCTGACCGATCCGAGAGTTCGGACTCACGTTCTGTTACAACATTTAGTTCAGCTACACGTTCCGGACTGGCCGTCTCACTAGCAGATAAACTCGAAGGAATGCCTTCACTGCGGTCAGTAGCATCGTCTTTCGAAACTCCATCACCTACATCCCTTACAGGAATATAATCCAAGCTGCCTTGCCGCGTCAACGGCTCATCGCTCTTCTCAAGCGTACCGACACCGGATTCCGGATCTTCTAGCAGCTTAGTATCTTCAATGATAGATTGTACAAGTTCATTATCGGGCAGCACTTCACTGGGGGACACTACGCGTTCTACATCGTCGGTAGGGGTTTCTACTTCATCGATAGCGTGTTCTGTTTCACCGTCCGCACGGGTGAGGTCACTCGCGTCCGCGGCGTCGCGTTTGGGGGAATGCACTTTACACATTTGGCTATAGACGGCGGTGTTAGTCCGGTCGGGGTGGCCGGGCTGCGGGTTGCAGCGGCAGTGGTCGAGGTCCCGCAGCGAGAGTCCCGCACCCAGCTCGGTCTGGGCAGCGTGGTGCTGCGGGGCCGGCGCGGGCTGTGCGGGAGCCACGGCTTGCGGCGCAGCGTCGCGTCGCTCCCAGCCGCAGATGGTAGAGATGGGCCGCTGTTGCCGCTCCGCCGGGTCCGTGATGTTGTCAGCTCGTCGCTGCTCGTAATGCTCGTACATTTGGGCGAACTGAAGTTTGAATTCTTCGTAGGATACCTGGGAGAGAGTTGAAATTAGTAAATTATAAAATTTTGTTGTCTGCCCTTTACTTACATTGCAACTACAATCAAGGACAAGAAATAGCGCATACCGAGCGGCAGTAGCTGTTCACGTAGCTGATTTAAAATATATTGTTTTTTTTTGTCTTACATTGTAATTTATAGTCTGTAATAAAAATTAATACTATTTCATATTATCTATTTCGTAAAATTTAGGCGTTCAAGGACAAGCCCATCTCCAAATTTACTACTTTCTTGTCTAGGTCTCACAAAACCGTTAACAATCTACGCTAATGGGTGTTCTTTGGATGCCACTGAAGACCTGTTAAACTTAAACGATTGCAAAAGAATCAAATTGAACACAAAACACAGACATGTTACTTGTTTTGGCTTCGACTTGAATCTCCTTCCGTAGGTTTGCTGGAACAGATTTCTTTTGGAATAAGCATTACAATATCAAGTTTTCTTTTTCTTCTTAATCTCTGAATGTCAACTGTGTGCACACCAATTGTTAAAAAAAATATTTTGGTTAATTATATCAGTTGTATCACAGAACAGCTTACTCACCTATAACCTTGTTGATCTTCAAAGAGTTATTTCTTCACAAATGTAGCTTTAAGTATTGTAGCTACAGCTAGGAGCTCATGGCTAAATAATAACGACCACACGAGTCATCTTTAAGGTTAAGCAAGGCCTGTCGAGGTCGGAAAGTGGATGGGTAACAATTAACATATACGAGATTTCTTCGTACTTCGAAAAGGGCGTTAATACGTTGGTCTCAGCTGACATTTGAAGGCTGGGACGTGAAGAAAAGAGTTATCTCTCCCCTCACGCGTTCAGACTCCTCCTTTGCTAGCATGTCCACCATAGAATTTCTTCAGAGAAGTATCCTGTAGTATTTTAGCTGCATCACAGGACATACCTTGGAGTGCACGATGGCCAGCGTGTCGACCCAGACGCGCCAGCCGCCGTACTCGTGCTTGATGGTGCAGCAGCATCCGGAACAGAGATGTATGTTATAGACAGGACGTACCTTGGAGTGCACGATGGCCAGCGTGTCGACCCAGACGCGCCAGCCGCCGTACTCGTGCTTGATGGTGCAGCAGCATCCGGAACAGAGATGTATGTTATAGACAGGACGTACCTTGGAGTGCACGATGGCCAGCGTGTCGACCCAGACGCGCCAGCCGCCGTACTCGTGCTTGATGGTGCAGCAGCATCCGGAACAGAGATGTATGTTATAGACAGGACGTACCTTGGAGTGCACGATGGCCAGCGTGTCGACCCAGACGCGCCAGCCGCCGTACTCGTGCTTGATGGTGCAGCAGCATCCGGAACAGAGATGTATGTTATAGACAGGACGTACCTTGGAGTGCACGATGGCCAGCGTGTCGACCCAGACGCGCCAGCCGCCGTACTCGTGCTTGATGGTGCAGCAGCATCCGGAACAGAGATGTATGTTATAGACAGGACGTACCTTGGAGTGCACGATGGCCAGCGTGTCGACCCAGACGCGCCAGCCGCCGTACTCGTGCTTGATGGTGCAGCAGCATCCGGAACAGAGATGTATGTTATAGACAGGACGTACCTTGGAGTGCACGATGGCCAGCGTGTCGACCCAGACGCGCCAGCCGCCGTACTCGTGCTTGATGGTGCAGCAGCATCCGGAACAGAGATGTATGTTATAGACAGGACGTACCTTGGAGTGCACGATGGCCAGCGTGTCGACCCAGACGCGCCAGCCGCCGTACTCGTGCTTGATGGTGCAGCAGCATCCGGAACAGAGATGTATGTTATAGACAGGACGTACCTTGGAGTGCACGATGGCCAGCGTGTCGACCCAGACGCGCCAGCCGCCGTACTCGTGCTTGATGGTGCAGCAGCATCCGGAACAGAGATGTATGTTATAGACAGGACGTACCTTGGAGTGCACGATGGCCAGCGTGTCGACCCAGACGCGCCAGCCGCCGTACTCGTGCTTGATGGTGCAGCAGCATCCGGAACAGAGATGTATGTTATAGACAGGACGTACCTTGGAGTGCACGATGGCCAGCGTGTCGACCCAGACGCGCCAGCCGCCGTACTCGTGCTTGATGGTGCAGCAGCATCCGGAACAGAGATGTATGTTATAGACAGGACGTACCTTGGAGTGCACGATGGCCAGCGTGTCGACCCAGACGCGCCAGCCGCCGTACTCGTGCTTGATGGTGCAGCAGCATCCGGAACAGAGATGTATGTTATAGACAGGACGTACCTTGGAGTGCACGATGGCCAGCGTGTCGACCCAGACGCGCCAGCCGCCGTACTCGTGCTTGATGGTGCAGCAGCATCCGGAACAGAGATGTATGTTATAGACAGGACGTACCTTGGAGTGCACGATGGCCAGCGTGTCGACCCAGACGCGCCAGCCGCCGTACTCGTGCTTGATGGTGCAGCAGCATCCGGAACAGAGATGTATGTTATAGACAGGACGTACCTTGGAGTGCACGATGGCCAGCGTGTCGACCCAGACGCGCCAGCCGCCGTACTCGTGCTTGATGGTGCAGCAGCATCCGGAACAGAGATGTATGTTATAGACAGGACGTACCTTGGAGTGCACGATGGCCAGCGTGTCGACCCAGACGCGCCAGCCGCCGTACTCGTGCTTGATGGTGCAGCAGCATCCGGAACAGAGATGTATGTTATAGACAGGACGTACCTTGGAGTGCACGATGGCCAGCGTGTCGACCCAGACGCGCCAGCCGCCGTACTCGTGCTTGATGGTGCAGCAGCATCCGGAACAGAGATGTATGTTATAGACAGGACGTACCTTGGAGTGCACGATGGCCAGCGTGTCGACCCAGACGCGCCAGCCGCCGTACTCGTGCTTGATGGTGCAGCAGCATCCGGAACAGAGATGTATGTTATAGACAGGACGTACCTTGGAGTGCACGATGGCCAGCGTGTCGACCCAGACGCGCCAGCCGCCGTACTCGTGCTTGATGGTGCAGCAGCATCCGGAACAGAGATGTATGTTATAGACAGGACGTACCTTGGAGTGCACGATGGCCAGCGTGTCGACCCAGACGCGCCAGCCGCCGTACTCGTGCTTGATGGTGCAGCAGCATCCGGAACAGAGATGTATGTTATAGACAGGACGTACCTTGGAGTGCACGATGGCCAGCGTGTCGACCCAGACGCGCCAGCCGCCGTACTCGTGCTTGATGGTGCAGCAGCATCCGGAACAGAGATGTATGTTATAGACAGGACGTACCTTGGAGTGCACGATGGCCAGCGTGTCGACCCAGACGCGCCAGCCGCCGTACTCGTGCTTGATGGTGCAGCAGCATCCGGAACAGAGATGTATGTTATAGACAGGACGTACCTTGGAGTGCACGATGGCCAGCGTGTCGACCCAGACGCGCCAGCCGCCGTACTCGTGCTTGATGGCGTGGTGCAGCAGCATCCGGAACAGAGAGTACACCATGTCCGAGATCTTCTGCTCTTCTGCATTCTTCGGGTGGATGTATGCCATCGCTATCAGCCATTCCTGCAACAGTATTCACAGTTCGATGTACACAATAAATGTTATTGAAAAATATTGATTAAAAAACCTGGCCAACTGCGAGTCGGACTCGCCCATGAAGGGTTCCGTAGTAGCAACGCAAAATTACTCTCACCAAACTCAATGTACTTTTTTAATATCCCATTATTATTTAATTTTAACAACCACATTTGGATTAATTACATTGTAGTGATCTGTATATCAACAACATGTAGTGTGATGTTTATGAGTTTGCAGCTTCTACTTTCTTTTTAAATCCTTAGAGAATTCCTAGCCCGGGTTGCGGGAATATCCGTGGTTGCAAAAATGTTCTAAAGAGATGGTCCGCTGTATATCCGCTGTGTCCGCTGTGTTTATGATTATTATACTAATAACTGAATACCATAATCCTTGTATGCATGATGGTAGCCTGGTAGAAGTAGTACATTTAAACTATACAAAATCGTTTTCATGTACTAGAACTAGTAACTAGAGCAACATAAGTGACGAGCGAACTGACCTGCCACACTGACATCTGCAGCACCGTCCTCCTGTTCTCCCGGTTATTGCTGCACAGTAGAGTCATGTCTGACAGGAACAGTTTCTTCACTTCTAGCAGCTGTTCCGTCTGTTTCGACTGTCTGATGAGGGTTGCTACGACTTTCAGTATCACTGTAAACAAGCGTTAATTAATAGTTTTAATTTATTCATTAAACTACGTAATCTTCCATCGAATCCAGGATTTCTTTCACACTAGGAATTTCTTATATATCGTGAGTTCATTTTTACAATCATTCGATATTTTATTATTGATCATCCACTCACCAAACGGCAAGCAAAATGTGGTCTGAAATGAAGCATGTTACCTAGAAGTAACTTATTCACCGTTGACTTAAAAATTCTAAGCTATCAGGAGATACAAACTCCGGCAGGGAATTCTATTCCTTACCTGTACGCATACTGAAAGTATCCACAAAACTTTTCGTGCGTATGGGTGGGATTTTCACCGGATGTAAGGATTGCACCGGATGTGAGGCGTGATGAAAGTGTCTCAGTGGATTTTTTTATTCCGGATGAGCCTAGTCTTGACCTTGATCTCGCCTTATGGTAAGCGATGGATGAGATCTACGATGCAATGAGCGAACCCAGAAGATGCTTGTTCACTCTTGCCTTCAAGGCTGAAAGGTTATAAGTGGCAGGGGGAGACACAGAAGAATCGTCCGGTTAAGTAGTAACCAACCTTAGTGTGCTGAACTACAAGTGGCCCTAAACAAAAAAGCACAGAAGCTGACAAAGACATCTATAACTTGGCTATGCGTACAACAAATGTGGAAGAGAAGCGCTTGGTACGACAAGACAGTATATCAACAAAGTGTGTATGGTATCCTGTAGTGCATCAGGTAGACTGGTAATGGCAGAAAAGAAAGGCAGATGGAGGGATTAGGTCGGAGTTAAGTGGGAGTAGGTACAGAGCTCTTACGCACACTTCCCGTAGTACAATCTGTAGAAAACAGGCAGCCATGCAACGCTTCGCCGATGAGACAGACTACGAAGCTTGTCCATTAGCGCCTCGTCGCCTATAAGCTTTTTAGCTCTGCGCTCGATCGAGTCCAGCGCAGCAAGTTGGTAGGCCGTAGGCCGCTAAGTTGAAGTGGGCCTGGGTTGGCCACGTCTGCCGCATTTTCAATGAGTTGTGGGCCAAAATTACCACTTTCTGGAGCCCTGACACAGCTAGAAGGCGTTGCGGTAGACCTCGTAGAAGATGGCGAGACGAGCTGGATCAAACTAACGACCAATCGACTACTTGGACACTACTACCCTGGACAGAACCACCTGGAAATCATGGGGAGAAGCCTTTGCCCAGCAGTGGAATGATGCAGGCTAACAGTATCAGTATAACAGAATCATTACATTACATAACTCATAATGTACAACATACCGAAAATGCGTTATAGTCCCCTGGTTCCCAAACTAGGTTTATTGAGCACAACACTGATCCAAATCGATAGATTATCGACGGAACAATGTTGAGGTAGCGGACTTTTGGTAATAAATGAAAGAGTATTTCAAACGTTACTACCAGATTTATTGTCAAATCCTCAGGTTTAAACTATTACATCTACTGGATTAAGGCAAGCATAGCTTCGGTTAGGTATGTACGCGGTTAAACAATTACGAGACTAGTTAACATTACTGTCTGAAGCGCACTTAAGAACCTACTGAACTGACAAACCAAATGTGGGCGGAAAGAGCTTACATACATTCTAACTTCCGGCTTCCAGAAAGTTCAAGAATATTCTAGGTTGTGCTATAGTGTTTCCTTTAGTTTCGAGAGGCGAAATCTTCAATATTCATTCATACTTTATACAACCTCCATTCATAATTCCACCACCTGGCGTCGGAAAGCGGATTCATCTACCCAATACTCCATTCATAAATAGCAAATGTTTCATAGACACTGTCGCCATCTTTTAGCCGGTGGCGCAAATACCATATTCTCGCTTTGCGACAACAGAAAGCGCTGCTATACACATCAGTTACAAGGTTTATACCTGTGTCTTGGGAGACAGTGTTCTTCCATTTAAAAAAATCTTATATTAGTGTGTATAGGGCAGTGTTGGGCAAATTTTAAATGCAAGGTCAATTGAAGATTAACAATTGGTTAATTGTAATTGTGGAAAATTACAATAAACAATTATTTAATTGTTAAATGTAGTAGTAACAATTAACAATTAATTAATTGTGATTTACTATAATTAATTAAATTTCAATTATTTTGTGAATTTTAATTAAAACTAACTATTAAAAATATACAGCAGTATAATATACAGCCGGTATATATAATATACCCGTGTGGCTCCGGGTAGTAGAATTCCAGACCCACTCTATTCCAGTGATTAAATACACATAATGAAAGGAAATATTCATTTCTTTATCAACAAGCAGTTTTTTAAGTAGAAAGAAAGATTAAAAAAAAAATTAAGGTCTACTTACAGCTTTTGACTACTTTTTATTCGCCTTAGACTTACAGCTTAATTTTCCTAATTCTTTTATTAATTTCGTTTTGATACATAAAGTTAATTGTTAGTATTAATTGTTTCATAAAACAACTAAAAAACTTAATTGCAATTATTTTAATTGTGAGTACAATTGACATACGTTAATCAAATTAAATTAATTGCAAGGTGGAATTAAAAGTTTAATTGCGATTAATTTAATTGCAATTAATTTAATTGCAATTACTTTTTTAGTCAATCAACAAGATAAGTGGCAAATTAATAGATTAATGGCCAACACTGGTGTAGGGTACTGACTGGGGTTCTCGAGGCGGAAGTGCGGCTGCGGCTCGGGGTGGCTGGTGTAGAGGATCTGCTGGCCCACGTGCTCCGTGAGCAGCTCGTACAGCGCGTTGTAGGCGGGCAGCGCCAGCGCCTCGCCGCGCGCCAGGCGCCCCGCCAGCAGCGTGTACAGGTTGTGCGGCGACATCACGTCGTACTTGCGTCTGCGCGACACAACAACAATACAATCAAAAAATGTTTACACGTTGAACGACAAGAAAAATGCATCTTCCCGTTCAGGCCGCGTCGTTCAGTGATGGCCGACAACTAGACTTGCCGTTCGGGCCGCGTCGGTCAGTGATGGCCGACAACTAGACTTGCCGTTCGGGCCGCGTCGGTCAGTGATGACCGACAACTAGACTTGCCGTTCGGGCCGCGTCGGTCAGTGATGGCCGACAACTAGACTTGCCGTTCAGGCCGCGTCGGTCAGTGATGGCCGACAACTAGACTTGCCGTTCGGGCCGCGTCGGTCAGTGATGGCCGACAACTAGACTTGCCGTTCGGGCCGCGTCGGTCACTGCTGCCCGGCGTTTAATACCTCCATAATTAAATAATTAATGACTAAAGTTGACTTTTGTTAATGAAAACATACATTTGGACATAAGATATAAGTATCTAATTTTTTTTTGAGGTTGGCTTCCCGTCAGAACAACAATTAAAAAAACATTTGGTCTTAATTTGGATAGAACTGTGATTTTTGCTTGGCCTGAAGGGAAAGCTCACTGTCGGTCAGCACTGACCGCGTTGGCGTTCAACGTATTAACAACATTCTGGTTACACTGGCGGACAAAATAGATGGGCCATTTGTCAGACACTGGGCTGGTAGGCATGTGCGCACAGGCGTGCATATCGCCAACTAAATTGATGTTGTGTTTAAATTGTACTAACAATAGGTTAAGCTTTTTACTAACACTCTATGGATCAGTCGGTCTAAGACAAAAAATTAATAAATTAGTTAATATAAAAATTTTGAGGTCGACTTCTTCTTTACTACTCCCTGGCGCGCATTTTTTTTTAATAATAGCCTCGCATTTAACTACCATCTCACCTAACGGTAAGTAATGATGTCTAAGATGAAGCACGCTTGCCTAGAAGTAACCTATTCACTCTTGCCTTAAAAACTTCCCAGGCCCATTTAGAAATAATATCTCAGATTTATAAATAAATATATTTATGTATACAACGTGTAACTTAAAGGGTATACACATACCAAGTGCACGGCTTCTTTGGATGATAACAAACGATATGACAAGGATTTGGTAATCCTATGTCTTCATGTGTGGAACTAATTAGAAATTTCAATACATTGATACCAGAGACTGAATTTTTCAATTATTTTTTTTTATTACCGATGGGCCCACTCTTGACCTCGATCTCGCCTGATGGTAAGCGATAGATGAGGTCTAAGATGGGACGAGCGAGCCCAGAAGATGCCTATTTACTCGTGCTTTAAAGGCTGAAAGGTCATAATTGGCAGGGAACACAGAAGCCGGCAGAGAATTCCACAGCTTGGCTGTGCGCACAATAAATGTGGAAGAGAAGCGCTTGGTACGACAAGATGGTATATTAACCAAGTGTGGGTGGTACCCAGCCGTGCATCTGGTAGACCGGTAGTGAAAGGGAGATAGAGGAATCAGGTCATGGAGCTCCTGCGCACACTCCCCGAAGTACAATCTGTAGAAAACCGACAGGCAGGCAACGGTTCGCCGATGAGCCAGGCTATGAAGCTTGTCCACCAACACCTCGTCGCCTATAAGCCTTTTAGCTCTGCGCTCGATCGAGTCCAATGCAGCAAGCTGGTACTTTGCAGAGCCATCCCACAAGTGGCTGCAATACTCCACGCACGAACGGACCTGTGCTTTATACAGATTTAGAAGCTGTCCAGGCGTGAAGTACCGCCTCACCTTGTGTAGGATTCCCAGCTTTTTTGCTGCAGTCTGAGCTCTGGACTCGATGGTTGAGCCGAAGTTGAGGTCTGACGTCAACTCCATGCCCAAAAGCTCCAGGCGACTGGTAACTGGCACTGATGTACTTCGGAAAGTAGAGGTCAATTCAAAAGGGCTCCTTTTAGCGCTGAAAAGACAAGCCTGTGTTTTCAGAGCATTGAATTTGACCAGATTGTCGTCACCCCATTGGGAAACGAGATTTAAGGTCAAATTTATGCGCTCTACCATGGCCTTTCTGAGAGTGGCAATTTCGTCCCTGTCAGCTCTAGAACTGGATAAGTATCTCTCTGAGACTGTGCTGTCATCCGCGTACCCAACTGCTCCCAGCTGAAGTAGGTCATTGATATGCAGCAGAAAAAGAGTCGCAGAAAGAACAGACTCTTGAGGAACACCGGAATTAATTGCCATAAGATCCGATGAGCAGCCATCGATGACCACTCGGATCAACCGCTCACTCAAGAAGTCGGAAATCCAGTTGCATAAGCCAGCAGGGACACCGAACGCGAGAAGCTTGCTTAGCAGACTAGCGTGCCAGACCCTGTCAAAGGCCTTTGAGATGTCGAGGGATACCGCAAGGGCTTCACCGTGTTTCTCAATGGCCTCGCCCCAACAGTGCGTGAGTTACACAAGAAGATCTCCTGTGGACCGACCACGGCGAAAGCCATACTGGTGGTCACTGAGGAGCTCATTGTCTTCAAGGTATGCCAGCAACTTGTTGTTGAGTACCCTTTCCATTACTTTACACAGTATGGAGGTTAAGGCGATTGGTCTATAATGGGCAGGATCGGCACGGCTCCCCTTTTTGGGTACAGGTTGCACATTAGCAAGCTTCCAGGACACTGGCACCACTCCGGTTTTGAGGGAAAGGCGATACAGGCGAGTCAGTACAGGTGACAACTCTGGAGCACAACTTTTTAGGACTCTGGCAGGTATTCCGTCCGGCCTACTGGCCTTGTTCACGTCCAGACTACAAAGGGCTTTACGGACCTCTTTAATGTGAATTGCGATTTACGGCATTACGGAGTCGCAGTGAGGTATGTTAGGTGGTAAGTTAGACCCTGTGTCTAGGCACGAATTTTCCGCGAAGAGGGAGGCAAATAAATTTGCTTTCTCTTGTGCGGTATGAGCCAGTGTTCCATCCGGTTTTACCATGGGAGGCAGCGAAGGACGACAGAAATTCGACTCGACCGATTTGGCGAGGGACCAAAACTGCTTACTGCCCGAAGGGTAGGTTGCCAATTTAGCCCCAATTCGTCCAACATGGTCAAACCGAGCTTTCCGTAACACCCGTTTGCAGACCTTAGCGGCAGAGTTAAATGCTGTCTTCAATGCGTGAACACCAACACTAGCGCTGCCGCAACTGCGGGCCGAGGCCCAGGCTTGGTAAGCCTGCTCCTTACGCAATTGAGCTTGTGCACAAGCTGCAAGGCCAAGGCCGAGCCTCAAAGCCAAGTGGGACGTCAGAAAATGGGATAAAATATTCCATAGCCTGACGTACCACGTCAACAATTGCATCAGCGCAGTTCGATGGGTTGCACGATGAGAAACAAGCTTGCCGCCATGGGTAGGATGCAAAAAAGTGCCGCATCTCATCCCAGTCTGCTGACTTGTACTTCCATACTCGTCTAGTGCCCCTAGGGCTTTTATCCGGAGGAGAGTAGGAAGATACAGTTTTCACCAGACAGTGGTCAGACGATCCGAGTGGAGCCCAGATCGAAACAGAGTGCCTGTCTGGATCGGTTGTCAGCAGAAGGTCCAAGCAATTGGGTGTATGGCCACTGACATCCGGAATGCGGGTCGCTTGATCAACCAGCTGACCGAGATCTAGCGACACAGCAAACCTGCGCGCCTCTCTACCAGCATGGTCTGTTTTCTGGTACGGGAACAACCATTCTTTATGATGGGCATTAAAATCCCCCAGAAAAACAAGCAAACAAGAAAATTAAGATGATTGAAGAGAATTATCGTGTTATAGGCAAGTGACGTGGAAAGTTATTGACCCTCGTAGTGCTGTGACACGTTTGTTATGATTGATATTCAAGAAACATATGAAACTAAAAATTTCGTGTCATTTCTTTGAGTGATTATTTTGTGCTGAAACTGGGCATAGAGACTCCATATCAGATGTTGTCTTCAGCCCTTTTGGATTGATATGCGGTTTCTGTTACACGTTGTATACAGCGTGACAATTAGGTTATCACATTAATTGAAACCACGTACTCTATATTAGGTACTTTATTATATACAATTAAAATAATTTAATGATAAACAATATTATAACCGTGGGACCTTTTTTCCATTTTAATATTTCACAAAATCATGTATTGCATAAACGTAATCAGCTGACCAATCACTCAGTTAGGCGTGGGTAATCTTTATTCCGGAAAGTGAATTGATTCATTTATTCCGATTCCGAGTCTGGTACCAGTTCACCTTAGTTATTCCTTTGCACCGTTTGGCACCGCCACTCACTCGGTCATTTTGGTTTGCCGGTTCCCCCAGAACATTTTATTCATTCGGTTCGTTGGATCATTTGGCACATTTTTAATTGAATAGTTTACACTTATCTCATGTTATTCATACGATTTAAATTTCGGGGCATAAATAATAAGGAAAGAAAGAAATTAAATAAAAATAAATTTATAATAAGCACTTTAATAACTAGCTATTATAGGTAACAATTTTCGTTTTGATAACTTTACAATGTAAAGTTCATATTCATCATAGTTTACATATTATGATTTAAAAATAATAGCTTCCTGACTTTTGAGGAGGTAATTCTGGATTAAACTCTAATTCTATAGGAATAAGAGCGCTCCGTACTGTTATTATGATCGGCAAATCTTCAACGCATCGCTCTATTGGAAGAACCAAAACAATTTTGAACTCTAATTTCATAGCTCTAAGACCTGTTGCTTCGCGTCCGTGTCGTGTCTGTCTACCAACCAAACCAATCGATAGGTACTTACTATAGCGACATGAGCGACACGATGCACCGAGCCGAGTGAGCGAGTTAGCGAGTGCGAACTCGCGCTCCGCCGGAATCATTTTGTACCGCGGTGCCGGTAAGAATTGTGATGAATAAATAAGGTTTACGTATCCGCGTTCGGAACGCGCACCTTTGTATCAGTGCCTCCGGAGTTACCCACCGCTACACTCAGTACGTGGTCCGCCGGCGCCGGCGTCGCCGCGTTGCCACTTTTACAGGTCAGTAAACTAATATTATAAAGGATTATCTATTTTTTACCAATAACGCCATTTTTTTTATTTGGTAAATGGATTATCTTAATTTTAGTAAAATTATTTATTTTATTATTTTAAAGGACTGCTAACAACCTTTAATACCTGCTGTACAATTTAATGAGATAACCTAATCGCTACCTGTATAAAAAATAATCTATACTTATAATAAATCTGTAGAGAGGTCAATTCTGTACATGAAATATATTTACAAAATAAATATCAGAGGGTGATTAGGGATCGATACTGATGCCAAAAATGCAATCAGTAAAATTTTTGTCTGTCTGTCTGTCTGTCTGTCTGTATAACCGTTATAGAAACAAAAACTACTCGACGGATTTTAACGAAACTTGGTACAATTATTTTTCATTCTCCTGAGCTGGTTATAGTATACCTTTCATCACGCTACAATCAATAGGAGCAGAGCAGTGAAGGGAAATGTTGGGAAAACGGGAGAAGTTACTCCATTTTTTAAGCTTTCGTCGCGTGTGCAACCTTAATGGTTAAAGCTACACAGAAATCATTTATGACGGAAATGTTCTCCTTAAAATTATATAAAAAATATCCCACGACAGCATATATCTATCTTTTATGGTTGACTCACAATAACACGTGTAACTCCCGATAGCTTAGCAGTTCGAAGATTTTTGATTATTATTCTGCTCCGAAATTTAAAACCACCACAACTTTGCAATGGAACTCGGCTAAAAGTAACCCAGTTGCAACAAAATATAATCGAGGCTCAAATTTTAACAGGTTGCGGTGCAGGAGAGAACCGTCTTTATTCCCAGAATTCCCATAATACCAAATAATTTTCCATTCTAATTTAAAAGAACGCGATTCCCAGTATCGGTGTGTTATGCAATGACAACTAATAAGGCTCAAGGGCAGACTTTTCGTGTTGCTGGAGTAGATCTCGGTGTCAGTTGTTTCTCGCATGGTCAGTTGTACGTCGCGCTTTCCCGGGTTAGCAGTTCTAGAAATCTTTACGTTCACGTGCCGGACGGGTCAACTTTCAACATAGTTTACCCGGAAGCTTTGCGCTGAAGTATTGTCGTTCTATAGGTACTTAAGCCTCATGTGAACGTGATCTAAACAATATTACCAATACATTAACTTAATAACACACAAGGAATTACACGATGATGGAGTCGCGGGCACAGCTATTAACAATAATATTGTGCGGTTCGGTATTGCGATATTTTTCAACAGTATTATAGATTGACATATTATATTTCCCTACTAAATTACGAAAGTTAATCTGTGTGTTACATCTAAATCACTGAACCGTGAGGAAGGACATAGGCTACTTTTTTACGAAAAACGACGGAAACGTGGACGAAGTCGCGGGCAACAGCTATCTATGCTAATATATAAGGCTGAAGAGTTTGTTTGAACGCGATAATCTCAGGAACTACTGGTTCGAATTGAAAAAATATTTTTAAATAAATAGTCAATTTATAGAGAAAGGCTATAGGCTATATATCATTACGCTAAGGCCAATAGGAGCGGAGCACTAATGAAGAATGCTTCAAAATCGGGGTTAAATTTATCGTTAGCCCAAAGTAACTGTTCCACGCGGACGAAGTCGTGGGCAAAAGCTAGTAGATAAAAAAATCATGTAAAATGTTGCCAAGACCATATAATACACACTGCTAAAAAAATTATCACATCATGAGATCTGATAAGATATGATAAAGCCAAGCGCCTAACTCTACACGCCATAATTTCAAAAACTCTTCCCCTTAGTTAAAATATCTAACTTCGCCGTTTCGCTTCGCTTGGCTTGTCTTTGACGGGGCCACTGCCGTGCCCCCAGATTCACAAAATAGCAGGAACGAACAATTTCGATTACATACCTTTATTATAATAACCGCCTGGGTCGCTTGCCAAAGTCGTTTAGAGACCGTTCGGTAAGAATTAATATTCACAGCAACTGAGCTATACAGCTATCTTTTATAGGCAAAATAAAATATTTAAATACTTAATTGGAACTAAGACATCTATCTCAAAACTAAAAGATTTTCGCTTAAGTCCCGATAAGTCGCTTGAGTAAAATGTAGGCTATATTTTGCCTTTATAACCTCCTCTATCGTCCAGTGAAAGTCCTATTAAAATCGGTTTAGTCGTTCCAGTTAGCCCGGATAAACAGAAAAACAGACAGAGCAAAAAATATATAAAAGTTGGTTTATACTTTAGTATCGTGCAAGCTAAGTGTATGCACTTGACAAAACTGTTTTTTTTTTTTATCACAGACAGATAGATTACTTCAATATTATTCGTATGTTCTGATGTGTATATCTATAATCGGCAAGAATTAACCAAGAAAAGCATATGGCCTGGCTTATAATATCCACTGGGCGTTTAAGTTGAAGGCGGTTGACGGCTAATGGTAGATTTTTTAATGTAAAATTCGATACGGCTAAAATTGGCCTTTCATGGATATTTATAGAAACAAAAATTGTATTTACTTGTGTGTGCTTCTGCTCAAGAAGAATCCCAGAAGTTTGAGTGCTTGTAGTCTGATGAGCTGACTCTCTGATGAGAGCAACTTGAATATAGTTCTAACTCCACCCTGAAATCATTTCAATACATCATAATATTAAAGTAAAGAAAGGAAGAAAATTGCGTTTATTGGCACAAAAACAAATAAAACACATTAAACAACAATAATAATAATAAATATAACAGTATTGTGCCAAAAGGGCCTCAGCTCAGCAGGTGGCAACTCGTATTACCACCACCTGATTTTCCGAAAAAGTTTACCTTGGCATCAAAAGCAGGCACCATAGAGCTTGGATGTTCCGACATCAGTGATATTAACATTTGTAGAACGTCGTGCAGGTTTTCATCCTGGAAATAAATAACACGATAGGTTAACCATAATAGACAATTGAGCTACACGACAAATGATTGCACTGTCTGAATAGGTCCAGTCAAATCTGTGTGGTTCTTTCCTTTAAAAATCACATTAACTCTGGACAGGCCCATTCAAATCTTTGGGCTTCTTTCCTTTTAAGATCACATTAACCATAATACTGCCATTGTAACCATAGCTTAAGCTAATATTGTTTTTTTTTTTTATTGATTGTCTTGCATTGATTTTTTTATGTATTATTTTTAGTGACTATTGCACTGAATTGTTTTTTTTTTTTTATGATTATTTTGTATTGATTATGTTTAGTGACTATTTTACTCATTTTTTTTATTAATAATGTTTATTGCTTATTTTTATTGATTATGCTCCATTTGTTTTTGTTTTTGTTGATTTTTTATCTATTAATGATTTCTTAATTCTGATTATATATTTTTATGAATATATTTTTCTAGACTTATCAAGATGAAATTGAATTGTACAAAATATGTTTTTCTTTCCTACACTATCAAATTGGGAATTCCTGTAAAGATATTTGTACGTATGTAATAATAAATAAATATTAATATTGTTAATTAATGTTCAAATTTTGGTGTACAATAAAGTATTTCTATCTATCTGGGGGCACGGCAGTGCCCCCGCCAAGTCGAGCGCAAAGCAAACACTGCCGTACCATCTTTTTCTGGAACCATTTCGGCGTATTTTCAGGACCCTATTTGGGGACCTCTGGATAGATTTAGAACGCTGAATTTATCGTATCTAGTAAGCTACCAACACACACTTAAACCAGAAAATTTCATGTTTGTAGCTTGTTTATTTCCTAAGTTATGCAAAAGCAAAGTTGTACTATTTCGACATGTATAGACTCACTGATCATCAAAATAGAACTAGTACTTCCCATAAACCTAGAGAGCTGAAATTTGGCACAGAGGTAGGGTTTAGTGCCTATATGAAGGGAAAACTATCAAAACTAGGATCATGGAAGATCTGGAGTACCTTACGACCCTGAGTAGAAACCGTAACAGACCAGCCAAACTATTGAAATTATCGACATGCTATGTTCACAAAGTTTATTAAGCGTGGTTAGCCCTTTCTTTTGAAATTAAAAAATTGAAGGTCTGAAGTATCTGATATATATAATCCCTAAGATCTCAGCTGAACTATGAGAGATATGGAAATGCGCCTTGACAAAAGTTATTCAGAGTGACGAGTCCCTTCTACTGATGTGTATAAAAAATTAAAGGTCTGAAGTATCTGATGAAGAACCCTTAGAGCTCAGCTGAACTATGGGAGATATGGAAATGCGCCTTGACAAAAGTTATTCAATGTGACGAGCCCCTTCTTATAAATGAATATGAAACTGGAGTCTGAATAATTAAGAAACTAATCAAGTAAAAAATTGCTTTCTGCAAAAATAAGTGAAATCCCACCAAAACATCCTGTAAAAAATTTGCCAAGCCTCGCCTAAGCTGCTTGTTTCTCTATAAAAAGTAATGAAATCTCTAAGCAAAGCGAAGCCAAGTCTAAGGATCTTTACTGCAATTTCCTTATTAATATAGTTAGATTTTATGTGACTTGGCCGTTGACTTCGATGTATTAACTAGTAAAAGTGCATAGAGTAAGTATGTTCAACGGCCGATTATATAAAATCTAACTATATTAATAAGGAAATCGCAGTAAAGATCCTTAGACTTGGCTTCGCTTTGCTTAGAGATTTCATTACTTTTTATAGAGAAACAAGCAGCTTAGGCGAGGCTTGGCTAATTTTTTACAGGATGTTTTGGTGGGATCTATCTTTTAAACTACAAGGTTTGACCAGTACGGATCGTATGGACCTCAAAAGATACTTTGACCTCTCAGTTTGTTTCGGTATTTCTTCTCAGGGTAGTCAGTTAGGAAACACCGGGCTCGGTATGTTATATTTACGGAAAATAGTGACGTGTAAAAGTGTTATATAACCAATTTGCAAAATAAATATCAAAAACGCAATAAAGAATTGATGATATTCAGAAAGAAATGAGCAGAACTGTTTACAAAATAAAACAGCAATTCAAATACAGACTTAATAAAAAATATAAAGATCAAAAGCTACATAATTAAGGAGTGAGCGTTGGTAACTGGGTTGCTAACATGTATGTGACTGCGTGTCGTCACGTAAAATTTTAACTCACTGTAACTCGTAATTTTGTGATTACGTGTCAAAAGAAAAAAATATGGGTCGAATTTTTTCAGTAATCAACTTGGCGGACTAAATAGAATGTTCCAAGAAATTATCGTTACTTTACCAACTATATATATCAGATGGCAAACATCATCTTTAAATACATGAAATTTCAAAACATTCTGTCTATTTTTCGGTACTTAACGATGAATTTATAACTGGATTCCAATTTCTATTGGAATCTGGGAAGTTATATTCTGATACTAGCTGTGCGCGCGACTTCGCGCGGAATAGTGACTTTCGGCAGCATTTTTAATTTTTTAGGCTCATTATTTTGAAAACAAAACGCATACATAATTTGAATGACGTATTTATTAATATCTAATCAAAAGTCTACAAAATAAGTTTCAAGCTTTCTTCTAGCTTCAAAAATTACGTAATTTCCATACAAACTTTCATCCCCTATTTCAACCCCTTACAGTCCTTCTTTCGCAAATTTCATTAAAATCGGTTCAGCAGTTTAGGCGTGATTGCGTAAGACACAGACAGACAGAGTTACTTTCGCATTTATAATATTAGTATGGATGTTTAAAATAATTTAAGCTATCATTTTTGCAAAATAGTACTAGGAGGGCATACCTCGTGCATAGTAGTCAGATAGTTCAGTATAGATTGCAGTTCGTCCTCTTTGACTCCGTTACCGATCATAATCAGTTGTTTTAGGAACAGCAGAATGTATGCTCTAATTGTGAGAATATCTTTGTGCGCTGGCCGAGGTCCTTCTGAAAATTGAAATGCATAATTAATAACAGAGTTTTCTTAGTACTGAAATCCTTCAAAGGAGTTATATTTCAATATGTGTCTCGTTACGGCGCGGAGGCGGGACGCATGACCTTCACAGCCCTCGGAATATTTAAATAGATTAAATGTTTGCGTATAATTATGCTCCGTCATGTCATTGTAATTAGAACAGTTAAATTTGAATAAGACGGATTGTATGTTTAATTTTCACAAGAAGAAGTATTTGCGAACATAACTCATACACATACATTTCGTTAAATTAAAATTACCGACTTGACTTATTACAGAAACATCATTTATAGACTACTTCCGTAAGGTTTATTCATTATAAATGTGAAGCGTCCAGAGCAGTTCATGTTTAATAAATTCAGCCAAAAAGTATCTAATTACGCAGTCTCCTTGAGGTACCTGCATTATAAATGAAGGGAGAGTAATATCCTACTTTGTACTTACCTAATCCCTTAGGCGTGATTCCGCTCTTGGCTCTCGGGTTTACAACCCAGTAATAGAACTTGAGCGTGTGTACGGTTTGCAGGACAGTACTGACTCTCCTAACGCTGCCGTAAATGTGTGCGTCGGCCAAGAAGTCTGTGGCCAAGTAGCAGTAAAGCCTGGCTTGCACTGCAGCTGGAGTGTGGATCCATAGCGCAGGGTTGAACAGAATGTGGTCCAATAGCTGCCAAGTGAGAAAAGATTGGCAGAACGACTGCGGTTAGCATAGACCTTAAGCTGTCCGATGGTTGAAAGCGTATTCTCTCTTGCTTGTTTTCCTAGTACAGGGATATGGCTACAGTTTAATCATACATATTGCTTCTAATTACGTTACTTTGTCAAATATTTAATAAATACTGCAAAGTCTTGTGCCTACACAATAAATAACATAGAAGCTTTTGGAATAAAATAAAATACAGTTTATTCGAAACACGTCTACATTTATAGCTTTGTCATCTGAAAAATAAGGTTTTGAAATAATGGACTCTACTTGGCCGTGACAGCTTTCATTTTTCACTGTATAAGCATTTGTGCAGAACAAGCTCAAATAAATATCATTTTCAACAATATTCTAGTATGTTATAATTGTGTCAGTAACTAACCCTCTGAATGTTTTTCTTGTACATATAATAATACATATGTATATGCCAATAATAAGATATATAAATTAAATAAATAATACGAGTAAATAATAATAAACTAAAATTGCAAGCGCTACCAGGGTATCAAAAATCTGGTGAAGCACTAATTTTACAAGGAATGTGTCAAGTGTAGGATAGCTCTATAAATAGAAATACATCCTGGCTTCAAATCCGCAAATGAATACCGATTCATTGAAGTTTAAAATATGTTTTTTTTTTATCATAATTACCTTGCATTTTAGGCGAAATTGTGAATTGGAAGCCAAAAACTCGAGATACCATCAAAGGACATAGATCAGATTTGATAGTACCCCTATATCCCTGGATCACAGTGGGTGTGCAGAAATAACTGTAGTACACAGTCGAGGTGAAGTAAGCAAGAGGAACATGCGCTAACAACCATCGAATAAATCAGTTGGGAAACACATCGTGAACACGTGCGTTAAGGTGTAGTGTTCCATCTCGATTGGAAATATTCACACAGCATGAAAATGTACAAAGGACCTCTTTGTATTGACTGTACGCCTGGTACCAACAAAGAGATTACGCTTGCAAATGGATTTTCCAAAAGTTCTTTGTGCAAGTCATTAAATATGTAACAACAATAAACAAACCGAATAAATATTTCCAATCGAGAAAAAATCCAGTACAAAATTTACATAAAGGACGGGGCACCAGTCACACTTAAAATAAACCTGCCGATACAAAGTGGGAGTGATTGATTGTTGGTTTTATTCAAATTGGAATCCGAATTTAGCCTGTACAACATGTTAGAACAACATTTTTTCAATGCCTTGATTTAAAAATACGAAGCCATTTTCCGAAGAGGCAATGAGTTGGTGTATACTTAGAAGGAAATTAATGATGCTTCTTACTACAGTGTGTAAACAAAAAGCGTATTAGCTTCCCGCTATAACAAGCAAAATAACCCAAGCATATTGACAGGTTCGTTACCACCAGTAGCGTACGTAAGAGGCAGTAAACTGTACCAAGGGACCAGCCGCTTATCGCGGGTTTGTTCCACTGTCTAATTGATTTGTTTAATTCAATTACACATGTATACAAGCCCACGAAGTTGTGTTCTGTGGCGACGTAACAATTATGTGCAGTGGTATGAAAACGTGTTTGTTTTGTTGACAAAAAAACGCTATCTAAATAAAGAGAAAAATCATCATATTTTCGTGAATGCCTCGCTCAAATATTTGCTTCTATTTACGTTAGATCGTTATCAATGAAAGTCAAGAAAGCATCTGTTTTATAAAGAATACACGGGATAAACGACGACCCGATATAAATTACCTTATGAAGGCAATTTTCTTACTTATTTATGAGTTGTTGTACCTTTGTAGCGCGTTTTAAACGAGCTGTATTATGGTAATATCCTACGAATTAATCTTGATGTTTCAGTAAAACGATAAAAAACAAAATTTATTGCATTAATTTCGAGAACAAACGAACTTGGACAAAATATAAAATGAGTTACGGTAAATTTGGCAAGTTTTATAAAGTGAGTTGATAAAATAATGAGATGGCAACTCTTTTACTAAACAATGGGTACTTGGAACAATAAAAATAGACTTCGTTTATCAAAAAGGGTGATGAAATGAGAATTTTAAAGACATACCTGTTTGAGTAGTAGGTCGGAGTTAGGAGAGCAGCATGTGACAAGATGTTTGGTGAGGTGTAGGAAGGAGGCGAGCGTGTCGGGCGTGAGGTGGTCGCGGCCGCAGCGCTGCAGCATGTGCGAGATCACCAGGAAGCCGCGGCACTGCAGCATGTGCTGCTGCACCGTGCTGCACGACTCCACCAGCGAGCACACGAACCCCAGCAGCTTGGAACTGGCGGATTACGTGCCATCCAGTTATTACACCATTATTAAATATATACATGGTGGCATCCAGTGATTACACCATTATTAAATATATACATGGTGGCATCCAGTGATTACATCATTATTAAATATATACATGGTGGCATCCAGTGATTACATCATTATTAAATATATACATGGTGGCATCCAGTGATTACATCATTATTACACAGTTATTAAATAAATTAAAATAAATAAATATGCATTTTAGAAAGTTACGGGATTTTTTTCTTAACAAATAGTGGAAGCAGTTTTCATAACCCCTTTCTATGACTTTTTATTAATATATTATATATATATAATATTTTTGGTATGAATTATGATAAATATGTATGTAAGTTTATCTAGTTATATATATACACTTGTAATAAAACTTACTTTGTAGATTTTGTGTTGCATAAATTTTTAATAAATAAATTGCCAAATAAATTAAGTATAGATTTAAAATTGACTCTGTATACTGAACTAGTTGTAAACTGTATGACAGGAGCCACTGTATGTCAGCAGTCGCGCGCTGTTTTTCTTTCGAGCACTTTATCTCGATAAAAATATAACCTACTTGTTTTGCAGTCGGGTAAAAAGCCTATAACCTTCCTCAAGCTCCAAGCTACTTCCATACCAGATTTCATCCAAATCTACCCAGTACTTTCTAAGATTAACGCGTTCAAACAAACAAACTTTTCCGCTTTATAATATTAGTAGATATAGATAGGCTATGACATCTTGATCACAAATTTAAACAGCAATAGGCTAATGTAAGGCCTGCCTTATGATCGAGAGGTCACAGGTTCGAACCCCACCCATTACATTATTGCCGTGAACCCACTCCAGACACAAGCATATTTAGCTTAGTTGGAGGGGTTAACAAGATTGCTAGTAATGTGAATTCTAACCACATTGATAGTTATCTTTTTACAGAAAAAATCTATTAATAAAATGATAGTGCTTATATATACAGTGTGTTAAGTTAAACGAGGGACTTATTGAGGGAGGGTACTCAGTATTCGATTCTCGTCCCAAATATGTGAAAATCCTATAACTTAAATTTTTGACGTAATTGCCCAATATAATACATTTATCATGTACACTGAGGCGCAAGAGGTGAATGAACTTGTAAACAGTACCTAAAGTAATCACGTGGCAAAACAAGCGCCGATTCTGCCAAAAAGGAAGCTCGTGTGTAAACTCCGCCCCCGCAGGAGTCCCCCCGAGGACTTGGTATGGTTCTGTCTGTTATTCATCAATGTTTTTTTTTTGTTCATATTTTTATTAGCATCATGTAAGCATACACTATTGTAGGTTTGAATATGTCCCTCGTTTAAACTAACATACTGTATATAACGCTGAATGTAACCGTGCTCAAACACTACTCTAAATCTTCGTGATAATAGGTACAGAATCACGAGAAAAGGACATCGGTCACAGGAGAGATATTTACATTTGAAATTACTCAACACTGCTTTTTTAAACAATTTCTTGCTCAACGCTAAAAATGCCAATACCAAGAGTGCTATTAATACTATATTATTCATTACAACGATTTTTAAGTTCAGTAAAACGGTTAGGAAGCAGTCCTTTGCACGAATAACACGACACAGATGTAAATTTTTCATGGCGCGTATGAAAAATGTACACCATTTAAGACGTATCCCAAAAAGAGATGAATCTCGTTTCGAGTCTATAAATAATACATGTAAACTGGGATAATGTCCCAGCAATTTTCACGGAATAATGACGCGGTGCGAAGGTAATTCTGCCGTAAAATGTATTTCGATTTATCTTTGTGGAATATTTGATGTTTTATTAGATAACACAAGAATAGCTAACCAGCAAACTGTCATGGTCGAATGTGTCGTCATGTCTTTGATTTGTTAGTACTATTTAGATGGGGAATGGAGGTCTTGTTTATCCAAATCCACCCGGCCGTGACAGGGGTCGTCGAAGCTGCTTTGAACTGTCAGCTCGCCTGTTATCATACGCCTCAACCTACGTCAATATTAAACATCGGCCATCAACTCAACGGCAGCGTAAACCTTAGCAAAATTTTTTATTCTTAACTACGCCAGTGAGACCATTCTATATAGAAAATGGCAACAAAAATATGCAAAGGATTTTCGCATCAATACCGTCTGGCAGCGGACTTGTTTTATTCTCGAAGGGAAAATAACTTTACAAGTAGTACCGCTTAATAAACTGGCACTGAGTCTCTAATAGGATTACGTTTAATTTAACGCTAAAAAACTCTCAAGGGTATGAATTCTTTTACATATTTCACTTTTAAAAGACTTACTCAGAAGCACAAAGATCATTTCTCAAAACGTGAATATTTGAAGTTCATGTACGCTAACTTTCTAGTTAAATTGATATATTATCCTGGTTAATAACAATGAGTTCGTTAGGGCGTTCTATCAAATAAATCCTATGTTTGCATAACCCTTTAATATTTCATAAATTTTATGGTCTCATTAAAATTAATGTCACGCCTGATAATTTAATAACCGCCCTTCGTAACCCTATGCTAATATAAATTGTCGCCGCAAAATGTCGCTCATAAATCTATTCCGTTAAGCGGAGCAGACACCAGGCAATTAGGAGTTACTAGGAGTTAGTTCTCAAGTCGTATTACAGAGTCGCTTCTGGCCGGTATGGAGTTGGAGGGCCGATTGCCGGCCGACAGTGAAAGTGCATTTAGTCAACTAACGCCCGAAGCCACTACGAATATTAATGAGCGGCTTTGGCACTCGCAAACGCTCGCTAAGCCAATGCCAGTGATTTAGTTCTGGAATTCCGCCCAACTTTATTTCGAGCCTAACTAATGTGTCCAAACTAAGCAATTTGTTCAGGGGGCGTTCAACACTTCCTTTGTTTCGGTAGTGCATTGAATTAGGAAAGTTTTGTAATAACATTTCAGAAAGGTTTGCTGTTAACATTCTCGACGTTGGAGACACCTTCTTATGGGAACTTTCAGCATTTCATTAGCGGGCACATTGTCTCATTCAGTTTATTATTATGTAAAGTTACCAAGATTACATACCATAGCATGGGGTCTCTCTTGGGATCTGTGGCGGGCGCGTCGTGTGGCAGATCCAGCTGTGCAAAGAGCGGGAACAGAACCTGCACCCCACCGATGGAGTTCAGCGCACTATGTATTGAATGTGTGACTACTGCTTTCACCTCCTGTGGCACACAAAACAAATTATATAGTCATGAAAATTATATTGGTAGGTACACTAAACTCAATTCATGTTGGAGTGATCCCGCGGGAATTCCGCGATAAATATTTATCAGATCTCATGGAGAACCAAGCTTCTAACTCTTCAAGCCTAAACTTCATAAAATCTACATCGTATTCAAAATATGCGGGTAAAAATCTTTATAATATTTATCTCCTTTTATTTCTATCCATCCAAAAGTTGTCTGTAAGAGATTGCCCTGTGCGATAAGACCGCCATTGTATACGTATTTTGTCATTTTTATCCTTTAAAATATTATAAGGTGTACAACAAAGTATTATTATACAGAGTTGATATTGATACTAGGTACCGTTTTCAAGCTCTGTACCAAAAATCAATTAAATAGGAGAAGTAGTTTAGTCGCAAATGATTTTGATGAGATCTTAAAACGATAAATCTGAGTACAATGAAACATTAAAATATTTAGGTCTGTCACATTTATTTACAAAGAGTGGTTGCGTTTTGCACGCTATTAAGTTCGTTTGAAAAATTTTTTGGTGCTTTTTATTTTTACAGCTATTTTTTTTTTTTTTTTTTTCCGTATCGAATTAATACTAAACACGTATAGTACACATACGTAGTGTAATTTAATGTCCCTCTGTCATATCAACTCTGTATAATAACACGATAGGTTACTCTTGATATCTTTTGGCATCAGTAGCTTGTAGATGAGAAGCTTGGCAAGAACATCGAAAAGTTCTAATCAAAACTGGTTCCTCTGTTAAAAGATCAAAGCTCTTAAAGCATGTTGTTTAATTCATCTTTTACGAGAACTTTTATAACTTTAGTCCACAAGTCGAAAGTTGAGTACAAGGTCTAATCGAATGCTAAGTGAATCTCTATATAACGGAGCATCGATCGGCCGCGGTCAGAACGAGAAAGCTATGGATAACTTGGCAACTTATGATAACTTGGTAACTCAGGTTCACGCTACACGTTTCATGGCTTATTTACATTCCACTGACTTTAAATTAGTTTATGCCTTCATCGACCACAATCCATCAGAAGTTCACGTTTGATACTTTCTGGTTAAACATTTGTAATAATTCAGCCATTACGTTCCCACAGCTGGGGAACAGGACCTTCCTCTCTTTGAAGGAAAGGGAATGGACATCTAACACGAAGGCCTACTGCAGATTGATGGGTGTCATGTCTTCGAATTTTTGTTTCTAGTACAGTCAGCGTCAAATACATAAGGAAACTTTGTTTGTATCGATATTATTGACTTTTTGGTTGCGTCTATTTATTTAACTACCCTGAGTGTCACTAACTATTTGACGCTGACTGTACATACCAGTTTCCTCGCAATTTGAGATTGACCAGATTGAGTGGTGATTATATTAAATTACACAAAGTAATTTGCCTGATTTCGAACCTACGAGTTGCAACTCGCAAGTCGGGCCCGTAACCATTGAGTCACCTCTGCTCTTACATCTCACATATCTTTTAAAAAGCTTGTATTAAATCGTAGCCGGTTGAAAAGCCAGTCAGGGTTGTAGATACTTATAAATTGAATAAATGATGAAATGAAATAATTTTGTTTATTTTGCAACACTTTTACACGTCATTATATTTTTCGTAAATGTAAACTAGATGAGAACAGTATTTCTTGACTACTCTCGAGAAGAACCACTGAAACAAACTCAGAGGTCAATGTCTCTTTTAAAGTCCATACAATCTGTAGTGATCAAATCATATGAGAGCCATGTAGGTTTATATCTGTGGCGCTCTTTAGAGGACAGAATCACACAGATTTGAGCAGGCCCGTCCAAACAGTGCAAGCACTTGTCAGTTATCGCGTAGCTCAACTTAGAACCTTAAGGAGCTCGAAGGATTACCAAAGTAAGGACATTTGGGTAGGCATATGTCATCCGCATTGAGATGTGTACTGTATTTTGTGCATGTCACAGTATTTTTTTATAACACCAATCTATTATACTTACCAATGTTAACAAATGAATAAATGACTTATGAAATATCAACGCTCAGTCCGCATTGAGATATGTACTGTATTTTGTGCATGTCACAGTATTTTTTTATAACACCAATCTATTATACTTACCAATGTTAACAAATGAATAAATGACTTATGAAATATCAACGCTCAGTCCGCATTGAGATATGTACTGTATTTTGTGCATGTCACAGTATTTTTTTATAACACCAATCTATTATACTTACCAATGTTAACAAATGAATAAATGACTTATGAAATATCAACGCTCAGTCCGCATTGAGATATGTACTGTATTTTGTGCATGTCACAGTATTTTTTTATAACACCAATCTATTATACTTACCAATGTTAACAAATGAATAAATGACTTATGAAATATCAACGCTCAGTCCGCATTGAGATATGTACTGTATTTTGTGCATGTTACAGTATTTTTTTATAACACCAATCTATTATACTTACCAATGTTAACAAATGAATAAATGACTTATGAAATATCAACGCTCAGTCCGCATTGAGATATGTACTGTATTTTGTGCATGTCACAGTATTTTTTTATAACACCAATCTATTATACTTACCAATGTTAACAAATGAATAAATGACTTATGAGATATCAACGCTCAGTCCAACAAATCCTACCTCCGCATTACTACATTAAGAAATTCAGGATGGAAGTCCCAACAGCACAAAAATGTGTTATCATGAGGTACAGCCGAATGGTATTCGTGATAATAGGCAACTGTATGCGGTTGAGTAAACGGGTTGGGTAACATAACCGTTATGAAACGTGGCGACTAATTGGATGGATGCGGCTGAAATCTATCGTGTGCCGGAGTCGTTTCACTCGATATACACCGAAAGCAAAGGTAGTGCGCAGAGATAAACCTCTAAGAGCTTTGAAAGAGGATCTTGTTGTGACCTTTTCTTAGAACCCTATCAAAATAGCGATGTATGTAACTTGAAGGAAAAGATTCATTTAAATAAAGCTTGTAAAGTCCTTCCAAAGGTTGTCTGGAAGATATCGCTGTCAGCGATAAGACCGCCATTGTAACCAGTTTTAGCAATACTGATATTTAGGTGTGTTTAAATTTTTGATGTAAAATAAAGTATATTATATCTATCTATAAGGTTCGATTAATACTAATTTAATATTTGTTTATTAATTATACACCTATACGCCCGCTCTTAAATTCGATCACGCATGACGGTAAACGATAAATGAGGTCTACGATGAAACGAGGGTATGATCTCAATCTTCTCTCTGTTAACTAACTTAAAAAATAATAGGTGATGGCGTGACGGTTGATAGAAATCATAACGTGACGGACTGAGCACCTGTAGCGTGGCTTCAGGGCAGGATACGACAAAGCTAGGGCTTGCAATCCCGGAATACCGAGATCTCGGTATTGTGGGATCCCGCGTCATTTTTTAATCCCGCGTGATGCGGGATTACGGGCACGGGATCCGGGGGATTTGCGGGACTGAAAAAAGCATGCATGCGACCTCTCGCGAGCGCGATCGCTCGGTGACTGGCGGCCAGCAGTGTTGCAAACAGCGTGGGGGCCGATGTCGCCCGTTTTTCACAGCTTAAGTAGCCTAATATAGCTGAATTTCAGTCAGTGGTAGCCTAAGTATGTAGCCTAAAATATCAGTAAAGTTTTTTATTCAGTATGTAATTTGATTGATCTCTTACTAATTGTAATACGTAAACAAATGTGGAGTTAGTTGATTAATTCGTTGTTTTATTTGCCTTATTTAAATGATTTTTCAGTAACGGGATCCCGTAAATACTGAGATCCCGCGAGGTCGAAAATTCGTAGTCCCGCAAATACCGAGATTCAATTCAGGCTGCGGGATTGGAAGCCCTAGACAAAGCATCATGTTCTGCTAAACCTTTTCCCAAACACGTTGGTGTCGTCCTTTCTAACCGGATGCAGTTGAGTACTACTTTTTTACATGGAGCGACTGCCCATCTGACCTTCACAACCCATCAGTTGAGTAACACGATACCTACTTTTATCTCGAAATTCCCACGGGTACTTACGCGGGAAAAGCTTCCCGCGCGATCGAAGTCGCAGGCAGCTGTATAAAACTACGAAATTAGTATTGACCAGAGGTCGGAATTAGGTAGAGTTATTTATGTACTTACACTGATTTCATACAACGAAAGAATAAAGTGGATATGCCCCAAATCCCGGGATTAATTTTGAAGAGCAGAAAAATCCCGTGATTTATTAAATAAAAAGTTAATTACTTTTACACAATTTATAAAAAAGGCGAATTATATTTATTTTATTATTTATGTACACACAGTAAAAAACTTTTTTGCAAAAAAATAAAACCGACTTCCATATCAAAACACTACAAAGCCAAAAATAATTTTAATTTCTGTAGTCGGTGTTATTGGGTTTGTATTTTCTATTTTTTTTCACACCGCCTTCCGTAATTAAAATTATTTTTGGCTTTGTAGTGTTTTGATATGGAAGTCGGTTTTATTTTTTTGCAAAAAAAGTTTTTATTTTCGCGCTTTTTAGTGGGTCAGTGAATTTTCCAAATCGGTTCGTAAATGACGAAGTTATGCGCGAACAAAAAACGCAATGCAGAGTAAACGAAAAGATCATCAACGTAAATATTTTTTATAGACTTTTGTTGATTTTTCAGAAACAGCTTGTCCGATTTCGATAAAATTTTCATGGGACCATTTGGGAAGTATACCCTTTTCAACAAAAAAAGAATTTTTCAATTCGGTTGGCTAGCGACGGAGCTATGCCCGAACAAACATAAAAAAAAAAACAAACAAGCATCCGAATTGAGAACCTCCTCCTTTTTTAGAAGTCGGTTAAAAATACATTATACCTAATATACATTATAGTATAAGTATGAGAATTAATAATTTGTATTGTGAATTTAATCTATACTAATATTATAAAGCGGAAAAGTTTGTTAGTTTGTTTGTTTGTTTGTTTGTTTGCTTGAACGCGCTAATCTTCGAAAGTACTGGGTGGATTTGGATGAAATTTGGTATGGAAGTAGCTTTAAGCTTGAGGAAGGTTATAGGCTACTTTTTACCCGACTGCAAAAAAGGAGAGTTATGTTTTTACCGTGATAGAATCCACGGGAGCGAAGCCCCGCGAGAGTACTAGTAATAATATAAAATGTATGTTAATTATCTTTGTTTTATTTGTCTTATCTATCTCTGAGGTTTTTATTATTATTTATTTGTAATATTGTTGGTCACACGGGATTGTCTATTAGAAATCCCGGGAAGATCCATATTAATATCAACATTTCGATGTAAGTACATAAATAACTCTACCTAATTCCGACCTCTGGTAATGACGATGCCTCGCGTGGTGTTACCTGTAGCATCAGTGCATGTGGAGTATGCACGAAGTACGAGACGTTTCCTTTGGGCGCGGACTGGAGGCACAGCTGCCCGTCAGTAGCCACCGGGTTGTACATGAACACTATCCCCGACGACAGCTTGCCGTCGTACAGGACCTGGTGATGTGAGGATACGTATTACATGGGCCCTCGTCAGTGACATATACACGTAGTGCTGTGGGTGAATACGAAAGGAGCGTGAGTGATGAAGTTAATATATTTTTTCCAACACATTTACTCAAAAGCTAGTTCTTATTGAGGTTTTTAAACATGTGGCTTTAAGCAACATTGTCTGGCAAATTGTTTTATTTGAGCTACAGTTTGCTACAAATCTGGTCCAATCTGTATAGCCAGAAGTGAGTGTCAATTCAGGAAAGTAAGCGCACTCATCGCAGTGGAACATTGTTCTATTGTAAATTATAATCATATACTACAACAATTAATATCACAAAAGAAACTTGTACTCTAATTCAAGTTAAAATGCTATTTTGTTAATTTAGTTTAACTGTTAGTTGTTGCGATAACAGTAATTTATTTTAATACAAAATATTATATTTTGAGGAAATGTGTTGAAAACTGTCTTTTGATACAAGTCGACATTTTTCATTGCAGCCCCTTCCTCCCTCCGTTGGCGTCTATTTAGCTTCGACTGCAATGGCAAAAGCCCACTTCCATCAAAATATCTTACTTTAAAACAAGCTGTACACGAGCAAACATTACTCTTGATATATTCACATCAATCGAGAGGCAATCAAACAGGATAATTATGTCAAAAAATAATTAAAAAAAAAAGTAGATTGTATACAGCTTGCTTTAAAACATAACAAATTCCAAAAAAGGAAAAATTAAGTAATTTTAAAACTACAACAAATAAACAATAAGCATTCAGAAGGACCCAAAACACATGCAAAGCTTTATTATAGCAGCACTAATAGCTTGCTGTTACCAGGATAGCATAGATCTACTACATGAATTTCACAACAAAACCACACCAAACCATACTTTCTTAATAAAACCTGTTTTCTAAATAAGTATGTGAAAATTGCAGAAAATTCATTCGTAAGCATTTAAAAAAGCTATATTGTACGAGGCACAATATACTCAGCGTATAAGGTTACAGTTAATACGTTTATCCGTATCGCAGGAAAACAGCCATTATAAGAAGTAATAATGCTCATAAAACACAATAATGATCGCCCCACTGAAAATAACATGGGTTACATCGGGTTACATAGGAAAACGGATTTGTAAGTTACAAGTTTAAAAAGAAAAACGTTATTTAATAACTTATTCAATAACACCCAAATTACATTAGATAAACAATTAGATATTGAAATAGGAAATGCAACTCTGTCAGTAATAAAACACATAATCGTCACAACAACGTTACGTAACTTACAGAAAATATACGAGTAACATATAAAATAAACATCTACAAAACAGTAGGACAGCATAAGCTTAAAAATGTAAGCGCCGACCGCAATGTAGTGCCGTCGACATTAGCCACGACAGGACGTCACCTCTCGAGAGATGCGACCACTAAAAGCTATTCAGAATGTAACCCTCACTACCCCAGTCGACCGACGACGATGTATGACACACGTCGACAGCTCCCAAACAAGTTTAATTAATGGAAAACCTTTCAAACTATTCTATCTCAGCGATACGTGGCCTAAATGTTTCAGGAGATAAATGACAGCGTCGGAACGTTCGCTTATAGTTTTCACAATTTTCATTTTCAGATGGATTTAGGAGTAAAACCGCAATTTAAATTCGAGTGTAGAACTTGAAACGGTTTATTTTCATTCTATTGATATGATATTTTAGTAAAATTATTCAAAACTCCCGTGGTTTATTTGACCTAATGCGGCCACTAGTCTCGTTAAGGTCACTAAACCACATTTACCGAATCCAATTCCGCTTAAACCCAGTTAATGCCAGCTAAAACTAATTTTAAGTAATTCTCGGACATCGGGATTTAAAGTCGCACGTGCTATTGGTTTCGGTGGGTTTATAAGTGAATCCGAGCTGGATTGGAGTTTGCACAGCGCATCGACGTGCATTAGCGGGGCTAATCTAAGTACCGTCTCACCGGGAGTGCACTTAAGCTTTCGCTACTTTCTGGGCGCCTGGTGCGCGTAATGAGATTACATGTGTTATGTTAACAAGTCACTGGGTTTGCTTGATTACTTGACGACAGCAATCATTTTAAAATATTCACTTTCTATAACGTTATCATTAGAAGACTTTAATTTATTTCATAAACGATTTCATAATACGGAAAAAGTTTGCAATTTATCTAATAACACATCATCATAACACATGCACTTCAAAAACGTTTAAAAATATAAAGCATTCTGATTTATTCAGCAGCGTATCATAGCTTTTACAGAAAACTCTTTCAAATGGAACTAAAATTTTCTGCTATCTCACAGAACAGTAGGTACCTACGTGCTTACTGAAGTTAAAAGAGTACAAAGCCAAACTTCGGAGGTAATTCCTTTATCTTACCAACTCAGGTAAGACTGACTCACCTAAATCTGTTTGCCATTTAAAAAATACGTTCAACGTTAAAATTAAATAGATCAGCTTATCCAACAAACCAACCCGTGATACTTTAATGGTTAAAAGCTTACTGTTAATTAAGTCTAAAGCAATAACATAAAGTTAACGACGCCACATAAGTAATTAGTTAAATATAATCAAGAATATCAACGTTCTAAATGGCAGATGTAACTTAGTTTTATAACTGAAACCTCAATTAAAACTTGTAATCGTCTTAACACCTTCAGACGGCATTGGCAACCCTCGATTATCTTAAACTTGTCCCGGGAGGAATAAACCGAGATGTCACTTCACAAAGTCAACGACAGCTATCTATTACAAATGTTTGACTGAGACGAAATAAGCTCCCACCATTCATAGGTAATTAATCATGAACTATTCGCAAAAGACAATAATCTTAGCAGGAGCAGTGCAATGGCCTTGCGTACTTTACACTGCAGTGTCCGGGTTTATCGCACAACTTGCAACTTATGACATCCTGGTTCGCAAGTGAAAAGTTTTACACTTAACAGAGTGTCTTTGACTTAGTTAACATGAATTATGTCTCTGTAAGAACTTTAAGTGCTAGAGCGTTCTTTTATAAAGTTCGTGTTTGAAAACAGTTCTTGGGGCGTGAAATAAAATTGGATGAGGCAACTATTCTTGCTCCAGTTTTTAGTTGAGAGGGAATGATGTTATCCTGATTCGGTTGCTTTTTCTTGCTACTTTTCGGCGCAGAGGGTCCCGTGCAAGCTTCATAGTGTAAGTTAGGTTGGGGGGCGACCCAGCAGCCGTACGAATACGCGCATAGATTTAAGTATTAGTTTTTACCCGACTGCGGCAAGGCGAAGGATAGCCGTGTTCGTATGTATACGTCTTGTATTGTTATAAGGATTGGAGGTATATGATTTTTCGGTAGCCCTGTTTCAGATTTTTATAAACTTAGGATACTTATACGATACGTAATACTTTCTAACAAGAATATCTATGTTCTGAATCTTAATTCATTTCTCTTTATTTTATTTTCGTATAGTTCATCCTAAGGTTGTCTGGAAGACATCGCTATCAGCGATAAGACCGCCATTGTAACCATAGGTTAAACGAAAGATATTGGGTAAAAGGTGTGTTCTAATTACTGGCGTACAGTAAAGAATATTCTATTTTCACTTTCTAGAAGTGAATTTACTTAAAATAGGTAATCGTGTTACCTTCATTTAAGATTCATAGTCTAATGACTAACCTTTCTGAAAAAACATTTTACTCATGAATTTATATAATAAAACATTTAGCAAAAAACTTGAGATATTTTTATAAAAGGAGGAATTTCGGACTTGTCACGTACCTAGCGGATTAAAGCAAAGAAGCGATATAGTCGTATTAGATTTTAGTTTTATAGACCGAGTTAAACTTTATTATTCTTCAAAGATTTTTATGTTTTCGTAAGTTATTGGCACGAAAAGGTAGTACGAATAGGTAGTAGTAGGTAGGTACGAGTTAGGATAGGTTATCTGTTTTGTCGGTAATTATGTAGTAAACTGATTTGTTACAATGTTTGCACTATTAATAAGGATTTAACTTACTGTTATTAATTGATGACAAGATTTTAATTAAGTTGGTGTTTCTGAATAACAAATAACAATACTTAGATATTAATTTGCAAGGACTTAAGAAAGGTTAAAATCTAGAATGTTCGCGTTGGTATAGCGTTATTACATTTTGTAAATGAAACTTTTGTAAATGAAAAAATTCTATGACTTTTAAAAATTCGTCATATTTTAGTTCACCAGATTTTCATACAAAAGTAAAAATATTTAAATTGAACGCCCTAAATGTTACGGAGTCTATGCGAAACAAAAGAAAGTGATAGTATAAGTCTTTGAAGATTCTGATTGTTCTAGAAGACTTTGTAACATTTAGGGCGTTCAATTTAAATATTTTTATTTTTGTATGAGAATCTGGTGAACTAAAATATGACGAATTTTTAAAAGTCATATACAAAAGTTGTTGATTATGATGTTAGTAACATAGTCCCGAGAGGTTTTTGGTATTTTACAATTAACCCTGTATAAATTTAATTACATCTTTGTCAAAACAGCTATTTTAGTGCCTTCAACAAACAAACAAGATAGATAATATCCTACGCCAACTTTGTTAGTTAAAGTAAATTCTGCGAGGAGCGTGCAAGAGCAATTTAATATTAAAATACATAAGACGGAGCAAAACAATGTCGGACGACTGCCGTAGCCATCTCGTTACACAAGATTGTTTTACTTTAAAATGCACTACCCGCTATGCGTTGCACGCGAATGCCTGACAGCTGGTTGGATGCAACAAATCTTTTAAATTCTACGCTCCTAGTACGTTGAAATAGTTACAAGATGGCAAAGTTGCTTTTTAACCGTGTGCCATTGATTTAAATAGTAAAGATACGGTCGTCAGAACATTTGACGAACGCGGTCGCCCTACAAAACACACTAGCGCCATCTATTATACCTAAGATGTCAATCGGCGTGGTCTGCTCCTAGACGTAGCCTTGTAAGAGCGGGGTGTGGTATTTTTCGAGGTACAAAGAAATAAAAAAAACCTTTTAGTTTTTGAATTTTATATTTGTTGTACATAATTTAATCTTATAGTAATATTATTAAATCTTTTTATTTCATCGGCTGCATCGCGCGCCGCTGCAAAGTTATGTCGCACTTTTACGCGGCTTCGCGTTGTCTATGCTAAAGGTTGAGACATGCAAGAAAATTGTGTTTAATAATGTTAGAAGTTGATTTAATGAGATATTTTTAACTTACCGGTGATATGAAATGTTATATTTTTTTTATTATGCTTTATTCGTAGTTCACGCAACCCTTCACGACACAATTTGGCATTTTTGCTTGTAAAACTGACGACCCTTCCCGAAGATAGCCGATCGCGTTCTAGTTCACTTCGATAAAGGTTAGACCACTTTGGGACCAAGTTCGAGGCGTCATTATAACATGCGGTCCGCCCAGTCCTTACGAAGTAATATATATGTCAATGCCGCGTGCTCAATTTTGATGACCGAGCAAGGGAAGGATTCTAAAATTGAATCACGAGTGCAGCGAGTGATTCAGACATTAGAATCCTGAGCGTTAGCAAGGTAATCAAAAGAGCACGAGGTGAAAAATCTTTACACTCGAGTGCAACACGTAACTTTTCATCCCACCTCAGCGAGGAAATGACTAAATGCAAAAAAAAAATGGCGCGCAAATAAGCAAATAAAAAAAATGTAAGTACACCAAGAAGGTTCCAGAGTCTGAGTTTTTAACAAATTAAAAAAAGTTGTATGATAAATTCGGCCCCATGGAGGTAGAAGTAAATAGGTTTAATGATGTTTTGAATTCACAAACTTAGTACACACGATGTTCTAAATTCAATTTACTTTCCTCTAGCGGATAAAAACGGCTTTTGCACTCAGATATCGAAGAGCAAAAATACTCTTTCTGAGATGGGGGGATGAAAAAATAATTAAGTTTTATAAAGTGCATTTGCTTAGAAGAAATAAATGGTTTGACTACTCATTAACGGAAACAAAATAAGTAAAAATTAATTTTAACCACAAAAGAAAAATACGTATAACCGTATAAACAGATGTTAAATTGTTTATTTACTTATTTAAACTTTATGTGCAATAGTGTACACGGGCGGACGTAATGCATTCTTTACCAGTCAACCTTTGGCTTAAAAAGTCCGCAATGTGGTAGGTATACAAGTAAAATAAATTTAATTATTGAAAGAATATATTTGAATATACAACGTGTAACAGAATAAACGCAATTCCTGATAGTAGTTAGTTCAGAATCGGCTTCTGAATCGAATTCCGTCATAAAAATAGGTGTTAAATTTTGATGGAAAAATCTTTCATTTAACTTAAAATGGAAACACAGTATTATGACAAATTAATACAATCCTTAATTCAAGGAAATTGTGTGCGTGTCGCGTCGGCCGCTAACATTGCATGAGTGTATGCGTCTGCATAAGTATATTGTTTGACGCACATATCCTTACTAATATAAATGCGAAAGTAATTCTGTCTGTCTGTGTGTTACGCAATCACGCCTAAACTACTCAACCGATTTTAATGAAATTTGGTACGGACATAGTCTAGAACCTGAGAAAGGACATAGGCTGCTTTTTAATGCGAAAAAAGGGCTGTAAGGGGTTGAAATAGGGGATGAAACTTTGTATGGAAATTACGTCATTTTTAAAGCTAGAAGCTTGAAACTTATTTTTTCCGACTTTTGATTAGATATTAATAAATACGACATTCAAATTATGTATAAGTTTTTATTTCAAAATAATTAGTTTAATAAATTAAAAATGCTGCTGATAGTCACTATTTCGCGCGGACGAAGTCGCGGGCACAGCTAGTACAAAATATTGCTTTCCCCGATGCAGAGCCGTTAATTTTTGAGGAGTTCTCCTGGTACTTCCCCATCAGCTCTACATCACAACATGCATTGTGACGAGCATAAATGCTTATCTATACTAATATTATAAAGCTGAAGAGTTTGTTTGTTTGTTTGTTTGTTTGTTTGTTTGCTTGAACGCGCTAATCTCAGGAACTACGGTTCTGATTTAAAAAAATCTTTCAGTGTTAGATAGCTCATTTATTGAGGAAGGCTATAGGCTATATATCATCACGCTAAGACCAATAGGAGCGGAGCACTAATGAAGAATGTTTCAAAATCGGGGGATATTTTTTCCACGCGGACGAAGTCGTGGGCGGAAGCTAGTCATCCATATTCAAGTAATCGAATCGCAATACACGAAATACTTATTATTGAGTAGTTCCAAATGGTAGCCAAATGGTGCTTTTCGAGAGCAACTGCACAAGGTACTATAAGAAATACCCAAAACGCTATAAGTGTGCTTATAATATTCGAAGAGTTTCCTTGATTACTCCAGGATCCCATCATCAGATGATCCTGATTTCATAACAATGGGATCAATCAGAAAATATATCCTTTCAAACGAAAAAAGAATTTTCCAAATAGGTCCAGCCGTCTTCGAAATATAAAAAAAAATTCAAGACGAACTGAGAACCTCCTCCTTTTTTGAAGTCGGTTAAAAATAACCCGTTCTTGCTTCTGCTTGCAGCTTCGCTCGCGTGAATAGTTTTTTGTTTCAGCGAAAATGTAGCCTACGTCACTTTTTAAATTTTTTTTTTTTTAAATAGTTCAGTAGATTCAGAGATTACTTGCTGCAAATATATAAACTTACCCGCTTATAATACTAGGAGAGATTATGTATTGATCCACAATTTCGCTTAATACAAGACCACGTTCCCAACGGATATAATGGAGGTAGGTACTATAAGCAGACAGAGTACTTTACATCGTAATTAATTACTAAGCATCTGCACACCAATTGATTAGCAATTTGACGTGATTAATTGATAACCGCGGAGATATAAGCGGGTTAATTTCACAATCAATTAGAACAGCACGGGTTAGTGGGGTCATTATTTGGTTAGGTTATCGTTACTGCATGACGTCTGATCTCAATTAAGATGATTATAGTTTGCAAAGTGGTCTAAGTTTATAAACATAGTGAACTGTGTTTTTTTGTCAAGAAGAATAATTTGTTAGTAGAATTTACAGTACTATCAATCTTGTTAATCCCTCCAACTAAGCTAAATATGCTTGTGTCTAGAGTAAGTTCACAGCAATAATGTAATATATAATTTTATGCATGTTTTGCCGTATCAGTAGGAATAAGGAAAAAAAAAATAGGACATTTTGGAATTTGTTTTATCAGTTCAATCATAGCTCATTAAAGGCCAAAAAACAACTACAACACAAACAAAATCTATACTAATATTATAAAGCGGAATAAGTTTGTTTGTTTGAACGCGCTAATCTTCAAAAATACTGAGTGGATGTGGATGAAACTTGAGGAAGGTATAGGCTAGTTTTTATCCGACTGCAAAAGAAAGAGATTATGTTTTCATCGTGATAAATTCCACGAATGGCAAAGCCTCGCACAAGTTCTAGTAACAACATATTTGCAAAGATACTTTTGCACTAAAAAAAACCCAGGACTGATTTCAAAATTAATTGCAAATTCCGTTCTTGAACAGCTAAATAATTCCGTGCAAGAAAGTTAATATTATTGTACGAAGCCGCTATAGTGCGGCTGGTGTCACAAGTTACTTGCACTTCTTAATAAAACTTGTACCTTGAGACAGCCTGCCCCATTGTACAGAACTATACGGTTCATAAGTAATACGAAATATATTGTCACAGAAGTCGAATACGATGCTAGGAATACACTATATGCGGGGTTACGGGAATTTTCTAACTACACACTGCTGCACCGGAATGCAAGGGCAGCTGAAGTAACAGGGTGGGTTTTTAGTCAGTAGAAGTCTGACACTCCCTCCCTCTCCATCCACAGCAGGAGGAGTCTTTAGATGATTTTCCCCCGTAAAACCTCTTCCCCGTTACCGTGTTCCGGTAGAACTTTACGGCTCCAACTGATGGTGACTTTCCTGTGAGACGTTCATGGTAGTGCACTATCTCGCTAAGACTGAGGATTGAGGCACTATCGGGGAGTGTAGGAATGTTGCTTATGACAAGTCCATGCTAGAAATTAATGTGTCCTGGCGTCTATGGACATAACTTTTTTTTTTTCACAACTTTTCCACAACTTTTTTTCCTTTCATCGGAATGTTTAAATACTGAAAAAGTGTGTGCTGTCGCTTGTGGTGCTTTTGAAACAAATGTGACTTAAAAAAAAGAATTCAAATTACTAGCAATCTTATTAAGCCCTCCAACTAAGCTTATTATGCTTGTGTCTGGAGTGAGATCAAGGCAATGTGTAATGGTTGGGGTTCCAACCCACGACCCCTCGATCAAGTCAGTCAGACACATTAGCCGTAAGACTATCGACGCTTTATTGCTTAATATCAATTTCCATAATGCATGTGTGCTTGATTCTATAGCTAGTATCTTCATAAGTTAGTTTTTAGTTATTAAGTTCTCTACTTCATGAGCTAATATTATCTATGTATTACGTTTCCAACTGAAGAGTTTCGACGCAGCCTACCGCGAGGCTTCAGCATCACTGCGTACCTAACGCTCTCTAGTGCAACCATTACATACTAACGTTAGCAGAATACCGAACTTCATTAAAAACTTATAATCAACATATTGTAGCAAGTAAACAACAAAAAGAAACAAACGAACTTTAATATACGTATATGAGTGTGTAGTATTGTTATCGTACTTGAATTAATTTATTCATACGAGACAACCCGTATCTAATATAAATATATTAATCAGTAAGGTTGTACATCTCATTTCATGCACTGGAGAACTTCATCTCAAACCCGAGATAGTAATTGGTTCTAGAATTTCTTATACTTTTTCTTGTGTCATTCTTTATGCAGAAATCATAATGAAGTCCCCGCTGAGTCACGATGCGAACTGAATAATTTATTATTTTCTTTTTCACTAACAAAGAAAACAATGAGACGTCCACATCTGACTAATTAAGAATGCCGAATGCGCGCCACAAAATATACCGCCCCAGTCAAACATTAATTTGCGTTATGATTAAAATTGTGGCAGAGGTCTCCAATTCTGAGAAAATTAAATACATTTTCTTTTTTATATAAAGAAAATAATTATAGAATTAATTCCAGTCGGCAGATTTAATTTTCTCTTAGATACGAAGATGGCGAAAATTCATGAACTGTGAACTCAGATAGCTAAGATACCCTTAGGATATGTTTAGTAAAGTCACAATAAAGAAAAATACAAATTTTACATTGCATCGTGTCCTACCCTAAAAGACATGAGCTTAAAATCTGTACAAATATTATAATGCTGAAGAGTTTGTTTGTTTGATTGTTTGCTTGAACGCGCTAATCTCAGGAACTACGGTTCTGATTTGAAAAATTCTTTCAGTGTTAGATAGCCCATTTATCGAGGAAGGCTATATATATATAGGCTATATATCATCACGCTAAGACAAATAGGAGCGGAGCACTAATGAAGAATGTTTCAAAATGGGGGGATTTTTTTTTCCACGCGGACGAAGTCGCGGGCGGAAACTAGTACCCACATAAAATTAAGGCCTTCAAATGAAGTCTGTTTACAGAAGACAGGGTTTTCAAAATCAACCTTCCGTCAAAATTGCACATAAAATTCGTTTTACGACCCCTAAATTTTACGTGCCAAGTACATTCTCATTACGCAAGTTGTTTTATGACGTCACACTAGAAAAGTTATATGGCTCAGTGCGAACCATAAACATGCGACGGGAAACGCAAGGAGGTTGAAAAGTTACACTGGCCCGCCAATAAAGTGCTCGCTGCCACTAACTTCGCTTACCTTACGAACCGTGTGCAAATATGCGCTCCTAGTAAAAGTATTTATTTGCAAGTACTGAAATAAAATATTTGCAAAATTCTTTTTCTTTTTCAAATAGAATAAAATATTTCACAGAAAAAGTCATCATCTTCGTGCCCTCGCGGCATTCGGCCAAGCACGTTTTCTTCATTCATTCTCCGTTGTCTGATATCACAGCATTATTTACTCCTTTTTATTTTACATAATTTTTCAACAATCCATCCATCTTTTCTTTGGCCTTCCTCTCTATCAACATTCAAACCCATCACTCTTTTAGCCACATGTGGATCATCCCTTATATATATCTATACTAATATTATAAAGAGGTAAAATTTGTAAGTTTGTAAATTGTAAGTTTGTATGTATGGGGTAATCTCTGAAACTACCGAACCGATTTTGAAAATTCTTTCACTTACATGTAGCTGCATTATCCCTGAGTGCTATAGGCTATAAATTATCTTTATATCATGCATATTAGCCGAGCTATTATAATCTTTGTCAAGCAAGTCGGGGACGGGATCCCGTGGAATATTTTCGACTTCTACGCGGATGAAGTCGCGGGCAGAAGCTAATCCCTTATATAAATATTTTTTCCATGATAGGCGCCATTTTCAAACTTCCTCTTATGTATTCATTCTTCTCGCAGAAAATAATGAGTACATAAGAAGAAGTAGTATAGTATTTCAATGAATTTAAATACCGAAATCGCAAAAATATGTCCTCGAAGCTATGTTAAACCCAGCTAAATATAGTTTAGTGCTGATGGAATGGCTTCATCGTTGAACTCGCGACCTTTCCATCACTTACGTAGTCGGCTACGTCGGTTTAAATTATAATGGTAATAGCAGGTCCACGTCGGTCTGCCTAAATAAACGTTCAAGATAAACATTTTGTTGTCGCTTCGCAATTACGGATCCCTGGATAAAATTAAGCACAATTTTCTTAATTAATTTCTAGCAAAAAAGCGGGATACTCTTAAAATATTCATGATTTTACTTTACAAGTAGCAGTGTGACGGAGTGCATGAATATTAGTCAAATGAGCACGCCAGGACTGATGGCGAAGCTCTCCAAACTCATTATTGTCTCTAACTCCGTCATAATTAATACAAAAAAAAATCAATTAGGAAAGTTTTAATTGCATTCCGGCAGCGGCAACACTTGTTTTTTTTTTCTTTACGTAAAACTTTGTCATAATAAGTTATAGAATATCGCGGTGGAAAATTGGAATTTTACCAGTAACGAGGATTCTATTTTGCGATTATTTCTTAATTTATGAGAGCTGACATTTCAATTAAAGCTTCATAACAATATTCTTGTAATAGAGACTCGAGTAATTCGAGAAGTTTTCTTAGCTAATCAAAAGAGATATTCTACTACGATAACAGAAACATCGAGGAACGTTCCTGAATAATTTAAAGCTATTTAAAAAGTAGTAATAAGCAGGAAGATACTTGAGAAGGCATACAAAGTACGCCATTATCTAAAACATGAACACGAAGTCTGAAAGACTCAAAAAGTCATTAGAGATTATCTTGTTATTAAATTTAAGCCGAAGTATTTAAATATCTTGAAGCTTTAATAAGTGGAATACTTCGACATGATAGGTATTCAGACGATATCAGCTTCATCTTTGGTTTCAAACACGGAATGGGATGTTGACTTAAGTGAACAGAATTAATAGACAAACATTCCTAAAGTTACAGTAATAAATAATGACTGAGAGGAAACAAGAGCTTACCTCCGGGGATGTACCTAATTCCTAATTCAAAGATTTTTCTAAAGAGGTGAGATAATAAGAGGTGATAATATGTTAGACGGTACCTTAGTGAGCTAACTGAAGACTCACAAACACGCAATTATAAAGTATTTATTCAAAGAAAAACAAGATCGGATTAATCTACTCCAAGAATTTTTTTTCCAAGCTATGGCCTCAACAACCCTATATGATTCAAGAGCTTAGTAAACTAGATATTTTCCGGAGGCACGTCAATAAACATGTACATGACAAGGAAATTTTCTGCAGTTATAGTACCCTTTTACTAGAACTTCAGAAGATTTCCTCAAGTTGAATTATAGTTAAACCGCGAAAAGGGCTCAGCCATTACGCGTGCTATCAAATGGCTGACCCTCCGAGTTCCTACTCTCCAAGTGAGTCGTGCGGTAAGTCCGAAGGGCCCAAAACTTGCGATGGTTGAGAATTAGGTGAACTTGTGCGTGGACCTATTTGCTGTCATCCATAAGTGGCGATACCGCGATACCGCGGCACTACCAGGGTAATGAAAATTGCTCATTTGCCGCCATTGTGAATATTTGTTAATTGAAATTAAATTCGATCCTGATATTATATAAACAATATGAGGGGACCGTTGAATCTGTTTTGTGTTTAGTTCGGGTCTTATAATAATAAGAAAATCATAATTCGCTCACTACATAGATTTTACTTTGTAATAAATTACAGAACTCATCTACATTAACGATATCTTTATGCGATTCAATAGTAAACAAAAATCTATTTCTAAAGTGAAAGCAATCAATCGCAATGTGAAACTTAAATCGGTCTTAGTTTGGCATCGATAAACATTACATAAAACAGTAGTGGCTGCGGACCCTTATTTATTCAGGACTAACGAAGCCCTGTTACCTGAAACTTTTACAATCCGGAGCCAATAAATAACTTTTGAGTTGAGTTTAGATTTAGCGGAGCGAGTAGACATGCCAACAAAACCGATACGTCCGTCCGTCGGTACACAAGCCGAGCTACTTAATCCGCACAGTTGTACAGCCCGCAACTTTAGATTAATATCAAACTCAAGTTTAAAGTAATGTCGGATTAACGTTGTTTGATTTTACGAAACCAAACGTACTTGGAGAAATTAAAATGTTAGTCCAAGTTACTATTGGGCTAAGGTACAAGTTGAAACAAAATTTAAAACAATTAAATATTTAATCGTATCAACACTGCGACATCGTTAATGTTGCAAATGGATTTACTTTGTGAGTTAAGATAAAATATTGTGCAAAACATTTTAGATATGAAGGCGAAAATCTTTTGATAAATTGTACGATTTAGTTAATTTCGCCAGAAAATTGCATTACTTTAGCAATTTCGACCAACCTAAGAAATTATATCGCCTTTCTCGGTTCTTAGCCTTTTGTGCATTTAATTTAATTCATTTTATCTTAGAAATTCGATTCAAACTGGATACTATTACGATTTAATGTGTGTATAAGTTGTTGACTACAGTAACTTTTAAGTTAGGTTAGGACCATTCCATGCAGATCTTGATAAAATCTGTAAACCCAAGACACCATCAAGTTAGTGGATAATTTAGTAATCCCTGATATTTATGATCCCGGCATTCCTTTTATAAGCAAGTATAAATCCATGTCTTGTACACAGAGAAATGAATCGCCTTACATCGTGAAGGTTCTGCGTGGGGTCGTGGATGAGGTCGCCGTACCGGTCCACGCGCACCTCCACGGTCGGCAGCGGCGTGTGGCATTCGGCGTCGAAACGAAATTGACCCTGGTACCACACATGGACAGCAAACGGACATTACACAGTGACACTTTGTACAGGGCGTGCTAAGTGAATGAGGCGATTAAATGTATTCACAAAAGCAGGACAAAACATAAAACTTAAGTAAAACGGCAAGCGGCGCGGCATGCTTACACGCTTGCATGCTTCAATATCTACGAGCATGGAGGCATGCGCGGCGGCCACTTCGCGCGCCTCGTCGGCCATTCGCCGTCCCCGAGGAGTCGCATCTTCTTTCACAACTACGCATGCTTCTTCTGTTTCTGCGGGCTTAGTATCTTCTTCAGCGGAAGCTACATCAGGCGGCTCAATCTCGGGAGTTTGGGGAGAGGTTTCGGGATCGGGAAGTGGAGGAACATCAGCGTTGTCGAGCTTGGGAGCGCTCGTCTCGCTCACCCTTTTATGATTCTCCGGCAAACTGATGTTGCATTCGTTGTCGAAACGGAATTGACTCTGTTTCCGTGGTAAGCAAGAAAGAAATGTAAAATTGATAGATTAAATTACACAATCAAAATATGTATAAATATGATAAATCAATTGTTTACTAATATGTAATATTTAGGAAAGTCATCTAGATAGATATGAGATATGGCGTGTAAGAGGACTCACCTTATAGCCCGGGCCCAGCCTATGCATGGCGCAGATCTGATGTGTGGTGAGCGCTTCCCCAAACAGGTAGATGGCGGCCATTTGCCCGCAGAACACGCGCTCTTCATCCAGCTCAGCCGTCGCGCCAATGTAACATTTGTCGAAAGGCTGTTGATATATCAATAACGTATTTAATAAACACTGCTTTCTATAGTAATTAGTAACCATCGAAGTAAACTTTTTATATACATCGGGTAAACTTATTTAAAATAAAACTTTATATTGAGTTTTTATATTATTAATTTCACAAGTTTGTAGAGGCCGAAGAATTTTCATTCAAATATCTCTAGCCTTTAATATTGTACAAATTCCAAATCAAACACTGGTTAGATGTTATTAAAACCGACGCAAAAGCTGCTTCAAGTAAACTGATCCAACTAAGTTTCGACAGTTTCTTGAACACCACAATTAGTTTAGAAGCACAAATTACTCCAAAAAATTAATATTCTTCAGTAGAATATTCCGGCCAAGGCGTTCGAGATCGGAAGGACATATTCGCTAAAATTTCAGCAAAGATATATAGAAAATGCCACGAGGTTTGCAGTCAAAGAACCCAACGCTGGGATTAGCTCTTTTTAGTATACATATAACCTATCGTGTTTAAAATTTTGTATTTTATTGTGTGTTAAAAAATTTTACTAAGATAGATTTGGAAATGAATCAATACATACACATTGATTGGACACCGTTTTTATTAAAGTTATCAAAGCGAATGTTTGTGGCTAAAGTTTCGTAATACAAAATGAAGAATAAGGTTACTGCAAAGTATTTATCCAAGGAATTTGGGGCAACAAAATAAAGCAAGTTTACTGAAACTGATTGGGAAGTACGATCAAGACGTTTTTTTACTACAAGTACAATCACTGAAGCATACATGTTAGTCATATATGCAAAAATTTGCTACCATAATGAAACGAATTCCATAATATGAAATTCGTTTCCGTTCATTTTATCAGTTCCATCATGATCTCTATATTATAGAGAACACGATTGAACTGATTAAACTATTTGACAGTAATGAAAAAATTTAATTGACTTTGTCGAAGCACGTTTTTATAGAGTCCGTTTACGAGTAGTTAAACACAAATTGCTTTCGTGATTATGTTACTGTTTTGGAAATGTTGAATAATAATATGATGGTAAACAATTTCTTGTGAAAAATAATTGTGCCCGACAGGGAAGTAAGACGGAAACCCGACCGGACGGTTTAAGTAAATATGGAATGACATAGGGTTTTCATTAAATATAAACAAATACTCGTGTATTCTCAGTATTCGACATTTGGAATAGATGTAATAACATGTGGAACAATACTTATAAACCCATGTAAATAAGTATTGTTCTAGGATATTATTATTTACTAGTGTTTTATATAGAGCGACCCCATACACCTTGGCAAGATAAGCGTTGGATTTTCTGGCTTCTCACTACACGTAACGACTGTCTAAGATCCACAAATGAAAGCCGGGACCGACGGCATAACGTACAATCCAGTGCAAGAGGTAAAATTTGTTTGTAAGTTTGTATGAAGGGGTATTCTCCGGAACTAATGATCCCATTCTATCTTAACATGTTTTTCACTGGTAGTAAGGCATTATTTGTGAGTGCTATAGGTTATAAATTATTCTGAAATCCACGCGGACTAAATCCGGGCGAGGTGCTAGTCTTACATATATTTAGATATTTCTAATACAATGTTTTTCTTTTTAACAAGAATGGGTTACCTGCTAAGGTAAAGACAATATTAACAAAAGTTCAGTGTCTTTGTACTTCAGATATAAGGTCAATAAGGACGTCAAGACATTGCCCTTTGCTACAGATCTCACTTTAATTATAATTCATTGATAGCTCTCACAATTAAATAAGTCTAGAAATTCAGTCTTTCAAATAAGTCCAGACAGACATTGATGTTTACAATAGATTACAGTTTGAAGCCAGTTTACAACATTGCGACTACGTACCGCTCGAGCTCTGTTCACAGTTATGGCATATTTATTCGCATTTACAGCTGAAACACATGTTTTTAGACACAAACTGCCGATATCGTCCAAAGCATGATGCTGAAATCTCTTTTACGTTTCATATTTTATATAGTTTTAGGCATTTTAAAATAATAGTATTTCAGTGATAGCGTTACCAGAAAATGTTTATAGGTTTTAATTTAGACATTATAAAAACAGAACTTCAAAGTAATAAAATTAAAGCCTTAGTTGAATGCCATTATTAGTGTCCATTCCGTCTATTATTCAAAGGGTTTAATTCAGTTCTTTGTTAGACGGAATTTACATCAAAGAGTATTTTTTTCTAACAACCCTTGGTTTCAGAATGCTGAAGTAATAAAATAATTCAACCCGTTGTAATGCCGAGCCATAAAATATAAAATTGTGAGCGCTAAATTCGGCTTTTGTTAGAATGTAATTTAAAAACTCGATGCCTAAGTAAATTCTTTTATACTAAGTAAAGAATGAATGTTGTATGAATGTGACCTCTGATTTAAATGTGTTTTAAAAGGACTTCAACTTTCGAATATTTTTGAATACACTCTAATATAATTTTTCTTGTGATGACGTGTTCAATACGAAAGACCGCCACGTTATACAGGGCAACGTACCTACATATATACACATCGTATCATATGAGTAGTCCCAAATAATTAGTTTGTCTTCATAACGCTAGACAAGTTCATTTTGCAGCAACTATGCGTGACCACGTCCAAGCTTCAGTGAATATTCATAGTGGCATGTATGAACTAACGCCGACTTAATCCCTCGAGCGGGAAAGAGAACACCAGTAGAACACGAACTAAATGGAACTTCGCTAAACAAATAAAGGAAGAATTCCAATCAAAACAATACAACACTGGCTGTATGAATTCGTGCGCATTCAGTCTAATTGGCTGCGTATTTTTTAATCGGATTACTCACAGCACGGAGCTTTTGTAAAGGCACACAATTCATTAGCGTAGCGGAACGAATATGGACGTTAAAGTATTGATACATGATTCTGACCTGATGGGGGTTCATTTCCACATACATTCAGAATAACATGGTTTAAGGCTGACGTCGGTCATTTGGGCCACAATTGTAATAATATTCGTCAGTCCCTTGTGGCATGTGAGCTCATAGCGAATATCGATGATGTGATTCGAAAAGCGATACAAATACAAAATAAGTGAATGAGTAGGTAGCCCACATATTAACCACCTATTAGGTGTAGTGTATATTGAGTGCCGAGCGATGTAAAATATAAAACAAACATTGCAAAAAACAATGAATCACTAAATTCGAAATGAAAATACACAAGCCTTTATATTAAAATAATCGTAACAAAACCAAACGCTAAATATTTTTTTATTTATCAAAGTCGTTAGATCGACATATCGTAACAGAATAAAATTTATTGATTATGTTTATCGTTATTGTCCGTATCTCTTGTTTATGGCTAAATTTAACAGCAAGATCTGCTACCAGTACGAGTTTTGAAGTTATGACGTTCAAGTAAAGACAGAAATCAATGTGTTCAGACGATGGCAAACTCTTAAAACTTGTATTACTATGAAGTCCGCGTACATCCACAGGAATTTGCATGGCATTACTTGTAATAAATTGCTGCTAACGACACGTACGTGACGACTCGAACGCACAACGACCGAACTTGTCGCAAAGGGGGTGTTCGCCGTAGATAACCGAATGTATTATGCTAAGCTCCTATACAGTTATGAACACTTGGTACTTCAAGCTGGATTAGGGAACCATTTAACTACTTGAGAAAAGACAGTCACATCAGAAATATGTGTAGAGTTGGATCTCCTAGACACCACAGTCTTCTTAGGTTAAACTTAGAGCGCAAAGCTTCAGTGCAGCCTCATGTAGACAAACTGAATAGAAACTGAGCTCTGCAGGATACGATATAAAATATGCTTTAAGTAATATTTAACCGTACGACATTATACTACACAGACTATTACTGATACTAGATATTTCACGTTTTAAACATTACCATTTATACATTTATCGTTGTTTTCATTTCTTTTTAACCGACTTCAAAAAAAGAAGGAGGTTCTCAGTTCGTCTTGAACTTTTTTTTTATGTACGTTGCCTCATATCTCGGAGACGGCTAGACCGATTTGGAAAATTCTTTTTTAGTTTGAAAGGGTCCTAGTTGGTCCCATTGTCATCACGTTAGGATCGGATGATGGAATCATAGAGAAATCGAGGGAACTCTTCAAATATTATAGGCACACCTATAGCGTTTTGGATATTTTTTGTAGTAACTTGTGCAGTTGCTCTCGAAAAGCACAATTTGGGGAAGTGGAACTGACGATGAAGACCACAGATGGCCATTGAAACTACTCAATAATAAGTATTTCGTGGATTACGATTTGATTACTTGAAAATGGATGTTAAGCACTTTATGCTCGTCATAATGCATATGGTGATGTTGAGCTGATGGTGAAGTACCAGGAGAACTCCTCAAAAATTAACGGCACTGCATTGGGAAAAGCAATATTTTATAAAAGGTGATAAGTAGTTGACATTTTAGCTTTAGTAATTAGATAAACTAGATAACTTTATACCAAAAAATAAAACTGACTTCCATATCAAAACACTACAAAGCCAAAAATAACTTCAATTTCGGAAGGCGGTGTTAAAAAAAAAAAACCAATAACACCGACTACCGAAATTAAAGTTATTTATGGCTTTGTAGTGTTTTGATGTGGAAGTCGGTTTTATTTTTTGGAAAAAGTTTTTCCATACAGAGCTTTTTTTTTAGCGTGGTAAAATTATCAAATAAGTCCTCCCACCCCGGGCAGGGTGTGGGAGGGACTGTCAGACTTTTACTGACTAAAATCCACGGTGTTCCTTCAATAACCCTTTACGTACCGGGGTCACGGTAATGGGATAAGTCCCACGACCCCGGCAGGCTTCGGCCCTCTGCAGAGGGGGCCTCGTCATGTTGCTGACGCTCTTTGAGGCGCGCGTGGAACACAACGCGCCGTCGACCCGGGCATGGTCCATTGTCGGACAGCGAGTTGCCCTTTACTCGCTGTCCGCATGCCCGCGCCTATTGTGGCCGGAGATCGTCGGCCGACGTCCGACGCCGTGGGCGTCTACCACTGCGGCTGGGCTGGAGGGAGGACGCCATCCTCTCCCTCACGCGGCCCGCCTCCTCCTTCGGAAGCATGACTGCTTCCGAATGAGGAGGCGGCCGCATGGCCTCGACGCGCATGGCGCGAGAGGTCTCCGCCTATCCATACAGAGCTAAGGAGACTTTTTCACGAAGAACTCTTTACGACCCGTATATCATAATTAATACACATCACCTGCGTAACCTTTTCGTAACAGTGTTGCGGTCAGCTTCTAGTCTATCCGGATACAGCTGGGTTTTACATGGAAAGACTGCCTATCTTACCTCTACAACCCAGAATCTGGATGATACGATACCGTTTGGAATAAAGCTAAATATGTGTACCCAATACCATCTGGATAACAATTCTGATTCAACACTGTCGTCAGATTTTGCTAGCTTTTGACTACCTGTGACGGCTGTCAAAAATATACCCGACGTGTAAAACTGACAGCCATGATCAATCGATGGCTTACCGTGTTTTTTGAGGCTCGAAGTCAAGGTCATCTTTTTTTTAGCCCCCTCTTGACCTCGATCACACCTGATGGTAAGTGTAAGATGAGGTCTACGATCGAACGAGCGAGCCCAGAAAATGCCTATTCACTCTTGCTTTAAAGGCTAAAAGGTCATAAGTGGCAGGGAACACAGAAGCCGGCAGAGAATTCCACTAATCCTAAGAATTCATCTAATGTCCAAATGTATGTTTTCATTAACAAAAGTCAACTTTAGTCATTAATTAATTAATTATGCAGATACTAAACGCCGGGCTGCACTGATCGACGCGGCCCGAACGGCAAGGGTCATATTCATATCATCCATCCAAGCATCGATCTTTGTAAGTTGTTCAACCCTTGCAGCTGTCATTATTTAGCAACGAACTCCGTATCATAATGAATACACATAATATGAATATTTTCTTTGATCACCTCTTTCAGTTAATACTTACGTCGTTGGTGGAGACGAACCACGCCATCTCCGTGCTGGACGCCAGTTGGCCATTCACCAAGCACTTGATCTCGCTCTTCGTCCATCTGTTGTATATGTACACCACAGCTATCGCGTACCATCTGGACAAAGGTTTATCATATAGTTCCACAGCTTTATTTATTTAATATATCTAAACTATATGACAGTAACTTCATTAATCACGATTACTATGCTATGGTGGCTTGGTTCGGTAAGTTAAAGACCTCATTCATAATAATTGACAATGTAAACAACAACCGGCCAAGTGCAAGTCGGACTCGCGCACGAATGGTTCCGAACCATTATCTACAAAAACGAGCAAAAAAAATCACGTTTGTCGTATGGGAGCCCCCTTAAATATTTATTATATTCTGTTTTTTAGTATTTGTTTTTATAGCAGCAACAGAAATACATCATCTGTAAAAATTTCAACTGTCCTAACTATCACGGTTCATGAGATACAGCCTGGTGACAGACGGACAGACAGACAGACGGACGGACAGCGGCGCCTTAGTAATAGGGTCCCGTTTTACTCTTTGGGTACAGAACCCTAATAAAGAAGTAATTTTAACACATGATCAAGTGTAGTGATGTTTGTAATTATGAAACTGTTCAGTGTACTGTAAAATTCCCACCAAAATTTGAACATGTTAAAAATTCACCAAACGATTAAAAACTTTTGTTTACGCAAATTAAACTGATTCCAAATAAAAACTCTACTAATCCCAGTTCATGCACTTTGATAATAACTTCTCTTAACACAGTGGAAAATAATGAAATAAAATTAAAAGGATCATTTTGGAGGCAACTTTTCGCGCGAGAGCCGACCGTCGTCATAAACTGAATACAGAGGAAAGTTTATTTATACTGCTGCAACTTTTTCACTGCCCTGATTTAGTGTTCAGAACAAACTTTAAAAATTTGGTGGAGGCACGTTTAAAATTAACCGCACCACGGCTTTAAATAATTTCCAGTTTAACGATATGGCAGGGTTCGGTGAGAGGTGTTTTGTACCTTCGAAATCCGAGATTTAAAAGCCAATTATTATCAGTACGAAATATCTTGAGTCTATTTATTGCAAGTGACTCATGTAACGATGCGTTTCAAGAATGGCTTCACGTTCTAACTTACCTAACCCGCGGTTCGTCGCTACTCTTTTTCACATATATAGTATCCCGACCTGCGCTTTACACAGACAGATAGATTTACTCTTGATTTATTTTTTCACTCACCTTCTAGGTTGAAATTCGTATTTGACACAATGTTGAAACCCCTTGCCCCGCACCTTCATTGACGTGAGAACTAAACAGTTACCGACGAAGTGTGCCGTGTAACCCACGCCTTTACTCGTTTTGAAGCTGTTGGACAAAGTAGCATGTTAAATACTTATTGAAATAATGACTTCATAAATAAATCGAAGTCTTATAAGCATTGATGTACAAAAAACCTAAAGGTTTTTATTATATCAATGCATATAAGTCCAATAATTAAAAAACTTCTCACTTTTTCCTTATTGCCTAAATTTCTCAACAAGCTGTGCTTATGATTTGAATGCTAACGTTATCTTAAAATGTGTGATTGTTTGTACTACCTAATAAAATAAAATGAATCAGATAATTCATAATGAAATCATATACTCCATATAAGAAACACTAGAGAATCATAAAATTATGCAGCACACATTATGATCTTCGTAGGAGACGTGGCGCGTGACGACCTCGCAATTCAATTATCCCCGGACACAAACCAAAAATGATTTAGCTTAGTACCAGGATAGCAGAGCACCACCGAAAGTACACTTGAACCATCCGAGCTCCACTCTAATCAAATGAAAAGTTGGGGAGCACAGGTGCAGCCGCGGTTTGTGGCTACACACGATTTACGGAATACATTTGGCATTCGCACTGTAATACGCTTTTAGTACAAATTGACTTGATATTGCCTATCCAACTCGTCCCGAATTAAATTGTTATGCCTTCTACTGGAATTATTAAATGTGTTTCGCCCCAGTAACTGTGTCTATTGCCTCGAATATTATAATTTCGTATAAAGTGTTAAGGCGTTATGTATATGATAACATAATTTTACGTATGTTTACGGACTTTTCGCATAGGATTTATAAAATAGTTAATATTTTCTCTTTTTAGGACTATATTAACTCGGTTCGTTGTCGGTGTGTCTTATGGTAGGTATATTAGTTATATTACTCCACTTTATTGTTTTTTTTTGTTGTTATTTCTATATTTAGTTCATTTTTATTTTACCTTATACATATTTTACGTACTTTGCTTTAATTTCTTGTCGGTTTTGTAAAGCTCATTATTAATTTGAATGCGAGAACACTATAAAGTAAATTCTTATATTATAAATATTATGTCTGTACATACCGTCCTCTCATACCTATAAAACTGTCTTATGTAAAATGTTTTTTTTTTGGAACGTAACGTTTTTTATAAGTGCCCGTGAAGGCCTATATGAATAATTATGTAAAATAAAATATTTTTAGTTTTAAAATAAACTTCAGCAAAAACTAATGTTTTTATAAAGTGGCAATGAAACAACAATACACTTTGGGACATGGTAAAGAAGCTAATTTAAGAAATAATGAATCTGCTTCAAAGTCTTTGTGCCATAATATTTTTCAAGTCTGAAATGCATTGTCTATACCAGATTTTTAATTATTACCGAAGTGTAGCAGGTCTGCCACGCTCATGAATACTAGGATACTATAACAGCCTGACATGTACAGTGATATAGTTACCAGTATAAATAAGGTTTCTCCCTCTCGATGTTAACGGAGTTGATGGGGTCCAGCCGGAACCACGTGGTGAAGGTGAATCCGTTCTCGTAGGGCCACCTGGCGAGCGGGGGTAGAACTACCGCCTGCAATACAAGGACATCATACAGTAAATAATCACATCAGTCAATCTGTTCATGACGTTTTTATCGACTTAAAGAATAAATTTATTTTTCACTGTTACGATGATGTTCTTAATTCTATAGTACAGACGCCAGCACATGAAGCTACCCGAAACTGTCAAATTTTCCCAATCAACCTTGAACCTAATTTCTTTAACAATAAAGTTAAAGAAATTTGACAGATTGTTGTAACTTGATGTGCTGGCGTCTGTACAATTATTTAATTTGTAACCGTGTGTCGATTTCTTATGTTGATCGATAGTCTCTAAACTAGGTCATACCTGTATCTTGTGAAAGAAGACCTCAGTATAACGATTGTGATACAGTATATTTTAGCTTCACTTATGATACACTTGACACTTGTACAGATATATTTAACTTATTACTGCTCGACAGCCAGCGATAGATTGATTGTCCTAACATTATTCTATTTATCGACATTTCGGTACCCGGTTTCGTGCGTATGGGTGTGATGTCCACCATGTAACGATGGCGCATCGCCGTTTGTCTTGTAGTCCGATGATGGAACGGGCTTAGCGGAATTAGATTGTGTAATTCCATCGCACACTCCCCGAAATGTAACCGATAGAAAACCGATAGACTTGCAACTCGTCGTCGATGTTCAAGGCTCTGGAGCTTTGATTCGACCATTGAATCCATAAACATTTTCTTAACGTTTTAAATAAATGTTAAAGTATCATTTTGAAATCATGTTTAAACAAATTATCAAGATTTAATAGTACCAAATTCCGGATGATAAGATTCAAGTTCCGAACTTTATGTGTTTTTACTTCCATTCTCGTTCAAATATTGAATTTATTTAATAATTGCTTACAATTTGGAACCTGAATTATGATCGGTGTGCAATAAAGAGTCCTCTATCTATCTATTTGAGTTGCGGTAGTCATAATACATTATTTATCAATAGCGTGGGCATATTACATTGTGATGTTCCTAAATCAAATGAAAACAAACAATGAAAAAATAAATATAACAATAAAAAAGTACACAAAAGTTATTTGTGTGATGTGAGAGTTGTTTATGTGTGTGTGTAGTTGTTAATTATTATCTGTGTATGCGCGTTCATTTGTAAATATTGGGTCCCTGTTTTTATTTTAAAGCCTAAATTTATTTTAAATTTCTTACGTTTTTTCATAAGTAAGTTTAGCAAGCCGTTTTATTAAACGGGCATCGTCTAAATATGTATAGGTATGTAGGTATGGCTGAAACTTTAAAATCGAACTTATAAGGTACTAGCTTCTTCGGATAGGTACAGCTTCTGAACCTACAATAAGATTCTGTATAACTAACCCAGCAAAATTCGTACCGTCATTATTTTTTTCTTGTCTTTTCTCACTTTTTAACTTTCCCTGGATTTCTACAAATATTTTAAAACAAAAATTAGCCAACTCTGTCAAGCCGATGTCGAGTTTAACGAACAACAATTGATTTATAAATATACAGAAGAACATAATATTATTCAAAACATTTATTTTCTTTAAAATTCCACATAAAAATGAAAAATCCAAAAGAGCAAACTGGGCAATTGTCAGTAAAAAACTTATTTTATGCGCCAATAGCAGGCCAGCGCACAGGAATCTCTTGTAAAGGTTTCTTATCGAAATATCACTTCAATAAAATCTACATATAAGCGTCTTTTATCGGCACTCCAATCTCCCGTCTTGTGTGTGTATATTCCAATAGGGTAAAACTGGGATACAAGTCCTAGTGATATACATAGACGCGCCAAATTTAATGAATTTAGTTCCTAGATGAATTGCTTGCTATTTTATTTTTTACTTTATGTACAATAGTGGTACATGGGCGGACTTAATGCAACGAGGTATTCTCTACCAGTCAACCTTTGCGTTAAAAAGACCATAATGCGGTAGGTTTACAATAAGAAAAATATGGAATAATTATTATTATTTTATGTATAATTTATCGAACGGCCTTCTACCAATCATTGAATCGCATGTCTGTATGAAATGATTGCATGGAATGGCAAATTGCGACTAACGTTTTTGCGGGATAGATGCCCTTATTTTCCGATTAGTCCTGTATCCTATACCGCAATTATATGGGTGTATCAATTTCTCTCTTATTAAGAGCACAAATAAAGTATAATTATGACATCTTCAAAATAGAATAATATATGTACAAGACATCAAAGCAATACGATATTTTAGACACACTTGACTCTGATTGGATGTTTCGAATTTAAAAAACCTTTACAAGAAAATTGGTTGCTATTAACACTTTTTATACAAATCAATATTACTCGTAGAGATTAGCATCACGAGATGTTATTAGGCCTTAGTTATAAGATGTATCGACCAGGATAAAAGAAGTGGGACGGAGATTACATGAGGCTTGGCTCTTTAGTGGAAATAAGCTTAGAAAAAAAGTAAGCCAGACGACGCCCGTTGCGAACAAATAAATGGGTTTATTTTATACTACTCTAATTAATATAAATAAATCAATTTAACTAAATATATCAGATTAGCAGATTGTTAATAAATAATGAAAAATAAAATATTCTTGCTTCAGTATGAGGAAAGGCACCATCATTTTTTAGATTTACTTGCCTTTATATCATTCCCTAAATATAAAAAAGTTGTAACGATTATAAGTTATCACAGAGCGCCCAGTTGCCAACATGAATCGCGCGCACATAAACAAAACTCATCGTGTTCATGACAATAGCGCGTCACTGTGTGCGACGCAGCGGGAAAGGGCGACGCGACGCAGCCACGCGACTGGTTCGGTGTGAGTCAGATACCTGATACCGGTTTGATACCAGTAGCGCGGGGCTCACCGCTAAAATCACTTGTGCGTTGCGTACCGGTTTGCGATTATGGCGTCCGAAAATATGAGCGAAACGAATTTCAATATAAAATTCGTGAAGGAGGTAGAAAAACATCCGTCGCTGTATGACTTTGAGTTGCCCGAATACTCCCGGAGGGACGTAAGCGACGAGGCTTGGACGGCCGTGGGCAGAGCTATGAATATAACACGTGAGTTCACGCTAAATTATTAAGTACTTGTTTACGCCGCATGGCGCTAGTGACATCTAACAAACGAGACCGAAGCGTCCTTTGCGCCATTTTGTAAAATTGGGCTGTCCGCACATGACGTTGTTGCATAAAGTAGGTAGGTACGTAACTGGGACATCATGTTATTAGTTAGGCTGTGTGTTATAAAAGATCGGTTGACAAGTACACGCAAGATAGGGTTACTATATCGCTGTTATCTCGTGAAGACTCAATTATCTCGATAACAGTGCTGATCAAGAATCGCGACATGTCCGCAATGTCGTGTCGTGTCTAATGTATTAAAATCTCGTATCACAAGTGTATGTTATCATCATCAGTTATTTGTGTGTATTTGGTAGGTCTGAGAATAGGTCGTAAGCTATTTTTATTTTAAACAAAATGTTTGCCGGGTCAGCTAGTATGGTACCTAATAAAAATCGTTTATTTCTTCTCAGATAAGTAATAAAATAAACATAGCTACCGCCAATTTAAATATACAGAATCATTATATGCTTATAACCTGAAATATTCTTTTGTGGAATCGGAAGTGCCGTTCACATACCATTTGCTGGTTCTTCATAAATTTAAATTTAAATCACAACAAAATATTCTAATTGACCGGCGTCGAACCGAAAAATTTGGCAACGAAATGACGGACAGTTTATGGATGAATAGTGCTGCCAGTAGATAACTTTACTTAAGTAACAACAAAGGTAAATAATAAATATAATATTCGTATTGGAATAACAAGGGGGTGCCCATGTCTCCCGACTGATCAACCGTCCCCTATCTCTCCTACTCATACATATATCTTTATCATCGAATTGTATTTATCCTTACATTAATGATAACTATAATACAGAATACACCTCCATACAAATCAATTGTATATAAAGTTTCATAATACATTTCATGTAAATCTGATAGCAACACACATAATGGTTAGCAAACAATAAAATAACATTTTTGTTTCTAGCTTCAGCCTGCAGAGAAAGATGGAGGAACCTGCGAGCAGTTCTCATGAGAAACATAAAGAAATCAAGACGCTCCACGGGCAGGAAGAAACCGTACTACCTTTCAGAAGCAATGCAGTTCTTAGTGCCGTTTCTGAGACCTGATATAGCCAAAGAGATGCAGAAAGAAAAAGAAGCAGAGCTAAGTACCCAACCAGAACAAGTAAAAATTGATCACATAAAAGAAGAGGTTCTAGAGCTTGAATCAGATGACTGGAGTGAGCAGAGTGCTCAAGAACAGACGCAATTAACAAGAAAACGATTATTAGAGGAAGAGCAACCTTACCAAAATAAGAAAGTATCTAAGATAGACCAGCCGTCATCAACAGCCACCACTGCCGCGGTAATCCACAGTGATCATGTCAAGTCCTTTCTGAATAGTCTGTTTCCAGAACTGAATGAAATGAACTTTGACCAGTTTAAAAAATTCAAAAGGCGAGTGTTACCGTTAATCGATGATATTATGTCGGAAATACCAGCAACGGCTAATGAAGAGTTTATCATGTAGAGAGAGAGATTAGAATTGTTAAGCTATATGATTATGTTAGAATACGTTACGAGGGATTTACATAGAGACTTGAAATAGTAAATATATTATTTTAATGAAATTGTTTTTTTTATTGATAATCGGTTCGCGTTTGACCACCATCCTACCTAACGGTAAGTGATGATGTGGTCGAAGATGGAACACACAAACCTAGAAGTAACCTATTCAATATTGACTTAAAGACCCCCAGGTGAGGTTTAAATTTTTTCACGTCATCTTTTTCTAAATCATCTTGACCCAGCCTTTCTTCAAAGCAGATATAATTCTATATTGTACTTAAAACGTCCATTATTACAAAGAAAAACCACTTGCATTCACAATCAAAGGGTTGATTCATTTTATATGAAAAGCAATTTGCGAGAATTCATCTCACTTATATGTAGGTATATTGAATTTCACTGTACGGGGGTTGTCTCTGTATTTTTTGTCTTTCTCAACAATTTAAAAAGCTTTAATAAAGGAGTCAAACTGACGATTGCGAAGGCTAACTAAAACAAAACGGTAGTCTGGCAAAGTTCCAAAAGTTCTCGCTAGTTACATCTGAGCGTTCACGTGAAATTGCGCACCAGTTAAAAAAGTTACGAGCCTTGGAACTAGTCTTTATAACAATGATAAAACGGTACCAAATCATAGAGATTCTTAATTAAAACTAATAAAGGTTCTTCGAAGAAACTAATGATTTTGTATTAATTAAATGAAAAGAATACCAGAACACATGATTCATTCTACATTTTAACAAAGAAATGGAACCTTTTCACTAGCAATTTTTATGAATTTAATTTCATTGTTTCGATACGTTCTTCATTAAATACAAATGAACAATAAATATTGTATTTTCCGAGAACCAGTATTCCATAAGAGACACTATTAGTTGGACGACTGAACATTATATTTTTTGCTACTATAGATAACATGAATATACTGCACGTACGCAGTGAAAAGCATATTTTCATTTATGATGCTTATTTATATTATTAAAAGGATATTTTGGTGCTCGTGTTTATCGAATGTCCATTTTTTACACAAACATGAACTGGGTAACAAATGGTAACACATTATATTGACAAAGGCTGCAGTGAAGATTGATTGGTGTTCATGTTCCTCGAACCTTACGTTAGCAACCCGTGGTACCATCATGAGGTTATGAGATCTGCGCCTAAGAATAATGAGGTTAATAACTTCAATGGATTTGGAGCAGGAACATTGATGTCCTGTAAAGGTGCTCCACACTAACAGGGACTGAATTGGGAGAGTGTGGAGGATAGAAAAGTGTAAATTATGTTCAGACATCCCACATATCTGAACATAATTTTAATCACTCGTTTAATCCCCTGTTTTCCGGGGGGGTCCATTTTAAAAAACAATTGCGTCTATATTGCAGATGAGACGCAGTTTTGCTGTTCCCATCTATTGGAATTACATTCGCCACTATATAAAATATCGTAGACTGCAGGTTTAAAGCACGACGACGATACGATGTGACAGGTATTGTTAATTTTCTCCGAAAGAAAGTATCTGGGTGGCTTAAGCTCGTCTACATACAAAAATCGAATTGTCTGTAAAGAGCAAGACTGGTCATTAGTGAAAATATTAATCAGAACAAGACAAACGGACCGGACGTTTTTCTGGGAACATAATAACAAGAGTGTGTTTTTGTTATTATGTATATAACGGGCAAGCGACGGTTGTTAATCATAGCGCGAGTGCCTAACATCGTATAATGGTGACTATATCATTTCCTGGTGAAAGCTCAACGAGTACTGATGATGATGTCGTCCGTGTCGTATCCGACGATGGCGACTCTGGCCATCTCTTGGCGTGTGCTCGGATGTGGCTGACGAATGAAAATTTCGACTTGAACTCCCAATTACAAGTAGAACAATACAAGTTGGCCCTCATTGTTGAAGGTTTTGTTGTAGGAAGGCGTACTCTTGAACCAAGAAAGAGTACGCCTGTACAAACACTGTTCGTTTCGATCATATCTTGTATGACACCCCCGTTAGAGGGTCGTTGCACGGCTTTACTGATCTTAATCCAGCTTGGTCGGCGATAAGGTACAGTTTAATTATAAGGAAAGGCGGTTAAGTGTAAGTAAGCCTTTCAAAAGTTTGAATACATATAGGTAGGAAGTTTTTATGGTCTCTTAGTCATTTGTCTGGCTTAGGAATAGCAATTACTTTAGCGGGTACGCCTACAAAGCTCAGGGATCCTTTTTTGTTAAGAGAAATTATGATAGTAGATGAAGACTTTTCAGATGGAGACATATTTTATATGTCTGCTTGCAATTTCAAAATATTTTAATTATTAAAATTTTTAGTCAGTAGACGTCTGACATTCTCTTCCGCTGCACCCACAACGAGAGGAGTCATTTGAATGATTTCCCTCCACCTAGAAATTAAACAAGTTACTTTGGGATGCAACTTGTGTCGATACTCTTGCACCATCCCATCTTTCTAGCTCGTCTTGCTATGCTGGCGTTGCCGCTGCAGCCGCTGAGAACCTCTAGCGGCGGAAATATAATATCCTTGTTGGAGGTTATATTTTCGAGCCGTCTGGGGTGGAGACCTTGGGATCGTGGGGTCCGAGTGCTCACAAATTATTTAAAGAACTATCCAGGCGCCTAGTTGACACTTCGCGTGACCGAAAGGCTGGCTTTTACCTTCGACAGCGGTTAAGCATTGCCATACATTGTGGCAACGCCGCCAATCTTTTGGGCACATTACCAGTGGACAGCGACGCACGAATTTCTGGACGCCATATTTTAGTTTATTTTTAGATGTATATGTGTATGTAGTTTAGGGTTTTTATTTAAGAGTATATTCCATTATTGATTAAATGTTATATAAATGATTAGTTTTCTTAATATTTATTGCATATTATATTTTTCACATATCTAAGTAAGCAGTGAATATTGTAATTACCTTCACATCAGCAATATGTATTTGTATGCCTACTTTTATTATGACTTATACTCGTAGTTCGTAATTGTGTTTTCATAATCTATATCTATAATAAAACAGTAAAAAAGTGTGTCTGTACATTTACTTTTTATTCAAACATAATAATAGAGGGGGGTTAAGAAACAGTAATAGAGGAAGAATTTCAAAAATAGTCTGTTGTTTGTACGCGCTAATCTCCGGACTTACTGGACGGGTATTAATGAAATTTTGTAAGTAGATAGTTGACATCTTGACAACATCTTTCCATAGGTATGCTACTTTTTATCCCGGAAACCCACCAACGTGAACGAAGTTGCGGCCAGCTGCTAGTATCTAAATAAAATGATTACTCATACACTTTATTGAGGAGCTCGTGGCTAAATAATAAAAGCATCTCTGCCAAAGTTGATCCATGGATGGATGACTATCTTTTTAATAAATGTTGCTAGCTTAAATATAGCCCATGTCACTAGCCAATAATACACCATGGTGAAAGAATTTTTAAATATATCCAGTCGGTTTTAGTGTATCAATTAAAGAAAACTTTTTAGCAAAAAATAGATGATGATGTTTTTATATGGAAGTCGGTTCTATTTTTTTTAGTGGGTCTGTTTGTAATTTATCTAGTTACTAAAGTCAAAATGTCAACTACTTATCACCTTTTACAAAATATTGCTTTTCCCGATGCAGAGCCGTTCATTTTTGAGGATTTCTCCTGGTACATCACCATCAACTCTACTGCACCACATGCATTGTGACGAGCATGAAGTGCTTAACATCTATATTCAAGTAATCTAATCGCAATCCACGAAATACTTATTATGGAGTAGTTTCGGTGGCCATCTGGGGTCTTCATCATCAGTTCCACTTCCTCAAATGGTTCTCTTCATCATCAACAGATCCTAACGTGACGATAATGGGATCAACTAGAAAGTATACCCTTTCAAACAAAAAAGAATTTTCCAAATCGGTCGAGCCATCTGCGAGTAATGAGGTAACATACATAAAAAAAAGTTCAAGACGAATTGAGAACCTCCTCCTTTTTTTGAAGTCGGTTAACAAAGAAACAAAAAAAAAACAAATTCTTCCTCTTCAAAATATTTGTATAGATAGTCTAGAAGTACGTAATGGAAACAATAAGTACAGTGGTAAATATTTGTTTTAAGTTCTAATGATACTCTTCTAGAAGTGCCTATAAATAGGCCTTCATGAGTAGGTACTTATAAAATGCCAGAAACTAGTGCGATTTTCGAATTGGTTGTTTCCTATGGAGAAGACCTGGCAACAACCCTATGATTACTCTTTTCAAAACTTTTTTACAATGTTTCCATAATACAGTTTTTAATTTTTTATATATTATATAGCTATGAAAGATCCGTATAGACCAATTGACATAGTACAACATAATTATAAAGCAAACTCGGATCTAAGAGTCTACAGTGTTCTCGCATGCACATAAAAAGGAGTTGATAAGGTATAAAAAAGACTTGACAAAAATAAGTAATAAAAAGTATAAAAGTTGTAACCAAAATAAAAGCAATTATTCAATAACAAGCCAAACCGATGTAATAACATATGTTATATGAATCTCATATCTTTCTGCTCTTGTGAAGTACTCACTCAACAGTTACAAGCCAATAAAATGTAAATATGGCTCGCTTTCTGAATAATTTCATAGCACCTCCATATTTATGTGTGTCAGTGTGGTGCACAATATAAATGAAATGATTTCATTTCGTTGCGCCGAGGGTTTAACCCAAGAAACCCTGCCGTTCGCTTGCTTTCTGCTCTTATTATGCTTTTATTTTCTGCAAATTACATTTTCTCAAAATAAAATCTATTTAATTTATAAACATAGAACACAATTGCCTAATATTCTTTGGTGTAATCGTGCAAATTTAGTTACCCTACAAAACTCACAAGGTTTATTTGTAATGACACGCATAAATCATGCATACCACATATTTATCTAGTATTAACCTACCAAGCAGGCAGAAGCGGCTAAGAAGCGTCAGTTCGCCGTCAGATCTCCGGATAAGTACGACAGAGAGAAATGGACCGGGGCCCCGGGCGGGACGGCGATAAATAAGGAAAAAACGGACACACAGATAGCCCAGTATGTCACGCGGATTACGCCGGCGGCCCGTATTTGAATAAGAATTGCCAATAAGGAGGGGAGGCGACGCTTAAACTGCGCTCCTAAAGTGTCCTACTACCCTAGTATCGATCTGTTTAAGCGGTGAGGTCTACAGCAATACTGGAAAAGAACGAAGTGACGATTTGTTTATGGTTTGCTCGATGCTTTGATCAATTTTAGGGACAGATGATACAAACGCAAAGTATTGTTCAAGATAAGTTAGTTTTTCTGAGGAAAAATGAACGTGTTAAAGGGATTGATACAATTTCTGATGCGCTTTGAATCGAATCCCTCGATGAAACCGTGTATTACATTTTTTTATCGTTCATTTTAATTACAAACAACCAAAACTGAGATGCAAGAGAGAATTTAATGGCATGCTTCAGATCAAAAAGTAAGCAACATAACAAGAGACTTGTATAAAATGTGTGGGTTCACCTTTCACGGTAGCGTCTCCTGCAAAGGAAGATCAGAAATATCAGGTTACCGCAAAAAATCTAAAGTTACTTTTCCTTTGAGGGGTATTTCATCAAACCGAGTTACAATTATGACTTTTTTTCCACGAAATTTATGGCAAGGAAGTTGAAATTAGTTGAAAAATCTCTGAGGAAATTTTTATACAATAAAAATTTTGTGGCTTCAAAACGCCGCTGGGAGGCTTCTCCATTACGAAGATGATTTCATTAATGCTCTTTTAAAATCTCCGAACCTGTTGTTTAAATAATTACCGGGTCAAAAGGTCGAATTTTAATTTGCTCTCGACTCGATCTGAAAAAATTACGGTAGAGGGAGGAGAGAGGGATGAGAATCCCGTCAAAAACATTTTGCTGTGTAAAATAATGGACAAATCAGGGTCTGGGGCAGGGCGCAGCTGGGTAAGGTCCTTTGAAATATGAGCTCTGTTTATAAATAAAAGCGGTCGGTAATAGCCGTCCGTTTCTCTTCATTTCGTTTGAAATAAGGTTCGGTAAGCCGGCGACAGGTGGCGCTGCCGGTGCACAGCCCTCGGCCGCCAACTTAAGAAATTGTGTTTCATGTCTCGGCCAGTATCAGGAGTGCGTTTTGTTATTAGATAAATAAATCGTATTCTTTGTTCCGCCTTCTATTAGTGGCGAAGGGAGCATTTATTCTGATTACGAAAGGGAATATCAGAAGCAATAAATTTTCTTGTTTGAATTTTGATACGGTTTTTTGGAATTTTGTACATACGGCTAGAAAAGACTTGCAAAATATCACTTATTCCATTGAGTCATCCTTATTAATTATGCATGTAATATTTTCTATGTAGGCCTTTCTGTAACGCTTATGCTGTACACCTGTACCTAAATATATAATGAAGGGTATTAAAGTATATTGTATTGTTCAAAACCTAAAATATATGTTCAAAATTTTGAACCATAGGTATTGTTTTAATCCTTAGTTCAATACTAAGGCCGTCACAATACAATATACTTAATAGGGTAGTAGCAGATACAACGATATGTTCAATTTGAATGTGAATATCGACAAAAGAATGCAATTCTATATCAGAAGCAAAAATATCTAAGTTTATTCATTTAATGCTCCTTAACATCGTATTAACAGACTTAATCATAATACGATAGTGTAGCTATCAGCTATATTTACACACATCAAAAGTGTCTAGGGATCAACATATATTTTTGCAATAACTTTTCCCTGATTGATATTAATTAAAATTTTCTTTAAGGATTCATCAAATAAAGTGTTTTCGTTTATCACAGTAACGATAAACCAAGTCACCTTTGCATTAATAAAGAAATTTGCCATTTTCCTAATAGAGGGATTTTTGACATTTGAACCACTAACATTAAAGTTCGAAAAAAAGACTGAAATAACAGTTTTCTTTAAAATTTTATTGGGTAACTTAAACAATTAATAATCCGTGTTTCTACCGCGAACACTAACAACACAAGAACATCGGTTTGGCATACTCAAAATGAGTTCATCCAAATCACGCTGTGGAATGGCCGCTCATGTTCGTTGCAACAACAAAAAAAGGTCTTCTTGCGACTGGATACCCTCCATATTCGGCAGAGCTCTTCTCTGTAGCATATCCCATGCATGCTCAATCGGGTTCAAGTCTGGCGACTGAGCAGGCCAGAGCAGGACATTGATGTTAGCTGCGGCGAGAGTCTGTCTTACAACTCTTGCGGTGTGCGGTCGTGCATTATCATGCATTAACTGAAATAAGGGACCGATTTGCACTTGTAGAGGAACGATGACGTCAGATACAATCGTCTCAGCATAAATTTGAGCGTTGAGGTTGCCTCTGATCCAAATCAACTCAGTTCTTCCGCCGATCCAAATACCCGCCCATACCATGATGGTTCCACCACTATAAGGATGGACTTCCTGGCAGGATTTTAATCGCTGTTGGCGTCCAGGGGTTCTCCAGTGTCGTATACGTCTTGTATCCGGTCTCATACCAAAACGAGACTCATCAGAAAAGCACACGAAACGCCATTGTTCTTCTGCCCAATTTCTGTGTTCAAGAGCCCATTGATATCGAATCCTACGATTGTGCATTGCTATAGGTGGTACCCGTAGCGGTCTTCGGGAATGAAGGTTCACTTCATGCAAGCGGTTTCTGACTGTTTGGTCGCTAATTAAGTTCCCTGAAGAGTGATGAAGCCTCACGGCTAACATCATGGCGGTTATTGTTGGAGCTCTTCGAGTTAAGATTTGAATGTATCGGTCTTGTCTCCGTGTGGTGCAGCCATACCGTCCTCCATGGCGCTCAGCCACGGTACCAGTGCTTCGGTAACGTGTCCAAAGTCGACTGATAACACTCTGACTTGTATTCAGAGCTAAAGCCACAGTACGTTGCCGGGAACCAGCTTCTATCATTCCCACGGCTCTGAGCATTTCTTCCCTGCTTAAATGACGTCGCCGCTCCATAATAACGTTGGTTTTAATCAGTAGTAGGGAAACAGTAGCACTAATAATGTCTTCAATGCGTTGTATGTTTTTATAGGGAAAATATTGACAGCTGATTTTCATCTTTTACTCGAATTTGATTAACAGTTCCTGTTTCAAATTATGAAATGCACCAAAAAGGATCCATATAAATTTATAAAATCATAAATTTATTACAAAGCCACATCTCAATCTCAAGAAATCCGCATAAAAATGCTTGATCCCTAGACACTTTTGATGTGTGTACTTTAATTGCACTTACAACAACTCAAAACAAACAGTCGTATTAACTAATGGTTAGTAGAGTACATATATCACATTAATTAAACTATAAATAACTGTAGTTATTTGGTTTATGTACGTATACATTAAGAGCATTTGCGAATTCACTCAAATTGCACGTCAATTTATCAACAAGTATGTATGTTTGTAAGGTGGAGTCCCTTTACAAAATATGGCTCAACTCTTATCATATCCATTGTGCACGGCCTTACAGGATTTAAACTAGAACGATGTAAGAACTGTGCAAGTAGCTGCATATTGGGCTGAGGATATATGTAATAAGCGTTAATGGCCTAATGGATAAGGTGTCGGATTTGTGATCGAGAGGTGATAAGTTCCAACCCCACCAATGGGTGGGGTAATGACCGTATTGCCGTAAACCCACTCCAGACACAAGCATATTTAGCTTAGTTGGAGGGGTTAACAAGATTGCTAGTAATGTGAGTTCTACCCGCATTACTAGTTATCTTTATTTTTTTTTTAATAAATATTGCGATCTGTCGCCATTATGGGACAACAGAGAGTATTTAACCTAGAGAGCTTGTAGGCCGATTTCTTTGAAGAACACAACTCACCAATATGGGTTGGGAGGCGAAGAAAAAATGCGCTACTGCAATTGGTCAGTTCAAGGTCAAGCTTCATAGATATGCCGAGTTAGGGCTTGCTCTACTTGATTGAGGGAAAGTTATCGATATCGATAAAATGAAGTTTAACATTATAAAAAATACTCAATAAAATCACATAATAATATTTAATCATTATCAGTCTCAATTACAAAAAGAAAAACAAGTATGCTGTTATTATTGATTTTTAAAATGAATTAATTTAGTAAAAATGTTTTTCGAATTAAAGTTTTAGGGTCCTGATTGTTTTTGCTAAAAAATTATAACCGAGCGTCTATATATTTCTGAATTATGCATCTTGCTAATTCAATCAAATGATTGGTAGTTTCTATTTTATATTGATGAAAATTAATATCCGGGAATAAATTATACCCAATCAGTGATTTTAAAACCGATCTCATAAAATAATTGGAATTATATTTCTGAGACAGCACTTTCGAACCACTCTCGTTGATCGCCCTTTTAATATAAATTTCACAACGACGACAAATTTCTATTACTGTGGTGGATCCGCACAATAACTTGTTTTAGTGTCTTTTTGAAATTGTAAGGCGTTTTGATTTGTAACACCAATCAACGCTCCAATACAAGTTAGGCATTTTATTTGCTTTTTCAGAGCATGGACAATGTAGCCGGCCATATATTATTTTTATATTTTATTTTTTTATATTTATTTTATATTCCATAATAAATATATTTTCATTAAAATCAGTTGTGTCAACAACTGTAGCTTCAACAGGCACTCGGTAATAATTATATTTTTGGTGGTGAGTCATTAGATGATTTATCTAATGACTCCTCCCTCCTACATACACTTAACCCGTGGACTCGACATCGAAACAAAGTAACCTGTTTTTTTTTCCTGGGTGGGAAAATCATCGAATGACTTCTCCCGCTCTGGGTAAAGTGGAAGGGAGTGTCAGACTTCTACTGACTAAAAACCCACCCTGTTCCTTCAGCTGCCCGTAAGTTTCGGGGCCGCGGTATCTCATTAGAACATTACCGGAACCCCGGAACCAAAGTAACTTACGAGGGCGATATTGTAATGCAAAGGTCCAAGTTAATTAATATTAGACTCCGTCATACTATTTGAAGCCTAGAAAGATTGGATATAGGTATCTTATATTATTTTGACTTTTCTCAACATTATATAAAAAAAAAACAAACTAGAAACCAATATTCCCTAGTAACCTTATCCATCCACTTTTCTTTTTAATCTGGAATCTTGGGAAATCTAAAATAAAAACATGCATGTCACACAGAAGAAAAAAATATCAGAACTTTCTCCTTTTTTAAAGTCGGTTAATGTAGATAGGTATTTTATGACAACTATCTGAATTGAATTTAAAAAAAAAATAAGATTAATTTTATAATAATTATCGATATAGTATTCAGCCGTTATAGGTAACAGCACAGATTTTTACGATTAAAATACGAAAGAAAAGACAGGGATAAAAGAATTAGAATTTCTTCATGTAAGAAAGAGACATTTCCAAAAGACATCAACGCGCGACACAATTTTGTTCTTGACCACCCAAACCACCACTTTAAATGGACCTCTGCAGTAGCCTATAATCTGATTAAATGATAAATAATTTTCATATTATTTCATTACTGATGAATAGTTATGTCATCCATTTGGTATCTAGATGTCTGGGAATGTTTTCCACAGCATTTCAACGCGCATGAAAGCATTATTATGCGTTATAAATTGGATATAAAAATTTAAAATTTGTAATTGTTTAGCATGCACACAGGCCTAATACTTGGTCACAACTAAAATGGTTCGTGTATCATAGCCAATATATAAGAGCAAAAACTCGCATAGTTTTCGTGCGTCGGGGCAACGTATGTGCGATCAAGTGGTTTTCAAATCAGTGTGAGACAATGAGCAATAGGTGGGTCTTATTTCAATAAGGGCGTACTCAGGGTTACTAATTACTAATTACTGAACAGGATGCGACCTGTGTCGCATCCTGTTCAGTAATTATGTGCGTCTACTGTAGCACATCTTAGGGAATTTTTCGTTTGAGCCGACACTTGCTATGTTTTTTGTTCATTAATTGTTGAGCCAGTACGTTTGGGTGGTTGGTGATTCTATCTTTGTAAGACTTGGTGTGTTTATGAATTTCTTCTGTGACTGTGGGCATTTTTAGGTCATTATGCAGTTGTTCGTTTGTCACAAACCATGGGGCATCCGTTATTATCCTCAGCATTTTGTTTTGGAGCTTTTGGATTATTTGTATATTAGAGTTATCTTTATATAAAAAAAACTTATGAACATCCCGCCTCGACTGCCTTGTTGAACCAAGTCTCAGCATGCGGTTAGACCCCAACGACCCCAACAGAGTTGGGAGAAGTCTATGCAGAAGATGATGATAAATGAACATCCCCTCTAAGAAGAGGTTTGTAAGATATGTATTTATCTGTGGGGCACAAATGCCTGAAAATAAAGATTCATTATATAAAGCCACAAATATGACAAGTTCCAACTCGTGTTTGAGAAGTTTGGCGAGAAGTTCGCCAAGTGCGTTCAGTTCCGGCTGCTCACATTATTCCGAACATATTTGAGTTTACAGAATCCGCCTCCAGTCACGTTTCCAACTTCACTACAATAAAGATTGGAGGAATATACGGAATGAAAACCTGAATAACTTATGCGTTGGGAACTTCTTGAGCAAATTGTTAATTTTATACGAGTTCTTTATAGAATTCTCCCCAGTGGCAATGTGGTAGACTCGAGTGGACGGAGACTAGGCTGTATAGTTAGAAACATAGCGTAGTGAAATTTTATAAATAAAAAATTACAATGTCAATTGCTTCTACGTATAATTTCAATTGAAAGTTAAGAAACGAATGGTGACCGAAGTCGTACGTATCTACACTGAAAAATTATTATAATAACATTATATTTTTGACTCGGTCACAATCATATCGGTAAACTTTAACTAAAAATATCGAAGTGAACTTGGCATTGCGTAGGCTTATCTATATTAATATTATACAGAGGTAAAATTTGTTTGTATGTAGTGTAGGGCGTAATCATCGGAACTAATAAATTATCAAATATGTTTTTTTACTACTTTTCAACTTTTTTACTGCCTCCCAAGATACAGGTTTTGCCTAGTTTGGGAGATAGCATTAAATTAATGTACGTTTTCTAGATATTTAATTTAATTAATAATTTTAATTAGTAATTTATAATTTTATGGCTGTGTTCCAAATAAAAATATAGTATATTATTATACCTACTGATTTTTTTTTAAATTGTTAGTAAGGTGAGTATATATAGCACTCACAAATACACCATATCACCAATTTAAAAAAAGAAATCTGGTAATTATTTCGTATTTCACGCAGACGAAGGCGCGGAGTGCTATTGTTAAATATTCTTAGCAATATTTTTCAAATAACCTAATGGTTAAAATCAAACACTTTCAAACATGATCCGAAACTATTCAGTGATTTTTTCAACACACTAGCTGACCCGGTGAACTTCATACCCTAATTTTTTTTATTCCAAATTTTCTCTCCCTTTAAACTTTCCCTGGAATTCCTCAAATAATTCAAAACCAAATTTAGCCAAAGCGGTCCAATCGTTCTCGAGATATAACGAGAATAACGAACAGCAGGTCACAGTGTTTGTTATGGAACTCCTTTAAAATGGCTTGACCGATATTTATAACTCTTTTTTGTATATTTGGTAGGTCTGAGAATAAGTTGAAGGCTATTTTATACCGCTAGCCAAAGTATAATAGATAATAACGTTGTTGTTTCTAAAAGCAAGCACAGTAGACACTGCCGTGCGTTGCAGTGAAAGCTAAATAAATACATTGACGATAAATTCTTGGCCAAGGCTAAACTGCTTGTTTCTTAATAACTCTCTTCAGTGCTAACTACAATTTAAAGTAATGCTACAACAGGGGGCGTAGCTCAGATGGTAGAGCGCTCGCTTAGCATGCGAGAGGTACCGGGATCGATACCCGGCGCCTCCAATTGTTTTTTATTTAACCGGACGTCCGCACACTTTTTTTTTAAACGAATCTGTTCTTGGTTCACTCAAGTGTATGTATGTCATTTTGCTCCAACTCTAATGGACCGATTGAGTTGAAATTCAATGTACATATCAACTTGTGTGAGCCGAACACGGATGTTTAACGTACCTAAATAAATACATTTGGAGTGTGAGGGGTCATTTTTGAGGGGACAAAGAAGAAAATAAAAATGTTTTCAAGCTGTGCCGTATAATCTTTTACCATTTCATCGTTCTCCAAACGGACATATTTTGCGTACAATATTGAATAATATGGTTACCGATTATTTATTAATTGAATAATTTGGTCATAGATGAAGAAATACAAACAAATATTGAAAAAGATTACCATTCCTTTCACAACACCGCCGAACAGTTACAAATGTAGCATTCATTGTTAGTTCGTTCATAATAAATAAATTTTATATGTACTTTGATATCAGCACACATGCTTAGTTCTCCTATAGGTAGGTAAGGTGTAACTTTTTACTTTGTGTGATATTATACCATGTTTTTAAGCATAAACAACTTTGGTGGACCTTGTAAGTAAGAAAATTTCAGGAAAAACTATAAGATAGTTATGGTTCCGAAGTAACATGTAACTGCAGTATGAACATTGATTAGTGCGGTATCCTTTACGCGCGAATCCGACTCACACTTGGCCGCTTCCTTGTCCCGCTCTCACACGCCAATTACTAACTTAAACAGCGATTGTTTCAATAACGCAAAGTGCAGCAATAACAAACAAAAATGTGTAAATAACAAATGTGCAAAATTACCATCGGCGCTGGCTCCAATTAACATATCGCGATTGTTTTAATTGGATGCAGATTCACACGCTCACATAAATCCACAAAAATACTATGTCCGGTAAATTCTGTAAATGACACCTTATTTATTGAGTACTGATTTCTGTGAATTAATATTGAATTATTTATTTTTTTGCTCGGTACACGAACATTAACTCATTAAAAATAAAGTCTGTACTTAATGACTATTATAACTGAAACAGGCGACTTACTATTGGCTGTTACAAGATGTTGGAATGTAATGATCCCACATAAAGAAATAGACAAAGTATAAACCTCCTCGATTTTATGCCATCCTTATTCACGAGCGCTCCTGGTCATTTTCAGTAAGTCGAGTAACATAGTTCCCGGGCGATGGGCGATTCTATTATAAATAACAATATGAACGTACCGATCCTTTCCGTCCGGGGAAGCTGAAGAACACGTCCGGCCCGTTCCGGTGCGGCATCTGCCGTAGCACGTTCAGCAGCTTAGCAGAATGCCGGGGCTGCAACACACACCATATTGATTTTAATACAATAGTTATTATTTTAAAGCAAAAAAAGAACCGGTAAAATATTACGCCATTTGGTAGCTCATAAAACCTCAGAAAGCGTTCCATTTCCTAAACGTTTACATGACCATTTCTTTAGTTATGTGCCATTCAATTTTCGTTTATTACCAACGGGATTGCTTCGAAGATAAGCCACATTTTCAAATTTCCCAGATAACAAAGAAAAATCCCTTTCGACTTAAAAGTTTTAAAATACTACGACATAAACCCTCTCGATATTGGCAGTAATGGCACCGATAAAGGAAGCCTTGCCAACTCAGAAATAAAAGGAGAAAAATTTATAAAGCTGCCGGATAGTCTTCTCACAAAAAATATTTTAATCTTGACTTGTTCGTTGCTAATGACTTGCTTTAACTAAAACCCTGATGAGTTACTTAGGTAGGAATATATTCTACGTGAGTTTAAAAGGAAAAGCAATTCTCATTCACTGACAAACATAAACACAAAGTAACCGCCGATTATGTCGGCTAATTACCTGACTGTCTGTAAAACCATGCAAATTTCAAAAGCATTGGTGGTGCGGCTAATTGCACATTTGGCCGTAGCCTTCTCCATTTCCTCGCGTTCCTCTCATTTCCCTCCAGTAGGTATAATGCCCTGGTCGAATTAGACGGTTTTCGCGACGCGGTAGGTATGTTAGAATTTACAACAGGAACGCTTTCAGTTCAAAGTGAAACTTAGTGATGACATTTTTAAATGTCAACAGACATAGGAATGCTGTTTTTTAACAATGTTTGGGATGTTCCGAATAAAAAATGAGAGCAATAAATTTTCACACGATTTGCGGGGTCACCCTTGCACAAGATAGCTAGCAGTATATAAATATCTCTAAGCGGCTATTCATTAACGCTATCACCAAAACTTTGTCCAGAAGTACAAAGTAACATGATTTGTATCCCAGAAGTTTGAAGCAATAAAAGGTGTCTGGTAGTGTTGAGCAAAGCGGTTGTCTCGAGTAGTCTCTCAAGCGTGGACGCTCCCGAGTCCCGAGCGCCCTTAAGCCCGAGATGCCCGGAAACGATCACTTATACCGTAGGCTGTTTGTATTCTTAGAAAACGAGTGTAAAATTACACACTGTTTGTATCGGGAAAATGTGCTATGTTAGAATAGGATCATACCGCATACCTACATGTATTAGTAAACGGGTGTTAAGTTACACACTGTTTACATCGGGAAGATGTGCTAAATGAGAATAGAGACATCTCTACATATATTATTAATGCCTCCATTACCAGTTACAAGCAACTATGTATTACGCGCGTTATTAACTGCTTTCAGAGAGTCTTTGCATTAAAACTGTGTGGCACTTGTCTTCACTGTAACCATCGAAACTAGCAAAAGTCTATGATATTATAAAATGCGAATGTATCTCTGTCTGTCTGTCACACTTTCTCAACTAAACCACTTAACCGATGAAATTTGGTACAGAGATTATATCTTGGAGAAGGACATAGGCTACCTTGTTTCGTATTATCATCGATTTTGTTGATGAATGTACAATCATAATTAACAATAATTATATTAGGGTAGTTACCTGAACAGCTGCTCCAGTGAGCGAAGCCGCTGGTAGAAGCTGGTTTTTTTTTTTTTATTTAAAATAAGTTCGCGTTTGACCACCATCTCACCTTACGGTTTTGTATAAATCTTACTAATAAGTATTATACATGCGAATATTTGTAAGGATGGCTTGATGGATGGTTGTTACTCTTCCACGCAAAAACTACTGAACAGATCTGAATGAAATTTGGTAAGTAGATAGTTGACATACTGGAATAACACATAGCCTACTTTTTATCCCGGAATTCCCACGGGATCGGGATTTACGCAGGACAACCCTACCACGCAGACGAAGTCGCGGGCAAGTAAGGTCATAATTTGAGTTCTACTTACCCACTTTCCGTTGACCGCTTTCATGGCACTGAACAGCTGTTTGAGTTCTTTGACCGTGACGCTATAGCTGGCGAGGACTCCTAGCATCTCGATGAGCAGATCTGAAACAAAGGATAACCACATCACAATGCATTTACCACAAATATATAAGCTTAGTACACAGCCCGAAGCAATGAAAAGGTGCATGGACGCGTAAGGAATTTACTGTTACGTATTAACACTGTGCTAGTTTATTCCATGCTACCCTAGTAGAGGAATGGAAGTTTAACTCAATATACATGTGAGTATGACCTATTTTGGGATAGTTTAAATATCTACTACCAATCCAATTAATTGGTTGTATTTTTTGACAGCTTTTAGCTAAAATACAATGTAACAAATAAAGACTTAATTAATACAACGATCTATGAATATTTAATAATATTAAAATAATAGTTATTTGAATTTAACCCTTTCAGGACCATAAGATTATAGGAGGTAAAATAATCATTCTGACTATTTAGGATGATTTATTGGGCATCTAATAAACATACTTTAAAATAAAAATAAAAAAAATGTTAGTGGCTTTTCTGATTTTTTTTGGGACATATTTGTCCCTCTGGACGTCAAGGGCTGACTTTTTGCTTATTCAGGTTATCTTTACGTGTTTTACATTTATTCATAATTTACGATTTTTACAAAAACAAACAACATATTTATTATTATACGTATTTAATTATTAATATAATATTTTAATTCACAGGTTATATTTTAGTGACTATGGTAATCAGCGAAAAAAATTCAGTCCTTGGTGTAGCAGAGGTGAACTTCACATGAACCACAAGTATTATTATTCTTCTAATATGTTCGTCTCTTGATTGTTCTTTAGTGTTGTTGAGGGCACTTTGGAATTATGTATTCAGATTTTCAATGACAGGTCTAATTTTATAGGCTCAGTCTAAATTAGGTCTAATAGGATCTCGTACTTCTACGTTATTGCAAAAATTGTAGATTCCTGCATATTTCTTCAAAACAAGCTCGTGGCATAACATTTACTATGAAAGGTACTGCCATGTCAGGTTCCGTTACCCAGTCTCTCAACGATGGCAAAATATGATAACCCATTACTAAGTTTACACCAAGAAATTCTTGAATTTCAACATGGACCACCAGAACGGATGAGAATTCATCCGTTCTGGTGAGCGTATCACACTGATTCTGATACTTTGAATTGCACTAAAATCTCAAATTTTGTTGTTGAAAGGAATATCTCAAAAGGAGTCAACTTATTTTTATCCAAATCTTAACAGATTTGCACCTTTCCGAATTCATATTCAACATTTCCAAATATATTCAGAGCGTATGTTCCCTGGGTCCACTTAAAAACTGGTTGATGGTCGCTAAGAAGTTCGTTGACATGTTCTACCGTAGAAGTTGAAGGTTCGAGTGATGATATCCTGGATTCATAAAGTTAAAGTTTTGTAACTTCAATCTCAACATCAAATACACCTTGGTCATCATCCTATATGAATAGCCTTACATCTTCGTCGAGCAATAAATTTTCTACAGAGTCACTGTTATAAGTCATCAAAATCTGTTGGATTTCAATTTCCGTGAGTTCGAAAACCGTACGTCTTCTACATAACATTATCTGCAAACATTAAAATAAAAGATGTGGGCAATAGTAAAAAATATCACAACCGCAATATTGAAACAAATAAATACCCTCATGGGCCATAGGGACACCGGTGTCCCTCTATGTTTATAATCACAGATCAAAGCGTACAATATGAATTTAGGTTTTATTAGTGTACAAAATAAAAGAGTACTTATCAGCCAAGAAATATTTCACAATATAATATTTTTAGAACAACTTTTGTACTTAAAAATACATTTTTAAAATATAAGAAATCCGCGCAAAACAAACTATCAATTTCCAATTATCATAAGCAAGGACTGACAGTTGGAATATTTTGTTGCTATGATAATAGAATGAAAAAGTATGTTCAGAAAGTAGTTAAAGCTAAAGTCACACCTACCACTTTCACAGTTATTGGATTATTTGATTTTTTTTGTTTGGGACACGGGCGTCCCCGTGGTCGTCAAAGGGTTAATTAAGTTTAATCGTTTTGGGAATACTTTCATTGTACGTACGGCTAAGGAGTGGAATTCCCCGCTGGAGTCAGTGTTTTCTGATAGCTATAAACTGGGGGTCTTTACGTCAAAAGTGTTTCATCTTCGACCACATTATCGCTTACCATCAGATGAGATGGAGGCCAAACGCGAGCCCGTCAACAATAATCAAAAAAATTGGCCAAGTGCGAGTCAGACTCGCCCATGAAGGGTTCCGTAGTAACTACTATGATATAATATAATATGTATATTTATTTGACGAATAAAAAAAAACCTTAAATATTTCTTAAAACTAGCTTGTTTACATTTTTACAACTACGCTAAATAACTTTGTTTTTCATAGTGTTTGTATGAATTACAAAGTTATATTTGCGGTTTTAGAAAATATGCTGTATCTCAAAAACTGCTGACCCGATTTCGTTCAAACCAATTTTGGTTGAAAGTTTACATTAAGATCTATAGACATAATTTTTTTAGATTTTTCACTCCATTATTATAGAAGTTAGAGGGGGGGGGACACATTTTACCACTTTGGAAGCTTATATCTTTTAAACGATTGACTTTATGAAAAAGTGGTTTTAGAAACACTTATATCATTTTAAAGACCTGTCTATAGATACCAAAAACGCATAGGTTTCATGAAAAAAAAAATTCAGTTTTAGTTCTATGTATGGGGAACCCCCCTTTATTTTAAATATTTTTCTTAAAATCGGAAAGCGGTTCACAGACTACATCTACCTACTAAGTTTCACATGTATAGTCTTAATAGTTTCGGAATAAAATGGCTGTGACATACGGACGGACGGACAGACAGATGGACAGACATATCGAAACTATAAGGGTTCAGTTTTTTGCCATTCGGCTACGGAACCCTAAAAACTAAGCTCTCAAATATGCATTGCCTGAAAAGGGCCGCAAAGTAAAAAGTACCTTATAATAGAAAGACTAAAATCTAGTGATGTGTACTCGATTTGATTAAAATTTGATTTGAAACTGCTCAAAGATATTTGCTCTCCCAAACTCATTAACTCGGCCACTGTCCATTCCTAAAAGCTTTAGCAAATAGTTTAAGTATCATCAATATGTATTTAATGTTGAACATTTAATTACTCTGTCATACGCAGTACTCGCACGATTGTACAACATACAAGCATATTGAAATGTTGTAATAATTAATTCAAATTCACATTATAAATTTAAACGACAGCTACTGAAATGTCATATGCACACGTGTAGCTAGGATATAGTCATGAATGTGAATAATGAATCACTAATTAAGATTAGTTCTGCAATCGACCCGATTCTGCGCCAGTTTGATTCCGAATATTGTTCGTGAATTTTCGGTTTGTCTCTGTATCACATGTTAGTATTAATGTATCTGTAGTATTGTTTCTGTCAACTCATATAACATTGATAAATTATACTCATATTAAATCAACTAACTTGCTTGACTAATTTAATGAAATATTTCTTAGACGTTCACTCGCTATTCACGCAGAGCAATTAAAATGAAGTCGCGTTTAAAAACATATATTTTTACAATCATACTTGTTACAAATTATTTGTTTACAATAAAGTACTCGCAATTTTTCAGCACAATTTATTGCCGATGGGAGTACACTCCATTAACCTTTTAAAATAATCCAAATCTACTTTTATCTTATTGTACTCGGAAACGTTATCGTTTTTTGCCAATATTTTGAAAACCATATCTGTGCATCGGTAATAATCAACTGTAGCCACCATCAATATTTATTTGTTTTGCAATATCTCATGCAGTTGAAACCTCCGCCCACCTCATGAATGCCTGGTTATCGTGTTGCGAAATCCTCTTATAGCGCCCAGGGGAAATGGAGATGGGGAATGGTCGTATCTATGGGACCAAACGGCGATGTATTTAGTAACGAAGTAGTGAATATTAATTTACAGGAAATTGGTGAAAGCACAGTCCCTTGAGCGCTCTTAAGTTACAATCGCTTGTGTATTTAATAAATAAATAGGTTACCGCTAAACGTCTACGCAGTTAGGCCATTTTTGGGAGATGCTTGAATCAATATTTGATCAGGAATTTGAGCAATACGGATTACTTTAAAACAATTCATACTCCAAAACTGAAATGGGATTTTAGTCGGCTGAAAAATTTCATTTGAAAATCGAAGATAAACATAAATATAGACACTCGCCTCGTGTATGTCAGTCTAAGTTACTATGTAATATAGCGTTTTAATGTCGGTGGTATAGTTTAGAAGCCCTTGTAAGCTATAATGGAACCCGTCCCATGTCAAGAAGAAATGTGCCTCACTAGCACTGAATTAGAATATGATTTCAAACTCATTTTCGATATCGCGATCTCGAAAACTGCTCAATAAAACACTCTTCATGAAATTTTAAATTCCTGTACCGTTGCAAAAAGGTATTTCAATTTAAAGCCATTTCTTGTGCCATTTTCAATGTAAAACACAAACTATTGTTGAATCTGGAAATAGTTATGACCGTTTCTTACTATTGTTGACACGAAAAGAAATAGACGACTCGCGTAGAACCATAAAAAAGGGGTTCTAGTACTTAAATATTATTTTAGAAATGAGGAATGAAAACCAAATGTAATATTTGTATGTATTATTAACAAAACATAGTGGAATTGTTATTCATGTAAGACCTATACGTGTATTCACTTATGTTTGACAAATCAATAATACTGATTCTAATATACCACTATAGCATAACATCGTTTAGCTGAATCAATAGTATCAGAGTCAAAGCGCGGATCGACGGGCAGACGGACGGGCTTGGTGAAATCTATACTAATATTATAAAGCGGAAAATTTGTTAGTTTGTTTGCTTGAACGCGCTAATCTTCGAAAGTACTGGGTAGATTTGTATGCAATTTGGTATGGAAGTAGCTTGAAGCTTGAGGAAGGTTAAAGGCTACTCTTTACGCGACTGCAAAAAAGGAGAGTTATGTTTTTACCGTGATAGAATCCACGGGAGCGAAGCCCCGCGTGAGTACTAGTTATAAGATAGATAGATAAGTTATACTCTTTATTGTATATCATATAGTAATTAGGTAAATATTGTATATCATATAGTAATTAGGTAAATTATATCATGAAATAATTTTTTAACACATAATTGTAATTGATTAATTGAGGAATTCATTTTGTTTAACATTTTACGCGTATAAAATAGTGCATGCAGTGCTCTTCTCTAAATGATGGAGCACTTGAACATAGATTTAGATGTAAAATTGTGTATGTAATAGTGTTTTCATTGTTGTAGAGCCAAATAAAATAAATAAATAAAAATACCATAACAGAATTAAATAAGGACTTAAAAACTACAAAGGGTGTTACAATGTCTAAGGATTGTTTTAAGGGTGGATGTCGCATGTCTTTGGATTTTTCAGTCGTTGGATATGCTTGTTTCCATACGACATTTTCCTACACCATTTTTCAGTCGTTGGATATGCTTGTTTCCATACGACATTTTCCTACACCATTTTTCAGTCGTTGGATATGCTTGTTTCCATACGACATTTTCCTACACCATTTTTCAGTCATTGGATATGCTTGTTTCCATACGACATTCTCCTACACCATTTTGAGAGCAGCGGTAATTATGTAAATTACACAAAGTCATTTCCTGCCTGGGTTTGGGTTTGAACCAGGCGCGGTCCGAAGGGGGGGGGGGGGTATCACAGGGGGACATGACCCTAAAAGTTCTTCTAAAAGTTTGCAAAATAAGTCGTTCCAAATATTACCACCCGATTTGCCAATAAAAATAGAAGACTTCTATTTGTTTTATAATGTGTGCAATAAAAATTGTATTGTGCAATAAAGAAAACTCATTTACTTGACATATTTTATTGTTAGTGACCCCCCCCCCCCCCAAATCCCAGGCTGCGACCGTACCTGATTTGAACTCGCATGTCGGGCTCGTTACCACTCGGCCACCACTGTTCTTACGGAAGCCTTAACATTAGTTTTTCATTATAACTCTTAACATATTCCACCAAAGACCCATAAGCTCTAGGAAGTGCATGACGATTATATAAAAAATCACAGAGGCATCTTAACTCATCTCTGCGGCTGCGAGCAATCACGCAAATTATTCCGCTTGGAAATGTTGCGAGGGTAAACCACGCATTTACTATTTCCGTCATGTTGAAAGTAACTTTACTAATGTAATTACTACAATTTTATGAGCTTTTTTTCACAACATACTTTGTTTTTCAAAGCCACCTTTATCTGCATTTTATGCTTGCTAACACTATTCTTGATCTAGCTAATGTACTTTCCCTGTATAAAAATAAAATAATAAAAATAGTTCATTGTCATAAACAGTGTTTCATTACGAATTAGTATTTGAAGCCTTCTATTTTGGAAATTATTGCCGCTGCTAGGAAACTCCACTCTTCAATAACAATGTTTTAAACTAATTTCGTACTAGTGTAAAACATTGTTTTAAAAGCTGTGGATTTTGTTATAAATAAATGACATTATTTTCAGTTTTGTAATTTAGTTAAATTCACAATTACTGCCTTGCGAGTGATATCAAACTGCAGATTCCTGCAGCAACGTTCCAGGAAATCATATTAAAAAGGTTTTTTTATAAGACGTCGTCACATATATATTCAGCGTCGTCGTCGCTATTCTGTCTGTAAACGTGTCCCCGGGCCGGCTCCGCATCAATCACGCTCCCTTGAATTCAGCTTTCATCATTCAGGTTAGTCACATGAGCTTTTTAAAAACACCTTAACAAAACAACAATGCGGAAAGTCCATCTGTCACGTAATGGCCGGCGCATTGTTCTCGGGTTAATCCCGGGCCGCGTCGGTGGCTAATCCCGGCGTAATCCCGGCACAGTCCGGGATTCGCGCTTCCCGGACTCCCGGCGCTCGCTACGCCTCTGCTCCGGTTAATGCTATCCTCGTGATATTAAAATGCTTTTCGCGATTATGCTTTCGAAATATTAATGGAGATTTTTCGCACCAGCTCTCGGTGAAAAGGTTATGTTTATGTTACTTTTATGACCTGAGTTTAGTTTATTGCTAAGTAGGGATTTGCTTTGGCGGGGCTGTTTATGATAAATTTCTCGAGAATTTAATATTTTAAAATAAACTTGACTTATTAAAAATCTAAATTCTTTGTGCTTAAATAGCTTGTGCCAAATTTATGAAGCAACTACTTAATTTGTGACCCGCCATTTATTTACGGTCAATTCCATATTTTATTCATTTAGGCCTGCCGCAGACGTCCGGTTTCCTGATCAGGTTTCCTGATCAGGAATTCAGATTCGGAATTCCGTGAGACTAGCGCATACGTCCGGTTTTTTTCATTCGGAATTTTACGTAGAGAGACCAGTGTTACCAACTTAGTTCGACCCCCCTTTTAGTGGCGAAATGATGCTTTTAGTGGCTGGTGGTTTTTTCTAGTGGTCAAGTAGAATTCAGTTTCAATTACTGAAAGTGCTATTACTCAACTACTAAGCTACTAAAACTTTACGAAATATATTATTTTTACTTCATTAATGTACTTAATTTACTTTTACTGCGTAGGCACAATAAAAGTGCAGAACTTATGGCAAGAGTTGATGATCTATGGCGACAAATCTTTTCACTCTCAAGTTTTTATCGGTATGACATGATGAAAATCTGTATGGATACCGAGAAATCTGTCTGGCAACACTAATCTGAAATGAAATTTCCGTGCGTGTGCGGCGGCCGAACCAAAATGTACGCCAGCGCTGCGTTCGGAATGACGTCATCAGGTTTTTTCCGTTCATACATTCCGGAACGCATCGAACCGAACGTCAGGTTTTTTCCGTCCGGAAAAAATAAGAATAGTGTGCGCCTTGTTGAACATTTTGTATGTAAGTAGAGCATTCAGGTTTCCTGATCAGGTTTCCTGATCAGGAAACCTGATCAGGAAACCGGACGTCTGCGGCCTGCCTTAGCCATACCTAAATTGGTCATCACACAAACAACCATATTCGATTTACAAACTATTGTAAAATAAAAACAAACAAAACATTAGTTAGGAGCAAAGCTTCGATTTGTACCAGGCAAGTATAATACTGTAGGAGCTCTAGTGGCACTACCTGGATCGAGGGGCTGAAAAACAAACCGTTGGAATGCTCTCAAACGCACGCTTGTTTGAACCGGCGGGGTTTACAATCAAAGTCAAAATGCAGCTATTAATTTGTTGGCCAATGTCTGGCTCGCAGCACAAATACAGATTATAATGGAGCTTTTGTACTTAATTAAATATTTCCCTTCGACCGATTTCATTTCGATATTTCATTTCGAACTCGTTGAATTACATCTGCTACTCACATCGCAACGCATCAGGTTATTATTGTTGTCTGATTTTGCAGTGCTTTACTGGAATTAATTTATTTGTTAAGTGAAAAAGGTTTAATACACTGATTTTAATAGTTTATCTACGAGAATTTTGCTTGTTTTATTACAGCATCGCGATATAAAATGTAACTACTTCCTTCTTAAGTTTTTGATGAAATATCCTACCTATCCTAATTTCTGCTAATTATAAATGCGAGTTTGTGAGCATTATTAGAAGGATGTTTTAACTGTTTCACACAAAACTACTCGTTATGTAGTTTTATTAGTGACAAGTTCGCGTTTGACCACCATCTCACCTGATGGTAAGTGATGATGTGGTCGAAGATGGAGCACGCTTACCTAAAAGTAACCTATTCACTCTTGACTTAAAGACCCCTAAGTTAACTTTACGGTAACATAGCTATATACATAATAATAACATATTTTTATCCCGGAAATGTGCGAAATTTCCACGTGAATGAAATCGCGGGCAAAAGCTAATGTTTCATACTAAAGTGCAGAGTAACAAATGATTCAAAACATTTTATCTATCAACAGCATTTCTTCTAAAAACCCTTTTCAGGAACATAACGAAAATGTATTAGTTTCCCGAGCTAGAGATGAGTGAGTTGACAGCTCTATTATGGCGGCCAGTCTAGCTCCCTTAAGTACTCTGTCAAGTAAGCTACTACCGATAGTTCGGACACTATAAAGAACAGCAGAAGAAAAGAAGCTACATTCTATGTAGCTTCTAAAGACTCGTTTCGTTCACACACTTCAAAATTCATAAAATATTTCCCTGAAGTGAAAAGCATTTAGGATAATACAATTCAAACGTTCTGTTACCGCTACTTGTAATAAGTTTGTGCGAATAGATGGACGTTTTGTTACTTGTCACGCAAAAACCATTGAACAGAGTTTAGGAAATTTATCACAGAATTTGAACAGTAAATTTGGTAAGAATAGGGAAGAGGGCGGTTCCTGTCGTGTAAGGAGGTATCGCGGAACTCAAAATATGGTACATGAATAAAATCCAGTTAAAAGCAAAAATGCAATCCTGGAGGCGCCGGGTATCGATCCCGGTACCTCTCGCATGCTAAGCGAGCGCTCTACCATCTGAGCTACGCCCCCTGTTGCTTTATACCACCAACTTAGTTGTGATATTGTCTAACAGCAACACGTATTGCCCAAGGCAATATAAATGAGTTCATTGTGACGTGACATTATATCGTACGCATTATCACTCGACGCACGCGCGCGTGCCTTTCACTTCGAATTACTAGAACCAATAATAAACAAAGTACTTTATTCATCTAGTTTTAGTTACTTTAATAATTACGTGATTGCTGATCGAATACACGTACATATAGTAATATATTAAGTCAACATGATCCTGAAGACCGTAGCGGACAGGGTGTCAGCCCCCTTATGGAAGTCCCTTATTATGAGGGTTATATAATAATTTGTAGAAATGATTATAGTAGTGTGTGTATAATTTATGTGTTGTAATCTTTGTGTATGGTAATTTAATTTTAATAACATGATAACATTGACATTTTTTCTAATTATATTATATCTTTGGACATCTGAATTAAATGATTTTTATTTTAATATTTTATTTAATTTTTTAATGCGTATACCTAAAACACATATCTATTCAATTTCAAAATAAACTTTCTATCATCAAAAGCTAGGGAAATGATCTACCCATGAGTCTGTGTTCCTATTGGCTATAACCTGGGAAATTCCAAGACAAGAGTGAATAGTTACTTCTAGATAAGCGTGCTTCATCTTCGACCACACCATCACTTCTGAGATGGTGACTAAACGCGAGCCTATCACCAACAAAAAAACTATAGATTTTAGGTGACTACCGTGGTTATGTCTCCTTCATGGTACGACAATATGACAAAAGATACATCTTAATCATCATCTGATTACTCTTAAGACTGGAGAAACTGCGAGCGTTAAAATAATTTAATCAGGGTGAGCTTGCCTTCATTTTCTACTCAAGTTTGGGTTGTTTACGGCCTGGGTAAGTGATTGCAAACGCCACACATAAAGATGAATAGGTCCTTGGGGTAGCCTTCTACCCAAAAGGTCACGGGCCGAATTGTACGGCGGCGTAAATTATAAAGAACACTAACCTAAACGTAATACAAAACAGTTCCTGTTAGCGGTATTGCTGGAACTAAATGAAATATCCTCATGATTTAATTTATTTTTTATTTTTTTAATTTATTATTATTAACTTAATTGACTTTTAATATATCTTTGAATCTTTTCGTATGTAAATTTCTCCCTTTGTGTTTTAAATTAGGAAGCCGAGCAATTGTTTGAATTTTGATTTTATTTTATATGGGTCTTGGACCTGAAATAAATGAATTTTATTTATTTTTATTTTATTTAAGTAAGTAAATAAACGAGATAAATAGTTCCAGAATAGAATATACATTTATTTTGCACATAAAACATGAATAGTTGTAGCCTGTAGGTGACATGAATTATGATATATACGCTCAGCCTTATGGCATGCAAACACTTAAACAGGTAGGAGGTACATAAGATATTAACTTAATTTTAATTATTTACTGAATTTGTATAAACAATCGTTTGTTTTTTGAAAGTTGTTCAGCAAAAAGATAGCTGATACACGCAGTCGTAGCCTACTTTTAAACCGCACCGTTTTTATTTTTTTTCAAGCACTTAATAATGTAGTTGTATATAATAGGCGCCATGCAATAAACACTTCTTCTATGAGGTACAACAAAATTCCAGACGTCAAAATATCTTCTGAAGCTAAAACTAGTAATCGAATCCCGGTACGTCTCGCAAACTGAACATGCATGATATTTATGAGCTACGCCTCTGTTTAGCAGCAGAAATATTTAAAAAAAATCTTACAATGCAATGTGGTTTAGGCTGCTTCTGTCATAGAAATGAAATGTTATTTCCTCATGTCATTTCTTGTCAAAATCAGATGTTGCTTTATTTGTACATACTCTTCATTCATACAGTAGTAAGTATAAAATCTGCTTACCTTCTTTGGAAACGTTTCAACGTCTTATTAAAAATGTAAAACAGAAAGTCTTATCTTAATTGACACTGTAGCGCCAAGTGCTTTAATGGTGCGGAGGTAACATCCGTCAGCTGTCATATTTAGGCCAATAAAACTCTACGGGATTATGATATCCTGGTACACCTGAGAACCTTATTCAATCCTTTTGAGTGAAAGTAGAGACATAAATATGTAGTTAGAATATAAAATAATTATGTGTAATATGTTATGTTAGCTACCCATACGCCCCCTACGCTCTTTAACGTAGCTTTTTTTTAAAGACGCGATTTTTCAAAAATTTAAATAGTAACTGATGGACAATAGTCATCTTTAACAGAAATTACAATAATTATCGATGACAATTGAATGTAACTACATAACCTACATCAAGATGATTTAAAACGATAATAACGAAACACTACTCTGTAAGTATAGGTACCTGCCTTCTAGCTTACACAAAGAACCCCTTTTTTGCAGGGGTTGGGGTTACATAAACCACCCCCACTTCCTGTGGGTGTGGTAAACATCAATTAACGCGTTCCATCAAACCTCTATGGGGGTTGAGAAGCCCTGGTATCTATGAGAAACTATTGCAACCCTTTACCCCATGGGCATTTCGCTCCTCAATTTTAAAGACGTTGGAACGCTAAAGGACATTCTGATTTTTCCTGATATCCCAATCGCGGTGGGAATAGAAAGATGAATATATTTCTTAAGAAATCCTTCATATTCCGTAATTTTTTCATGGTTTTTAATTTATTAAATTAAAAACTTTTAAAGTTTGTGATCTCCTGGTACGCGTGAGAAATAAAGAAGCTCCATGAGACTTTAAATTTACAGTGTGAGCGTACCGACAGCACGCAAGATGGAGATTCTTTTTTGATAGTTCAGTAAGATGGTTTAGGGAGAGGCCCCCTTTAATAAATGAATAGGCGCACTAATCTCGAATCGCAACTTGATACTCTACAGAGATGACACATTTTATGAAACTCTTCACGGCTCTCACAAAATTTGCCATAACTAGGTTGGACTTGGTTTAATATCAGAGTCGTGATAACGTGTCAAGTGATGGTAATAATCAAACATTGCACCTGCAGGGATGTACTGCGCATTTAATTAAAATTTTCCATTTAAATATTCAGGCAACGAGAACTTTGTTCTTTTTTTGATGCGGAACCAGAGTCCCGCAATTTTTTATTAAATCTTCATAAGTAGTAAAAAAAACTTTTTAGCAAAAAATAAAACCGACTTCCATATAAAAACACCACAAAGGCAAAAATAACTTAAATTTCGGTGGTCGGTGTCATTTGTTTCGTATTTTCTTTTTTTTTTCGACACCGCATTCCGAAATTTAAGTAATTTTTGCCTTTGTAGTGTTTTTATATGGAAGTCGGTTTTATTTTTTGCTAAAGTTTTTTTTCACGCTTTTTAGTGGGTCGGTTTGTAATGTATCTAGTTACAAAAGTCAATATGTCAACTACTTATCACCTTTTACAAAATATTGTTTTTCCCGGTGAAGAGCCGTTAATTTTTGAGGAGTTCTCCTGGTACATCACCATCAGCTCTACTTCACCATATGCATTGTGATGAGCATAAAGGCTTAACATCTACATTCAAGTAATCTAATCGCAATCCACGAAATACTTATTATTGAGTAGTTTCGGTGGCCATCTGTGGTCTTCATTATCAGTTCAACTTCCCCAAATGGTACTTTTCGAAAGCAACTGCTCAAGGTACTATAAGAAATACTCAAAACGCTATAGGTGTGCCTATAATATTTGAAGAGTTCCCTCGATTTCTCCAGGATCCCATCATCAGATCATGATTTCGTAACAATGGGACCAACTAGAACGTATACCCTTTTAAACGCAAAAAGAATTTTTCAAATCGGTCCAGCCGTCTCCGAGTTATGAGGTAAAGACGAATTGTAAACCTCCTTTTTTTGAAGTCGGTTAAAAAGGTCCAGTTTAATTTTGTGTAATCTTTGAAATAAAACAATTTTGGAAGAGGGGAAAAATTTGGTTAATTTGATTTTTGAATTTATTCAAATGATGTTTGTTTTTTGTTATAATGGCTTTCCGAAAGCATGCAATATCTTAAAAACAACCCTTATGGACTCATGGTGCCCCTTGGTACCTGTGATAAAGTATTTGGATAAAGGGCACCGCCCTGCCGCTCCGCGCAACCAGGTAAAGTAAAAACAGAAAATAAAAACATTTACATACCTTTAAAAACATTTTGAATAACTTCTTGATTCCTTATGCGACTCTAGTTTTCTTGGGAATTGCAAGATGCCCATGCATCTTAAATGCAGTTGCATTAAAGAACATTCTTTTATCAAGGCGGTACTTAAAAAAATATCTATAACATTTTATTTCGAAACGACTAATAATACAGGGAGGGGCTCATTCAAATGCGTAAAACGTTTTCAAGGATCCCTCAGATTCTTAACAGAATCTTAAACGATTACCTGAGGGGTTATGGTTTCCTGGTACGCGTGAGAAAGAAACACACCCCGTGCGATTTAAAATCTGAGCGAGACATTTCAGCCCCTTTCATAATATGTATTTTATATGGGAAATCTGTATCCAACATTAAACAGGCCAACTGCAAATATTTATTTTCCTATGTGAGTGTATGTCGAGGCATGTACACCAAGGTTTGTTTTCTGCACAAATTGAGCACTCTAAAAGTTGCGATTTGCCATTTTCAAATCAAGTGTATTGATTCCATCGAATCGAAAGTATTGAAACTCTCTGTAAAATATAAAAACACATTAAGAAAATGGAATTAAAAAGATTCCAATTGGAGGCGCCGGGTATCGATCCCGGTACCTCTCGCATGCTAAGCGAGCGCTCTACCATCTGAGCTACGCCCCCTGATATCAATGTATTAGAATATAACGTTCTAAGCATTTACTATACTGTCTACGTACACGTCACCTCATGCTGTTAAAACTAGATCAAGACCTCATCGAGCAACACTTTCACGCAAATTTCAAACGACGGAGCGCAACACAAAATGTTTCCGATAACCGTAGTTGAGTTTAGTGCACTCTAATCAGTACAATTACGAATCTAATCTCATTTTCTCTATGTAGCTAGTTTCCATTATCTTGCTAATAAAGTCTGTAACATGTATACTAGGACACATACACTGTTGGAATAAGTTACAAAACATTCGGAATCTCGTACTCAACCTTCAAATGGGCACAATAATTTCTAAATTTGAATACCCTACATGAGAGCAAATTAATTAGGAAGTAAAAAAATAACCTTATGCGGCAGGAAGCCTGTTTCTGGAATATTACAAGTAATAAAGGTCCATAGAAAAAACGAAAAACCCTTACAGTTTCGTCCGCGGTTTTACACAGAGAATATAAACGCTTCGAAGCTGTGATTCGGAACGGTTATCTATATACAAAATTAACGTGTCTGTCCGTGATTTCCAAATAACTTTTAAACATAGTGTTATATATAAAGTGCTTAATAGTTACCTACTAAAACGAAAACAAACTTTTATAAGGTGTAATCCGTTTGTCAGTCTTACTTTTTGACGGGGCTAACCTCGGGAAAGGCTGAACTAATTCTAAATATCCTCCCACGCGTACAAAGTCGCGGGCACAGCTAGTCAAAACTACGCCTATAAAGTAGTAACATAAAACCTAGTTATTTTTCAGTCTATCTATCTATTTCGCTAAATGCGTATAACGGGATAGGTATAAAAATATAAGGGTTCGGCTCAACTATCTTAATCTACATATTTTTCGATTAAAAGATCCGTTTGAGACATATTTAGCTTGAAAGTACCTGGCATATTTTTTGTATATTTTGCCCCATGCCAAACAAACCGTTAGTTTTGTATATGTAAAAGATATTCACGATGTTAGTTTATATATAAAATAACATTATAAGAAAAACTGTAATGAACATTCGTCCAACAACTTTTATCATTTAATTGGTTTAGTAAGAATTTCATAAAATTACTTAAAACTAATTGCAATCGTAACTTTGTAATTAAAAAAAAATAAAAATTTTTCAGCACATAATAGACCAGTTATCATTAAATGGATTGCCCATAGCCAAATATTAACAACGGCTATTTTTAATTTCGAATTCAAAACTCTCCTTAAATGTTGTACAAATAAATATGAACTGAAGATGTGCCCCTGTGATGAAAACTCAAGGAGGAGGAGCCTAAAGTTTCTAAGCTAAATTAATGAAACAGGGAAAGAAAGTGTAACAAAAATTCCAATTGGAGGCGCCGGGTATCGATCCCGGTACCTCTCGCATGCTAAGCGAGCGCTCTACCATCTGAGCTACGCCCCCTGATACAAGTCAGAATTAATATTACGTTCAGATTGCGCAGTGCAACCTTATATATGTTCAAGGCAATACTAACTAACATTGTACGTGAGGTCTGCTGCCTTAGCCTCTTTGCCTAGTGGTTACAAACTGTATATCGGAGAAGTGCCTAGTTTTCATAGCATTTCTGAATTCCTGGTGCCTAAATTCTTAGCTACTAAAAATAAGACTAACCTGTACCTACAGCATTTTTATTCATGTCCAGGCATAATAATAATAAGACTTGATTAGTCATCGAAAAATTCGTCATCATTACTGTCAATGGGAAAAGTGCCCAGAACACTGGCTGCAATGCCCCGTTGAATGGCAATGCCAATCTTTGACCACAGAGGCCAGCTCTTTGGTCTCAGAAGGGTCGACTAATCGTGTTCCGATGTCACGAAAGACTCGATGCGCACTCTGACCCCATTTCCCTAATGTTCCAAGAAAAATGGCTCAATCATAAGTTCCCTATTCGATCATGATTTTCTGCTCCTGCATCTACCGCCCCAGCACAGCTCACGGTGCTGAGATGTGATGACACAAGGGTCTCGAGTGTGTTTTGTTTTTATAATATCAAAAGGACCTAATAAACAATAATCTGTGTCATTTTATTTACTATCTCTTTAAATCACACAGTCCACCATCATTTTAAATTCCACAATAACATTTTGAAGTTGAATTTCTTGATATCAAATCTTCAATTCAGAAACTACAAGTTCCTTGTGTTTTTCCGAGGGAAACTTGAAGGAGAAACTATGTTCTAGTTGGGTAAACTAAACACGGGTCGAATGATTTCAAATATAACGTGCGAAGATGAGCAGCACTCTGGGGCACTCCCAAGAGTTTGTAGCAGAGTTCATATGTGGTGTAGCTTGTGTGTGTACTAAGCATTTCGGCCTAGTTAGCACCGCGATATTTCACCGCATGTTTTTTTCTCGCAATTCTGTAGCACTTTCAATCCTATAGGAGTTAGTCTCACTGACGTTATAAAATTCGCCCGGACCAACAATCCATGATTTGATACAAATTGAACGCGACGCGATCTGATTTATTTCTGGGCGAATATTTTGTACAATATTAAGTAGTAGTAAGGGCTATGGTTGACCTGCGAAATAGAATTATACTATATAAAGCTAAATTTTACCACTGACTCACTCACTGACTCACTCATTGACATAATTGTTCTCCCAGATGGTGGACGGGGAGGTGGGTATATTTTGACAGATTCGTAAACAACTAACTCTCAAACCTACGGGAAAAGTGCCAAACCTCCCCTTTTCACCCCTCCCTATCGTATCTCGGAAACTACGAGACCCGTATTTTTTTACGGATTCATAGAGGCTCGGTAAAGTAAAAACCATTTTTCAAAGTCGCCCCCCTTGCCCCCCTTCTCACCCCCTTTAGGCGGATCTCAGAAATTAAAATACTTGGAACATTTTTTTTTCAGATTCATTTAGAGGGGCAATGCTTTAGTCAAAATAATTGTGCAACCCCCCCCCCCCATTTTGATTTTTACTACTGAAAAAATGTTGATTCTTACTTTTAACTATAAACGGGCCTTCAAATTTTTTATGCCATGCCCTCCCCTCCCCAACCTCCCCTAAAATTTAAGTTTAATTTGGAGCTGCTGCTCTGTTAGGGTTATGTTTGACATTTTACTACATTTAGGGGTTTTAAAAGTGAACAATCCACCACCACAAGCAGGCGAGGTGCTTGCACCTCGCGCAACACGCAAATACTAGTTCCATTATAAAATTCGTGCATTTCGCTCATTCGTACACTGACAACGCTTTTAACAAAATTTCACGTGCTTCATCTCCCGCCCGATCGGCAGGCGGGCTGAATTTACCAGAAGATGAAAACATTTTTATAAAGCAATTAATCGCGCTTTAAACTACCATGACAGAATACTGAAGGCGAGAGTGGGGAAGGTAGTTAAAGGTAAAGGTAAAATTTAGGTAAAACATACGCTCGCTCTCACTTACCATCAGGTGATATGTCGCAAGCCAACCATACCATAACCAACCAACCAACCAACCAGGCAGACAGATTTGACAGGCCCGTTGGTATAGTGGTCAGTGGCCCTGACTGCTATGCGCAAGGTCGTGGGTTCGATTCCCACCTAGGACAAATGTTTGTGTGATGAGCACGGTCATTTGTTCTTTGTCTGGGTGTAATTTATCTATAATATGTATGTATTTAGAAATATATATGTATGTTTATCAGTTGTCTAGTACCCATACCACAAGCTCTGCTTAGTTTGGGACTAGATGGCGTTGTGTGAAAAGTTGTGGAATATTAAAAAAAAAAACCACACAACCAATAAAAAAAATTACGATATTAATTTTAGACAATTATCAAAAATGGGAACTGCATCGATATGACAAAAAATCTAAAGTTTATTTATCGAGCGTACTAGGTGTAGTTAATTCCGATCGCTAAATAAAATACGCGAGGACAAGAATCGGATGGTGACATATCGCAGTGCGGTCTACGCTTTACCTAATAAAATACTTTTAACGGGTAGTTTAGACACAAAGACAGATATGCTACACAGGGTTATTGGTAAAACACATCCTTGCAAGAATGTATTACCTACTAACACCATAAACAACACTTTTTGTTGTATGAGTGTCCTGACTGATGATGAGTGATGACTGATGAGTCCTGAGAGGTTGTTGGTATAGATTTTACATGCAAGGCAGGTTTGACTACAGAATACAACGCTCCGGATGAGCTTTCAAAATTCAGTAAGCTATGAGGCAGTGACTGTTGCTTTACCAGAAAGCAAGTCACTGCTCTATATTAACTGAGCAGTAAAACAGGTAACTTATTAGCAACTTGTTTCAAACTTTTAATTTTATCATTGTAGCCCAAGTTACAACTTTGATAAACCTAATTTGAATATCCTTCGCTTACACAGCTATTCAAAAGATATACAAGCCTATTGATTCCATCGAATCGATAATACTGAAATTCTCTGTAAAATATAAAAACACATTAAGAAAATTGATGTAAAAAGATTCCAATTGGAGGCGCCGGGTATCGATCCCGGTACCTCTCGCATGCTAAGCGAGCGCTCTACCATCTGAGCTACGCCCCCTGATATATATAGCAGCCAAACAATCCACTATATTCATATCAGATAGTATATAACCTTGCTATACAACAAGGACATTGCACACAATTTCGAACACAAACGCTATACCTTTCACTCGGCCAAAGAGCACGTTTTCGTTTGGCCAAACAAGCCTGTTATCTCACGTACGCACCATAAAACTACTCTGATACGCCATCGCCACTGGTATTACATCTATACATATAATAAAATAGTAAAAAAGTGTGTCTGTACATTTAAATTTTATACAAAAATAATAATTGTTTTGGGTTAAGAAACGATAACACGGCAAAAAAATAAAAAATATATGTCTGTTTGTACACGCTAATCTCCAGATCTACTGGATGGATTTTAATGAAATTTGGTAGGTAGATAGTTAAAATCCTGGAATAACACATAGGCTACTTTTTATCCCGGAATTCCCACAGGATCGGGACTTACGCGGGAAATCCTCCCACGCGAACGAAGTTGCGGGCTGCAGCTATTAGGGTTATAAAACACTACACACAATACGAGTTATAGATTATATTAAAAGAAGGATGACCATTTTGGACCTGACGATGTATAGTTATGAAATAAATGTTAAAATTCGGCTAATTGGATTGTGTATCAATTACGCTTATCACAATTTTAAAAGAAACGCAGGAAAAAAATATATTTCATTTTTTCTGTAAGCTTATTTTACGTTTGTGGTAACATAATACCATGTTTTGAACGTACCTCAATTCACTTTTTCAATAACGTTTCATTTTACGCATTGTTACTGGAATTTATTCAGCTCTGCTTCTGAGTTTTATATATTATTTTACGTTTTATTTAATCAATTTGTATTTCTTTATTAGTCTTTATATAATAAAGATTCATTGAAAATAAAATATTAATTAAATTAAATAATCATTTAGTGCATCATTGATGATTGAAACGGATTTTTTTGACATTTGTCAGATGTCCGATTGAAATCAGTGACTGTACTGTGCAGTCTTTTTACGATCCTATTTGTTTCCCCCTGGATCTCGATATCTTCTTCCTGATCTGACGACCTTTGCTTTCCGTAAATATGTCTTCTTGATAATGCCGCTGTCAACAAAAAGTCGACGTATACTTTTGCATAAACTGCTTAAATACGTTTCGGCGTTATCTCGGTCATGAACTCAACACAAGAGCTATTTCGTTACTTAGCGGGTGGATATCACCAGTAATCGTAAGTATTTATGTTTAATCTAAAACTATCTATCATATCCTTATCAAAAACTATCAGCCTGGCGCTTCTTTATAATGTATGACAACATACAAGCTACTGACCGAAAGATGTATTAAAACTAATACAGTTTTGTATTGATAATTCAAGTTTCGTTTTGAACTATTAATCTTGGCATTAAACTATTACCTATATCAATTGTAAACAAAAGAAGTTTATATTGAATTTCCTATTTCAGATTACTGAGGATGATTACATTTGTGAATCTTATAATGAACTCATTATGAGAAACTTAAACCAGCTATTCACGACAAGCGGTGATGGTGTTCAAGCTTCAGGGTCATCTCGACCAGGTCAAAGACAAGTGTGCATCCTTTGTGGACGATCAACACTTAATCTTCAGAGCCATTCTATTGTTTTTGACAATCTTGTAGAAGAACAACGACATATAAATAATGTTATACAAACAAGGATTGCACCATGTCAGGTATTTATGTTTCTATATTATTCATTATGTGTATATTATTTCATATCGTAACTCTGGTGATTTCTCTTTTTGACCATGAAGATCATGTGAAAATGTATTTTATTAATTTACAATACCTGATATTAACTCAATGTTTTCTTTCATAGATGTCATCATGCTGGATGACTTATAAGCATGCTGCCATACGTCTTGGGCAGGCTGATGAAGCTCGTGGTGTGTCTACTTCTGCCCTATTGGTCGACGGACTAAATATGAACAGAAGGTCTACTGTTTTTCAGAGTATAACAGCCAACCGAGATAATTTATTTATGTTTCCAAGATTAAGTTATAGTGAATTAATACTGTTTGCTCTAGGTACTTACCAGATAAGGCAAGCCAGATCGTATTACGGGGAACATATTCAATTTCATGGATCATATAGAATAGAAATATGTAGGGACACAAGATTTTTCTCAATACAATCTGAGAGGAAGTGGTGACTTGACATTAATAAGAGGAAAAATTAAGTCCCAGCATATTTCAAGAAAACAATATTATGTCTATATTTTTATAGAATACAATGTGTCTGGCAGATCTGGTATAGTCGGATTGTAAATCAAGTGTTTGTTTAAATTATTGGTGTACAATAAAGAGTATTCTATCTATCTGTCTATCTATCTATTGTTGGAATTGTTTGGTTGGTTGATGGTGGTATCTTGGATGGGCTAGCTATCAAGAAAATATCTCAGCGCCAGCAGAATTCTGAATGATGTAGTTATAAGAGATTTAGATGAAAATGATGATTAATAAACCATTTCACTTCAACATAGTTTACTTATCATTTGTTTTTTCCTTTTTGTTAATCATAATTATGTACTACATAGTACATATATACCGAAAGCCAGTGAATTGTGTTATTAAGACAAGTGACCCCTTTTGACAATACAAGAACTATGTTGTACCTACTTTTTAGAGGTATACAAACTATTTATCTTTGTTCTTTACTATGTCTAGTACAAGTTATTTGTGCTGGAGAAACAGAAATTATTATGCTCGACACTCGATTTTTGTGCCAATCATCGAGAGTACCTAAGCAGTGACGTAAGATAGTTTGAAAGAATTCACAAAATAAAGACGGTTAGACCATAGCTAAGTAAGTATTTCTATTTTAGATTACAATTCGAGAGTTAATAAGTTAGTTCTAGTACATTAAATCTTAACGGCAAATCCTAACCTAAAAAGTACCTAACATTAATAATTTTTGGATTTCGTAGCGTTTTAATCGCAAAAATGACTACGTGACATTATTTTCTAAACTTAAAGGTAGTATTTCTTCGATACCTTATAACTATACATCAACCTTAGTGTCAGGTTTTGAAATGTATGGAAAGTGGTCATTCTTCTTTAAGATATTGATGTACATACTTATAGAACTGATAAAAAAAACCTTTTAAAATTTTGAGTAAGTATTGATAAAAATACAAATAGACGTAGACGTGTCATGTTCAGATGGAAGACGACATGGTTTGTGCAGTGGTTGAGCGATTGGCTGCTGCGTTGGGTGTCGCGGGTTCGATTCCAAAGAATGGTTAATGGTGAACGCAGACCTAGCCGCACCGCAGTCTCTACAGTCCCCGCAGTCATCGCTTTTTGTTAATGGCCTCGCACATCTATCCGCGCCGCAGTCGCTGCAGTCGTTCCCGTCAGTGTTGCCAGATTTTTGAAAGCATTATCTATCCGAAGATTTAAAAAATCTGTATAAAATCTACATTTATACAGATTTTTTAAATCTGGTATTGGTATTTTGCTCTTTTGTGTAATTTTATCTGTAGGTGCTATAATAGGGAATAAGCAAGTAATTATTTATACGAGAATAAGTAATTTCATTATAAACCGTTGACAGAGATTCTCTGTCTACTTTATAACTCTGGCAACACTGCGCGCCGTGGATGCGAATGACGTCATCCGCGCTGCGTGCGGGTGACGTCATCAGCTGCGGCTAGGGGAGTTCGGTCGTTTCAGGGACTGCGGCGACTGCGGCGCGGGTAGGTGTGCGAGGTTGCATAGAACTTCATATAAAGAATTCGAATGCAAAGACTGCGGCGCGTGCGGCGCGGCTAGGTCTGCGTTCACCATAAATGGCCTACAAATTGTTTCCGGTCTGGGTGTTTGTAAAAATGCACCCACGTGAATATATGAGTAATTCACAGTGTTGGGCAATATAAAAAGTAAAAGAAGACATAACCTGCTTGCGTATCCCCGCAACCTTCACCAGCTCACCCTTGATCTACTTTATTCATACTGCTCGTCCCAGACAAAAGAAATACAGAATCAGAGACTTGGGATTTCGACAAAATGCAAAATACATATTTTCCACAAGTTCATCAACTTTGAATTAAGGGTTTGACTTCATAATTGACAACTCCCACTGACGCTATAAAAATGATTGACAGTAGTGAGGGTAGTGTGTGGGTAAGGCCCGCGTATTTCTGTACTCTGTCATTCTCTTTTATCTTACGAGTATAAAACACACAAATAAAATTATGTTCGTCTATGACTTCAAAATAATTGTGTTTTCTAAATTGCTTATAATTTTTAACACGAACAACATAACAAAAACAAACTGGTTTTTATTTTTGTCTATCTGTTAGTAGTTCAGTATGTCCGGGCGTATCTCTAGACTAGCTGAAACGTTTTGAACGGGACTATCACTGGGAAGTTGAGGAGGTTATAGAGCAACAAAAATACATACTTTTTATTTATTCCAGAATTCCTACGGGATCAAGATTTACGCGGGAAAACCCATACCCGCCTGCAAAGTCACGGGGCACAGCTAGTTCACAAATAAGTATAACTACATTATTTATTTCTTGAACCCTCCATCGCCTTGCGCGTAAGTACTCTGATGAAATTACAAAACACGTTATACTAGTAATGACGTAGCAAGATTGCGAGAAAAAAACGCAAAGAGAATTTTTGATAACTAATACATCAGGGGGCGTAGCTCAGATGGTAGAGCGCTCGCTTAGCATGCGAGAGGTACCGGGATCGATACCCGGCGCCTCCAACTGTTTTATTTTAGGCCCTTTAATTAGTGAATCGTACCACAGTAATACTTGCTACTTTAAAATGTTTGATTTATGCTTTTACGCATTTGCAGATTTTTTTTTAATTTAAATTTCCTTCCTCACCGGCAAATTACGTACAATTAACAATACGATTAACAGTACGATTAGCAATTAATTACGTACCATGTCATAAGTTTATATGTAGATGAAATGGATTATAGGTTTTTCAGAAATATTGTTCTTACAATTTTGGCTAGGAAAGCAGGGCAGGCAAACCCAAACTGCCTTAAATTCAGTCAAACAATTAAAGTTTGTAGGATTATATTAATTCAGTTGATGAAGTTTGAACTTTTCTTTTTTTATTCGTATTTGAACACCAACTCTCTCTCTTGTTGGTAAGCTTAACTAATCACTAATCTTACTAACAGGAACTAATCATTGCTTACCCACCAGCAGGAGAATTGGTAAGCAATCATGTGGTCGAAGATAAAGCACGCTTATCTAGAAGTAACCTATTCACTCTTGAATTAAAGTCCTCCCCAGGAATACAGCTATCAGGAAACAGACTCTGGCAGAGAATTCCACTCCTTAGTAAAGAATTATAACAACATTATTATCTTCGATATGCTATGGTTTCAGTGTCAAAACACTGTAATTAAAGCATCATACACCCCTGGGGTAGGTAAGATGGCTCTTACTATACTAGCATACTTTCTCACGGCTATCATGGTGACCATGTCTTTTACAACAAATTGGTTCACACCTCGACTAGGATACCAGAAGGACTCAGGAGGATGCCTAGCTAGTCAATAAGGAAGAATCGAAATTAAAAAAAAACTTTGTTCCTTTGGGTGTATTCATTAGTGTTCCCAGAGTTACTAGAGCGACATACATAGTTTACCATATGATGCACTAGACTAACAGTTATATAAATCTTGAGTTACGGCGTTTGTGGTCTCACTCCTCCGAAACGGCTCTACCAAAAAAACAAAGGAAACGATAAATCTCTCAAATTCTCTCTTAACTACCAGGATAACAGAATCATATAGAAGCGTTACATGGTCTGAAATTAGAGCGAATAATACTCAGAAAGTACCAGGAGAACAGAATCATGAAGGAGGATCTCCAAGACAGAAATCGATGTGATGACAATAATCAGGACAATATTTTATTTACTCGCTCGCATTAATAATTAATTATGAATGCGAGCGAGTCGCGGGCAGAAGTTAGTTTTTTTTTTTAATAGTATTAAATATTTAGACTTTATTTCCCACGAAGATGAGTACAACTTTCGGGAATTAGTTCACACCTCGACTAGGATCGCAGATGAACTAAGGAGGGCTCTCTTTCCCGGTAACTAACGTCATAATGAAAGGTCAGGTAAAGTTGATGAGAATCTAATGAAAATCATTTGATGAGAGCATTACTTTCATAAATATTCTCACAGATACTAAAGTACATCATTACCTGTGTTACTACCGAACTAGCAATTATGGCCGGTTTCTTTAACGAAATTAGTGGTGTTTACCTTTTCACGTTATTATTTATGCATGACAATTATTTTGATGACACAAAATATTTGAGTAAATATGAATTCGTTCTCACATTAAAACTAGGACATCAGAAGAACTGAGAAGGATTCTGATTCAATCAATACGTCATAAAAAAGCAGGTAAAAGTCGGTAAGATGTGTTAAAATCGTACAAAAGTAGTTAAATCTGTTGATCTTAACAGATAATATAGATCAATGTTCCCATAGTTATAATAATAATATATAATATTCCACATATATTCCACAACTTTTCACACAACGCCATCTAGTCCCAAACTAAGCAGAGCTTGTGGTATGGGTACTAGACAACTGATAAACATACATATATATTTCTAAATACATACATATTATAGATAAATTACACCCAGACAAAGAACAAATGACCATGCTCATCACACAAACATTTGTCCTAGGTGGGAATCGAACCCACGACCTTGCGCATAGCAGTCAGGGCTACTGACCACTATACCAACGGGCCTGTCAAAGCATCATAATTTACCATGAGATGTAACAAAATCTTGCGGTGTTAGTTGCACTGCAAGATTTTTATCAAACTCACAAACAACGACGTTATTCAGTTTGTACATTGAATGAATACAAGAGTAAATTAATTATAGATTATTATATTTTGTAATATTAGCTTAGTGTCCCACTACTAGTAAAAAGCCTCCCCCTCCATTTCTTCCAGCGATCACGGTTCTGCACCTCGTCCTTCCAATTCTTAAGGAAGCCATCCAAGTTGTCTCACTATCTCCTCCGTGGTCTCGTGGTACAGTCTACGGACACCAATCCTGTATCTTACGAGACTACAGCTTGTCGGAACTACGGTTGTGCGGAAGACGTGTCCTGTCCAGTCCCATATAACTTGAGCAGCCTTTTCAACCAAATCATTGATTTTTGTTTATTCTGGCTCAATGTGATGTTTCTAACGCAAACTGCGCTCTTGCAGGAAGAACATAGACTGCTTTTTATTGGTAAAGCCTTGGTCTCCAAATGGCAACCGAGTCGCAAAAGGATTACAAATCAAATTGTCAATCTTACTCTAATTGCTTAATTCTCCTAATGACCTCCTCTAAAAGCCTAACCCTCTAAAAATCAACCCAATTTAAATTATACCTGTCACTTTTGTTAATAACAAAAAAAAAAATAAGTTGAATCAATAATTGGGTTAGTATTATTCCATTCTTATGTATTAGAAAAATCTTATAATTTCAACTCACTGTTTAAACTTTAAACAGTGAGTTGAAATTATTTTATTAATATTTTTTTATTTATTTAGATTTTTTTAATAATATCCTGTTTGTTTAAACTTTAAACAAACAGGATATTATTTAAAAAATCTGCTATTTATAAGAACACTATACTATTAACTGAGACGTCATAATCCAGCAAAATGTGCAACAGGAGTTCTTTTATGGCCATGGTTCTAAAATCGGGATAATTAAAAGGAACACGGATCACTTATTCACACTGTTACTATTACTGGGCATCATAGCTTACAATGTGATATTAGAGAACTGCACGGAGCAACAAACATTGTTGTCAGTTACGACTGCAGAACTATACGGGAGTTAAATTGTAATAGTTTGTTCGAATATTAGTTCAGTTTACACAACACACATGTGTATTGTTAGTTGTGTCATACACATTATGAATAGTTTTATAATGACTTTGATGTATACTTTAGAAGTCATATCCGCCTTTATTATAATTTTTCTCTTTTACTATCGGTTACGTTATGCCACCAGTAAATAACCTTTAACAATATCTTTTTAGTTTAATATAAACCGTTACTAACAAAGTGCAGAAACTCGGCTGTAAAATCTGCTATTGACATTTAAGCCTAGCCAGGCATTGTGGGGCTCGATCTAAGTAAACTAGGCCGCTCCTGCCATTATTACGCAGTATTGAAGACCTAGTCTAACCACTAGGAAGGAAATAAATCATCTAAGTAGACCGTCTTAGGAGACGGTCTACTTAGATGGTTTATTTACCTTAGGTGATAACTTATTTAGGTGATACTGTAGTATCATCATCAATACTGAAGTCAGTGACCTGATAATATATAAGAATACTGATATAATGTACAAAATCTAATGCCCATTTTCAAATAACACAATGCAATTAATGCTTATGAAAAATCACATTTTAACCGAATTCAAAACGGCGTTATCGGTACATATTTGATATCGTTAGAATTGGATAATATTTTTGTATGATGGTTTGATATGATATTTAAGTGTATGTAGGTTTGTTTGTATGAAACGTCCGCGAATTTGTCGGAAACTAAAAATCATATCTAAATTATTATAATTTTTTTTTTTTATTTATATCAAGTGTATTCCAACTTAGGGATTAGTCAAAGTTTTATCAAAATTGGTTCGTCGAGATATGGGTGGGTATTTACGCTTTTCAGATCTAATAAATATAAAGCGTTCAGTCACAGAGTTGAAAATTCAAAAGTACATAATGACTAGCTAAGAAATTGCCGTTTGGTTACCTATTAAACAGAAGTCAAACTATTTAGTGTTACATTCTCGTACTAAATGTTGTCTGTGACTTCATTCGCATCTAAATTTCGCACATTTTTCCGAAGCAAGAATTAGCCTATGTTGTATACCAGATTTTTCCATACCATTCCACTTTTCTGAAACAATCAAACTTTCTCATTGGATATATGGTTTAGAATGTTTGATAGCTTTTATTCTAAGTGAATTTTAGCCAAAATCGAGTAGGTACTCGAATGATTTCAGTTTAATTTTACGTTAATTACCTACACCAAAAAAGAAATATAAATCTTATTAATTTTATCAATTCCTAATGCCAAAACTCCACAAACACATGACAGTACAGTAAAATTGGCCCTTATTTTGTTTTGACTAGTTTAGCTTTTCTTAAGGGACTCGCTTAATTCCCGAGGCAACTAGGGTATCAGAAGATAAAAGTAAAAGGATCAAGATGTCACGTGCACGAGGATAATGGAACACTGATAAAAATCCTTTGATTCTAAGGCTTCCAAGGGGGTTGGTAAGGATTTCTCACAGTTACTTGGGTAACACAGTGTTCGTGGAATCATATGACTACGAGTTTTTTAGTCGCCTGATTCTCCTACAGTGAATAAATGGTATTTTACTTCTAACTAATATTATAATTGCGAAAGTTTGGAAGTTTGTTTGATTGTTTTACAAGCACGCAAAATGGCTTGAGGGATTTAGACGAAACTTAAAAAACACATACAGTTTACCACCTTGAAAACTGATAAATATAAACCTTTATTGTTTGAATCATATTGTAAATACATTCACTTACAAATATTTGTCAAAGGTACGCGGATAGCATTGGTAATGTTGGAAAAATACATGTAAATCATGTATTTTTCCAACATTACCAATGCTATCCGCCAAATTAAGCCAGAGTCTGTATGTTTGCGATTTATAGTAAAATATACTGTGAATATATTATGTGTAATCGAATAGGTTATTGAATACTATAAAATAAATATTTTTCACGCTAATCTTTGTTATATATGTGTTGTGTTGTGTTTGTGTGCATTTTATTTGTGTGAGTGTGTTTTCAGTTTGAATAAAATCAAACTGTTGTAGCCATCCTTACATTTTTATAAGTTACATTGCCAGCATATATGCGTAAGTAGTGGCTTGTTTTACTATAAACATACGCTATAGATTAATCCATATTTTTTACATATTACACGTGTGGTCATGTAAGTAACAGAATAAAATGTTATTACAATCATCATTTTCCCAGTAACTTAGAAGTTATCGTGAGCAGAGTAGGTACAACAAAGTCTACATCATCTCAATACACACTCATTTCAAGCTCGGGACACATTGACCCCGTTTCCGTGTAAAGGTAAAATGGAAAATAAAGAACGAGCGAAATGAAGGGAGAGAGGTACTAGGTGAGCATAGGAATACAATAGGTGGCGTGCACCGAACAGAGTACGTGGAAAAGACTTGTCCCTTTTACGTGTTGTGCAAACGTATGACCTGTGCTTTTCACGGCAGTCTGTCGGGAGTCGCGTAATATTGAAAAGATTGCTTTATTTAGAAAGACATAGGTATGTAGAGATATAGAATGAACACTAAATAAGATTGTGTTTAATATAACATTGTTTCTTAAACGGCACCTAGGAGGACAACTGTTTAAACTGATGGGCTTCTAAAGCCATAATTGATTGAGAGGCACTGAAGTGATAAAAGTAATCTGTTGAAGAAGTCTGTAGCTCCCAAGTATCCACAATCTATAACATTCGTCATCTTAACAAATGTTGTCTTTGAATGAAGAAAGGTAGAATGTAAATTATGTTTATTTTTGGTTGGGCCTGAAATGCCCATTCTCCTTTGAGTATAGAATCTGCTAAACAGTAGTAATACGTTTTGTATATTTTTATGAATAAGCCTGTGTATGTTATCGCTAGCACTTTTAAACACTTTCCTCTGCGAACCGAAACATCGACCTCTCCTCCACCCTTTTCAAGGTAAAATTATTTATATTTTATAAGTTACAAATAAAACTTAGACACGTCGAAATTGATTTGTCAGTTTAAACTACATTAAAAAAATAGAAGATTCGGAGACGAGAGCAGCTCCTACATGATTGAACTAGCGTATGACAAAGCTTGAGCAACTGTTTCGGCGTGCAATGCCGTCTCACATTTGCTTAGGATTCCCGTCCATTAGGCATTCAGCTTATATTTTATTCAATAATGGACTTAAATTAGGGTTTCTAGTTAAAATAACGCCAGAAGCCCAAGATGGTCAGTTATCGCCAGGGCACAACCACATAATTAAACGTGTTATCAAGCTGGCCATCAAACCCGGAACCTAACCACTAATTCCTAATGCTGTGCCTTCAGCCGGATGCCAGCCTAGACCGAGTTACTATCTCTCTATTTGTTTTGGTTGGTCTAGCTCGAAAAGATGAAGGCGATAGGTGGAATTCGTTCCCTAGGCCTAAAAATTTTACCAATTTGGCATCGCCCCATTCTGATCAAGAGAGTCAGCCTTCTAGGCCAGATTCAAGCGCTCGGGCTTCTTAAGTTAAGCATTCAAATAACTGAATTAAGCACTACCTGAACTAATTTCGGAGGAGTTCGACCACAAACACCATGACTCGAAATTTTTATACACTGTATGATAATACGAGATAACAAAACAAATAAAATGTCAAAATACAAAAATAGCCGGCTACATATCTGAGAGCACTTTAACTACGCGTGAGGGTCTGATTATGCGACACGACACGAGTCGTTCAAGAGTTTACCGTAACGGATATTGTTGAGAATAACGAGTTTTTTACGCAAGGGTAAAAATTCATAAGGAAAAAAAGTGTCAGCCATCAAATTATATCCGATTTTCAACCACGTTAAACTTTATTTTCTTTTTTCGAAGCAAATATAATAAATTACCACCATAATCCTTCATAAAGAGATCATTACATGGTTTAATTTTAAAATGCAATTTGTGCACGTCTTAAATATTTACACACGAAGACGTACTTTTCTCAAATAATTCTTCGAATTTCTCGACATACTAAGGCATGAGCAGACTACAAGAAGTGTTCGAATATCGTAAGAATTTTACTACCTGCGTCCCATTCTTTTTGTCCGTCTCTCTCTTTTTACGGGACATGAAAGGAAATAATGCATAATAGGCCAACATTGATATTACCGGTAAAAAAGGACCTATTTAAAAATTAGGAATGAGTGCCTATTACATTTTTTATGACTGTTCCTTTGTATAAAACAGGGGTACAATTCGTGATCTATGTTTTCAACTTCTCAGCTTTACTAGGATAACATAAAAGTAGAGAATGTGGGAAAGTACATACCAGCGACGACTGTCTCAGCTCGGGGTAGCCTCTGTAGGACATGGTGTATGAGGCCGACGTCGGTACAGGCTTGAAGATTACGCACACTCTTGCGCAAGATCGCGATAAACACTGACCAAATTTCCGCCTGAAACAATAACAAGAATATTAATCATAAATAAGCAACCTAATAAGCGTGTTTGCACGTTAACAGTTATCTTTTTAAGTTGTTAGTTATCAGTTATAAATGTAGAAAAAACGATGCAAACAATAGCATGAAAATTAAATGAATGAATTTAGAAACAATCGGGAGGAGTTAGAATAAGCCAACAAAAGCTGGCTAGCGTATTAAAGCATAATCCACTTGCCGCGTTTATTCGTCCATACTAACGGCGCGCATCAAGGCAGAAATTTTCAATTTCAAAGCTTTCTGTTTAATAGAGCCTGCAGTGTAACGACGCAGCGACGGCATGCGAAATATTTTTAATGAAATTCTTTTCTGTTTCCGCTCTCGCGGTACTGCAGTACTAATAATTTTAATTTTACACAACGTCATGTGCGGCCCTCGGCTTAATTTGCTCTAATTTACGCTAATGTAACAGGGATGTTGAGTTGCACGGAAGCACGAAAACATCAGACCTTTGTTATAATTTTAATAAGCTAAATAAACCGGTCCACTACTGGTCCTGTTTTTTAACTTCAATTAACTTGCATAAATGATAAACAAGTGAGCCTTTGGCTAAATTGAAGTCATTAACTTTCCCTAAAATAATATAAGTAATTCAGTAATTAAAAAACTTGTTCACAGGCGGAATACACGCGTTACGTTTGATTCCCATCGGTACTAGGGTAGAATGGACATGTGAGCGGTGAACAACATTCCAAGGAGTCCACAAATTCACACAGGCATCGTTTTGTTCCCAGATGTACCAGCATAACATGAGCGCGGAGGCGGCGAGCATTAACACGTCACACACGCCACACATGGTGTGGCTATTTATGGGAACTATTTATTTAACTATATTAGATATTTTTAGTTTAATTTAACTGAAATTTCTACACCGGTAACGGTAATATATGTGGAGATCACTACGTGTATTACCTATATTTTGATAATTGAAATGATTAGTTTGCTTTTATTTATTTTGTATCCATTAAAATACGAACACATACATACACAGAGAGGCCTACAGGGCTAGTACATGATTATTACATCCAAAAATGCCAAGAACGGACACGAACTTCTGTTATAAAAACACGGCCGAGGAAAAGAAAATACCAATTCTGCCTTTAAATACTTTCAAACTCGATAAAATTAATTTATTCGACACAAAAAAGTCTGACCAAGTGAGCACTTGATCACTTGTTGGAATACTTCGAATAATAATTATACTTTTCATCATTATTATTATGTTCACGTACTTGTTTCTCATTGTTTAGTTCATCCTCTTGGATGCGAGTGCAAAACAAACCCAACACTGGGGTACTGGGGCAGCAGAAAGCGTAGTGTACCTACTTGCATTACAAAAGCCCTCCGACCTAACGAGACCGGTTGTAATTATATTACATTCTTCTGCCGTTAGCAGAACAATCTCGGTGAAATTACAAGTTCAGGGAAAATTCTCGCAATTCACTCTGGGGAACGGGAAGGTATTTTTATTTCTGAAGTTGTTAGGCCGGTCACTTCATTATTTTGATTTTGTCAGGGCCAAAATTATGTATAATTAAGAGGAATATGAATTTATTTCACGAACTCGCTAGTCGTTTTCATTCTATAATGAGTTTTCTTCCTATTTTGTGTGTTCTAAAAGGTATACGCACAAAACGTTTTGGGGATACTTTCATTGCGCGTACGGCTAAGGTGATATTTCCTGCCGGATTCTGTGTTTAAGTCGAGAGAGAATTAGTCACTTCTAGGTAAACGTGCTCTATCTTAGACCACATTATCACTTACCATCAAATGAGATGGTGGTAACGTGAGCCTATTATCAATAACAAAAAATCGAGATATCTGGATATAGTCATTGCCTTGTATTTGGAAGGCGGTTTTTTAATTGAAAGACTCGTTTGTTTTATTATTAGTTGCCAGTATAAACAGGTTAGAGACGAGTTGACTCGCGAGCAAATCGATGTTGTCAAGTTGAGAGAAACTTGGTTCAAATTCGGACCCCCTTTTGTCATGTTTCCAAATATCCTAAGTGCTCACTTACATCACTTGATGAACCTTTTTTTTTTTTCGGTGGGAAAATGATCTAATGCCTTCTGATTCTAATGGAATCTGGGTGGAACGGAACCGAGTGTCGGACTTCTTCTGACTAAAAACCCACATTGTTCCTACAATTGCCCTTACGTTCCGTGGCCGCGGTGTCTCGTTAGAACATTCAAGCAACCCTGGTAGACAATATAACTTGAGGAACCTAAGTCCAAAGTTTCAAGTGAATTAATGGAAGAAATAAAATGTTTCACAGAATGTCGTACCCCTATTTTGCTCCATTAGGGGGAGAATTTTCAAAAATCCTTTCTTGGTGAATGAATCTGTTGAAAAAATTAAGTATCATCTTATATATATATATAAAAGAAAGTCGTGTTAGTTACACCACTTATAACTCAAGAACGGCTGAACCGATTTGGCTGAAAATTGGTAAAGAGATAGCTTAAAACCAGGAGACGGATATAGGATATTTTTTATCCCGGAATTCCCACGGGATCGGGATTTAAGCGGGAAAAACTTCCCACGCGAACGAAGAAGAAATGGAGAGTAGGGTAGGGGGTAGGGTTGGTGTAGGGTAGGGGGAGGGGTAGGGTAGGGGTAGGGTGGGGATTGGGTGAGGGTAGGGTAGTGGTAGGGTAGGGGTAGGGTAGGGGTAGGGCAGGGTTAGGGTAGGGGTAGGGTAGTGTAGGGGTAGGGTGGGGTAGGTTTTTTTTTTTTTTTTTTAAAGCTTTTCCCCGGTCATGAGACCACCAGGACCTTATTATTCTATGTTCCTCATTCATTCCAGGTTTATCATTTATTCCTCTCGTACTTTCATACTTCATACTTGATCTTTCTTTCATACAACCTTTCATTCTAAGCCGGGTGGGACTCCCGCTATGTTAATCTACTCTACTCTGTTATCTTTATTTATTTATTTATTTAAGGGATATACATGGAACAACCTTGTTTTATTTACATATTACATTCATTATAAACTGTATTTCTAGGTACTATTTTTATATAATTAAACATCTTATTACTATTTTATATTTGTACAGGTGTTTTCCGATTTTAATGCGTTTCATTCCTAGTTAATTACAACCATGTTTCTTACATATACATGCTATATAAATTGTATCTATATAATATTATTCTAATACAGTCTTATTTTTCTAGTTAACATACAATATGTCTTATTTCTACGTGTTTATTTAGTTCTATTATGTCTATGTAAAACAAGTAACTTATCTTTTATCTTCTAAGATATGGTATATAAACAAGAAGGGGTTCAACTTATTTGGGTACACACCACGTGAGTAGTTGATATTTTGCGTTGTCTATGTGCTTAGTGTTAAGGCAATAATATATATATATTCTGATAATACAATATTTATTACCTTTTTCCTATTCTGTTCAACAATTGTAACGTATTTGTAAAACAAATGTATGCAGTAACAATGCAAAACAGGACAAAAACAAAACAATAATTATTTGTGTCTTCGGTTTGTGTGTAGTGCATGTTAAGTGTTTCGTGCGTGTTTCGATATATGCTTATATATTTATAATATATATTATATATCTGTATTTGTGTTTGTGTTCTGAGGGGTGTTGTGCAGTGCATGTTTTGTGTTTTGTGCGTGTTTAGATATATTACTATATATTTACTATATGTTTTGTATATCTTGTGTGTTAATGTGCGTGTTGTGTATGTAACGTGTGTGTTGTACGTCCCAAGAAACGGCTCAGGCGTACGCCGTTGTTGTCCGAGCCAGGTAATCCCACTTCTTGCGCACCGGACACTCCACGCTAAAAGCGTGGGGTAGGGTTAGGGTAGGGTAGGGAAGGGGTAGGGTAGGGGTAGGGTAGGGGTAGGCTAGGGGTAGGGTAGGGTTAGGGTAGGGGTAGGCTAGGGGTAGGGTAGGGGTAGGGTAGAGGTAGGGTAGGGGTAGGGTAGGGGTAGGGTAGGGTAGGGGTAGGGTAGGGGTAGGGTAGAGGTAGGGTAGGGGTAGGGTAGGGGTAGGGTAGGGGTAGGGTAGGGTTAGGGTAGGGTAGGGTTAGGGTAGGGTAGGGGTAGGGTAGGGTTAGGGTAGGGTAGGGGTAGGATAGGGGTAGGGTATCGGTTGGGTAGGGGTAGGATACCACGCGAACGAAGTCGTGGCGGGTCAGCTGGTATTCGTATAAATTGTTAAACAAATGAAAAGTTTCGTACAAACTCGGACCTCCTTTTTTAACCTCTTAGGGGAGGAATTTCCCGGGCACGCCGCAATTGCGGCGGTGTTTCGGATTCAGCGGGAGGACACGCCCGGGTGTCGTCATTGTGAGGACCGCCTGGAGGACACGGTGGAGCATACGGAGGAGGTTTCTCCTGCTTGGGCGGAGCACCGCCGTGTCCTCGTAGAGGCCGTCGGCGGAAAAGGGGAGGAATTTCCAATAATTATTTATTAGTGCTCGCTTATGTCACTTGAGGAACCTATATACAAAGTTTCAAGTGAATCCATCTAAGAAATAAAAAGTTTCATATAAACATTGACCTCCTTTTTAACCCACTTAGGAAAGGAATTTCCAAAATCCTCTAAATGCTCCCCCTACACACCCCAAGGAACACACATGCCAAATTTCAGCTTCCTGCGCCCAGTCGGTTCGGTTGCGCGTTGTCTGTCAGTCAGTAACGGAAGCGTTTTATATATATTGATTGATTGATGATTGATTGATTTACAGGTTTACGCATCAAGCAAAATACTGTTCATGAACCGTAACAAAACATTATATCGATGCTAGTTCATAAGTGAAATTAAAAACAAATCCCTTCATATCTAATAAACTCTCGAGTCTCAACTTCGCAAAAACAAAACATATTGTTGTGTTATTGTTTCTAAATTAATAAAGCATTTCATTTGTGCAAGCATTTGTGTTTGAAACAAACATTTGTAAAGGAAAACAAAGTTTCCTTAAAGTATGTCGCTCCAAAACGAACCGTCTCGAAGGACCAACAAAGTTTTCACTCACTTACGCGCGCGACAAACTGTATACAATGAGTAGGTGCGGTTGACTGTGGCTCTCTGTAATGATATTGGTATCAACGTCTCGGCTGTCATGTTTTTTCGTTACTAGCAAACTGGCTAGAAAACTAGTAACGAAAAAACTCGCTTAAGACGGGGACTAAGGGTGCGTTTCCACCAGAGATGTGCGATGGAAATGTGTCATGCGAGGATGTCTAGCTGTGCTGTGAAAATGTGTGGGCGTTTCCACCAAAGCTGTGCGATGAAAATGTGTCGTGCGAGGATGTCTAGCTGTGCTGTGAAAATGTGTGGGCGTTTCCACCAAAGCTGTGCGATGAAAATGTGCCTACGAGGATGTGTAGCGGAGCTGTGAAAATTCGCACACATTCCTCGCACACATCCCTCACACACATCCCTCGCACACATTCCTAGCTTGTTTTGTATGGGCAAAAATCTAGCGCCGTTGAGCCGTTTCCACCAGAGCTGTGCTGACCGAGGCGAGGTAAATGAAGCGATTCTATTGGTTCCTTACAAACACATCCCTCGCTACGCATCCTCGCACATCTCTGGTGGAAACGCAGCCTTAAGGGTGCGTTTCCACCAGAGATGTGCGATGGAAATGTGTCGTGCGAGGATGTCTAGCTGTGCTGTGAAAATGTGTGGGCGTTTCCACCAAAGCTGTGCGATGAAAATGTACCTACGAGGATGTGTAACGGAGCTGTGAAAATGCGCATAAATGTGTGGTGCGAGTATGCGCAAACCTCGCAACACATCCTTCTCAACACACATTCCTCGCAACACATCTCTCGCACACATCCCTCACACACATCCCTAGCTTGTTTTGTATGCGCAAAAATCTAGCTCCGCTGAGCCGTTTCCACCAGAGCTGTGCTGACCGAGGCGAGGTAAATGAAGCGATTCTATTGGTTCTTTACAAACACATCCCTCGCTACGCATCCTCGCACATCTCTGGTGGAAACGCAGACTAAGACGAGCGCCGCCGCCAGTTGAATTACTTTCAGAGTGCAGCAATATTTTACATCTTCAGCGAACCGCATCAAACAGAACTAAATTGCGAAAAAAGCGGAAGGATGTTACTAAAATTTTGCGCCTCGCCATGAATATGCTTGGAATAATGTTTTAAGAGGTTATTGATTGATACACTAAAAATCTTATTATTATGTATGTCTTTGTTACTTTTTTTATATTTATATATTATATATGTTTTGAGAACATTATTTATTGTTTTTGTATTTTATATAGATAAATAGTACACCGTGGACTACCCGCGTATATGATCATTCTGCTCCGACGCTCGCCCGCGACAGTCGTGCCGCTCCGCGCTCTCGATCGTTCCGTGCCTGAGTCATCGCTCCGTTGGTCACGCCCGCCGTGACGTCACTCGTAGTCGCCGACTACGACGCCTGGTCCGGATCCGCCTTTTTCGAGGCGGTGAAGGATATCGTGTTTCTCTAACAGAGATTGTCAAAACAATTTGGTTTGGCCCCTTCAGGGTAAAACCACAGTTTCGTGGTCCTTGGTTGGAAACCTCACGGTGTCAACAATACCAAGGGGGTGCTGACCCGACGCACCCGCTGATCCCCTTCAGGGTGAAGCAGTCAATTGGAGTCGAGTGCTAGGTTTTGGCCTTGGGGGATCTCCTAGTCAAACCTAGTTACTGAGTTCTCTTCACAGCATACACACCTAGTGTCGGTTGGGTGTATCTACCCCTTCGCACTAGACCCAATAGGGCCCGGTTCGCACATTAAGACTGGCGACCGGTTACAAGCTTAGGGCACACCATTAGGCACACACCTCCCTGCTATCCCCGCAGGGAGCGAACTCACCTCCGGGTCATTCCCGCCCGGAGGGGTAGGCAAATAGGGCCCTTCAGGCCACATCAGACGGCAACACAGTTACCGAGTTTGTCTGGGTTTCTCTTCTCGGTAACATTGTGTTAGGAGAAACTCCGGGGCAGGGCTCTTTTTGGGGACCGTCTGCTCGGGGAGCTCACGTTTGACGTGTCTCCTCGAGGCTCACATGTTAGGGTTAGGAGATTAGGATGCCCACCATTGTCGCCTCCAATATGGAGGACATAGTGGAGGATCTCATGACCAAAGTAGAATCCCTAACGATTCGGTTAAATCGAACAACCGAGATATTAGGAAAGATCCTATTTAAAAACCCCGCCCTACAAAGGGAGTATGAGGAGGAGATTGACTCAATACCCCCCGCAGTGTTTCCCACCCCGCAGCCAGATTTAGGTCCCACCCCCGCGCCCATCGCAGATAGGTCCCCCTCCCCCCCAGACGTCGAAATGTACTCTGAGGAGGAGGAACAAGAAAAAGAGGGCTCGGACGGCGAGCGCCCGGAGCGCGCAGAGAGCATACACTCTGAGCGCTCAGAGCGAGCGGAGTCTGAGCACTCCTCCGATCAAACCTCTTCCTCCGACGAGTTTATCCTCGTCGAGGGAAAGAGGAAGAAGAGGTCGCAGGCCTCGTACTCCACCCAGGCCCCTAAGGCCAAGAAACCCTACCCTCCCGAGCCAGCACGCTTAGTGCAGAGCCAGCCCTCCACTTCCTCGGCCACTAGGCCCAGCGCTACCCAAACCCCAGTCGTCAGCGCCTCAGTGCGCAAGACCATCCCTCCCCCACCCATCTTCATACACGATAAGGGGGCTTGGACAAACGTGTCCAAAGCGTGTGGCGAGCAACGCATCGCCTACACGAATGCCCGCGCCGTTCAGAACGGCATAAAAGTAGGGTTAGCGACAGCTAACGACCACCGCGCGCTTTCGAAGCTACTCAAGGCTCGAAATATCCCCCACCATACCTATACGCTCCATGAGAGCAAGCCCGTTCGGGTGGTCCTCTGCCGGATCCCCAGTGAGATCCCCACCACCGAAATCGTCTGCGACTTAGAGTCACAGAACATCCCGGTGATTGAGGTGCACCGTATGCACGGCAGAGGTGGCAGGGCGTCTAACAACGTCCTCGTCATCTGCCACCCCGTCTCCGAAGGTCCCCACCCCATCTTTGCGCTGAAGACTGTATGCAGTCTTTCAGGAATTCTCATAGAGAAGCCACACAAGAGTGGCACGGTAGGCCAATGCCACCGTTGCCAGTTATACGGCCACGCGCAACGGAATTGCTTCGGCAAACCCCGGTGCGTAAAGTGCCTGGGCGATCACGGCACCGCCGAGTGCAGTCGCCCAAAAGATAGGTCCCAATGCCCAGACCCGCCCAGCTGCGTGCTGTGCGGGCAATCTGGCCACCCCGCCAATTACCGAGGCTGTCCGAAAGCCCCGAAAACCTCCGCCCCTAAACTGGCAACGCGCGCTAGCGCACGCCAGGGACGAGAGTGTCCTACACTCTCGTCTGAGCTCCCCCAGACCCTCAGTCCCCAGCGTCCAACTCCTTGGACGGCGGCGAATCACGCCCAAAACTTCCCGGCACTAAGGCCGAAAGTCCCTGGGCTGATGGATCAACCCATCATGCCCTCCGCTCCGGTTGTTGTGGCTTCTCAGCCTCCACCTCCTCCCCAGTCACTCCCTCGCTCGGAAGAGCCGGAACTCGATGCGTTCCTCATCCTTGGGAATACTTTCAGTTTCTTCCAGTCCCCCCGCGCCATCCAAATGGCAAAGGAGGTCGTGGCCTGCACTAGCATCAACTCCCTGATTCGGGTATACTCTAAGTATCCCGATGTCAAAAGTCATTTTGATAACCTTTTTAAACAGCCATAATGTATAACACGGCTAGTAAGAGATTAAGGTCCAGTTTTACCATACTGTGTTTGTTAAATCGTAATCAGTCATTAACTAATGAGCTGTTAATAATTACAGGACTGTTAAGTCGTTGTATGTCCCACGGGAACAATGTAACAGACCGTTAGCAAACCATACATTTAACTGAATGACACACAAGTCGTTCACTCTTATTTCAAGCAACCAAATTGAAATGCTTTTATTTGACATGTTATGTATACGGAGATGGACGACATTATATCTAGTCGTGTAATACGTCACTTGTTATGCTACGCGATCAATTTCAAATGTCGTTTACTCCCAGGGCTTTCAATGAGACTGCGACTACTTTTGATTTAAACGGGTTGAAATGTCAAATTATCTTGTCATGGTTATATTTTGATTTGAGGTTAGCTTTGTGTTCACGTTGTGTCGTTGTGTGGCTTGTATTAACTTTTGATTAATTTCGCGTATATAATACTGTTTGTGTATAAAAATAAATGAGTACAATGTCAAAGAAAACACGCGGGCCGAATTTTTCGTCAAATGAAAAAGAAGTTCTTGTACATTTGGTTACAAAATACAAGGATGTTGTAGAAAATAAAAAAACTGACGCAGTAACCACCTTGATGAAAAATGAAGGGTGGAAGAAACTGGCGGAGGAGTTTAATTGTTTAAGTTCCTTTTATGTGCGAAACGTAGAACAATTAAAAACATGCTGGGATAATATAAAACGCACCACGAGGAAAGACAAGGCAGCGACAAAGAAACATGTTTTTTTAACCGGTAAGAACTGGCATTATTTTATTGTTAATAAATAAAACATGAACGAGGTACTACCTAAATACGCAGTGAGTGCTAAGGACCTATTGTTTTTCTTTGCAGGAGGAGGTAGGCCCGATATTCCACCACCAGGACCACTACAAGGACAAGTGGAAGTGCTACTTGGTCCGACATTAGACGGATTAGAGAATCCCTATGATTCTGATTTTCAGTTTTTGGATCAGGAACTTGTTAAATCAAATACTGTAGTAGCACAAGAAATTGATGGAAAAGTAAGTTCAACATTAAAATGCATTATTAATCAATGTTCTTTCTTAAACTCATCTCAGTTCAGTCAAAATTTAAGAGTAATCGCCACTCTAAATACATTATGCTTTTATTTATTTATCAGGATGTTAATGCAGCCGGTTCATCATCACAGACATTTCTGGATGTCAATGCAGCTAGTTCGTATCAAACATCTCAGGATGACAATGCTGCTGGTTCATTGCAAACATTTGAACTCAGAGATGACAATATTCCAACAGAGGTGAGTTGGAAAACTATTTATACAGACGGTGACAGGCCAGCTAAAGCACTAGGAAGTGGCAAAGGGCGGGCATTTTGGGGGAACTGTCTTATGTAATTTTGACATTCAAAAAGTGCTGGTTCTCAGCCTAGATTAAATAAATGACTTGATTTTGCTCTAAATCATGGGACGGCCCACTACAAGGTAGACAGACGAGCGGCTCATATGATGATGATAATGATAAACTTTGTTACTCTTTTGTTTAGGATATAGAAAAGAAAACATGGAATTGCTGGACTCCAACAGCTTTAAAAACGAAAGTGTCAAATACACTTTCGGTTAATAAAGAAAATAATCCATCGACATGGTTGCATCGACGAAGGCCGAAGACTTCTTTGCAGGATAAAGTCCTGCAAAGTAAATTAGAATTAATTGAAATAATGAAAAAAAATGCCCAAACAGAAGCTGCTCTTAAAGAACAAGTGTTACAAGAACAGCTAAAACAAGAAATATTGAAAACTGAAAAATTAGAACTTGAAGTTAAAACAATGAAAAAAAAACTTGAATTTTAGTTAAATCACTTTTTAATTTCAATTTTGTGATTGCCTTTTTCTTTTTCTTGTTCTTGAGTGTGTTATATCTTTTAAATTTTTAGCACAATATTTTGAATTGTTTAAATAATATTAAAACTCTTTGATTCCAGAAGTTGATTCGGTTCTGATTCTTATCATAAAATCATTGTTAAAACCACTGTTATACTATGTATATAGCAATATTTAAATGCATAATATTGATACATTAAAAATAGTCTAAATAAGCAACATTGTAAACCTCGTTAGCAACAGCTTGGTGATGCCTTTTTTAATTCCATAATCTTGTAACAACTGTACTTGTTGGTCACTGTCTATAAAAGGAGAACCGAACCTCTTTAGATAATTCTAAGTCGAGCAGTTGGGCTGAGTCCTCAGCTAATTACCTTAACTATTGTTTAAAATGTTTCTAAGCTATGTATATTATGTGTATACTGTGTTTATGGATATAACACTATGACATAAATGAATATGTGTTATATCTATGTTGTGTCATCCCTAATAATGTTGTTTGAAGTAATATTTTCTTTAAGTAATGATGATAAGTCATAAGTAGTAATTCTTTGTTGAGTTTGAGTTTAATAATCTTTTTTTGAAATGGTTTAAGTTAAATTAAATACTTGTCAGAATTGTATCTTGTTTTTATAATATATGTCCTATCACCCCACACCACATATTATCTCACACAAATATCTAGGTATTATATATCTATTAATCTAACAAGTGCATGTATACAGATATAATTATGTACATATTTAATTAAATTTATGTACTTACATAAATTTATATCTGTACATACATATATCATACATACATACATCATACGTACATAAATATAGGGATCTTATCTTAGGGACTTTAGCAGTACAGCATTTTTATTACACGTTTATTTAATTAAACAAATAAATTATAATACCTGTATTTTTATTTATTGTTCTAGTTAGTACATAAATAATAATCAGTCTATATTACTGGATGCATTTAAATGCAAACTCCTAAAATAATTATTTATAAGCATTCTTCGCTCAGGATTGATATCTCTGATAACTTCAATGTTTCTTTGTTCCCTGATATGGCCTTGACGGAACATTTCTTCCCATGGTATAGTAAGCTCAAGTTCAGGGTCATCTGGTGGTACTTCTTCTCTTGCTTTTACTGCAATGTTGTGTAGTACTCCAGTGGCAACAATAACAGGAAGACATTTGTTTAATTGGATCTGCATCCCCAAGGCAAGCACAGGGAATCTACGTTTCCACACCCCAAACAAACGTTCAATAGGATTCCTGCTCCTTATTTGAGCCTCATTGTACAGAATCTCCTCTGGTGTTTGTGAATTATCCAGTGGCATCATGATATAAGGCCGATTCATGTATCCACTATCAGCCAATAGTACAGCATCACCATACCTGCCTCTTTCAAACAAAGCATTCCTGTATGAAGCATTCCAAATAGTCTGGTCTTGACTGCTGCCAGGCCATCTCGCCACCAAATCTAAAATCTCTAGGTCTGCACTACCAATTGCTTGTACATTTATGGACATGTAGCCTTTTCGGTTTCTAAAGTACTCTGCATTTTCCCCACCAGGAGAACGGATACGTACATGTGTGCAGTCTAAAGCACCCAAAGCCTTTGGAAATCTTGCTATATTATAAAAACTCAACTGAGCTCTTCTTACTTCTTCCTCTGTATTGGGGAATTTGATAAAGTTGCGGCTTAAGGAGGCTATTGCAGCAGTGACCCTGTGTATGATTCTATGAGATGTTGACTTACTTATCCCGCAATAATCCCCTACTGTTATTTGTTGAGAGCCAGTCGCGTAATATCGCATTGTCAAAAGAAGTTGATTTATGGGTGAAATTGATTCATTTCTGAAACAAAATCGAGGTTAGGTTTGGTTGGTCTGATACATAGGTAGGTACTAGGTACCTAGTTAGGTACATAAACACTGCCTGAAAACAATTTCAGGCACCTAGAACTGCTAATCTATAGACGACTTACCGATCTGATGGATATTCCAGTTTATGTTCTATCAACTGCAGAACATCAAGGGTTGATTCTTTCGATAAACGAAATCTCGTGCAAAAATCAACATCATCGTACTCCTCGAAATAAGAACGCCGTTCTTTAAAAATTCTTGGACGTCGTACTATTCTGTCTAAGCAATCAAAGTTTTCGAAAATATTATTTGTGAAAATAAAATTGTATGCAGCGTCCATCTTGATTTTGACTACTAACAGTCCGTTAGTGCATTTAACGGACCTCTACAGCGGTGATTAAATTTAACGCCTTGTTAGGAGAAATTAACACCCGTTAACTCGTGGTGGGACACTCGTTAACTTTAACAGCCTGTTAAGTGATTTAACAATACGTTAAATAATTAACAGAGTATGGTGAAACTGGACCTAAAGCCCCGATCCCTAAAGCTAGGTTACTTCAATGCCAATGGCATCACCAATCAACGGGACGATATCGCGACTTTCCTTCGCGATCATAGTCTCGACATCCTTCTGGTCCAAGAGACCTTCCTCAAACCCCACCTTAGGGATCCCAAGGTAGCCAACTACCGGCTAGTTAGGAACGATAGGACTAGATGCCACAGAGGTGGCACTCTAATATATTATAGGAACTCCCTGCACTGCATCCCTATGGATCCGCCGCCCCTTGCCCACTTAGAGGTATCCGTTTGCCGGCTAGGCATGACGGGCCATCCCTCTATCACAATAGTATCCGCGTATCTCCCACCGTACAACGACGTAGATTCAAATTCTTCGATAAACGCCTCACTACGAAGCGACCTTACAGCCCTTCTTGACATGAGTGACTCCGTCCTTATAGCGGGGGATCTCAATGCCAAACATCCCGCATGGTGTAGTCGTATTACCAACCCCCGTGGGAAGGTACTATACGACCTTTGCACACCTCTCCACATAGATATCATAGGTCCTATGCGGCCTACTCATTACCCGTTCGAGCCATCCCACCTGCCCGACGTACTCGACATTGCCCTCCTGAAGAATGTGAACTTACGTTTGCACTCTTTAGAGACGGTAGACGAACTTGACTCTGACCATAGACCGGTGATCTTGGAGTTAACTCCGAGATCGGGTCCCTATGACCCTAACCGCCCCCCTCCCACACAGGTGATCACTGACTGGAGGAAAGTAGGCGAATTGCTGAAATCCAACACGTCTCCTCACCTGGACAAGATCCCCGACCACATCCAGTCCGCCGCCGACACGACGGCTGCGATCGACTCACTCACGGAGCACGTGCAATCTGTCTTGAACGACTGTTCAAAGGAGATTCCGGTGTCAGAGCACTGGCGCCGGAAACTCCCGGACGATGTACGGGCCCTGCTGACTGAGAAGAACGCAGCAGTCCGTGCCTACAGAGCTTTCCCCTGCCAGAATAACAAAACTTTCATGCGGTACTTACAGCGCAAAGTAAGTAACAGCATCAGAGAGTGGCGTGAAGCCGGCTGGGACAAGACCCTGAGCGAACTGGAACCCACCCACCATGCCTTCTGGCAACTTCAGAGGAATATGCGCGCCACTGAGGTTGCCTCAATGCCTCCCCTTATCCGCCCGGACAAAAGCATTGCCTTCGACGACGAAGACAAAGCCGAATGCCTAGCCGACAGCCTGGAGGCACAGTGCTCTCCCAGCTCCCAACCAGTCGACCCAGCCCACCTTGCCCACGTGGATGCTGAGGTCGAACGTAGATCTGCCCTACCCCCTGTCGAGGACCCTGATGCTCCCCTCCCCCCCGTCACGGAAGACGAGGTGGAGGAGATCATCAAGAAACTCAAACCTAGGAAAGCTCCCGGGACTGACAGACTGACCACTAGGGCACTTAAACTCCTCCCACGTACGATCATAGTCCTACTGGCTGCCATCTTCAATGGCGCCTTGTCCAACAACTTGTTTCCACAAGCTTGGAAAGAGGCTATAGTGATAGGTATCCCAAAACCCAAAAAGCCCAAGAACCTCCCGACTAGCTATAGACCCATTAGTCTGCTCAGCGCCCTCGGCAAGGTCTACGAGCGGATTATTCTTAATCGGCTCAAGGACTTTGTCGAGGCCAAGAGCCTAATCCCTAACGAACAGTTTGGCTTTAGAGCCCATCATTCCAGTGTCCACCAAGCCCACCGCATCGTAGAGCACATTAGCGGCCGCTTTCAACGCGGTCTGGTGACGGGGGCCCTATTCTTTGATATAGCGAAGGCTTTCGACAAAGTCTGGCACAATGGCTTAATTTACAAGCTTTACCAACTAGGTGTGCCGGACCGTCTCGTGCTCATCATTCGAGACTTCCTGTCGAACCACTCCTTCAGATATCGTATCGAAGGAGCGCTTTCCACTCCCCGCCCTATCAGAGCCGGCGTCCCTCAGGGCGCCGTGCTCTCCCCCCCACTCTTCACGCTATTCACTAGCGATATCCCCAAAAAGCCCCCAGTAGAGTTATCCCTATTTGCCGACGACACGGCCATCTACTACTCGGGACATAATCCCGTTAGCATCGCTCATACCCTCCAGACCTCAGCCAACGCACTAGGTGATTGGTTTAGGAAATGGAGGATTGAGGTAAATCCCGACAAAAGTCAAGCAGTCCTGTTTCGCAGGGCTCGCCAGCATAAACAATTCACCCCCCCTCGCCCGATCACTATGTTCGGCAAGCCAATCCCTTGGGAGAAGCGAGCCAAATACTTAGGTGTGATCCTCGACCAGTTCCTTAACTTCAGTGAGCACATAAAGTCGGTTCGCTCGCGAGCCGCTTTCGCTCTCGGTAGGCTCCACGCCCTGCTGAATAAACACAGCAAGCTCTCCCTTAAATGTAAAATCCGAATATACACGACATGCATACGTCGTATCATGACGTATGCCTGTCCGGTGTTTGCTCATGCCAGTCCCAATCAGATCCATAGGATGCAAGTCATTCAGAACCGTTTTCTCCGAAAGGCCACGGGCGCGCCCTGGTTCTGTAGGAACGAGGATCTCCACGTAGACCTCAAACTCCCGACCATAAAGCAAGTGTTGAAACGCATGTCAGTGCGTTACTTCACCTCTGCTGATACCCACACTAACCCCCTGATCGTATCGGCCGCCCGATACAGACCCTCCAAGATTTCTCGGGTTCGTCGCCCGCGTAACATCCTAGACGAGCCTGACGACCCCACCACCATCCGACAAGAGAGCAGTAGGGAAACCAGCACTCTTAGAAAACACAAATACAGAACGCGTTCCTTATTCCGGCCTCGCCGACGAGGCCCATCGCGACGTCCGCGTACTTGTAATGAAAATCCTCCCCGACCTTTGCCAAACGAGCCAGCCCGCGATGCTGAGCCAGTAGCAATAAATACTCCCGTAAATAATATGACCCAGCCTGTCCCTTTGCTGCCCTCCCAAAATGACCCCGCTATGCCGAGGCCCGTACTCCACAGGGAGTGCCCTTAGCGTGCGGTCATTAGTTTTTAAGTACATTTTAGTTTGTAAGCCCTGGCTGGGGGCCTTTAAATTATTAGAGGTCACCACAGGAAAGTCCGGTTAAGTAGACTCACAGCCTTAGTGTGCTGATCTACAAGTGGCCCTACCTAAAAAAAAAAAAAAAAAAAAATACCCGCGTATTTATTTTCTCCTTCTGTGTCAAATCCATCCAACGGTTGTCTGTAAAAGATCGCTTTTAGCGATAAGACCGCCCATTGTATCACCCTTTTTAGTTGTACAGTCCTTATTTGTTTTACAGTTATGGTGTACAATAAAGAATATATCTATCTATCTAAAAATCTATTTTGTTGACCAAAACTATATGTTTGAAACCAGTATGAACAAAGTGTTGTTGCAGTGGCCCATCCAGAATATATATCGATATATGGACACATATGAGTATGATGACATATGACATTTTTGACTTTTAATTTATTAATTGAGTTTGGAAATTAACCGAATAAAATCTATGATAAACCCATAAAGACTAATGCGAGGCGAGTGACCGGTTTCCCAAAAGTGTAAATTCACTAATATGTGGATAGTGCTCATTACCTGGGGGCTTACTCTTCAAACTAATTTTAAATCCAATCTAAGGCCAATACGATTCCAATGTAAATTTTGCAGTCACGTGATTCGCTACTCTTGAAAACAATATTGTCAACATTGGATTAGGATTAGAATCGCACCGTGATTGTTTTGTTTCGCGTGAAGTTGGCAATATTACGGGCCGCAGTAGTGTTGGTCGACTAATTACAATAAACCGGTAATAGGGTTTTAAAATGCTTTATCTTTTAAATAACAAGGCCAATAAATAAATTTTATATAAATAGTTGTTTAATTGATTAATTGTAACGTAGTAAATTCATTTTGGCGTAAGATTATTAAAAAAAATCATAAAGTGAATCATGACTGGCTGCATGCGGTAGGATCGTTGCCTAATTGCCTTCAATACTAAAAAAAATAAGATGTCAAAGTTCTCAAATTTCAATAATAAATATTCATGTGCTTTTAGAAGTAAATAGCTTTATATAATACAATTCGACAAAGTGCAAGTTTGTCTAAAGCATTTAAAGTATACTGTGTTACGATACTGTGCGAGTTTGGTTGTTTGGTTCCTTTTGAGCAATTATTAATACCTATTTCGTGAAGTTATCTAACTAATATTACAGTTTTATAAAAGTGGTAAGTAAATATACAATCATATTTTATTCATTAAAGTAACGTTTTACTAAAGAGAAGGCTTATGTTTTGTTTATGTAGTTATTTTCGTGGTTTAAGCGGCTATGTTAAATTAGCTTTATGTTTGGTACCCTTTGTAACAACATCAAGTAAATAAATATGTCCATGTGCCCAGCGAGGCCCTCCAGAATTTGGGTTTCAGAACAAATAATATATAGATGTGGATATGGGCTGTGGTGAAAAATACATATAGTATAAGAAAAACTTAAAATAGACAAAACAAACTTAGCCAAAAACTATTAACAAATAATTGTTGTTTGGCAAGTAACATAATTATGTACCGCATTGGTTCCTCATACAACTTGCTAAATTTGAAAAATAAACCAATTTTAGATCATTCAGCACGGCCCTCTATAGTTGTCTTTATCTTTTTAAATATGACATGTTTGTTTACAAAATTCGACTTCCTGAATTATGTATAGGAGTACATTCTTTCCAAATAAATTGCGATTCTGCTGTATTAGTACTTTAAAAGATTAATTAGATCAAAAATATCATATTATCGTTTGACTTGTTTTATCTAGTCTTGTGTTTTTGTTCCTGAATAAACTATTTATGGTACAGCAATTTCATAAAATTAATGTGTGTTTTTAGTATTGGGCTGAGAAGAAATGTGCTCTAAAGAAGCAGTATGCACAGCTCGCAGCTTCAATGCTGGTGGCACAGCAGACAACTTGCCGGCATTGTCTGCCTTAAAAAATATATTGGTGGTGGTGATGGGTGGACTGCAATTTGCAATAGGAGATTCAAGATTGGCTGGCAATCTATTTTCTCAATTGGTACATAATTATATGTATTTTAATTTAATTATACCTATATTTAATTTTATATAATAATAATCATTTCTTTGTTTCAGAGTAGACCTACTGAGTCATTCAGTTTTATAGAGGCAGAGGAGGAGCATTCACACATGTGTACTAGTCCAAGAAGACACAGAAATCCATTCTTTGAATATTCAAGTGTCCCCTTATCCCCAGCATGTCACACAATGATGCAATAACGGCACCACGATTTGATTTGATTTTTGTCATAGTTTTATTACTAAGTAAATAAAAGTACATTTAAGCAGAATGAAACAATTCATTTATTTTATTTATTCATTAACAATTAGGAGTTAAATGCATGCAATGCAAAAAACAAAGGGCTTAATATTTTCATAAATTTCCTCAAACAAATCCTTGCTCACTCTATAATTCGCTTTAAATTCGTCTTCATTAATTGAAAATCCTTTATCCGTATATCGCATTAGCCGACGCTTATTTCGTCTTTGTTTTAATTATTTTTATGCAAATTACGTATAACACTGTATACTACTGCTAATCGTGCCATATTAAACAGTTATTATTCTCTGAAAACCACTTAAAACGCAAAACAATTTCTAAAAAGTTTCACTTTTGCTATTGGAAAAATCACAATCAACAAACAATCCCAATTCAATACGGGTGCAATAGACAGCTGTCAAACTACACTCAAGAGTAGCGTTTACCGCACATCAATCCCGATCTCAATGTGATTCCGATCCCAATTAGTTCCTCATAATAGACAGTCAATTTGGCGCTAGTGTCGAACTCAAGAGTACGAAACGTCACAATTCCAATGTCGATCGGTCGACATTGAATTCAAGAGTAAGCCCCCTGGACTGTCTCATTGGTGTTACAAAAGTGATGCCAAATGGGTTATATGGTTAATCGCTCCGTATAATACACAGCTACTCATCTTTATATTACACTATACAGGAATCCGACGTGAACAGACATGGGGAATGGTTTGACAGATAAGATGAGATAAATTTTCGTTATTATTTGCGTTCAAAATTAAAATACCCGAATACCTACATGAAAGCAATTAATTTTCCAACATGACTGCCACAAAAAGTCTAATAACAAGGCTAATAAAATCGTTGTCAGGCGCAAGTGATGCCTAAAAACCATCGTCTGGGGTCTGACAGGGCCGGTGGTCCCCGCGCGTGCCTAAAGAAAAACTTCTCATAAGATGACTCGGCGGATTCCCGCCACTCCGGTGCGGCGCGTCGTCCATCACGGCGTGAGTGGCAGCCGCGCTCTGGGAGCCTGCTAGTGTGAGTTTCGTATACTAGTGATGTATCACTTCATTACACTGTTGACAATCATATGCCTCAGTCCGACAGTCGCTCTGAAAGCCCGTTGACGCATACTGGCGCCAAATAGCTGGTCATTGAATGATTTCCAAAAGTTCCTTTTCAAAGTTTTTTGAAAAACTCGTTAAATAAAAAAATTGCTTAAAGGTTAAGCAATTTTTGCATATTTTTACGAGGTATAATTTTCTAACATCTAGGTACCCTATAGGTATTTAAATCTAGTAATTTTTCAACATACAAAATTTCACTCTTTTGGTCTAGAACTGTAAATATTTGGTGTTTTCTTAATATAGTGTATCGTGTTCCGATACCGAAATAACCTCAATTTAATAACATTACAACTAATTACCATACCGCCAAAATTAAGAACCACAAACATGCTACCATAACAATATATACAACCCACAATAATATTACTACAATTTCTAGATCACTTATTTTAAACGAAAATAATACAACATTCAGTACACGACCACATAAAAATGTGATTCAAAATTATTATTTTCAATCGCAAACAGAATTCTCTTCGGTACAATCGTATTGGATTCCATTCAAAAGGAAATCTAAGTCGATAAAGAAATACACGAAACGAGTTTACTTTTTCTTTTCCGGCACATCTATGAGCAACAAAAGACTAGAATCGTTCAGCAACAACTCTCCTTTGTGCATGGTTTAAATAACAAACGAAAATAAACTACAACGCGTCACATGGGAATGAGTATGTAGACTCAGGATGAAAGATCCCAACTTTTCCTTTTTGGTTTATAAATCCACACCTGGCAAAGATATTATTATTCACTATTCAGAATTTTTTTTTGAAGTGAAAACTTCTTTAGTGGCGTTGTGCACTTTTTTTGTAATGGGTAAAAAAAATTAAACTCGCGTCAGGACACGTGACCTGATCGAAAATTCGTAAGACGGACGGAGAGTAGACAGCCGGCGCGGCGTAGGAGAGGAAGTATCCCCCTCTCTTTCTACGGCGCGGCGAAAATGTATGCCTGCGCAAACTTTGTAATTTAAATTGTAATATAAATTGTCATGTTTGTGTACGATAGCGCAATAAATAAATATTGTATTCTACCACATAAATGATAGTACTTTTATACTGATAATTAAAGCAATTCGTGCAAAATTATTCCCTAACCATTCCAAACTATCAAAAATGCACAACGTTAATATTCAAGTTTTCACTTCTGCCGGCACTCCCGGAGTGCTACCCGTTGTTTTTTATTACGAATGAGCCCGCTCTTGACCTCGGTCACACCTGATGGTAAGTGTAAGATGAGGTCTACGATCGAACGAGCGAGCCCAGAAAATGCCTATTCACTCTTGCTTTAAAGGCTGACGGGTTATATGTGGCAGGGAACACAGAAGCCGGCAGAGAGTTCCACACCTTGGCTGTGCGCACAATGAATGTTGAAGAAAAGCGCTTAGTACGACAAGACGGTATATCGACCAAGTGTGGATGGTATCCTGCGGTACGTCTGGTGGACCGGTAGTAAAAGGGGGATGAAGGGATTAGATCGTGGAGCTCCTGCGCACACTCTCCGAAGTACAATCTGTAGAAGATAGACAGGCTAGCAACGTTTCGCCGGTGAGCCATAACTAATATACCAATAATACGTTATTGTATTGCTCATGGCCCACAAGAGTCGATCTTTAAGGTAAAGCAACGCATACCGAGGTCATTCCGTGGATGGGTGAGCATCTTATTCTTATCGAGATACCCCGGCTATGGTTATCATTTGTACATGTTTGACAGACGTTACATGTTGTCAGAAGCCAGCCAAATCTGACACCAGTCTTGCCTTTTTAACCGACTTCAAAAAAGGAGGTTCTGTATTCGATCAGTATGTATGTATGTTTGTATATCCACGATTTTCTCAGAAACTACGTATTCGATTTCGATCGCGTTTTCGTTGTTTGAAAGCATATTTTACAAGGAAGGTTTTTTAGTATATAACACATCAGGTTCTGATGAAGACCTTTGGAGATAAGTGATGGAACTCTTCAATTTAAAACAGAAAATCTCCCGCGATTGGTGCCATCGTACATTCATATTCATTTATTTATCAAATATAAGCTAACAGTTTACACCAAATCGCTTATATCTATGCTAATTCTACAAAATTACATAAAAAAATAAATTAAAACTTCTAAGACCTAAAATAAATACAAAAAACGGAGTAACATAAAATTTGTAAACAAAAACAACCTTAAACATAAAATTCGAAACTTTCTAACAATTACTTCTTAATATTTAAATAAATATACATATGTTTAGCGATTGTCCATTGAGAGTCAAAAAATAAATCTGCCTCAGGAATATATTTTAAAAAGTCATTTAATAACTTAACTGCTATGGCAGTGGGAGTGTTGTTGGTTCGGGGAGCACGCCATGTAGCCGGGTAGCAGAGGAGTCTATGTTGTCGTCTTACAATGCCACGCATATACTGATCAGGAACATAAAAATTTATTGACTCGTAGAACGGGACTATCTATCTTACCTACTAATATTAGATAATAATTAATTATAAGTGCGGATTCTCGTCTGAGTTTGAGTGTGTAAACCCACCACGGACATAGGCATTGTATATTTGTTTTATAACTTGAGTATTTTTAAACTGAGATGATAATCTAATGATGAAACCAAGACATTTATTAGCGTCTTTACAAGTTTTAATAATATGCTCGTGAAAATTTAATTTGCTATCCATTATTACTCCCAAATCCCGGATCGAGAAAACACGTTCCATTGACGCGCCAGCAAGAATATAATCATTTCTAATCGGATTACGGGATCGGAAAAAAGTTATTGTTTTACACTTAGAATTATTAAACGACAATTTATTTTTATACTCCATTCAACCACAGCATCAATATCATGTTGTCGCCTTACAATCCTTAGCGTCGGTTACAGAAAGGTACAGTTTTAAGTCATCAGCAAACATAAGGCATTTTGCGTTAGAGATAACAGTAGGTAAATCATTGATCACTATTATAAATTGTGTAGGTCCAATGGTACTACCACAGTCTAAAGATCATACAGTCGTCCGACGAAGACGTCTAGACAGGGCAATCGTGCGGGGTGTGAGGGGCGAGACGCGGGAATGCCGATCCCAAGCTGCGAACAAAACTATGTTAGTAGCTTGGGAGACATCATTCGGGGCTAGCACGTGTTTGTTTTTTAATTATTTATTTAAAATGGTGCATACGACGTGTGCTGTGAGAGATTGCAAGTCTTCATCTTGTTTAAATAAAGATCTCCGGTTTCATCAGTTTCCACGCACAGAAGAAAGGTAAATAATTAATAATGTTTTGTTATCGTTTTATTTGTAATGTCGTGCCGCGTTGATAACGCTAACAAAATAGCCAAACGGCGGACGGTAAAAAAATAATATTTAATAGGTAATCGCACAGGGCCGTGAGGGTTTGGACATTTTATATATTTTTATACCTAACTACTTAATATTATTAGGTGTTCTGTTTTTATTCAAAATGATAACGATACTTTCAAGCTTTATTCGAATACTGATAACAAAAATTGTAATTTCAAATTCAAGATGGTGAACTTTTTTTGTTATTTAATAAAGGTGAATTTTTATAATAAAATATGGGTGTCAATTTTGAGTTTAATTGGGATGTTTCTGTTTGTTATGAAAATGCCATCCTTTTTGAAATCCAAGATGGCGGACGTCATTTTTTTTTAATAATTTGATATGGGTGTCAATTTTGAGGTTAATTGGGGTGCTTGTTACGAAAATGCCATCTTTTTTTAAATCCAAGATGGCGGACGTCATTTTTTTTAATTATTTGATATGGGTGTCAATTTTAAGTTTAATTGGGGTGCTTGTTACGACAATGCCATCCTTTTTGAAATCCAAGATGGCGGATGTCATTTTTTTTTAATAATTTGATATGTCTGTCAATTTTGAGGTTAATTGGGGTGCTTGTTACGAAAATGCCATCCTTTTTGAAATTTAAGATGGCGAACGTCAATTTTATATTTATTGGACGTCAGTTTTTTATTATTTATTAATTTGTATTGTATTTTAACATTTCAGATGTAAATTATGGGTGGAAGCTTGTAGAAGACCGGATTTATTTGGAAGATTCTCGAAAGATTAAAATATACATTGTGCATCAGATCAAATTTTAAATCTCTTTGTATACGCCTTATCTACATTTTTTTTGTCGCCCTCAACTCCTAAATAATACGTTCAGTAAAGAGCGGGTTAAAATTGTTTTCATTATAATATTAAGTTATATTAAGATTGCTAACGATGTTGATCTGCAATAAAAAAAAATCATTTCATAAATATTGTTTACTTGTGAGAAACAAACTGTTTACGATCTTTTAAGTAGTGGGCCATGAATTTTAAGAGAGAAGTTGAGAATCCTAGTAATGCAAATTTATTTAAAAGCACATCATTATCTACAAGATCAAAGGCTTTCTTGAAATCAAAGTATGCGGCGTCCACCTGACAACCAGACTTAACTCTATTATTTATATAATCAACAAATTCGATATGATTAGTCACCGTGAAGCGGCCACGACGAAACCCATGCTGGCAATCGCTTAATTGTCCTTTGATTTGCTTACAAATGGCGTTATTAAGAATAGATTCAAATATCTTCCCAAATACACACAATATAGCAATAGGTCTAAAATTTGTTATATCTATGGACGACCCACATTTAGGTATTGGAGTCACTCTAGACACTTTCCACTTACCAGGGTATAAGCATTGTCTAAGCGAAAGATTATATATTATAGTAAAGGCTCTTCTAAAGTCGACAAGCTATCCTTTGTTAATAAACCCGGTATGTTGTCGGGACCACAAGCTGTTAACGCTTTTAGTCGGCGTACTGCACGCCTAAGATCCGTAGCTGTAACTTGTTCAATAGCCACTGTAGACAGGCAGCCTAAACGATTAGCCTCGTCCTCCGCAGCCTTCACATCTAACGATGGAGGGGTATCATGGAACACTGAGCTAAAATATTCTGCAAACGAGTCAATGGCAGTCTGTCCTTCTACAGACTTACCATTATAAGTATATGTTTTTATATGTTGCCTATTTTTACGTTTTTCCTTCACATATTGCCAAAAACTTGAGGCATCTAAACTTATATTGTTTTCAACCTTTACAATATATTTTTTAAATGCTGTATTAATGAGCTCTTTCACTTTAGCCCTATAGTATTTAAAAAGTTCCTTGTTAAACTCTAAACCATGACATTTAAATTTCTTTAAATTAAAATATTTTAATTTTATGTAATGAATAATTTCTTTGGTATACCATTTTGGATATATATATTTATTATTTCGGGCTATTCTTTTTAAAGGAACATGTGTACTGATGACGTCATTAAGTTTATTATACAGTATATCAACAGCTAGGTTTATATTTAAGTTTTGTTGCTCAAGTAATTCGGTCCAGTCAATATTAGCGATATCAGTGTACAAGCTATGTAAATCCGCTTCACGGAAGTTCCATTCCATACTTAAATACTTTCCTGGAACCAAAGAGGGCGGATTGTTTGCTCTTCTAGAAAATGTAAGTAGTATATCTAATGGTAGGTGGTAAGCATCCATAGGGACTAAATGTTCAATATCGGCCGAAACATTGATACTATTGGAATCAAGAGTAGACGACACTAAATCCAGGACGCATCCATATTTATTGCTAATGTTATTGCATTGTTGCAACTTAGAATACTCCAGAAAATGATTAAATTGAGATCTAACAGTTTTATTGCACGAATTTAAATTAAAATCACCAGCTATCAGAAATGGATATTCAGCAAACATGTTAATTGCATTTTCAATGCATGTTAAAACGTCTAGGTATTGTTTACTGCTGTAACTGGGTGGCAGGTAGACGACACAGACCATTAGCTTAATATTTTTCCCACTAACAAGAGCGAACAATAATTCTTTATCATCAGTTAAGTCATCTATATTTGTAACTCTTTTCATAGAATAGCAGTTCCTAGTCGCCAACAGAACAGCGCCCCACCCAACATCACCCGGACGGTCTTTCCGTAGAACAACATATTCAGGCGGAAACAGTTCCGCGTCACTAACAGAGCTCTTGAGAAAAGTTTCTGTGAGGATGATAAGATCGCTTGATATTGTTGTAGTATTATTGTAAAATAAAGTAGTTTTTGTTCGGAGCCCTCTTACATTTTGATAATATAACAATAATTTCTTGGTCTGTTTATTTTTGTTACAGCTTTCTTTAGTTTTGTGAACAGCTAATTTATTTGATCTATGCGCATTTCTCGAATTATGTCTATGCGAGAAATAACTTAGGACACCTATCCTCCAGTTCCACATTTTGAGGAATAAGTACCGTATATCCATAATAACTATAATCAGCTACAATTTTACATAGTATATCCTTGTTTATTTTACATAGTACATCTACGTACTGTTTATAATAATTAGCCTATTATTATCACCACAGCTGAGGCACAGACCTTCTGAATTACGTCTGAAATAAGGTTTAAGTGGGTAAAAAAGACGTGTACAGCAAAATCTTTTTTATTAAAAATAAAGTGCGAACGGTATGTAGGTATCTGAAGTAACACAAACAATGATACATTAAAATAAAAACTTACAAAAAAGACTTGCACTACAAAGAGAGAGATAACCTTAAATGTCTAATTCCGTTAAAAATAAGGGCTAGGTATCTACTCACATGGCTGAAGTCGGTGCCAAGATAAATGAATAGGTTTCATCACCTCGGGTGTGCCCGAAAATGCGGCGTTCTTTGCCTATCAAAACTATTTATTGGCTTGGCACCGACTTCAGCTTCGGTATTACACGGAGTTTATGTTGCATAAGCAAGCTGCAAACACAAAACATGCCGCTGACCCATATTAATGCGATCCAATTTACGATTTCAGTTGCAATCGCCAACTGCTAATACACCTAACTAGCCTTAGTCAGTTTGGCATTGATACAGCCATTACATAATACAAATTTTAAGTAAACTTTGCAATAAACAGTGCTAACAAAGATCATCATAATGAGTTTAATGAAATAGAAATCATTATTATGGCATTGTAATCAAATTTTCCACCCGGGTCGAACCCGGTTGCCTTGTGCGTGTGAATTATGATCATCAAATCATGTCAAAAATATTTAAAATGATACAATAGGTTTCAACTAAGTAATCCTCTCATAATATGACGAACAAATAAATCTATGATGTAATTGGTTTTTCTAATAAATGTATCATTTTAGGTCCACCGTTGTACTTTTTGTGTTGCATCAAGTTTTAATAAATAAATATTTGGGAAATGGTTGTATACAGTATGTTAACTAACAGAGGGCGTTCCCGTTAACTCGCAATAGTATAGCATCCATACATGCTAAAAAAAATATTACCATTCGAAAACAATTTTTTTTTTTTTAATATTAATTATTCACTAAAAATGTTAAATTGATACGTAAAAGAAACACTCTGTAAGTGTTTCTTTTACGTATCAATTTAACATTTTGTAATATTTTTAGCATGTATGGATGCTATACTATTGCGGGTTAACGGGAACGCCCTCTGTTAGCTAATATACTGTATAATATTTGTAAAATATATATTTTTTAAAGAGAACTAGCCATGTGGATAAAAACCACATTACTAGCAATCTTGTTAACCCCTCCAACTAAGCTAAATATGCTTCTGTCTGAAGATCCATGGCAATAGTGTAATTAATGGGTGGGGTTCAAACCTGCGACCTCTCGATCACAAGTCCAGCACTTAGGCACAGACACTATTTGGGGTGATGACGTTAGTTTAAAACAGTAGTTACTGGCATCATTAGTTGTAGATCGTGAGTTTGAACCTCATCGAAAAAAACGATGAAGGAAAACGGTGATGGAAAAATATCGTGAAGAAACAGTCTTGTCCTAGGATGGAAAAATCCAAAGATATTCGACACCCGCCAACTCGTACAGGACCCACATGTTCACTTTCTCACATAGGAGGCCTGTGGAAACCTTCTAGGCTGATTATGTATTATGCTATGTTATGGGATAGTTTCAATCTGCTGTTTTGTGTTCTACTATTTATTTTGTAACGTCTTTTTTTAAATATAGGGTCTTCCAATAGGGTATCCGAACTTTGACTGTTGATACCGGCCATCTTGTTGAAGCTACATCTGTCAAATTGGCTGCCATTTATTCAGTCTGCTTTGCCAAATCACTATGAACGGATATAGGGTCCAACAACACGTGCAAATGATAAAATTGTTTTATCAAAATGGGTGTTCTGTTCGGTCAACGGACCGCGCGCTTCGTCCATTTTACGGTCGCCATTCCAAGGGGAGTATTCAAAGTGTGGTGGATAAATTTGAGTTCAATGGCTCAGTAAACGATCAATGAACACCCGTACGTCCACGAAACGTAATATCTGCTGAAAACATCGCCGCTGTCCGTGGGAGTGTGTAGGAGAAACCGAGGCAGTCGTTTTTGCGTCGCTCACAAGAAGTCGGCCTTTCGCATTCCACAACTTGGCGAATTTTGCGCCATGACTTGGGCTTGCACCCGAACAAGATTTATCCGACCAAGGAGCTGAAGGCAAATGACGTGTGTTTACAGAATGGGTTCTGGAGCAATTGGCAACTGACCCTAATTTTCATCGAAAAATCATCTTCACCGAGATCGTGCGATTTAACCCCATTAGACTTTTTCTTATTGGGTTTTCTTAAGTCGTAGGTCTATGCGAATAAACCACAAACCAGAGCTGTCCTCAAATCCAACATAACCAATGCCATCGGTCCAATTGACATTTCGGATGCGCGCCACCCAGAGAAGCCGTGGTGGACATTCGAATATTCCACACATAATTGCATGAATAGGCCTTTCAAACGAATAAAAAATGTCTCGCGCACACTTTGTTTTATTTAAATTTAAAGTTAGGAAGCGCTTAATTAAAGACCCTTTACATATTTTATTATTTACAAAGATGAAACATGAGCATCTTATCGAGAAGGCAGCCGTTGCAATAACAATAATTGTATTAATGTAGAGAAGCTGTCATTGCCATCACGACAGTGACATTATTAATTTAAAGGGGACTGAAGGCCACTTTTTGGGATTCTATAAGTACTATATAACCTGTCTGTCCGTCCGTACTCTTACTCATATACTAACGATGCTGCGGAGATATAATTTAACATGGTTTGCTTGGCGTAACATTAATTACGCCTACATAGTACGTAGTAGTAAAACACCTGGACAAGCTTTTCAGCCAAGTTATAGGAAGTGCTTCAAATAGAAACATATTTTTAGTACAGGTAAAGAGAGCCGAGACTACCTGTTGTCTGTAAATAAAGTGTAACTAGAAGAGGTTTATAGTCAACAACCTCTACAGCTGAAGTGCTAGCCCAAAGGCAAGCTGTTGCAAAGGACATTTGCCAGATATGCAAAATGTATACTAGTATTATCCGCCATAAAATCTAGTATTGTCCGCCAAGAACTAAATGTTCAATCTTGCATGTAGTATGCAGCACCGCCCTCGCAAATAAATGCACATACAGAAACCGATGCAATAAAAAATATATTACATTATTACTGTATATATTGTTATTTCGTTTTCTGTACAAATTCCTTGTTAGATACATTTTTAAGTAACTTTAATACGTCCTACCACGCCGCCGGGTTGCCGTATATAAAATGTGACATGGGTTTAACAATCACAGAGCTCCTTTGGGAACATCATTAATTTAACATCTTTTTAACTCCAAAGGTTGGTTATCTAGAATTTACCCCTTTCAATAAGATTGCCCGCGTTACTAAGATCGCATAGCAAGCGAGGAGATTGAACCCCGTTTAGATGCGCCGAGGGGACGATGACTCAAGGATTTTGCTCCCTTTGCCACGTTGCTATCTCTATAAGACGCTTATTAATCCTTTCTAAAGTAATCTTCGAATATTTAAGATTTCATACACGTGGACTGTATTACATATAAAAAGAAATAAGAAGACAATATTAATAGTTTATCCAAGTCCATAATAGACATAAAAAATCCGCAAAAGCTGCAAAACAAGTAAAGGGTTAAACTTGATCTAAATTCATACCAAGACGACATGTGTTTAAAGGAGGTTACTCTAATTAAATTCTTATAAAAAAGAAACGTGAAGGAAGGATCTTCGTTTCAACAAAAAGTTCTACAAAAAATGCATTTATCTTCTGTCCCTTTCAGACATCGTATAAAACGTGTTTTAAGAACGGTTGTCCCTTGCACACACAGGGTTTAAGGATACAGAGGTGCTTTCTGTCTGCTTTCCTAGTAATTTAAGGACGACTGATTTAATCCTTTCCTCGTTATAACGGCGCTGGTATGAAGCAGATTGCAGAAATAAAGGCAGTGACAAAGTGATTCGTCATCTTATTTATGATGATAATAATCTTACAGAAGGTATAAAACCTTCTGATTATGTCTATATACTGAATGAATATAAATTAGTAATTACCTGTAAGCTGGGTGGACAGTGGTCTAGGAGTTCTAACATGTGTTGAATGTTCTGCGCGTCCTGTATCACAAAATTCAACTCCATGTCGAACTCGCCCCCCACCAGCTGTGAACAAAAATAAACATTCATAAGTATACAAAAGACATTTTTCGTTGTCACTGATTGACGGAACATCGCAAATAACAATCAATCAAACTTTACTTATTGTAAATCTAGTGTATAAATATAAAAATTACATATAAAATAAATGCAAAAGTTCATTACTTAAATAAAAATAATTTTAACAATAATTGTAAATCTTGTGTATACACGCCTTAACAGTGTTTGTTTGCATTACGCAAAGGCAGCAATGTCAATATTTTACGTAACTGACATATTTCTAGTTCTGCAAACTAGGCATCTTTAATATCTTTATTATTTTGGTATCATAAAGCACACTAAAAATAATTGGTAATCGGTGCCTCCTTTTAAGCAAAGAATATCTGTAAGAGGAGATTCCGCTCTCCATAACTTTCAGAAAAATTTCTATTTTTATAACCAGATTCTTTCTTTATTTTATAACAGCATGCATATAGTTCTAAATATATATTTTTTGTGTGAGTGAGGTTGGTTATGACAATTATAACAGTCACCTTGTTTAAGATAGACCTTAATTAATTTTTTCATCTATTGAGGAACGTTCAGTATCAATTATCAACAATACAGGTTATTGTTAGATTTTTTAACATCGCGTTAATAAGCTTAGCCGCTTGAGTCCAGGTCCGCAAGTTATGCAGAATCGGGTATCGAGACTACATGGTAACGGAAATCTCCAATCTAATCAGTTATTTGCTGGCAAAAGCTCCAGTTCCGGTTTTTACGTTGTTTTTTTTTTTTTTCATGGAGTAACAAGTACGGAAATTGCCTCTCCTTATAGAAAGCATATTATATTGTTAATGAAAAGTAATGATCTAGGTTGAAGACGACTGATTCTTAACCTTACCGTCAGTTTAACTTTTTTAATACGTACTAACAAAGTAATAAAATTACTTCTACTTGACCTATTAGAGCACGACTGAGTGCTCGTGAAAGGACATAGTACGTGTCTTTTTTCTATTGATGGGACATTTTGTGACAGAGTGAAATATTGGCTGCTATTGGCTGTATCTTGAAAAGCTCGGCACAATGGGGTGTTGTCCCCGTCGTGTTCGACGGACATTCAATTTGCGCGATCGGTCAATCGCTGTATAGCTTCTGGTAGCCTGGTGCCCGGGCCTTTTGTATTCTTCACAATGAAGTAAGCAAAGAACATGAAAAATGTACTCGACTAACAAGCTCTGTTACGATGGTTTTCCGTATTTTATACATGGAAATTGAAAAACATTTATTCGGACGAAGACACACACAACAATATACAATACAATATTACAAACATTATAAAAAAAGGATAAAATTAATCGTTGAGCATGTCCACACCGAAAGGATCTTTAATAATAATTTTTTTACTTGTCTCATCGATAAAATAGAAATATCGCAGTTTCACTCGCTCGGCAAGGGGTTGGTTTTACCAAAGGCAATCACGTAGTAGATATATTACTTTCCCGTTCTATCAATAGCTGTAAGTACATGGAATTAGTTATGGTGTGGGGCGCCCTACTGTAAAGTCTTTAACAATGGCGTTTCGCCCCTATGGTGTAGCGGTACTAGGCGAACATAAAAATAGAGAAGTTTATACACCATAGGGTAAAATTCTCACTTGTTACATGCTACAATATTGCATAGGGGTTACCGGTTGATTCGTGCTATGAAATGTTTATGAATAGTTCCTATTAGCATTATTACAATACGTCAATACCAATAGGCAATTCTGGTAAATGATTTATACAAATATGGTTCTAATCGGATTAACTATTCGCCTCACTACACACGAATCACGACTCACTGTAGTTTTATTTGGTGAATTTTAATAGTTTGTTCAAAATCATAGTTTGAAGGATATTTTTTACACAAAATGTACGATTTTTCAGCTACAACGAAAATTAATTTTGTCCAGCAAAATTCACGTGATTAAAATCACAATTAATTTCCGTGGAACATTCCAAATGCAGGCATTAATTATGTTATTCAAACATTCAAGCTAGACTGAATTAGTTTCATGTAATTTTATTCAGATTTTGAAACCACACGAATTGGGTGGAATATGAATCAAAATGATTTCAATATCTTGGAAACAAACATCACATTACTACGTACTTGCACTTGGGTGAAGTGCAAGTACGTAGTAATGTGATGTTTAAATAAAAAAAAATCAACACGTAAATCTAATCGAAAATCTTAAAAGCGAAGTACTACTCTTTGTTTTTATTTTAATGTAACTTTTTTTAAATTATATAGGTACTGATGATAACTTATCTACCAACCAACTTATTATTATTATTAATCTCCGTTTCGTTTAACTCCATTTTATTTTTATGTTAGTTTTAAGATTATCATGTTAGTAATGTTATTTCAATTTAATTTAGTTTTTTTTGTAATTTATAATAGACATAGTATCAGTGGCTACTACATTAACGTGGCATACGGTGCTAACCTTAAAGAAATTGTTACACTTACTTAAGATAGTTGTAGACTATTTTATTTATTTTATTTTTATTTTATTTTATTTATTAGGGACAAAAAACAGTTACATGCCAAGCTTAATAATAGATTCTTGAATTAACACAACAATGAGATATACTATTATACTTAATCTATTCTGTAACTATGTTACTACACATGTAACCCACACCATTGTCCACGAAATGACAAAAAAACTATTAAAAGAAAACAGACATATAATTTGCATCATAAATGATAATTAAAAAGAAGGATAAAAAGGTTATACATACTTATGAAGTTAGTATTTCTATTGCTCTTGCCTTAAAACTATGTTTAGAAAGAGTAAATATGTCAAGCTCCATGAAGTACGTATTGTATGTATCAACAAGGCGACGAAGAGGCACGCGGACCCCGGCATTAGTCTTACACGAATTTGTATGGAATAATCGAGGCACACGCACCCCACGACACATGACAGATCTAGGTACTATATAATGTCTATTTGACAATGGAATGCAGTCGAATCTATTATTTCATATTCCATGCAGCGTCATTACACCCAGTAGAAATCTTCTAGATTCCAGACGAAGAATATTATAGCGTTTCAATAATAGTTCATAGGAGACTTTAGGACGATAACATTTATAATTCATAGTACGTAAATACTTTGTCTGAACAATTTCTAGCCTATCTTTGTACTTATCATATAGGGGATCCCAAATTCGGACAGCGTCATTTAAATGTTTAATGTAAACAGTTGTTGTTTAGCCAAATAAAGAATAAAAAAATATGCTATTATAAATTAACACAATGCTACTAGAAATTACAAGCACCTAGCCAATATACACGTATTTTTTCTTTATAATATTCGTGTTTTAGATGTAGATACTTTAGTTAATACGCTTACCTACTACAAAAATCGAGTTCAAGTAAGTGCCCAAAATAGGTAATTAAACTTACCTATTTGTGCACTTACTTGAATTTTTATATGACAAACTTGTCGTACTAAATATAAATTTTCTTTAAGTAACGTAACTCACGTATGAATGAACGCCTAAACAAATAAAGTGTGACGAGTCTTCAAATGCAGGAAAGCCGCGTAAGCTGAATGAAATAACCTTATTGGGAGCGTGGAGTTATATAATAAAAAGTCTTGATCTTGCACAATGGCATATCATAAACTTCTTCGACTAAATCATCCGACAAATCTCTGAACGTTGCTACGCGGAGAAAGCGCGCCACTTAACCCTAAAGTGCTGACGTTAAAAATTATGACGTCGATAAAAAGTGTGCGATCTGCGCCGCCGACGACGCCGGTGTAATCGCATAGTCCAGTAACGGCCGGCGACTGACACTTATAAACGTGATTATTGGCGGTAGCCGGGCGCACGGCGGCGGGGCCGGTAATTTGATTGCTTGCCCGCCGGTTATTATTGCCGGCAACCCTATATCCGGACAGATCCGGTTATGGCATCTAATAATAACGCTGGCACTCGTCGCCTGTTATTTCATTAGTACCTATCTGTTGGGACTGTCACGGCAGCCTGTCAGGCAGGTAGGCCCGGTACGCACGATGAGGGTTCGGTTGGGACGCTCCTAAGCTCATTACGTTTGGATGCGATCCGCTTTGCTTTTAGATTTAACACTTGTAAAACCCACTTAGAAACAGTTGCTTAGCCGTGCTGCTGACATTTTAATTTAATTCTGAAAACGACTTTCCGGCGTTGCTTTTGTAATGTGAGCATAGCAGCTTACAATTCAAATTAAACTAAAACTTTATGAGCCGAAAGTCGCTTAACACTTCTGCCACACACAAACAAAAATGTTCCGTAAAGTTTTCGTAATGTGACGTCACTAAACGGTTAGTTTGCGAAAACAGTTTCCTAACCCATGTCCGCATGAGTTCACGGAGGGAAAATATTCGTGGGTTTCCCGTGCGGCGTTGTGCGGGTAGCAAGGTAGAAAGTCAGGACATAAAGCTAAGGTTGAGAACTCGAACACTCACTATAACATTCGCTGCGGTGTAATTACGCGGAGTGGACGTGTCCTCGCGCTGTTCGCGTCGTCCGCTGGGAAATATTCCGGACGGCTGTATTAAAATGCGATGACATCACGTATCGCTGCCGATAGGTACCGCAAGGTCATTTTTTTTTCTTCTATTTCTAAATACGACAGTAGTTGTAAATAATCGTTAAGGATTTATTCTTTCTAATTGCATTTCAACTGATTAAAAGTAATATTCTCTTGCCTGTTTGCCGACTCCCAAAGATACGATCATAGCTCAGTTTGAGAATCGTCTCAAATTAAAATGCGTCTGTACATTCGCGTTACTAAAGAATATGTAAATGTTTGTTTCTTGTAAAGTTTTTGTACTTATTGAAGAATAAATAAAATTATTATTATATTACATATTCTGTTTAATTATCATTTATATATTTAAATAGACGTAATAATGGACTTGGACGTATAATTTTTTGATGTGGCATTTGATAGTAATAAAGTTTAATGATGCAGCTCGAAAAAGAAAGATTGGAAATAATATCCTAGCTGAGTGCGCTATCATTCATCTCGCCCAAGTAAGATATTTCCAAGCTAGCGTAGTCACGTGCAACAGCTACTAAATAATAAATGCGAGATCGTAAAAGCTGTCAAATAAGCTAAATGTGGGGTAAGCACGAGAGCTCAAAAAGGCGTGCGCACACGGCATTACTTACGGGAGACAAAGTGCCCGTAAAATCTCACGCAGAACAGCCCTCAGATAAATCGTTCGGGACTGACTGCAGACATGGTCTAAGCTACGCTGCAGGTGTGCTATACTCCTTACAATAACATTCATGTAAAGAATCAGCAATCAAGGAAATCTTCTCATCCGTACACATGTGATGCATCAGCAATAAGGCTTTTGTATGTAGGTCAAATATTACAATAGCGAAATTATAATGAATATCAGTTATGTACTAGCGCTCACCGTAAACAGTTGTTTTATTTACATGACTCATAACACCCAATAATCACGTACACAAAAGGTACACTCACACACACATAGAAACACATCAGGAATTCAGAACAGCAGCTTATGTATTACAATTAGGTTTTACACTAATAGGACAATCAGTTCTCGTAATGTTGGAGACAAGTGCCTTAACTAACCAAGAAGCTTGTACTTCAGGACACCTCGTCTCCGCCCCTAGTACACATTGAGAACCAAAATAATTGTTAAATAATAGTTTTTGTGCTTGTGGAGTGTAATATAGCGCCTATTTCTTTTTTGTAATGATAGCACATTTATTACAGTAGGTACAATAGTAATTTTTTAAAGTTTGTATGTACACCGATAAGGGAAGGGAAGGGTGCATGGGTAGTTACAATCTAAATGGGGTGTAAACCTTTCTGCGACCGTATAGAAAACGACGCATATAAACAAATAAAGGTAATGTGACTTTGAACCGATTGTCGTAAAGCCCTCAATAGAATTTCAAATACATTACTTCAGAAGTCTAAACAATGCGAGATACTGAAAACCGTTTTCGGTGAACGAGTCTCAATTACCGGAAATTCTACGTTTAACTGGCCTCCGCCGGCTTTAGCCGTTCCAGACTTCCTTAGGGATTTTTGAAGAAAAAAGTTTGCGTCAATAAAACCGGAACATTATTTCGCAACAGAATATATATAGCGTGATGAATAAAATAAGTGAATAGGTATTTTAGGATATTTTTTAAGATTGGGAAGCCCACAGAATGGCAAGGTATCTAATCCACCTATAACTGTTTATAAATTACGTTGTGGAATATGACGATAGATTTTTGCTTGCGATAAAACAACATACCTTACTCCTGCCAACGGAAAAAAAACAGCTTTTGGGTGTATGCCTATCAAGGCCCGTTTTATCCGTTACCCTAACGATCTAAACAACGGCGTTAATTTTAACATACTATTGAGTTATGGAATCCTGGTACGTGAATTAGATGTTGCTATTTAGAAATTCATAAAAAGTAGCGAAGCCGGGGCTGAATTTAATGAGTACTCAAATTGCTGTTATTTTTGTTAAGAAAAAAATGACAAAGTCTAAAAACATTAAGAAGTCAGAAGAACGATTAGGATCATTATTCGTCCCGAAGGACCGTAAAGGGTTAAACGGGCGATCGCTTTTACTAGGAGCACAGAAAACCAAAGGTCTAATAAATATCCCAGCCTCCCCACCGCCTGTTTTTTCTCTTTAGGGCGAGAATGAGTTCCCACGGGATTATCAAAAGGCATTATCGATTCACATGGGCATTAGGAGCGCAGTTTTACGAAGGAGGTTTTATGTTTACACAATATATTTTTTAGAAACCTATTAAATGCCGCAATCAATATTAGAATTTTGTTTTATAGTAAGAATCACATGTCAAACTAAAGCTATTAAAATAATTACAATTTATAAATATTATTGATTGCGCTCAAGGAGTACTTTGATGGCTTAATGATGCCCAGATAATAGCTACATAGAAAAGTTTGATTTAACTCCGTCTAGGTAGTTCCGGAGTCTTTCTTAAATTCTTAATTTTTTTAGTATATCCAATGTACACTTTTTTAATCTTTTGTTACTTAAATGTACTGATAACATAAGCATACAAAAATAATACACTTCTGGACACATCTATTGGCCCACCTTAGAGTTTAGGTTTCGATGGCCCCTACCGAAATATGATTGCTAGATTGAACAAAAACTGTTGATGCAGTTTTTAACCTGATACATTTTACCATCTTTTTCGATCGTATAGTTTTAAATTTGAATTCAGAATACCATACGACATGGACCTACGCCTAACAAGTCGGATATGCGCCTTGTTAAAGGCAATTAATTTTTGAATAAAAAACATGTTTTATCAAATAAAGGTTTAATTTAATAACGCGTGTTGCCTCCATGGGCATCTACCACAGCTCTCATACGATTAGGCATAGAGTTTATCAACCGCTCTATGAAATTTTGAGGGATCATCTCCCATTCCTCTTCTATGGCAGTTTTCAACTCCTGCATCGTCTGGGCAACTGGCTGACGAGCCCTAACACGCCTTTTTAGCTCGTCCCACATGTGCTCAATGGGGTTCATGTCTGGGCTTCTGGCTGGCCAGTCCATAACTGTGATGTTCACATCCCGAAGATATTCCCTGACGATGCCGGCCGCATGGGCTCTTGCATTATCATGCATAAAAAGGTAATTTGGGCCCACATAGTCCGCGTATGGTATCACGTGAGGTTCTAAGCACTCACGAATGTATCTTTCAGCATTTAATGTTGGCAGCCGTGGTCCTGTAACAACCTCAAGTTGAGTTTTGCCGCTCGCGGATATACCGCCCCAGACAGTCCATGAGCCACCGCCATAAGCAACCCTCTCTTCAAAGCAGCATTGTGCGAAACGCTCTCCCTTACGCCGGTAGACCTTCTTCCTTCCATCATTGCCATGTAACACAATTTTAGACTCATCAGAAAAGAGTACACGGCTCCAATCTTGCTGTGTCCAATTTAAATGACTGCGTGCGAAATGAAGGCGCGCTGTTCGGTGGGCTCGCTTTAGTTTGGGCCCATTAGCTGGCTTGTGTGGTACCATATCGCGTTCTTTTAACCTTCTCCGAACAGTTCGAGCGCTCACAGATACTCCGTGGAAGTCGCGAAGTTGGTTTTGTATCTCAATGGAGGTAAGGTGACGATTTCTCAAGCTGGTCGTCACGATGAATCGATCCTGCCTTTCAGTTGTGACCCGAGATCGTGGCCTTCCTTGGCGACGAACAAAGCCGCCAGTCTCTAGGTACCTCCGATAAACATTTCGGACCGCAGATCGACTTAAATTAAGTTGAGCACTCACGTTTCTTTGGCTGTGTCCGGCCTGAATAAGTGCCACAGCTTGGGCGGCGACTTCAGGTGAAGTATCCATAGATTATTGATAGAACCTCACCTTAATGTTAAGAATAAGTAATGTTTGTTGCAAAAGCAAAGATATCAATCACTTTTTCAAGAATTAAATCCAAGTAAACCAATAAAACCAAGTTTTCTTAGTATTCGATTGTTTGATATCAACAAACAGGCTCCAAATTGTCTTTTGTTTCTTTAAATTCTGTGTTCGAAATTCAAAAAAAGACTATTGAATGAAATTGTGAATGTGCCAGGTTCAAAACTGCATAAAAACTTTTTGCTCGACCTAATATAAAATTTTAGCTAGGACCAAACGAAACTGAAAATACAAGGTGGGCCAATAGATGTGTCCAGAAGTGTATAATACTCCTATTCCTCCTCTAGATACCTACTTAACGTTATACAACACCTCGATATTTAATAAGCCTTGGATCTCTAGCACCGCCACTCACAGTGTTTGCGAAAACTTAAAAGGGCCATGAATATGCAATAAAAGTACCAGGTTGACATAAAATGGGGAGGATGGCAGTTGGCAACAAGGGATGCTGGATGCTGCACTAACCCCTGCGGTTAGGGGCGGGCAGTCGTTTGAATGGAGCGTAGGGTGTAGATTCATCCACGATGTCAACGACGCAGGACATCGGCGCTCGTTAAACATTTGCCTGCCGGGTATAATAATAACTTGTGTGCATGCATACAAATGAGACCTATGGATTTTCAAAGCAATTTGTTTCAAAGGATTTTTGCTTAATCGTTTGTGTACAAAAATTTTCATTCGACTATATAACTCAAGAACAGAGTACTTATTTACTGTTTAGTATTCGTTTTATTGAAATTGCTCATGGATATCTTTCTTATTAGAAAAATTACATCACCCACCCTTTCCACGACGGCCACTTGATTCGCACAAAAGTGATAAAAGATGATTATAAAACAAGAGCCTCCGATAACAATGAATCGTTATGGGATGATTGAGGTGAAGGGCACCCGGTAACCCTTCAACTGCGCCCGTTAACGCCAGGTCAATAAGTTCTATCATTTATAAAACGACTTTGATGTCAGTTCTACCATAAGCAGCAATTTCTCACGGCTTTGACTAATTTGATCAAAATTATGAAATGTGAATATTATCTCTTCGACTTTACACTTTTTTACCAATTGAAGTAAATATTCTGCTGTTTACTTAAGTAAGGAAATATTTATTTTGTTTCCCTTCAGTTCGCTTTCCCTTGTAAATAGCTGTCGGCCAATGTAAAAACACACTGTAATATTTATAACGACTGAACCATCAAAGCTCACATTCCCCTTCCTGTGGGCAAAAATAACTCCGCCCTTTAGTTCCACATCGCTTTGCCGCTTATGGTAGCCTAGTACTGATGTACGGAATGCGTGACGTAATAATGACGTAGGTATCACATGTAAATTTTGAAACTCAATGTAGGTATAAGACTACGCAAAATTAATTTAAAATATTGACATATCCGTTTTTGTCTTCCCTAAATGATTTTCCAATCGATTCCAATACATTGCGTTATTAAATTAGCGTAAAATTACGTATTATTTCACAAAATTGCGCGTTTATTTCAACGTATAATTTGGAATAAGTAATAAATTACCTGTACGCTTCACAAAGTAAAAATGCATGTACGAGCGCCATTACGTAGATAAACAAGATTACGGTCTATTAGGTCGGAACGCTTTCAACCAAAATGTCAACTAACGGCTGAATGTTATTATACCTTCTGTACATGTATGTGCTTTTACTGTTATCCTTGTATCTTTTAGCCGCATGGCATGCAATATAATTATGTAGGTAATGTTTATTTATGTTCATTATTGAAAACATCGGGACGAAATCGGGAAATAGCGTTGTTATTTTTCGTTTTATTTTTTCTATATATTTCAAAACTGCTGACTGTGTCTTTACAGCTTTGGAAGTATCTTTTTTTAAAAAAGGTAATTTTGAAAATATATGGGCAGTGGAAACCTCAATGTTCCTGTTTTTTTAAAACCTATCAATAGACACCCCACACGTATAGGTTTGATGGAAAAAAATAGTTTCCAGTTCCATGTATGGGGGCCGTACTTTATTTATTTACTAGAAGTTACGCGGGGCTTTGCTCCCATGAACTTTGTTGCTCCTTTTTTGCAGTCGGGAAAAAAGTAGCCAATAACCTTAGTCAACTTTCAAGCTACTTCCACACCAAACACCATTTAAAATCCTTCTGCCATAATTACTTTAACTTCAATAACATTGGACTTTCATACAAACTACCATCCCCGTTTTAACCCCAAAAGGGGGTTGATTTCTAAAGATGCATTATTAGTACACCTCCGCACCCTTTACAGAGCATACATTTTAAGTTTCAAGTCTCTTACTTCATAAACATAGGACTTTCATACAAACTTCCAACCCCCGTTTTACCCCCTTAGGTGTAGAGTTTCGTAAAATCCGTTCTTAGCGGATGTCTACACCTTATAAGAAACCCTTTGCCAAATTTCAAGTTTGTAGGTTTTATAGTTTCTGAGATTTCGTGATTAATCAGTGAGTGGTATTTCGCTTTTATATAATATATAGATAACAAAATCCACAGCTCTAGAACAAAATTTACACAGTATCTTATTTGTTTTTTTTTATACTAATCAATAAAATACAATAAAATAGTTCACAAAGTACATCTCCCGAAGTTTAAACTCTTAATAGTTTCAGAATAAAGTTTCTATGACATATTGACGGACAGACAGATAGTCATTACAAACCTAGAACGGTTCCATTTTTGCCATTCGGCTACGGAACCCTAAAAAGGCCTTCCTACATCTAATCATGCCGTACGATCCTATTAATTACAATTAATTTATATAGATATAGGTTGTCGTGGCAGTGTGGCAGTCAACATGATCGTGTATCGGTCGGCGATAGCGGCGCGGACGGGAAGCAGCCGACCGGCCCGATAAATATCTCATGAATAAGAATATTGCATTACGTATTCCCTACGAGTGTCCCCACGTGCGGCGACTGAAAACTAATTTACTTTAAAGCGCCTGTTTATAGGCGTCCGACCCTATTTACAGTATCGAGGAAAAAACTAGACCTTCAGCACTCTATGTGCTTAGCAAGTAGATAATTTATTTTTATAGCTGAATATTAGCGAGCTGATTGATCGATATGTAAGGTTGTCAATTTAAATAGTTCATATAAGACTGAGTTCAATGAACTTCATGAACATAATACGAAAATAATTTAATTTTAAGTTTCGTTGGTATTTCATTACCAGTGAAACTATAAATTAAATTATCAAAGCATACGAGGGTCGAGTTTGTTTAGAACTACCTACGAAGTAGTTTTTTATCAGATTTTATTTATTGCACGTTTATATTGAAGAGACTACGTTGAATGGCATCACATAAGTGCTCTTCACGACAGCCCCATTGAGTTCATCATTGTGGAATAGTATTGGGAAGTTACACTAAAAGCGCTAAAGGAGTCGCAAAAAATCGTTTACTTTTTATCTCAAGAAATTGATTTTCACTGTACGCTTAAGAACAAACTGAAGCACTATTTGTCTCTCTAACACACATGCCGAAGCCTTTGAATAACCATTTATCAAATGATAAGTCAGCTTTCTACTGACTATTTGAAGGGCGCACTAACTATTTCATTTGTTAGGAATTTATTTACTTATTTATGTAGGGAAAATTAACAGTTGCGTATTAAAAAGTAACAAAAATGTCTTAAACTATAAAGTTATCTAATACACAAGCCACAAAAGTTTCCTCCGATTACTGTAAACATTTAAATGTTTAAATATATCTGTGTTCACGCCATCTCTCATCACGACGACGCAGCAACGCACGATCAGACGTGGTACAGGGCGCCATCTAGCGACCAAGAGAAGAAGACTACCGACCGTCAAACCAAACCCGGTCGTTCCTTCAATCGCCTCGCATTCAGTCGTTCCTTCGGTCTCACATTCTCCTTCACTCAAGCCTATAAAACCACTTGTAATGTATTCATTCCGCCATTATTTTTCAACTGCCAACCAATGTAAATACGAATTTTATTACACGAATTGAAAAGTTAACGCGAGTCACTTCATTTACGACGGAACAAACCTGATCCTGCACATAATTTGGTCATTCGAGACGGATTTGCTGGATTCAATACTACGGAGAAACGAGTAACGACGCCAATCATACGCAGCGGCGACGCCATAGTTGGACCAGTAGCCATTTTTGTTACGAGAGAAGAAAACGAAGATATCAGAAACGCAACGGTCAGGTCTTTGTTCCCGTCCTTTCTCTATACGTTTAGATTTGTGTTAACGTTGTTTTATACGATTACAGTTTGTACGCGACGCGAAAGTTGAAACCACACGGCTCCGTTGATGCTTGCACGTGAGTACCTACCTACTTCGCTTATTCGTAACCGCCAAAATGTCCGTTAAGCATGTAGAGGAAATTCTTTCTGAGTTTAAAAAGCGTAGGGGTAGTGTAAAGGGCCGATTAACCCAATTTAAAAATTTTGTAGACTCGTTTGTGGGGGCTACCCTGACTGCCATACAAGTAGCTGAATTAAAATTGCGAGTTCAGGCCGCCATCGAAATATTTTCTAAATTTAATAGTATTGAAAGTGAAATAGAATTACTTTTGTCGGAATCGGAACTACCCGCGAATTCAGAATATGTTGAAGCGTTGGATTCTTTATATTTTACGGCTATGGCCAGTGCGAATTGTCTTATTCACAACGCGGAGGCTTGTAACGAGCTCTCTGTTTCATCAGCTCGGCTCGGAGACCGACAACCTATTAATATTAAATTACCGGATATAAAACTACCTGCCTTTGAAGGTGAATATGATCACTGGTTGGAATTCAAACATTCATACCTCACTATGATCCATAACCGTTCCGATTTAGATGAAATACAAAAGTTCCATTATTTACGGTCGGCTCTGAATGGAAGTGCATTACAGGTGATAAGTGCTTTAGAGTTCACTCCTGCCAATTACATTCACGCATGGGAGTTATTAGAAAATCGCTATCATAATGATAGGCTGCTAGTAAACAATCACGTCAAAGCGTTATATAGTATTCCGTCGTTAAAACAGGAATCACCGTCACAAATTCGAAAGCTAATTGATACCGTTCTACGTAATTTGCGCGCTCTGACGTCACTCGATGAACCCACAGACAATTGGGACACATTAGTTATTTATTTAGTCGTCAATAAGCTTGATCCCTCCACGGAACGGGAATGGGAGAACAACATAGGAACTATGTCTTTAGGGTCACGCGATAAGGTCAAATTAAACGACTTAATATCATTTCTCAGAAACCGCGCAGATACGTTAGAAATGATCAGCTCAAACCACGTTAAGTCTAAGGAATTGCCTCAAAGTGATAAGCATCAACATACTAGTGACAAACGAAGTTCAAACCGCGTGCATAGTTATTCATCTACCAAAACTACTCGTAGCAACTATCGTAATAATAAGAAGGGTTTACCTAATTGTGTTTTGTGCGATCAAGGTCATGCGTTATATACGTGCATAACATTCCTTAACATGTCTATTGCGGATAGAATGAAAGTTGTTATTGATAAAAAGTTGTGTGGGAATTGTCTGCGATCAGGTCATACGATAAACGATTGTATTTTCGGACCATGCAAACAATGTCAGCGCAAACATAACAGTTTGTTACATCTAGAAAATTCCAATAATCAAAGCGTTATTAACAGTGCATGTGTGGGTAGTGCGTCGCGCGGAGAGGCGAACGTTACCCACACTACGACTACTGCGATGCATTCTTTACCTAATCATACGAATAACACTGTTGTATGCGATAAAACAACTAGTGATTTTAAATTAATAAATACGGCTTTACTTTCTACGGCCTTAATAGAAGTAGCGGATAATAATAATGTTTTCCATACAGCTCGTGCGCTTTTAGATAACGGAAGCCAGAACTGTTTTGTTACGGAGAAATTGTCTAAACGAATAAATGCGTCCACAGTTCAAATCTCGGGTGTGGGGCAATCTGTCACACAGTCATGCCATTCATGCGATATTTCAATTCGATCAAAAGTAAACGATTATTATACCAAGCTTCGATGTATTGTCTTGCCATGCATAACAACCAGTTTGCCTACGATAAACATAGAAGCTGATCTTATACGTATTCCTGATTTTCTACCATTACCAGATCCTACGTTTAACGTTAGTTCGGATATTGATTTGCTGATAGGTGCAGATAGATTTTGGGATCTTTTAGAAACCGATAAAATACGTTTACCTAGCGGACCATTCTTACAAAATTCTAAATTAGGATGGTTATTGTCCGGTCCTGTGTTTATTAGGAACCCAAAACCTACTCGCGTTCATTGTAACTTCAGTCAGGGCATAGAGAAGCAACTCCGGTTATTCTGGGAGATTGAAAATATTCCTTCATCACCATGTGTAATTCTCACAGATGATGAACGTATGTGTGAGGAATTATTTCATAATACGACTAAACGCGAAGAAAATGTTAGATTTTCGGTTCGTATACCGCTAAGAGAGGCACCAGATGCACTGGGTGATTCTTATACGCTAGCGAAGAAACGATTTTTAACCTTGGAACGTAAACTTGAACGTCTACCAGAATTTAAACGTATGTACACTAACTTTATGCGAGAATACAATGACTTAGGTCACATGTCGAAGTTAGATATTTGTAGTCAACCTAACTATTATCTTCCACACCACGGAGTCATTAGGGAGTCTAGTAAGACTACAAAATTACGCGTAGTGTTCGACGCTAGTGCTGTCACTAGCTCGAATAAATCATTAAATGATATTCAGTTTCCGAAACCCGCGTTACAACATAATATCTTTTCTATTTTGTTGCGATTCAGGCGGTATAACTATGTAGCTTATGCAGACGTGGAGAAAATGTTTCGTCAGGTTCTTCTCCAGTTTGATCAAAGGTCTGTACGGTTGAGACTGTGGCGCGATAATCCTTCGGATCCATTAGATACCAAGACATTCGCATTCCTCGTCACGTTAAGGGGGATCACAGTCAATATACAGAACTTCATATATTTACCGACGCGTCTCAAGACGCATACGGCGCGTGTGCCTATTTACGTACTTATAATGATAGCTCTGACGTAACCGTGCGTTTGTTATGTGCCAAAAGTAAAGTCGCACCTTTAAAGGCTATAAGTATTCCTCGTTTAGAACTTTGTGGTGCCTTAATAGGAGCTAAATTATATAAGAAAATCGTTGAATCTCTTAGGTTACAGTTTAGTAAAATATATTTCTGGACGGATTCTACAATAGTCATGGGTTGGGTTAAAACGTCACCACATTTACTCAAAACATTTGTACAAAATCGAGTGACCGAGATCAATGACCTCACGGGCGACTCGGTGTGGTTACACGTAAGTAGCAAGGATAACCCAGCTGATCTATTGTCGAGAGGTTATAGTTTAGACTTATTAAAGGATTGTGATTTATGGTGGCACGGTCCGTCTTATTTACATAACAGTTTACATAATTTCGATCAAATTAAATGCGATAATTCAGATGTTTATAACTTACCAGATTTAAAATGTAAACAAACGTGTTTACCTTCGGTACAATGCGAAGATTTAATTAACTTTGAGAAATATTCTTCATTTAATAAGCTTAAACGAATAGGAGCGTACATACTTAGATTCATAGATAACTCACGCATCAAGTCGACTGTTAAAGACAGCCGGCAAACCGGTTCTTTATCAGTAAGCGAACTGAATGCCGCACAAAGAATGCTAATTAGGTTGGTACAAATAAAATCATTTCCAGATGTTTACAATAATTTAGTAAGCAATATTCCTATTAAACGAACTTGTAAGCAATATAATAAAGTTTCTAGTCTTAGTGTTTTTATGGATGAACATAAATTAATTCGGGTTGGTGGAAGATTGTTTAACTCGTCTAGTTTTGCTTACGATAAAAAACACCCAGTTTTATTGTGCAGTAAACATCCCTTCACTATTTGTTTATTTAGGTATGAACATATACGATTATTACATGCCGGTCCTCAACTTCTTTTGGCTACGGTGCGTGAATGTTGGTGGCCATTGAACGGTAGAAACTTAGCTAGAAAAATAGTGCATGAGTGCGTGAAGTGTACACGTATCCGAGGTAAGACACTAGCACCTATCATGGGTAACTTACCGCCTGAGCGCTTGGAGCCTGGCTTCCCGTTTATGCGAACAGGTGTTGATTATGCGGGGCCAGTGTTTATATTAACTAGAAAAGGCAGAGGTTCAAGATTGACTAAAGCTTACATATGCTTATTCATATGCTTCACGACGCGAGCTATGCACTTGGAGCTTGTTACAAGTCTCTCTTCAAATGATTATATTCTAGCATTAAAACGTTTTATTCGTAGGCGAGGTAAACCTTGCGTCATTTTTTCGGATAATGGCAAGAATTTCGTAGGTGCAGAGAAAGAATTTCCTTTATTTTTAGCCAAAGAATCAGAGACTATTATTAATTATGCTTCAGATAATAACATTGAATTTCGATTCATTCCTCCTTATTCTCCACATTTTGGCGGTCTATGGGAGAGTGGGGTACGCTCGTGCAAGTATCACCTGAGGCGCATAGTGGGTAACGCGCGATTAACTTACGAAGAATTTTACACAGCTTTGACACAAATCGAAGCCGTCCTAAATTCCCGTCCAATTTCACCTCTTTCCTCAGATCCTTCCGACCTTACTCCTCTAACCCCCTCCCATTTCCTAATTGGCCGACTGTTGACAGCACCACCTTCTGAAGACATCACAGATAAACCGGCTTCGAGGTTGACACGCTACGAACGAGTCGAACAACTGCGGCAGCACTTCTGGCGACGCTGGTCCACAGAATACGTGTCGGAGTTGCAACTGCGAACCAAGTGGAAGACTAGGCAGGATGACATCACACTGGGCAGCCTTGTCTTCATAAAGGATGATAACCTACCGCCGTTAAAGTGGCGGTTAGGTCGCATTCTACGTATATTTCCCGGAAAAGACGGCGTGGCTCGAGTAGCGGACATACACACCAGTACTGGAACAATAAGACGAGCCTTTTCCAAGATTTGCCCGCTGCCACCGCAATCGGTGAGCGACGACGCTTGACTCCATACTCAGAATCATTTCGAAAGCAGGGCTTTCAAGGCCGGGGGCATGTTCACGCCATCTCTCATCACGACGACGCAGCAACGCACGATCAGACGTGGTACAGGGCGCCATCTAGCGACCAAGAGAAGAAGACTACCGACCGTCAAACCAAACCCGGTCGTTCCTTCAATCGCCTCGCATTCAGTCGTTCCTTCGGTCTCACATTCTCCTTCACTCAAGCCTATAAAACCACTTGTAATGTATTCATTCCGCCATTATTTTTCAACTGCCAACCAATGTAAATACGAATTTTATTACACGAATTGAAAAGTTAACGCGAGTCACTTCATTTACGACGGAACAAACCTGATCCTGCACAATCTGTGAGCAGACATTTGCAGAGTTGTTCAACCAAATTATTAATTACAATAAACAAAACTTAGCGTAATACATAAAATTTAAGCCATTGTTTTTTTTATTGTACTAACAATAGTTTCTTATTTTGTGTATGTGTGTGTAGTTTAATAACAAAAAACTCTTCAGACTACAGGGACAAAAAGTGCGGCGTTCCTCAAGGGAGTGTGTTGGGGCCCATATTATTTTTATTGTATATTAATGACATACCATTAGCTACTAAACACAAATGTATATTATTTGCTGATGATATTTCTATTATAGTAACATCCGATAAGAATCATAAATTAATGTCTGATCATGAAATGGACATAAACAATACCATTGACAATATATTAGAATGGCTACAGACGAATAAATTAAAAATCAATTTAGATAAATCAAATTTAATACAATTTAATAAATCTAAACATGCTAAATATAATTTTCAACTTAATATTAATAGATTGAAAGAAGTAACACAAATTAAATTCTTGGGTGTACTCATTGATCAAGACTTAAATTAAACTTTTTATTAACTTAAATTAAAATTAGACTCTCAATCAAGTCAAGAATGTAACAAATAGAAAAACAGCAATAATAACATACCACGCATACATAGAATCCATTTTACGCTACGGGCTTATTATATGGGGAAACAGCACGGACAAAAACAGAGCATTTATTGCACAAAAGAAATGCATCAGAGCCATTTGTGGAATCCGTCCTGACGAGTCCTGCAAATCAATTTTTAAAAAGCTAGGCTTATTACCGCTCCCATCCCTTTACATCTATGAAATTTGTAATTTTGTCTACAATAATAAGGGATTGTTCCAAAAAGCATGGGAAGTAATCCCCCAACCCAGAAAGGATCCACATAGACTTGTGTTAAAGGATACTCTTAAATCTAGTAAATATGCTAAAAGCTGTCTTGTGATGTGTGTGCGCATATACAACAAAATCCCAGATGAATTAAAACTATTGAATAATATTAATTTATTTAAAACAAAATTATATAAATGGTTGAATGGACATAATTTTTATGATATTAATGATTTTTTTTTGTATTTAGTCAAGATTTGATACATTAATGATTTTTTTAAGTATTAAGACATAATTTTATGACGTTAATGATTTTTTTAGTATTAAGACATACATAAGTTTGAATATGGTTTTAATAGTAATTAACAAAAACATAATCTGTGACATTTCTTTGACATTTTTTTGCATGCAATTTATAGATATTATCTATACAGCTAAACATGTGCACTTTTTATAACCATTTTGTAACACCTTTATACTATGTTTAATGCAAATAAAGACTTATCTTATCTTATCTTAAAAAAAAAAACCCGTGATGTGATTCAGAAATAACAAGTTAGGGTAGGGGTAGGGTAGGGGTAGGGTAGCGGTAGGGTAGGGTAGGGGTAGGATAGGGGTAGGGTATCGGTTGGGTAGGGGTAGGATACCACGCGAACGAAGTCGTGGCGGGTCAGCTAGTTAATAATAATAATAATAATTATGTTAAACAGTCATTGAAGGAACGCTTCTTTGTTAGCCTGAATAAAGTACCGAATAGTCTTTTATCAGGCGGAAACAAGGTGCGTGCCTTCAATGGTTGGGTCATGCCAGTATTGATGTACTCTTTTGGCATACTCAAATGGACTCAGACTGAACTTGACGCCTTGGACAGGCGGGTCCGCACAACGCTGACTGCAAATCGAATGCATCACCCACGTTCATCGGTGATGAGGCTGTATATCCCGCGGAAGTGCGGGGGTCGTGGCTTTTTAAATGCAAGGACCCTGCACAACCGCGAGGTATGCAGCCTTAGGGAATATTTCCTAGAAGCCGACGTGGGTATGCATCGAGATGTGGTAGCGGTGGACAAAGGCCTCACTCCGCTCTCCTTAGGTACCGAGAATTGGCGCAAACCTGTAGTATTAGATACTAATGACCGCAGAGAAATATGGCAGAGCAAGGAGCTTCACGGACGCTATTACCGGGCCCTTCATGGGTCTGACGTAGATACGTTAGCGTCCGTAGCCTGGCTACGTTTTGGTGACCTCTTCGGGGAAACCGAAGGTTTTTTCTGTGCAATTATGGATGAAGTTATGATGACGAATAACTATCGGAAATATATTGTGAAGGATGGTACGGTAGACATATGTCGGGCATGTCACAAACCGGGAGAATCCATTCGTCACATTATCTCCGGTTGTTCTCGTCTGGCTAACGGAGACTATTTGCATAGACACAACCTTGTAGCTAGGATTGTTCACCAGCAACTTGCTCTTAAATACAATCTCGTGGAATCAGAAGTACCGTACTATAGGTATGTGCCCGACCCAGTTCTCGAAAATGGCAATATTACACTGTACTGGGATCGGTCTATCATCACTGACAGGACTATTGTTGCCAATAAGCCTGATATAGTGGTAATAGACCGATTAGAGCGTCGCACAGTGATTGTTGATACAGCGGTCCCTCATGACGAGAACCTCGTGAAAACCGAGAACGATAAGCAAATTAAGTATCTTGACTTGGCTCACGAGGTTGTTGACATGTGGGATGTGGATACAGCAATCATTGTAGTCGTCTCAGCCAATGGCATAATAGCCAAGAGCCTCGACAAACATCTTAGGAGGCTCTCGTTGGGCAGCTGGCTCAAGGGCTTGATCCAGAAAGCAGTACTTTTGGACACGGCGCGAATTGTTAGGAGGTTCCTCTCTCAAGAGCCCTGACCACCGGTAGCTTAGACCCTGTTCCCGATACCGGTGGGCTACTGTTTTTTATATTTTTAAATGTTTTTTTGTTTTTGTTTTATAGAAATATTTAAAAATGTTTACGGACTCGACTAACTAAGTTTTTGATATGGTGTCGGAAGGAAAGTGTAACATCAATTGTAATCCCGAGGTATTTTATGTTGTTAGTAGGGAATATAGTAGGACAGTTACACATGTTCAGAGATGGTGTTATGCATTCGTGGGCGTATAGCTGAGGGTTAGAAGTAGCGTATTGAGGCCTGTGCATGACAAAATGAATGTATTTTTATTTTGTCAGCATTTAATGTGAGTAAATTATGTCTCAACCAGTTGTTTACTATATTAAATCCTGACTGCGCTTTCTCATATAGTTCGTCAGTAGTTGTGGCGTTAAATACAAGTGCGGTATCGTCGGCGTATGATATTATTTTGCCTTGATCTAAATTAATGTTGCACAGGTCGTTAATATATATTAAGAACAATGTGGGGGCCAAAATACTTCCTTGAGGCAAACCAAATCCAGTGTTCTTTTGATAATTGCTCGTAATATTATCTATCTTAACACACTGATGCCGATCATCTAAGTAGTCCGCAAAAAGTTTTAGCTGCGTTCCTCTTACACCAAGAGCTTTTAATTTGTGTAAGAGCGAAGTCGTACAAACAGTGTCAAATGCCTTGGCTAGATCAAGAAAGATCCCTAAGGTGTGGTTACCTCTTCCTAATTCCTGTGTCAAATAACTAGTCAGGCTATGCACCGCGTCAGCCGTTATAATTATATAAGCCGTATAATTTGGCTCTGAACCCGAATTGGAAGGGTGAAAGATAATGTGTCTTCTCCAGAAAGTTAGTCGGCTATTTATAATCTTTTCAAGTATTTTAGATACCGACGGATGTAATGATATTGGTCTGTAATTAGCAACTAGATCTTTGCTACCGGATTTATAGATAGGGATAACTACAGCTTTTTTAAGGAATTTGGGAAAGATACCTTCAGAGAGGCATATTTGAAATATATATGTTAAAGGAGGAACAAAAATATGTATGAATCTTTTCAGGATCTTATTGCTTATACTATCCCAACCAACAGCACAGTCGTCCTTTAACCCTGTGATAATTCGCGCTATTTCGTGTTCATCTGTGTCCAGCATAACGAAAGATGAAGCTCCAGTGCTCGAACTGTGCGAAAGTGGAGTTGTCTGATAGCCAGTTAGGTTAGTTTTCATTTCAGCCAAGTTTTAACTCACGTTAACAAAATAGTTATTTACGTCATTGGCAGACGAAAGCGGTGAGGAATTCGTTAATAGTGAACTCGAATGTGATTCGTGCTGTTTTGAGATATGAGTGACGTCTTTGATATGTTTCCAGATTTGCTTAGTGTTTTTACTTGCGCTATACAATTTGGTTTTATCGTAATCAATTTTAATTTTCTTCAATAAATTGTTACAGAAGTTTCTGTATCTCTTGTATGATATTTGAAGAATTAAGTTATTCGGGGATTTCTTAGACTTTGATGTTTTTTTTTTTTTTTTTTAATAATAAATTGTTTATTTCGGTAACTTATAACTACTACAACATAACTTACATAGGAGTCTCCTTTTAAGTAAGTAATATACTTGTGCTAGGAGACCCCGCTCTTCACAACAAAAACAATACGGTAGAAATGTTACTACTGTAAAATTTTTATATTAAGGGTATTAAACAATGAAAATAAAATATAAAAGAAATTTGGAAATAATTAAACTTGAACTTAGACTTACACTTATAATTTAATTTGTGTGATGTGTGAGTGAACTTCGGGTGTTTATGCGTGTGTGTGGTGTTTGAGTGAGGATATGCGTTGCGTGTATTTGCGTTACGTGTGTGTGTGTGTGTGTGTGTTGTGTGTGTGGCTGCATGGTAAGTGAAGCATTAGTTAACCGTTTTATTCTCTAGTTATATAACACTTTGAAATAAGTGTTCATTGTCATCATATGACTTGGATTTTAACCAGCAAATTAAGGACTTCTTACACTCTCGTTGAGTCATGGGAAATATATTTAAATCTTTATTTATTTTATTGTAAATAACAGCGGATTGCCTTGTGTATTGTCTCTTTGCGTATGATGTTCTAACGCGAATTATTGGCGCAACACAGAAATTCCTTCTTTTTTTATTAATGTTAGGATTATAGGTAAGTGTTTTATGAGCTTTTGAAATAGTATGTAGAACATACAACTTCCTAACCGTGAGAAGACCACTTAGTGAGTAAAGGTCGTCCGTGGGGAATCGGTACGGTTTAAAACACATTACTTTTAGGAGGGACCTTTGTGCTCTCTCCAGGTCCAGAAATTTGGTCTTTGTTGCTCCACCCCAGACAGGTATACAGTACGTCAATACGGACTGCGCTAATGCAAGATATATTTGAATTAAAAGTGATTTTGTGGTCACGTGTCTGAGTTCCTTGAATAACCAGATTAGCTTTCTAGTTCGTGACATAACCATATCCGTGTGTGTATGCCAGGATAATCGCTGGTCTACCATAATCCCCAAGTATTTTATATCAGACACTTTTGTAATTTTATTACAAGCACAATATTTGTTATGAACATTATTGCAACTATGAATCCTAAGGAAAAGGTTAGGTCCAGGTTGTGTGTTATTGTACATTGTGAAAGCTATGTAATTCGTTTTTTGGTGTTTAATGTGAGCAAATTTGAGTTTAACCAGTTAGCAATTTTAACTAAGCCAGACTCGGCATATCCATAGGTAGCTTCCCACGTATCTCCAGTAAAAAACGACCGCTGTGTCATCTGCGTAAGAGTAAACACGCCCGTTTTCAAGATTCATGTTGCAGAGGCTGTTAATATAGATCAAAAAGAGAGTCGGGCCTAATACACTGCCTTGTGGGACACCGAAACTCACTCCCTGCTCATTACTAACAAAAGTGCCTACTTTTACACGTTGTTTTCGATCCTGGAGATAATCTGTTAACAATGCTAGGGGGATTCCTCTTATGCCAATGTTTTCTAGACTATGCACAAGGATGGGAACAGAGACGGTATCGAATGCCTTTTTTAGGTCCAAGAAAACAGCTAAACACTTTTTCCCTGAATCCACTCGGTCAACTATATGAGAGGATAGTGCTAAAACAGCGTCTTCTGTTGACAGTCCTTGCCTGAATCCGTATTGAGAACAAGATATGATGTTATATTTATTTATGTAACTGATTAGTCGAGAGTTTAACAGCTTCTCTATAATTTTAGAAATAGATGGTAGAACCGAGATGGGCCTATAATTACTGACGTCATCTCTGTTTCCACCCTTGTACACAGGGGTAATAATCGCTTGTTTCAGTGCTGCTGGAAAAATGCTTTGATTAAAACAAAGGTTAACCAGATGTGCAATTATTGGCACTACTAAATCGTGAGCAAGTTTGAGGAATTTGGTAGTTATATTATCCCATCCTGGGGCGCTTTCTGATTTTAAGTTCATTAGTACACTTTGCTGTGATGTAGTCTGTCTCTGTGCCTTATGCATCGAATAAGCCCGGGAGTGATCCATGGTTTAATGTTATACAATTTTTTATTTATAGACCAAACGATGCAGCGGCAAACGCTCGCCAGAATTTTGTTCTGCGAAGGCTGGTATCAACTAGATGTCTCGTGCGCACCGCTCCCCTTGCACTGAGCGAGGGATAAGGTAGCTCAAGTGATTAACCAAGTTAGGGCAATAAAATTTATTGCGGCATACACTGAAGAGGGTCATTGTGTCAAGAAGCATACGTCTTGTTTCTAAGGTCAGCATGTTGTATTTAATAAGAAGAGTTCTGGAAGAAATTCTTCTGCGGAATAATATATATTGCATTGCTCGAAGATATTTACGCTGGACTAATTCGATAGACTCTTTGTATTTGGCATAATAGGGATTCCAAAAAAGTACTGCATATTCTAGTTGCGTTCCTATTACTGACTTATACAAATTGAGGAATGTAGCTGGTCGACGGAAATCGTGAGATGCTCTCATTACAAAGCCAAAAATTTGGTACGCCTTATTAATAATTTTTTCAACATGAGTATTTAAATTTGGTTTTGAATCCAAATACACGCCAAGATCTCAAAGACAGGTAACTTTGTTAAGAATATTATCAGCAAGTTGATAGTTGAAGTTGTACGGATTTTTTTTAGTAAATATAATTCTGGCACTTAGGCCGACTGAGGTATAGGTTGTTAGTACAGCAATAGTTAGACAAACGATCAAGATCAAACTGAAACTCCACACAATCATGAACATCCGTTATTTTTTTTTTTACTTTTAAATCATCAGCGTATAAAAGAAAATTAAAATATTTGAAACAATGTTTTATGTTATTAAGTTATAATATTGTCATAAGATAAAAAAAAATATGTTCAATAGGGTCTCGCCTGCTTGTCGCTTTTAAGAATAAAAATGTGCTTGTTTCTTGCATTTTAGTTGCGCAGTCGGGTTTTTTAGATTTTTTAAATTACTTTTTTTTCAGCTTTTTAGTTTAATTATTTATTAATTTTTTCTTTGTTTTCCCGGTCGTGTCACATTGGCACTCAACCGGATTCAGGAAGTGAAAGAGCAAAGTCCATATTTTTAAACTTTCTCATTGTATTATTTTATTAGTTTATTACGCTGATAATAATCATGACATACCTCTTTTAAATTCTTGTGTTGAGCCCTTTCATTTGATACCCATATTGTAGTATTAAAAAAAAATCTTTCACTTAGTACCATGGTGTCGCACAGCCGCCATGTTTGATTTTTTTAACGTCACCTATTTAAGAACACTTGGGCTGCTAAGAAGAATCTAACGATACCTCAATAATGTAAATCCGTTCAGCGGTTCTTGAGATATGAGGTAATAAAGTATATTACATACATACATACAAGATACGCGCGAAAAACATAACCCTTCCTTTGCCGTCGGGTAAAAAGTAAAGGACCCAAAATGGAGCCCTGAGGCACACCTAAATTAACCCGAATAGAGTTAGATTCGAAACCGTTAATGACTACTTTTTGGGTCCTGTTTGTTATGTAAGAGATAAACCAACGAAGCAGATCACCTCTGATACCATTGCGATGCGATGCGATCTTATTGAGCAGCAATTTATGATCTACTTTATCAAACGCCTTCTGAAAATCAGTGTAAACCGCATCAATTTGTAGTCTATTATCAATGCCCTCAAAGAATTGACTTGTATATACGTGTACTAGGAGAATACTTATACATGATCTATCTCGTACAAAACCATGTTGCTCATTAATTATAATACACCGAATAAAATGATAAATTTCATTAAAAACTATTTTTTCGAAAAGTCTTTCGAAAAAGTAGTTTTTCGAGTCTTTAAGTCCAAGAGTGAATAGGTTACTTCTAGGCAAGTGTGCTCCATCTTCGACCACATCATCACTTACCATCAGGTGAGATGGTGGTCAAACGCGAACCTATTTTTAATAAAAAAAAAAAAAAAAACTTTTGAGGATGAAGATAATATGGAAATAAGACGATACATCTCCACATCATTTTTTGATCCATTTGTGTACGGGCACAATGTTTGCAGACTTCCACACGCGAGGAAAGACACCTTGAGATAAACACTTATTAAAAATAATATAGATTGGATGACATATAGTATGTATTTTCAGAAATATTGCGGGAATACCATGGGGACCATGAACTTTGGTAGAGTCAAGTGATTTTTGTTTCGTGCGAATCTTATCTAAAGAGATGTGCAATTGGGATAGGTTAATATCGTGATCACTACTCGCAGGTGGAGGTTATCACGAGTCTGAATTAAATGTGGATGCTTCATACACAGAGTGGAAAAAGTCGAAAAGAAATTACGTTTTGTTTGGAATGTGGGCATTCGCAGAGACCTGCTTATAAAAGACGGTATTGGGAATTTTACTAGCGGCTTTACAGTTGGAAATATACGACCATAAAGCTTTGTAATTTGTGAGAATATTATCTTCAACTGAATTCATATAAGATTTATAAAATTTATCTGCCAATTCTTTGAATTTGGACCTGATTATAGAAAATATTTCATAGTCGCACAACTTGCCATATTTTTAACTTGCATAATTTAGCATCTATATCATCATCTGCATAACCTATTCCCAACCACAAGACAAGCGGCGATGCGCCATCGTTACATGGTGGACATGCCACCCATACGCACTAAACTTTTTGTGAAAGTATCATTGTGCGTACGGCTAAGGAGTGGAATTCCCTGCCGGAGTCTGTGTTTCCTGATCGCTATAACCTGGGAGTCTTTAAGTCAAGAGAGAATAGGTTACTTCTAGGCAAGCGTGCTCCATCTTCGACCACATCATAGCTTACCATCAGGTGAGATGGTGGTCAAACGCGAACCTATTCTGAATAAAAAAAACTACATGATAATATATTAGGGTCGGTTTTCAGTCTAACCGGATACGACTGAGTAGTGTTTTACATGGACCGACGAGAGAGCGAGTTGGGTAACATGATACCTCTTGGAAATACCAGTAACAATTTTCTGGCCACGACTACCCGTAACGCCTATCAAAAATGTATCAATAACAGCCGGGACCTTTCCGAGGCGCAGAGGAGTCTTGTCACCCATCCATGTACAACCCTCGGCAAACATTGCTTAACCTCGAAGAACAACGCGTGTGGCTATTAAGAGCTCCTCTACTTATTTTTTTTTTTTTTCTATTTCATTTCATTTGTTATCATTCCACGGATTAATAAATCACAGAACATTCCAACCGCTGCGGGAACCACAATGAGTGTTAAAAGTAGCATTAGTACGGATTAGCTTCGTGAATCCAAATTGTATGAAATAGAAGTTAACAGGCGAAAGTTCCGCCGTGTGCCTAATTTACGTCATTATAATGGGGCAAAAAGTAGCATCGCCGCACACGGCTCGATGGCTGTTTTAGTTTTTGCGGGTGAAACTTTCCGTGAAGATGAATAGGGCGCTTAAGGTTTGAGACCCCGAGCCATACCACGATGTTTGCTCATCTGATGTCCAACTTCCTGCACACGTAAAAAGGTAAAAAAATTAAGGTAGAGAAAACATGTTCAGCATTTTCAGCTTATCAAGAGATCATAAGTCTAAAGGGTTATGAGGGACCTAAATTATTAACTCATTAATAAAATACTGGAACCGGGCCCTGCGCGAGGTGTTGCTAAGCTCCCTAAATGTCTAATAATTAAGCGGGTTGTCCCGTTATGAGCGTCTGATGAGTGTTGTCCTGAACGGGATAACGGCTTGATAAGGTTGTTATAACAACAAGATAACAATCGACTAAGGATCATTCCTGTCTACCTACCTTAAGCTGATAGTGAGGGACGGATTGTTATTATCTAATACCTACGTTTATTTTTGCCCTTTTTTCAAGCACCCATAGCTTTAACAGGCTCCAACAGACCTAGTTTAAAAACAAAATGTGTATTTGGGACACAAGAAACTTAAATATATTGATATAAATGAAACGTATTCATTATGATTAATTTACTTGCTCATTATAAATATTCTACAAAAAAAAATAGCCTCTTAAATAAAACGCTCACTTCTGATTATCATTCGAACTTAAAAAGGCACTGCGAGACAATCGGACGAAAACTACTTGCGTGAAAAACACTGGATTCTGAACGGTAGGCGTGATAAGAGCCAGTTTTCGAATAAATGTTTTGAAAATTAAAATCCTTTAGATTTCTTTCGAATACATTTCTTTACACTTGCTTATTCTGCCGTCAGCAACATTTCGGTCCGATTTTTTCGGTTGTTCCCATTTTCTAACATATCAGCGCGGATAAAATTCAAAAAGATTTTTTATATATTCTCAAATTTTCTGAATGTCAGTCTGTTTCCAACAAAAACAGATAGAAACAATTAATACCATGGTGAATATAAGTAACCGGGAAAACAAAAAGAAAAGCCTTTGAGGAGCCCATAGATAATTTTTTTTATTTCTGTGGAGGAGCCAAAACATTCCCATGTTGGTAAAATTCACTTTTATCACATACTAGCTTGGGCTTGCGGCTTCGCTCGCGTGTAAAGTTCTGCATCAGATGTTCCAGTTTCCGAAATCAAATATAGTCTACATACATATATGTTGCCCAGACTTGATTTGATAGCTATATAAAAAAAGTTTCATTCAAATCCGTCATGTAGTTTTGGAGATTTGGGTGTATAAACTGACAAACACCTAAGCAGACAGACATAAAAAACTTGTTCCATTACTGTTTCTTAACTGATTATGTTTTTGTAAATATATGTAATGTCACTTTTTTACTGATTTATTATAAGTAATATTGGTTATATGTGTCGCCCCAGTATTTCTTGCACCAACTTACGAAATAGCTATCGATGCTGACAAACACCATTAAACAAGAGTGTGAATTCTACCCACACTGCTATTAAAAACACATTTGTGTTACAACTGTGTGAATAAATTAATTAACCCGCAACTAATGACCCAATTCTTAAAAAATCTTTCTTTGGTAGTTGGTAAAATTGCATTATTGGGGAGAGCTATAGACTATAAATTATTTCGAGATTACACAGACGAAGACGCGGGTGATGAGCTAGAATATAATATAATGTGCCTACTTGTACACATATAACAAAATGAGCACAAATATCGTTTAATCAGTAGCATCCAATGAACAGAGTTACTTGACAAATTACGTTAACTAGTTCGAAAACTTGAGTCAAGTTTGTAACAGTCTTAATAACTTTAATTATAATTAAACAAAGAGTTACGGAAGTCAGGACACCGGGGCTCCACGCGCCAGGTGGCACGGCGGCCATTTTTAGTACAACTTCGGCAAAGTTTCGGCGACATCTTCGGTATAAAAGAAGTAAAGAGTTAAGGTTATAACGGTTGAGTTTCAAGAAGTTTTGGCAAGTATAAGGCTAAATTCTTATTAAGGAGATGGAACCGAGTCTGTGATAGGGTATTTTTCTGAAATAATCTATTTAGCACATAGATTAAGCAAAAAAATATAGGACACGTGTTTTTTCTTTTGTGACGTAATCTAAACGACACAGTAAGTTGCTTTTTTAATTAGAACTAACATACTAACGGTCTTTATAACCCCTCTAACTAAGCTAAGTATGTTTGTGTCTAGAGTGGGTTCACGGCAATAATTTAATGGGTGTGTTCGAACCCGAGATTCTCGATCACAAGTCCGGCCTTAGCAATTAAATGAAATGAAATTAAATGAAATATTAATTTTGTAAACTGGTTATAAATAACACTTTTACACGTCATGTTTTTTTGCGTTTTTAGTTTAGCTAGATGAGGCCGGTATTTCCTAACTGACTACTCTGAGAAGAAACACCGAAACAAACCCAGAGGTCAAAGTCTCTTTTGAAGTCCAGACAATTTGTATTTGTATATGAGAAGCATGTAGGTTCATGTCTGTGGTATTCTTTTGAGGAAATAACCACGCAAATTTGAGCGAAACTGTCCAGATAGCAAGCATTTGTCAGTTATCGTGTAGCTCAACTTAGAACTTAAGGAGCTCAACAATTTGACGAACAATACCAAAGTAAGGACATTTGAGTAGGCCACACAAGTACTCAAACTGCTTGACATCATTAAATAAATTATAGTGAAAGTAAAAACAACCAAAAAAGAATAACCTACATTGTCCTCACATTTACAATAATGAAATAATTTTATATAAAAAAAAACAACGAACAAAAACAAAATAAATATGTAGGTATATACAATACTTGAGAAAGCAAATATTTTTAGGCTTTTGACGCTTCAAATTGTCACGAACGTCACGGTTTCACAAGTATTTTCTCTTTTTTTGGTTTTAATGTAATGTTTGACGTAGGTACGTGTACCTACGTCAAACATGACAAACAACAACATGAGTGTTCATATACCCACGGCAGCGTCGTGACGCTGCCGTGGGTATATGAACACTCAATATACAATGTTGAAGTTTTCCCGACCTAGGGGAAACAAGATTTAAAAAATCCTGATGTCTCCCCGCGGGGGAGCGTCAGGGGAGCGTTCTTTCGTGTTCGTATACCTATTTAGAGGTAAGTGACGTCAGCATCCCCACAATACTGATTTTTGAAGCGTTTGATACTTATTAATTTACTAGCATAGCAGGGTTTTCCCGTGTAAATCCCATTCCCATGGGAATTCCGGGATAAAAAATAGGCTATGTGTTATTCCAGGATGTCAACTACCTACTTACCAAATTTCATTCATATCCGATCAGTAGTTTTTGCGTGAAAGAGCAACAAACATACATACATCCTCACAAACTTTCGCATTTATAATATTAGTAGGAAGTAGGATATGATTAAATAAGGCAAACATACGACATGTAGATACAATATTATTTAAATCTAACTGACGAAAGAAATAGAATAATCATTTATCAGTTTTGTAGCACTTGCGAAACTTATAGAGATATAGAAATATAATAAATTTAGCTTATAGGACATCAGCCGTAATGTATTCATTAAAAGTTCTAATTAGCCCTGAAGGGGAAATAATCTTTAACGTGTTAGTTATTAATTTTCACATTGCAGTTACACAAACTAGCTAATGCCTGAGCCAATTTTCCCCGAGCTTATTACCAATCTCCAGCTAGGCTCATTACGCCGCGAGAGTATAATTTAGTTGAAACAGTGCTGTTTACCGGCCGCCATCGAAACGCTCCCTTGGCGATTCCATGCCGTACACATCTCGTACAGCATCATGTAATTAAATGACCTTTTGAATGTTTAAATTAATTTGGTTTCGTCTTGAGTAATTTATAAAACAGCCGAAAATTCATCAGTTATATCAGAAATAATAGGTTCGCAAAGAAAAATGTAAATATCAATGCACTAAATACTAAACTTATAGATTAAAGCCAAAGTTTTAAGAAAACCTATTGTTATAACACAGAAATTAAGATGATTTTTTCAAACAGAACCGTTGTGCACGAGTTCGTTTCGCACTTTTCCGGGCTACTGATTTGTATAATTTCTATAATCTTCTTTTACTTTAACGTCCTCGACGCCGATGTAAACATATTATCAAAACGTACTAATGCAATCATCAGATCAGAGAGTCAGTTCAGGAGCCGTCACAAAATTAATTATTTGTTTAATAGAACTTCAGCAAAAGTGTCGTGTCCTCGGCGACCCAAATCATAAACAGATAGACAAGTGGGCAAATAAAGTGGCTCGCTGTCGTGAACAAAAGGGAGGTAGCCCTTAGCGCCACTCCCGACAGATATTACGAGACCTTCATTATGAACGACAACGCACTATTCACTCCGCAGATACGACCCTCCGCTACTGCCGTAATCTCAGTTAAATACCGAGTCTTATTTACGAGTTTGGTAAAGGTGAGTTTACAGTCTTTGCCTGATACTGAACTAATCACGGACATGCTTACTGTCCTCACCAAACTCGTTTTCTTATCATGTCTTCAAAAAAAGAACTGGTTCTCAATACGACAATAATTTTTAAATGTGTTTAATGTTGTTTGTTGTGCGGTTTTGACCTGCAAAGACGAAAGCAGAAAGAAAGTATGTATCTTGTGGAGTTGTATCGTACCATCGATATGTATTAAACTTTGTTAATTTTAAATATATTTGATTTTAATGACAATACCACATTTCATAACTTCAATGCAAACTATAAACAACCTTATTTTCATTAACACAACGTTTAAATCTACTTGGTCGTTATCTGGAGCAACATACTATAAATTCTAGTGACTTCGACGCTACTCAATTAGGGATGGGACACATTCGTAAAGTAATTCGGAAGGTTTATGTGTATAATTCATAAATGTTTAACTAATATTGCACAAAAATGTCGACGTTTTAACCACACGTAGCCTGCATCCGTCTGTAGTAGATACGTGTCGCTAAGCACACCGCCTATTGTACATTTATTTTTATAAATGATTGTCCTGTGTTAAGTGAAGGTGTACAATAAAGTATATAATAATGCTAACCGCAAATCGGATGCATCACCCACGATCATCGGTGATGAGACTGTACATCCCACGGAAGTGTGGGGGTCGAGGCTTTTTAAATGCCAAAACTCTTCACAACCGCGAGATTTGCAGTCTCAGGGAATATTTCCTTAAGGCCGATGTAGGTATGCACCGAGATGTGGTTGCAGTAGACAAGGGACTCACCCGCTGACCATGGCTAAAGAGAACTGGCACAAACCTGTTATACTTACCACAGATGACCGCAAGGAGGTATGGAAAAAGCAAGGAGCTTCATGGTCGCTACTATCGGGCTCTTTATGGGTCCGATGTAGATTTGACAGCTTTCGTTGCCTGGCTACGCTTCAGGGAAACTGAAGGTTTTGTCTGTGCAATTATGGACGAAGTTATCTTGACGAATAATTACGGGAGACATATTATGAAGGACGGGACGATTGACGTGTGTCGGGCATGCCATCATCCTGGTGAGTCCATCAGACATATTGTCTCCGGTTGTTCTCGTCTTGCTAACGGCGAGTACTTGCATAGACACAACCAAGTAGCCAGAATTATCCATCAGCAACTTGCTTTGAAATACAAACTTGTCGATTCTGAGGTACCGTATTACAAGTATGTGCCTGTACTGGGATCGGTCTATCATCACTGATAGGACTATTGTTGCCAATAAGCCTGATATAGTGGTGATAGACCGATTAGTGCGCCGCGCAATGATAATCGATGTTACCATCCCACATGATGAGAATCTCGTGAAAGCTGAGAAAGAGAAACACACAAAGTATCTCGACTTAGCTCATGAGATTGTTGACATGTGGAACGTGGAATCGGCTGTCATTGTGCCGATTGTCATATCAGTCAATGGGCTGATAGCTAAAAGTTTCGACGACCATCTGTCGAAGCTGGCGTTGCACAGCTGGATAAAGGGCCTGATACAGAAGGCAGTTCTCCTCGATACAGCTCGCATTGTGAGGAGGTTCCTTTCTCTGGAGACCTAACTACCTGTAGCTTGGACCCTGCTCCCGACACCGGTGGACTGCCATTTTTTTTAAGCTTTTTGTTGTAACTTTTTTATAGAAAAATATTTAAAAATTTAATTTTTGAGAAATGTGTTGAATAAAGGAAATAATAATAATCACACTAATATTATAAGCCAAAAGTTTATGTTTGTCACTTCTTCACGCTCGAAAGGCTGAACGGATTTCAATGAAACTTGGTACACGGGTAAACCTTGTCCTGGAATAGCACATATGATTTTTTCCCGAGACTATGATCCCTTGGGATAACTTTCTACTTTCACGTAGGCGAAGCCGCTGGCAGCAGCTTGTATTTAATAAAGATAACATCACATAATGTAAACCGTAACACATCAATTTCTGGATATTGACCTCAAAAGTAATTTAAAAATTTCAGTTTTCCCAAAATCTTTTATTAATGAAAATGGATGTTTATTGGGTCATCAAAATTCCAAAACATAATCTATCATCAGTTAGGGGAATTTCCTACGTTTAATCAAATTACCGACTTAATGAAAGCCATCACGGCAAAATAATATATTAATATACTCTTTCATCACCTATCAAATACAGATAAAACTATCAAAACGGCAATTATTAAACAAACATGTATTATTTCAAGGTCAATAAACACTTTTAATCTACATATAAGGGAAAGAATTTGCAGAATCGGTTTAGTAGTTTCAGAGTTTACATACAAATACCCTACATACAAACTTACAAATTTGACCTATTTAATATTAACATAGATTCTATTTTTTGAAGATGATCAATCTTTTTCCATTACTGAGCATTTGTATGATGTCGATAAATTATTACATTGCTCACACGAATAAAATACGTAACATCGATATTAAAATATCGATGTTTGTCTACATCTATATTTGAGTAGCAAAAGACATTACATGTGCATGCAAATATTACATCTATTTCAAAGTACTTAGCGTTCCGAATAGAATAAATTGGTTTCAGCGCCATCTAGCGTTGAGTAGCTGAAGTCGTTATAAATTGTTCAATTTAAGCTTTTTAAACGATAAACGCCTTTATTGATTATGTCATGTCAAATAATAACAACTTTCGTTCGTTGTAATAAGACTCAATTTTTGACAGTTGCGTTTCAGCTTTGCAGCCAATTATATAAATGTTTTTTATGTGTGTAATGGACAATCCGCGAGTTGACAGTATGTTTAAAAATTTAAAATAACTATTTAATTATGTAAATCTATTGATATGAAGCACAAAATAGTACAAATGAAGAAAAGATTATTAATTATTAATTTTATTTTCCCTTGAGAAAAATGAGACTTTTTATCTGTGAGTCACGTGATTAGAAACACCAATCAGAAAACGAGACGTCATCGTTCAATATTTTGACAGCTGACTGGTTATCTTTAGTTGGTGCGTAAGACAAAATAAGAAATAACTAACTAACTGCTTGCACTGTCTGGCACAGGTCCGCTCAAATTTACGTGGTTATTTCCTCAAAAGAATACCAAAGACATGAACCTACATGCTTCTCATATACAAATACAAATTGTTTGGACTTTAAAAGAGACGTTGACGACAAACTCAGAGGGAGTTTGTTTCGGTGTTTCTTCTCAGAGTAGTCAGTTAGGAAATATTGGCCTCATCTAGCTAAACTAAACACGCAAAAAATCATGACGTGTAAAAGTGTTATTTATAACCAATTTACAAATAAATATTTCATTTCATTTCATAACTAACTCTCTCTCTTCTTGTTCATTTGTCTTATCGTCCTGTAATAGTTGTTCGATGAGTTCCTTTTTTTGTTTTTTTAAAAAAGCAGATAGATAGATATATTATTTATTGTAGGCATAACAGTAAAACAAATATGGACAGGGTGATACAATGGGCGGTCTTATCGCTAAAAGCGATCTTTTACAGACAACCTTTGGATGGATTTGACACAGAAGTTCTAACCACTTCTTGCGAATATCTCTTTTTAAAGGGACATGAATAAATAGTTTCGTTGGCGTTTTTATAGTAGTATTCCCACAACAAGGTACTGCACAGCACTGATAATAATTTTTCACGTTCATAATAGAGTAAAATATCATAAAATACCCGAAGTACATTAATGTGCCAAATGCCAGGAAAGTTGTTTTTTGAACGATGACTTCATACATAGTCACGTGACCACAATGCCACGATTTAGGCCATAGTTTTTTTTATAAATTAAAAAAATACTTATATTTTAATTGAAAGGTTAAGTGATGAATAAAATATTATTTTACGAGTATACATGAAGCGCTTCGAAGCGTTTCAAACAATTTTTACAAAGTTGTCAACTCGCGGATTTGATTTGCAAATGTGTGAGTTTGGCGACACTGGTTCTCGTTTTGAGAGAATGTAAGGGCACTTCTACTTAATTTTCTGTTCTGTGGGCCAGATAGCGTAACGACTACATTTTCATTTGTTTCTTGAAGTACAGTTATAGAGATAATTAAAACATTAAGCTCTTTTGATCTGTACCAATATTGAAATACTAAAGTGAAAGCATTCTATTGTAACATAATTATTTATTTAATTATATTTAAGTTTTAAATCGCTAACGCATATACAAAAATATTAATTATATTTACATAATAACGATAAAAACTCAAAGTGACAATGACAACTATTGTTTCTTTTTATTTTTAATATCAAAACATCATAATGTATTCACACTTCAATAAAGCTAAATATTCCATGGAGTACTTAGATTAGTTCTTATTGTTAGATTTAATTTAGTGCAATTAGGGTAAAGATAAAATTATTATTATATTTTTTTACTTATAATATAATTATAAGTGCTACTAACAAATGAGTCAGAACCGTGAAATAAAAATAATTTGAATACCAATGCCACTTTTAGATACGATTGTACGTCATATCGATAATAAATCATTTCGATAACATAGCGTATGCATATATAGTCAAACAGCTTATTAGTTTTAAAGCGATCTATTCATATCGAGATTAAGTCCTATAGCAAACTAGTCATATCGCTATTTAGTCTTATCGGGAGGTAGTCATAACGCTTCTAACCCACTGGAATTAATGCCACACGTAGAGAGACATCCAATATTTTTTTTTGCTTTAGTGCGGTCGTGTTTTTGTTTGTTTTGAAGTCGGTCACATTTTTAATCGACTTCAAAAATATAAAGAGGTTCTCAGTTCGTCGGAATCTTGTTTTTTTAATGTATGTTCCCCGATTACTCGAAGACGGCTGGACCGATTGGAAAATTTCTTTTTTTTGTTTGCTCTTTCTAGTTGGTTCCATTGTCATCACGTCAGGATCTGATGGAGAAATTGAGGGAACTCTTCAAATATTATAGGCACACCTATAGCGATAATGGTATTTTTATAGTACCTACCTTGTGCAATTGCTCTCGAAAAGCACCTTTGGTGAAGTGGACCTGATGATGAAGACCACAGATCGCCACCGGAACCACTCAATATTTTGTGGGTTGCGATTCGATTACTTGAGTATAGTTGTTAAGCACTTTATGCTCGTCACAGTGCATATGGTGAAGTTGAGCTGATGATGGTGAAGTCCCAGTTTTCCTAATATAGGGTCACACAGGATCAAGTCTTGCAAAAATTATGAGCACAATGTGTTTAAGCTGTAAGTATACCAGGCTCGCAAAAGCTAACAAGAGTCAATTGTAGGCAGCCGGGACAGCTTCAACAATAGCGTTAAATCGCGCCGACAGAATTAGTTCGAGAGGCCGCACGTCCCGGCCACTTCGTTGCAATTTGCGGCAATTTGCTGCTACTGTATTTTGGCTTGACCACGACCTCATAAACTATATTTTAAGACTTAGTTGCAGAATACGTAAGTATACCTCATCCATATCCACTCTTATTAACACATTTCATCTGAATCATTTTCCTTAGAGCCGTTCCTATCACGAGTTAAGACCTCAAAGCGTAATAATATGTTCATATATACAAACAAATCGCCAGGAAGTGATCTCATACGCATGTCTGATCTTAAATACTTAGTAAATAAAGTAAGTCCAGTTCTCGCACACTTAATTAATTTATGCATAAGTACCAACAAATTTCCGAGAAAATTAAAAGAAGCTATAGTGCGTCCTATTTTTAAAAAAGGTGATCACAAAGTATTGTCGAATTACAGACCAATAGCCATTTTGTCGAGTGTAGATAAAATATTAGAAAAGTGTGTTGTTAACCAACTAGGGAATTATCTACAAAAAAATAGTATAATTAGTGAATGCCAACATGGTTTTCAAAAAAATAAAAGTACGAACACTCTTTTATCTAAGTTTTGTGACGAAATTAACAATAGTTTAAATAAGAAGCAGTTTGTAGTAGCAGTATTTTTCGACTATAAACGTGCATTCGACACGTTGGATGTAAATACTTTGTTAGATGCTATGGAGGAGTGTGGGGTGGGGGAACCGCTGAAAAATTGGTTTCGTGAATATCTCACCGAAAGACATTACCGTGTAAAGGTGGACGAGTCGTACAGCGACGCGAGGGAAATGAGGTGCGGAGTGCCGCAGGGCTCGGCATGCGGACCTGTATGCTACCTGATGCACGTGAACAGCTTGTGCGGCGTACTCCGCCACTGCTCAGCGTACATGTTTGCGGACGACCTGTGTGCGCTTCGTGCCGGCACCGACCTCGCCGAAACTTGTCGACTTGTGCAGCTTGACGTAAACAGAGTAGTTGAATGGTCCCATGACAACGGAATAGTTTTAAACGCAGAAAAAACCAAAATCGTAATAATACGCTCTCCTTACTCGCTTTCACCCAACGATCCTCCTCCAATTTATACACATAACTTTGAATGTATCCATAATAACCAGATTAACTGTGAATGCAAACCTATCGAACAAGCCAAATGTGTAACATACCTCGGTATGAAGGTGGATGAGAACTTTTCGTGGGCAAATCATGTAGAGTATTTGTGTAAAAAACTTAGGATATTACTAGGTAAGTTCTACCATCTTAGTTTTAAGGTGCCAACCTGCACTCTCAAGTCCCTTTATCTACAATTAGTCGACCCCATACTAAGTTACGCTCTTGACTGCTATGGACTCACATTTAAAAGTTATTTAGATTTATTAGAAGCTCAGCAAATTAGATTTTTGAAGCTATTAGTTAGCAATAAAACAAAAAAACTCATGCAAAGACAATTATTATAAGCTCTTCAAAATTTGTAAAATTCTTCCTGTTAGAGTAAAGCATAAATATCTCCTCCTGGTAAACAGTTATGGCAGTTGGGAGCGTCACTCGCTAGTTACTCATAACCACGCAACGAGGACAGTATCTGCAGGTAAATTTAATGTACCTAGAGTAAATAATTACTTTGGTGATGGAACAAAAGATAAGCGAGTACCTTACCTACTCAATACATTGCCTGCAGATATCTTAAATCAGAATAAAAAGAGTAGATTTGCAAAAGCACTCAAGAAGTGGTATATTAGTAATTTATAATTTTTAATTTTGTTTTCATTCAATATTTTCAAGTATTTTTTATTTTTATTTTCTACAGTTATTTTTACTCGCCAGTCTTTACAGTTTGGCGAGAATACATAATTAATGTTCTCTCTTTTACGTTTATGTTATAGTTATTTTAGAAATGTATATCTAGTTTTTTAAATATCTGTACTCACAGACAAACCGTGTAAACGGTTTTGTGGGACATTGGCTTATTTTTAAGATGCTAATGTAACATGTTTTTAATAATAACAAATAAATAAATAAATAAAGATTTAATTAATCGAATGTTTAACTAAACGCCAAGCATGACTTAGATAAAATTTCTGTTAAACCAAACAAAGTACAAATCCCGTCTCGTACAAGTTCTGATTGCGAAGTAATGTTTTTCTAAGATTTACCGCACTGAATACTTAAAGCTATAGAATATGTATGAGAGATTTACGTTAAAAAGCTAATCTGTTACGTTCAAATTACCGCAACCGGTAAAACGTTCTGCGGTATCATTTCTTAACAAATTATTATGTTATCTGTGCAGTGTTTGCTCGTTAGCGGTGATTTATTATGCTAAATAATAATTGCATTACCTCCGCGAACCGAGGAAGTTTAACTGACCAGATTGAAGAATTAAAACAAAGTTCCAATGTAATAAAAGTTATGAAGGCGTCCGCGGGAGAAATCCGATAATTAGTCGCCATCTGTAATTAGTGGCTGGACCGACGCAGAGTTGTTTGCTGCTAAAGAGCCTCTGTCATCCGCTCGTAAAAGTATAATCTCGGGCAGTGTGTTGAGATTTACGATAATTTAATTTGGAGAGCAAACGAGAGCCCGTGTGAGGTCGGGATAACAAAGGTGTTTAATTAGAGCATTTGCTGTTGCCACTATAAGTTTCCAATGTACGTTGGAAACCGATATGACTACGGAGGCTTCAGGTTTCTGCATATAAAGTACATTTGCGTTTTATAAATCTGATTATTCACGTGTTGCGTTTAAAATTGAGTGATAATACGAGTGCATTTATCTGTAGCGGCAATTATTTTTTGAACACAGTGAAACCTATTTATAATTACTTGGTTTCTATGATAAAAGTAAAGGGTACAAAATAAATACGAAACAGAATATACTTTTTGCTAACATGTACATAATAATCTTATAACCCCCAGTAATATAGATCACAACGGCAATGTTCCTTGAGAATAATGTAGTTTCTTCACGTGTGTCAACTAAATCACACGAGAGTGTTGATAATAATGATAATTGCAAAAGAAAAAGTCATGAAGACACAAAGTTAACGAAGCAGAATATTATAAAACAAAAGAGTTATGATGACATTTCTTACAGAGTACTAGGACACCAGAAGCTATAAGAGTTGGAACAGATGCATGGCAAGTTTTTGTTATGCCGAGGGGTAAGGGCGGGGCGACAAGGACAGAAACAACAAATAAAAACTGTAGTATTCTACATAAACGGGTACGCCTTAAAAAGGGCCCCCACTTGCATTATTCATACGGATGCTAATGGAAATGGCAGGTCTTAAAACTGTAGACGTAAACAATGCCCAACCTTATTGTTTTTAAGACTCAAGGAAAGCCTGGCGAGGACATTGTTCGCTGATGAAAAATTTGCGACACAAAATGAAAAGGGACTGTTTGTAGTCAATTAACAAATCCGTTTGCGCATTTTATGGCAAAACGGGCTATGGGGAAAGCCGCGATATTTTTCACTGAGTTTTTACTTTGTAATATTGACAATATCGTGTTGTTTAAATAATAAATTGGTGAACAAACGTCGAAATTTGTACTGGAATTGATAACAATATATGAATCTAACACGGGAGCAAATTGAGCAACCAAATTATGGAGTAGCTATACGCTGACTGTAGCTAGAGGGACCATACGAGTTTATACAATATTTTACAGAACTGGATTTCCAAGAACATGGATATAGGTCTAATTATATTACCGTTTCCGATAGAGTGGACTTGTGGGAGGGAACCGCAAATTGGTTGAGGTCTATCTCCTGTATCGGATTGTTTGGTAATAAATTGATTGTTCGGACTATTTGGACGTCCCTATGTATCTTCATGCATATGTTGAATGTAGATAATTAGACTAACATGGTTGACTGCGGTAGTACCAATGATATCAGTATCGAACACGACATGTGTATTGATACGAGATCGTCTATCTCGTATCTACAGCGTGAATTGATCGCTTCAATGAACCAACACTATCAAATGTCCTGCGTGCGATTAATGGCATTCATTATCAGTTGAGTGTTGCACGTCACTCGTATTCGACATCGATATAGTTGCTCGGTAGCGGAGAAAATATAAAATAAAATTAAAAACACCAAGTAATTAGCAGAGTTTTTCATTTTTAACTTCCGAGAAAGTCTGATATCCTCTCTACTACGCTCGCCCGAGCGCATCCCCCAGTGGGCACTTAAATGCATTCACAGAGAGAGGGTATTTAAATGTCTGCCTGTGAAATCCTCTTGCAAGGAAGAGCGCCTCAACTGGAATTCTTTTTTTTATTTTTTACGTAAAATATGGTTACGGAAAAAATTATTTTCATTCCGAGTCTTAAGCCGTCATTCCTTAATTAAATATTAGTTGAGACTGCACCGCATTACCGAAAATCCTCAGTTTTCTGAATTGCATACTGCATTTTATAATGGACGTTTGTTTTGAATTTAATTCAGCTTTCTGCAGTTGCAAAGTTTTATTCTTTTATTCTTAACCCCTACAAAAGGATTCTATGATCATATATAAATGGTTAGAAAATTCCAATTTCCAATAATTGCGGTTGGCTCTAAGTAGAGTAAAAGATATGGAAGGACCAGGCGCGCAGTAATAAGAAGCAGTGAGATTCTTGCGGACACCATGCAATATTGATGTGGCAGGGACGGATGACCGGTGCACTTTGTACTAAAGCACGACTAATATGGTGACGTCAGATAGAGGCTTGTTTTCTTTTGTACTAGATAACTATGTAAGGAAGATAGTTCGTAATCATGTGGGCCTCGTCTTTAATTACACGTATCATTATGAAGCTCCGTGTGTGACTGTCAATGTCACCGTTGTAAACTAAACTACGGCAAGAAAACTTTTCAAACTAAACCAATAAGCGACTATATTTACAGTATTGAAAACAGAACGATTTATTTAAACTTTCAACGAAGCTTCCCGTTCTGTAATATAGGTCAACATGCAATATATGTATGTATTTCAGTAGTTGTAATATATTTCAGACTAAAGCCATACATCAGGGAGTGGGGCATATTCGCGTCCCGTAGGATCTCTGATGCATACCTTCCATATTAAATAAGCGAGTGCGCGAACAAAGGATCCACATTGTCGTGCATATCGACGGAGCCAACAATAGTGCAGTAAATAATACGTCCACCGCACTGCGGCTCCTGATAAACTGCTTTTTAAGTCGCACAATACGAGCTATCTGCCGCGAACCGCGAGTCGCGTTCACCTGACAACCGCACAAACACGACTAATGAACAACTAATAAACTAGGTTACGAGAAATATTGGATTTTATAAAAGTTAAATTGTTCTCTTAATGAAATAGGCAGACAGGCTTTTTGTTTTGCTTCCTTTAAAAAATTATAATCTTTCAATATCAACCATTGTTTCAAGATAATCTCTTGTACAAATCTTGCTTAAGCTTAATCTTGTTCGGAAATCAAACTCGAATATATACGAAACTAGTGGGACATCAACATCCTCTTATTTCTGTGATCCCGGTAGTTGTCAACCACAAACGCGCACAAGGGGAGCGCGCACACTGGAGCATCCGGTCCCGCGGCCACCTCCGGCCATCAATAAGGCCGGCTCGTATCCGGTCCGGACAGTAAACACCATCCCGTAGAAGACGTTTTAGGACTGTTAGAACAAAAGGTGGCGGTGCAGAAATAGACTAAAATTTCAGAGAAATTATAACAGAATATTTTGAACGAATACATGCTACACCGACCCTAAATGAATTAGAATAATCGTGTAAAAAAGACGGTTATTTATGAATTTATGATTATTTGTGTTAACAAAACTCTGCTCTTAAAACGGAAAATATGGTAAGGAAGTCGGCATGTCCTCCGAAAATCCGGAGACATGTGACATCTACAAACCTGACCCGGGCCATGCGTAGATTACGCTCTATGTCCTTATATATGTTGCTTCTACGCAACAATGAGAAAGAGGTGTGCTTCTATGATGCGCAAGGCGCGGGCCAGCTCTAGCAGCATTCTGAACATGATAGCGGGAACACTGAGTGCGCTTATATGTATGGCGTTGTTGTGCCATCTCGCATGTTGAAGCAGTCGACTCATTTTCAGTACGTTGTACTAACCATTTTTGAGTCAATCACTATAATACATAAACATTCTATACTATTCAATAAACATTCTATTCAAAAACTCATCATCGTTGCTTAGCCTTTTCCGAACTTTCTTGGGGTTGGTTTTCAGTCTAACCATATGCAGTTGGAAGTTTTACCTGGAGCGACCAACTTACTGATGTACACAGCCCTGTAGCTGGGTAACTCGATGGCCCTTGACTAGACTAATGGCAGATCATCGGTTTTCTATCGGTTACATTTCGGGGAGTGTGCGATGGAATTACACAATCTAATTCCGCCAAGCCCGCTCCATCATCGGACTACGAGACAAACGGCGAAGCGCTATCGTTACATGGTGGACATCCCACCCATACGCACAAAACGTTTTGGGAATACCTTCACTGTGCGTACGGCTAAGGAGTGGAATTCCCTGCCGGAGTCTGTGTTTCCCGACAGCTACAACCTAGGAGTCTTTAAGTCCAGAGTGAATAGGTTACTTTTAGGTTAAAGTGCTCCATCTTCGATCACATCATCACTTACCATCAGGTGAGATAGTGGTCAAACGCGGACCTATTTTCAATAAAAATAAAAGATTTTTGACCACCTGTAACGTCGTCAGTCGAAAATGTACAAATAATAGCAGAGACCAACGGCTTCTTCTTTGACATGCTAACCGAGGTACAGAAAGAATCTCGCTATGTGAAGATGGACCCACCCATCCACGAACAGCCGTCGACAAACGTTGGTTAACCTTGAAGATCAACCCGAGGGTTATTATTCAGACACCAACATTTCTTTATAGCTCAGTTATTATTTAAGTCATATTATATGCTGATAGGGCTAGGTTGATAGTCAGTAGGGCTTAAGTAATTACTAGGTACCAGGCTCAACTGTCTGGAACATAGCCATCACTGTACGCACTTGGACTCGACCGTATTGAAAGGTTGGTCCCGGTGTGTACAGCGGTGTCAAAATAAAAAGAAAATACAAAACGAATAACACCGACTACCGAAATTAAAGTTATTTTTGGCTTTGTAGTGTTTTGATATGGAAGTCGGTTTTATTTTTTGCTAAAAAGTTTTTCTTTTCACGCTCTTTAGTGGGTCGGTTTGTAATTTATCTAGTTACAAAAGCCAAAATGTCAACTACTTATCACCTTTTACAAAATATTTCTTTTCCCGATGCAGAGCCGTTAATTTTTGTGGAGTTCTCCTGGTACTTCACCATCAGCTCAACTTAACCATACGCATTGTGACGAGCATAAAGTGCTTAACATCCATATTCAAGTAATCGAATCGCAATCGACGAAATACTTATTATTGAGTAGTTTCGGTGGCCATCTGTGGTCTTCATCATCAGTTCCACTTCCCCAAATTAGGTTTTTCGAGAGCAACTGCACAAGGTACTATAAGGAATTCCCTAAACGCTATAGGTGTGCCTATAATATATTAAGAGTTCCCTTGATTTCTTCATGATTCCATCATCAGATCCTAACATGATGACAATGGGACCAACTATCAAACAAAAAAATAATTCCAAATCGGCCCAGCCGTCTTCGAGTTACGAGGATAGAAGATATAAAAAAAGTCCAAGACTAATTGAGAACGTCCTCCTTTTTTTGAAGTCGGTTAAAAATATTATAACTTAAGTTTATTAGCTAGTGACTCAAGAACAAATGCCAAAACTGTAGTTTGACAAAATTTATGAAAGAACAGCTTAAAAATTATGATACTAGATTAGTAGTCAGGAAAATATAATGTGTTAAAGTATTATTCATGTTTTTTTTAAACCTCATCATTTATCAATACATACATAATGTTACGCCAGTCTCTTAGTGAAGTACGTCGAGAAACTTCGACAGAAATCTAGAATGTTCGAGACGCTAACGCCATCTAGCGGCGAGTAGCAGTACTGTGTATCTCAAGTAGCTCTGGAATATTCTTAGCAGTATAAACAGTGAGTCGATTTTACAAGAATGGTCTGGAACTCATAGACCGGGGTATAAATAGATTGCAAAGGGGCGCAGAGAGTCAGTCTTATTACGAGCCGAATACGCGATATAATCGAGGCTTTACAAGTGAATTTCAGTGCGATTTAAGTGTTAAGTGACAAGTGTTGTGGTGCGAATAATTGTGTTCAATTTTTATTTGGTGTTTAATTAATTAAAATGTTAATTTTGGTTTAATTGGCGTCAATTATTTCTATCCCGAACCCCAGCTCGTAACAATAATATAAATAAACTGTATTAAACTAGCTTTTACAAATTAGACTAAAAATTCTATCATCCCATTGTATTTGAACAACATTTTTTTGAGAAGATCTTTTGGAGTTATCTTTTTGTACGCGTACCAACGGTTACGGTTTAAATGAGGGTCCTACGACCCAGAGTAATGTTAAGCAGGGACCTTTGATGCCACCGAGATAAGAATACCTGTGAAACTATACGAGCCCATATAGTCCTGGCAAATTGTTTTACTAATTTCAGTAAAGCCGTCTATTATATTATTACACAATATCCCTCTTCATTTATAAAATTGTTTTTTAGGAGACGAGTATTCATATTCAAAATTAAATAAAACATATTTAAACAATGCCAACTGGTCTATACTTATAAACCAAATACGTTGAACCATATCAAAATTAACATTCGCCGTGCTATTTATTGCAGATAAAAGACCCTAAGTGCTCGATAAAGTTGTTGAAAATTAGACTGCATGATTGCTGTTCATTCGAGCTAGCAGTGGCGCTCATATGTCCGAAACCATGTTCAAACACTAATGGCATACAATTCTCTGTTAATTAAAGCTAATATCAAAGATATTAAAATATTGTTTGTTATAAAATAAAGATTATAGAGAAGATTATATACTTTATTTTATAACTCCAAGGTCCGCAGAAACACCGAAGAGTTTAAGGCTTAGTGAACGGCAGTTATTACACGAGGAAGTCGTCGCCGGCGCCGGCACAGCGGCACAATGGCGGCACAACCGTTTCCGTTTCCGTCGCGTGCACACACGTCAGTTTCCGCACATCAATAGAGCCTCCGCCAAAGATATGCTGTTTTGTCTTCACAGAACATAGGATTTAACTCTTTGGCAGAACAACAATCGGAAAAAGAGAAAATATTTTTATATTCTGGATACCATCATCTAGGCAGTATACAGATAATAATCCCAAAATTTTTGAAGCGCTTACGAGCCGTAACTTTCTTTGTTCTGTGAAGTTTTACCTCTCAAATTACGTAAGAAGTTTCCCTCAGAACATTTCTTTCTTTTTCAAACTATTCACAATATCAACGCCTGGAAAAGCATCGGATGACGGACAACAGATAGTCAGAACATACCCGATTTCGTGAGCGTCGAACAAAGGCAAGGACCAAGTGTACTCTAGGGAAGTTTATTTTCTCTGGATTGTATACTTTCATCTACCATATTATCGACAAGGGCCACATTTATACAAAAGAAAACAATCTTCATTTTAACTCTGTCAAAAACGTTCATGTTACGAGATAGGACTTGGTCGACTGGTCGTTCCTGGACCTCACTAATAAAATTTAATACAATCCATGAAAATAAAACTAGGGTACCATAACTACAATAGAACTGCTCCACATAAAAGTCGTGAGGACCGAGCAGTTATGTCGCTGCGTGAACTGACTCAGCTTTATTGCTGCAATCGTAAATTTTACAACTGGATTGCCGTAATGCATAAAACACCCGCCAAGTAACAAAATCGATCTGGATCGCGCCAACGCTGTCGGCACAAACTCCATTTGGCCACCAAAGGATACAGCAGTAACGGTGTCACATGTCACGGTTATAGAAAATAACACAAGCCGGAATGTTTTCAGATATGTTCGGATAGTCGTCATGCGCGGAACCTTTTAGGCATTCAACCGCTGAAAGCCGGACACACCACGCATACGGCTCGCGGCCTTTTGACATGGTGTACATACGTGGAACCAGTGCGAGTATCAATTGTTATGACCGTAAAAGTTTTTCATTTTGCAACAATGATAGATTTTGTAACGGTCGTCTCAGCATTTTTGTCATGAACATATATAAATATTACTGAAATCAATAAACTAGCGACAGTCGAATAGTTATCCAGAGTAACGTAGCTGTAAATAATAAAATGTCGCATTCTATTGTTGAGCTCTCAAAGCCAGTTGACAAACGACGGCCACCTCCTCGCCTCGAAATTATTATCAGACATTGTTTACGATAAAGCGATCTAGTAATAACAGCTCATTCCGCACGTTCCGAAACTATCAAGTTGCAACGATTCAGTTGAGAAATTCCATTAGGGGAGGGGGCGACAAAGATGACATTGTTTGCGCTCCGATCGAAAATCGATAGTGTCCGGTTTAACACCGTGCGATTGTCGAAGATGGACGGCGGTAATAGTCGGAAAAGGCACGCGTGGCGGCCGCAGCTTGCAGCTTGAACCGGCGCTATGATTAGACATAAAATGGTATCCAATAGTATTGAAGTTAACAACTATCACATCCTGCCGTGGTAGCAAGAATGTTTTAAAGATTTACCGCGGCTCTCGACTGAAAAGGCAACTAAAGGAATAGAGTGGGTTTTTATTCAATTAAAGTCTGACAATACTTTCTGCTTCAGGAAGAGTAATTTCATTTTTTTTTTCCTCCGGAAAAAAAATAGTCACATGACAAAAGATAATCTTCATGCATGTTACGAATATTAATAATCTAGTTAAGGTATAGATTGATTTAAGTATGAAGCACTGACACGCAAATAAGAATTCCTGTCGAGTCATAGCAAGTATTAAAGACGTATTCATTCAACCAGCCACTATACACACAGTCGCACAATACACACATAGTATACTATACACACCTAAGTTCAGTGTTGTTTTTATATTAAGTACTTTGTTGGTAAATTATGTTGATGTTTTTTTATATAACTTCTTGAATAACTAAATTATGTTTAGTATTCAAATATATTATATAGAGTGATATTATTATTGATCCGGAAGAAGACCACAGAAACAAGAAACAGGGTAATCCTAGTACAAATGCCAAAGAACTCCTTTGAAACCGTAACTGAACAATTATTTAAGTTTATTTTTTGTGAGGAGTTTATCTGACCCAATATTAATTAAAAAAAAAATATTTATGGTTATGACCTTCTCATAAAAAACGTGGTGGTGATATTTTTGTTCAGATGTAACGTCAATGAGTTTCGTATTATAAAACTTATTTTTATACTTAGCGTATTTTCTCGAGAGATAGCTGAAATCAGTTTGCCCCGGACTCAACCTTTGCCCATCTGTTTTCCAATAAGTCGCGACGGACTCCAATCCCAGACGAGATTAATCTTTTCATACATCTTAATCCTGACGAATCTGTTGTTAGATCTATTTGAAGAGCACTACTGCGATTACATTGCTAAGAGCTTTTAATAATAATCTCGAGGCTGCCTTAAGTGACACTGATTTATAATAAATCTTGTCGTATTCAAGGTAGATTAATGAGGCGTATGATACGACGATAAAATATATATTATATAAGAGCTGAAATTAATCTGTTTCGGAGTTCATCTTGCTGTCACTGCATTCGTATCGTAACTGACGGCTGATCACTTCCTCGGTCAGGGCGGGTCAGGATGAGCTAGCGGTCAGGTCTCATGGACGGTTTGGATATCGCGTAGATCGATACTGATGTACTAATGATTTATATGTTAATTTTAGGGCTCCGTAGTCGACAAGGAACCCTTGTAGTTTCACCATGTCCATCTGTCTGTCTGCGTCTTAGTTCAAAATCGATTGGTACTAGAATGCTGAAATTTGGCATGGATATACATATTAACCACGCCGATAAAATGGTAAAATAAAATCATGAAAAACATTTTTTGATCCGTTTGTGAAATATAAGCTTTATAGGAAACGACTAATTTGTACTGTTATTTTCATTCCTAGTAGATAAAACTTATTATTCAATTGAAAGCTTTTTAAATGATAAAATATAAATTGACATTGTACGTAGATTTAATTTAATTTACATTGCCACAAAATGTATGTATTTATAATCAATATTTTCCTGACATCCTTATTATTAGTATTATTTTTTATGGAGTTTGTCTACTGTTTCACTGAATGCTGTAATTTTAATCTAAGTCTGCTTTAAATTTCGTTAATTTACTTTGTATTTGTACACCATCGAATGGTAGGACATAGTGATTCTTATATATTATATGACTGTTACATCTATTGTACACCTATGCTCACAAATAAATGAATTGAATTTCTAACCACGCACTATCCGATGTAGGCCTATCTGCAATAAAAATAGATTTGATTTAATTTTACTATATTTCATTATCTCGTCCAGTCTTAAGTTCATTCTTAATATCTCTTAGCCCTCGTTGACAAAGCTATCGAAGGCTTTAAAATTCTGTGTTCTATTGAAGTATATCTCTCACTTTTGAAACCAAGTTTTTTGTAGTGTTAGTTAACTTACGATCCAAAAACCGCACTGTTCTTACCTGAAAACAAAACAAAAACATTTTGGATTACAATGTCTACATAAAAAACTATTGAAGAGTTTCAGCTTTTTTAGTCAGATGTAATCCGTGTAGAGCATGCGGGTCACTAGGCCAGCATGACTGCAGGGGATCATCCGGATTGTCCCGGAGTGTCGTGTTTTCTGGAAACCTTCCAGCGTATGGCAGCTAAGTGCACGCCTCGAACCTTAGTAGGTAATATCCAACTAATAGCACTATAAAACAGATAAATCGAGCTTATGCGATTTGAGAAAATACATACTCGGTGCTTTTGAAATTGCAATCCGTTGCGAATTGAGCCTTTAATAATACCGATACAGCCAACGTGTTATTACTTTGAAAGCTTTCCGTGTCCCCTATGTGTAAAAGAAAATCTTCCTGTAACCGCAATCCATATTGAAATTGTCGATTACCGCATGATTTCATTGACATAACCCTCTAAGATTCTCATTTCAATAAACTTCAAGTTGGGATTCTGCGAACACATCTCGTTCTCTAATACACAATCCGGCCGCGGGGCATCTGTAATAATGCACCATATAAAAAGGCATTAGCATTCTAAATGACGTCGTTACGCACCCTGGGGGCGGAGGATTTTTATGTTAATATCTTTTTCGTTTTTCTCTCTCAAAATGAGTGTGGATGGATATTTTTTTCTTGATCGCTAGCAAATTAATTAGGGAAGTATTAAAGACAATCTCAGAGTCAGCCCTCCCCGGAAAGGAAGATACGTAATGCGTGTCGTGAGGTTATAGCACAATTATCAAGGTATGCGACTAATTTAACAAGCGTCTCGTTCCCGCAGCGGAGCCGCAATTTACAAGGAGCCAATAAACGTGGCAGAGGCGTGACAAGCGCCGTGAATTATGCAGCCACGTTCAGAAGACTCCTCCGCGGAATGTCATTGTGTGCTCCTCATGTTAATTTAATTTAGCTGCGTAGTCAACCACCGCGTAATGCCGACGATATTGGCTCAATCAACCCTTGCTTGCTACGACTCAATTATTCAGATAATTATATGTATGTTAGTTTGTCACAAGGGATTAATTTGAAATTGATACGTAGATTATTTGGTGACTTTGACGCTATATAGATTAAGTAACATTATGTTGTCTCAGAATTGCTAAATGCAATGCCTTGATACCATCCTATGGTATTAAGTTGTTTCAAATTTGGTATTATTAAGATATCTCATACTGAACTTGAATATACGCTATCTACCTACTTAACATATGCCCAAATGTGGAAATAGTTCAAATATTGATGCAATCAAAAACAACATCAACGTGGTTTACAAATGAGGCGCGAGAACGACTCTCTCCACAATTTCAACACACATCACAAACAGTTCGTTGTCATTAACTGACCATTGTCAGTCGTGCGAGCCTGGAGGACACACGACAAGCCACCATTATAAGTAGATTAAACAACAACTTTATAGACAAGAGTACGTTTCCTTTTTTCCCAGAAATCCCTCGAAAGAATCTTAATGAGTCGACGAAACTTTTAATTAATTCTACGAGTTAAGTATGCTTTAAATAAATTACTTATACAAAATCATAAGCGGTGTTTTGGAGAGCTCAGAATTGGGCTCAACTAAGTTTACTAGCAATTTTTTTTATCAATTTAACAATATAAGCGGAGCTGCTTAGTCGAATTTACAAAAGATATATCTCTATGCTATATTTTAAACATATTTAAAAATAAATTTCTCGTTTTAGACCTTAATTCAACATCTGGTCATGTCGTAGACTTTTATAATTTTGATATGGACTAATCTATATGTAATATAATTCATCTTTATCTATTCCGAGGCAATGAGATCCACAATAATGATACGGTCATAACAATAAATACTAAGCGAATTTTAAGCGAAGCACCGCGGAGGCCCTCAAAGTGGGGACTCTAGCCAGGGTTCAGGGAGACCGGTAGCACAATGGTCACGTGTTCCCGTACACAGGGAAGCTCAGAGGAGACCTTTTAACAGACTACAGGGCTTTTAACAGGCAGGGCAGTCTGTTGCCCTGACAGGAGTTGCATGGCGAGCTACGGAGCTGTCTCCTTAGAGGAGTCAGAGCCCACCTCTATGTGTCGATACTGACCACTAGGTTGGTTTCACTAAGGTAAAACTTGCGCCTTTTGATGGATCCCCTCAATAACAATAAACATTCTATAAGAATGTAAAATATGTTTCTAAAAAATCTTTTCACCGAATTAACTCAAAGATACAACATAAATATGAATAATATTCAATTTCAATATTCACTTTTGTTTGTACTATATTATAGTACAAACAATTGAAAAGTGTAATAAAACATTCAGTGTGTTCGGGCGTACCTAGAGTGGTGCGATTCGCAAATATCTAGTCAAAGAGTGAAACCCTTTGATGTCGCATCAGGTACTCATGCAGGTGGCTCGTTTGACTACCGATGTACCCACTGTGGGATAATTTGCTTTGCCACGGGGCCATTACGGCTGCGGCCTGATATTTGCACTACACAGCCATTTTCGTGGGCCGGTGGGAACTGCTAAATATTTATTAGAGAACCATTACGAACTTGGTTCATGGAGAAATACACGTAGATGTACACAGACATATTTATACAACGTGTAACGGAAACCCTATATCTATCCAAAAGGACTGAAGACAACATCTAGAATGGAGTCTCTATACTCTCTATGCAAAGTTTCAGCTCAAAATAAGTGACTCACAGAATTAACCCCAAATTATTTGTTTCATATGTTTCTTGAATACTAGTAATAACAAACGTGTCACAGCACTATGAGTGTCATCACTTTCCACGTCACTTGCCAATAAAACGATAATCCTCTTCGTTCTTCTTAATTTGAAAAATTCGGCCTCTGGTATCAATGTATTGAAATTTCTAATATGCTCCACACATGTAGACATAGGATTAAAAAACCCTTGCCATATCGTTTGTTATCATCCAAAGAAGCCGTGCACTCGGTATGTATATACCCTTTAAATTACACGTTGTATAAGTAAACACACATTATAAAACTGGTTTACTATCTTCACCTCTTAACCTGTTCCAGTTGAAAATCAGCGTCAGACACTAGTTATCTGGCATTTTTGCTGAACTGGGATTTTTGGCACTGCTTTGAGGCACACGTTAATGTCTAGAGTAAAGTTAGCTGTATTTTTTTATTTAACATATTATTGTTGTATGCCTTCCGTCTGTACGAATAAAGCTTGTGCTTTCTTTTTCATGTAGATGGAAGGTATTTTTTGGTCCTGTGTCTCTTTTTAGTGCTGAAGCTTCATAACCTAAATGAATTTAAAAATATTCGATGTTAGTTATACGTATGAGTAATTTTACTGATGACTACACTGCATCAGGTGTTCCAGTTTCCAAAATTAATTATAGCCTACGTTGCTCAGACTTCATAGCTTAAATTTCATTCAAATCCGTCTATTAGTTCCCGAGATTAGCGTGTACAAACAGATAAACAGATGAGTTCTTTTTTTTAATTATTGCTCTACCTATTACTGTTTCTAAATCTCCCTTTTTTTTATAAATATGTTTAATTTACAGACACACTTTTTTACTGTATTATTTTATTCATTGATATAGTAATGTGGGCTATCAAAAGAAAAAGTTCGACGAGACGATTCCAATAATAATTTAAATGTATGGTGATAACAAAATACTAACAACTTTACGATAAAAGTTACCTTTAGGGCAGTCTAGTACAGTTTTTGGCATCACGTATATACATTAATAACATTATTTAACCTTAAGAAAATACATTTTTCTTAATGTAACATTACACATAATGTAATGTCTATCATTATTCTATCTGAATACATATAGAATATGATCATTTGTAAACAACCATGTAAAACTTATGCATAACTAATGACCTCGGATAACAGATTAAAATCAATCAATCATTGGCCACAGCATCTGTATTGATGATTGTTGCAGCAAAATTGAGTCTACGGGTTTCCGCAGCGTCTTCGGTGGCTAAATAGCCCGATAGCAGTGCGACATTTCTTGCCGCAGCGGTCACAGATGAAAGGCGTTGGTGGAAGTACTCGGCGAAGACTTTCTGCTTGTTTCTCTAGCCAGTCTATCATGCTTTGACGCTACGGTTTTGATGTCTTGGCGCCATTCAGGTCTCATGTTTGCACGTTTCTCCCAACTGTCGGTCTGAATTCCGAAACTGATCATATCCCGCTTGCAGGGGTCTTTGAATCTCAGAATCCCAACATGACTTGAAGCGGTAGTCTTTCTGGGGCCATGCGATGCACGTGACCAATCAATCAATGTTCATAATTTCGACTCGATTAACGTATTTCAAAACATAAGGATAGAATGAGCTGAAACAAGCCAGCGTTATTAAAGTAATTCATATACGTATTTTCTTCCTTTAGGCGTTTTCACGGCTAACACCTACCGTAAAGAAGTTCTGCGAAAGATTGTACATGTCGCTGTAAATACGCGTTTCTCGTCACCGGCGACATGCGTCACATGACGAGGCACGTGTCCCGAGGGCCGACAGAGTGCACATGACACTTTACGTGTTATGCTTTATAAATAATTTACGGGTTGTATTTTCAGATCAAAAACCTAAAGTAGAAATATTTGAAGCAAGGGATACGAACGAACAAGTGACATTGACGCGTCGTGAGCTATATTTTGTAATGCGGCTTGCCGCTTGTCTGTATATCCATGTTACATATTTTGTGAAGTTATCACTCAAATTACAAAAACAAAGAAATGTATTTCGATTAACCTAATTTATTAAAAACTAGCTTCTGCCCGCGGCTTTCATCGAAATCGGCTAAGTTGTTTAGGCGTGAAAGTGTAATAGGCAGACAAACAGAGTTACTTTCCTATTTATACTGTAGTGTTATTGGGATTTCGATTAGCGACCCAGCCCGGCGCGAGCACCACAAACCTTAATACACGATGCATTAATTTTGCCTCATGAATCGCCCAAGCCATTGGTGAAAACTGATTAAATTCTGTTCAGGAGGTTCTGAGTTTATCGTGAACCAACAGATACACAGACTTTATTTTATAATAAAATAACAAACACTCATGATTTACAAATTTTGTTGTTTGAGTTACAACATAATGGACATTGCAAATATCATCAGAGCTATCAGTGCGTAAGCATCAACTACTATGAAGAACGGGATGATGTTTGGTTTCTATCGCTACAAATAGTAACACAAATAAGTACCTACAGGATATAATTATCATAAGAAAATCAACATAATGAGCCAGCTCGCCTGCCTCGCATCTAATCAGTGTAACGTCAACTTACCCGTTACTCACAAGAACCCAACACGTATTAATTTCTATGACAAAAACATACCACTTGGAGAAGAGACAAGAACTTCGCTAACTACCCTCAAACTCGAGGCTAACGAGGGAATCGGGTTTCTATGTAGCGGGGCGCGATCTGCGACGATAACTACTCATATAATAACTATATTTATATCATTGTTATACTCAAAGAAACTTCACATCAAGAAAATCAAATGAAATGATTTTATATTAAATCATCAGAAGCTGGTGTACGGTTCGAAATTGGTCATCAAAGTGTAAAACTGCTACATTGTATTTATATTTAGTTTATAAAACTATGTGCGCCATTGAAATAACTGGCATACGCGAGCGACATTTAACTTTTACCTGTATTTGGTGACGCATCGGCGGCAACCCTTTGTGATACAGGTTACTTTTCATCAGTTGTGCTGCGCGAATATTCAAAACAGTAAAACTCGTCAAAGCTATTTTGATAAAAAAAACCGCTCGTATTACACATACCAAGATCGGTATCTAGCCTTGTTACCCGAACATTTAATTTGCATTTTTCCTATTTATCTGTGAACATAAATTTTACTCTTGACAATGTTCCGATTAAAAGCGGAAACCCTAACGTCAGCTTACAACGGACACCTATCAATATTATTTATTTAATAAAAGTTTGTGCCACTTTGACAGTTTTGCGCCAACTTATTACAGTCTTGTCTATCTGTTACACTTTCACGTCTAAATCAATTTACTGATTTTATTTCTCCTTTCTTCACTTTTGACGAAATTTGACACAAAGATTAGAATTTGGAGAAGGACATACTTTTTATTATTCCGCAAAGATCTGAAAACGCGAGCGAAGTCGCGGGCAAAAGATAATCAAAATATTGCGCAAAATGACCTCTTTAACTACATGTCGTGCGTATTACGGTTACTTACATGAGTATACCCATGAAATGGCCATGGTAGAGATGCTACCGTGTTGGTATAGGATTGAATGTTTTCCGTTGTCTATAGCTATACCGCCGTAACGTTACATTTGAGTGCCACGAAGGTTAAATGTTCCCGACATCAAGGGACAGAAAATTAGAGGTTCTATTCTTGGGTCGGAAAGTGACGTAAGGTTGTTCCATTTGGAGATATTTTTCTTAAGAGGGAGAAACCAGACCAAGAGGGACACACCGGGGGAAAGGCGCGCCGCCTGGAGGATCGAGCAGCTAGCTCGAGCTTCTAGACGGCGCGGGGCCCGGTCTCAGAGATCGGGTCAAGGGGGAGGAAAGGTTCACTTCCGGTATGCGTCTAATCTTTAGACGTAACCGTGAAGTGAACCAGGGGAGTGGAAATGGGAGTAGGGACAGAGGAACTCACCTCTCTAAAAAAGTAAAACAAAATGGAAGAAAAAGTTTTTGCAAAAGATACCCAGGCGGGTCCCAGCTGCTCCGCAGCTGGGGAGTCCCGCACCGGACACGTCCGGTCAGTCCCACCGTACTCTGGGGGGGACAACAAACACTTTTACCCCAGTTTTACCCCGGCAGTCACCGCATTGAGCCAGGGAGGCTCACGTGCCCGTGAGGTGGAGTCGCTGGACTTGTCCAGCACGTCCACCTCACCGGCACCGAACGTTGAGCGAGCGCAGAGCGCCGCTCCGCGGAGGAAGGGGGCGCTGGTGCTCGGGTCGGAGACCGACTCGGCATCGGACGCCGAGAGCTTCCAGAGCTTAGTCTCTGGGAGCGCAGTCAGGAGTGACGAGGGGGGCGCCGACAGGAGGAAGGAGTTCCTCAAGCGCCCCCGCAACGATGAGTCGTCGTCGGAGGAGGGGCTTGTCTCGGCCCGCAAGATCCCCACTAGCGTGCGGGGTAAAGGCCGAGGCAAGACCTCGGGGAGGGGGCCTCCCTCTGGAGAGCCCAACACTGGTCTGGCCTCGAGCGAGGCCAAACTAGAAGAGGCCGTGGCGGCTGCCATCCGCACCATCTCGCGGAAGCGCAACCGCAAGAGCAAGGAGGACGCGATCGGCGAAGCCACGGCCTCCATCTTGGCGGCCACGCGGACTTACGCCGGGGCTCCGGCTGCAAGGGATGATATGTCCGATCTGCGGCCGGAGGTCACCCGCCTGACTGCCGCCATTGAGGCTCTCCAGAGGGAGAACGCCGCCCTCAAGGCGGACCTGGCCACAATCAGGGGAGGCGGCCAGCGGAATGCGCCGCCGCGGGGCCAAAAGGAGAAAGGCCAGCCCACACCAGCGGAGGACTCGGTTCTCGACCTGGTGCGACAGGAGCTGGCCGCCTTCCAGCAGCGGTTCTCCGTATTGGAGAGCCGCGTGCTGCGACCCCCGCTGGCGGCGACTTCGTACGCGGCTGCGGCCGCGTCCAAGCCTCCCCAGACGACGACGAGGCCGCCTCAGGCGAAGACGGCCACGGTGCGGACGGCACCAGTGACGGCGCCCCCTGCGAGGGCAAAGACGGCCCCGGCCAAGCCGAAATCGGGCCCATCAAGGTCGCCTCCGACCCCGACACCTGCGGGGCCGAAGCAGGCGGCCAAAAAGAAGAAGGCCCAGGCCGGGAACCAGCCGTCCCAGCAGCCTCCTCCAAAGACTCCTCCGGCCGGCGCCGACTGGCAAGTGGCCGGGGAGAAGAGGAAGGCTGCTGGCGCAGCCAGGTCCTCGCGGCGTAGGGAGAGACGGCGGCGGCGAGACGCCGCGGCGCGATTGCGCGCCCCCAAGACCGCGGCTGTAGTGATCACACTGCAGCCGGACGCGGTGAAGAGGGGCGTGTCGTACCGCGACGTGCTGGCGAAGGCGCGGATGGCGATCGACATCACGGAGCTCGGCATCGTTGGCGGCCTCCGTCACCGGGTCACTGCAACGGGGGCTCGGATGCTGGAGATCCCCGGCGCGGCCAGTGGCCCTGCCGCTGACGCTCTGGCCGAACGGCTCAGAGCGTCCTTAAATGCGGAGGAGGCCCGAGTCTCCAGACCCACCAAGCGCGCAGACATGCGCATATTGGGTCTGGATGACTCCGTGACGGCCGAGGAAGTGGTGGCCGCCGTCGCCAGGACTGGGGGGTGCCCTCCCGATCAGGTGAGGGCGGGCGCCCTGCGTCCTGGCTTAACGGGGACGCAAACCATTACGGTTAGTTGCCCCGTCCCGGCGGTCAAAAAGATCCAGGAGGGCCGAAGGCTCCTGGTTGGTTGGGTGTCTGCGCAGGTGAAAGTCCTGGACCCCAGACCCCTGAGGTGCTTCCGCTGCCAAGTGGGCAACCATGCGCGGCATGCGTGTGCACCTCGGAGGTAGACCGCAGCGATAGGTGCTTCCGCTGCGGTCAGCCCGGTCACAAGGCCGGCTCTTGCTCCGCCCCGCCTCACTGCTTCGCATGTGAGGCGGTTGGCAAGCCGGCCGATCACCGGGCTGGGGGCAAGTCCTGCGCCCCACCCACCAAAGCCAGGCGCAGAGGTAGGCCCTCTGCCGCCGTCGTCACCGCCACCGCCGCCGCCGCCGCCGTCGCTACTGCCGCCGCCGTCGCCGTCGTGGCTGAACCCCCGCGAGGGGCCCTGGAGGAGGCTGCAATGGATCCCGATTAATGGCCCCATTGCGCTTCCTCCAGGCGAACATCAACCACTGCGCCGCTGCTCAGGAACTTTTGCTCCAGAGCATGGCGCAGTGGTTGATCAACGTCGCCGTGGTCGCCGAGCCGTATTTTGTCCTGCCCAGGAATGACTGGGTGGCGGACTTGGATGGCTCGGTGACCCTCGTTTCGTCGGCCGCCGCCGGTACCCCGCCCCTCGATCGCGTCAAGAGAGGGCGTGGGATCGTCGCAGCACGGTTCGGGGAGATCGCTGTGGTAGGCGTTTATTTCTCCCCGAACCGAACTCTCGCCGAGTTCCAGAACTCCCTAACGGAGCTGGGAGACGTCGTCGTCGCCTTCGGTTCCCTCCCCGCCCTCGTCCTCGGGGACTTCAACGCCAAAAATCCGGCTTGGGGTTCCCGGTCCATGGACCATGGGCGGGGCAGGATACTCGAGCACTGGGCCCGTGCGCAGGGCCTGGTAATCGAGAACCGGGGTTCTGTCCCCACGTGCGTGCGGTTTACGGGCGAGTCGGTGGTGGACGTTACGTTCGCCACCCCCAGCCTGTCACCGCGCGTCACCGACTGGCGCGTTGTGGAGGAGGTGGAGACCTATTCCGATCACCGGTATATCCAGTTCGACGTCTCCGCCCAGACCCCAGACGCGCCGGTCCGACGGGACCTGAGTGGTCCGCGATGGGCGCTGAAGCAGATGGACCGGGAGCTATTCCTGGAAGCCTCGATCGTGCAGGCCTGGGGGTCACCCCCGGACAGGCCTGCCGACATAAACGACGAGGCGGAGTGGTTCCGGGAGGCCATGTCGGAGATCTGCGACGTGGCCATGCCCCGGGTCCGGCAAGGACGCGCCCGGCGTCAGCTGTACTGGTGGTCGAGCGAGCTAGCAGCGCTGCGCGAAGCGTGCGTTGCGGCGCGACGTCGGTACACCAGGTTCCGCAGGCGCCGCACCCGACCTTCGGATGCGGCGACTGTAGAGGCGGAGCTGTACGAGGGCTACAGGGCAGCGAAGGCCGTCCTCCGAGACGAGATCTGGCGGGCCAAGGAACTGGCCCGGGAGGAAATGCTGGCGACTCTGGACGGGGACCCATGGGGCCGCCCCTACAAGTGGGTGCGAGAGAGGCTCCGCCCCTGGGCTCCCCCGTTGACGCAGAGTCTCCAGCCTCAGTTCTTGGAGGACGTGGTGAGCGCCCTGTTCCCATCGCGAGGGGAGCACGCTCCCCCGCCCATGGCTCCGTCTCCGACGGAACCTGAAGCTGGCGCAAACGCGGACCACAGCGACGACGACGTCTACGACTCTCCAGAGGTGACCGAGGTAGACTTGAGAGTGGCGGTACAACGGCTCAAGGCCAAAAATACCGCCCCAGGACCCGACGGCTTGCCAGGGAAAGCGTGGGACCTGGCCTCGGAGACTCTCGGGCCTCGACTAGGGGGGCTCTTTAGCGCATGCCTGGAGAGGGGCCAGTTTCCGCTTCGCTGGAAGACGGGAAAGCTGCTCCTGATCCAGAAAGCCGGGCGCCCTGCGGACTCTCCATCCGCATTCCGGCCCATCGTGCTGCTCGACGAGGCGGGCAAGCTCTTGGAAAGAGTAATTGCAGACCGCCTCTTCGGGCACCTGAATCGGGTGGGCCCGGATCTTGCGGAGTGCCAGTTTGGCTTCCGCAGGGGGCGCTCGACGGTGGATGCCATCATGCGCGTGAGAGCCCTCACGACGGGGGACGCGGTATCCCGGGGCAGGGTCGTCTTGGCGGTGTCTTTGGACATCACCAACGCCTTTAACACCCTGCCCTGGAGTTGCATCAGGGAGGCACTACGGTATCACCGGGTGCCGACCTACCTCCGTCGCATAGTCGAGGACTACCTGACGGACAGAGCCGTCATCTACCCCGGCCACCGGGGAGAATGGAACCGGCGAGAGATGTCGTGCGGTGTCCCACAGGGATCGGTCTTGGGGCCGCCCCTGTGGAACATCGGATACGACTGGGTGCTGCGCGGCGACCTCCCTGACGGCGTCAGCGTAGTATGTTACGCTGACGACACGCTCGTCCTGGCGCAGGGAGAGTCGCACCAGGCGGCGGCCGACCTGGCGACGCAAGCGGTTGCGACAGTCGTTCATAGGATCCGGCAGTTGGGACTCGACGTGGCGCTGCACAAGACCGAGGCCATGTGCTTTCATGGCGCTCGGAACGCGCCACGGTCCGAGTCCCACATAACGGTGGAGGGGGTTCGCATCGGCGTCGGGAGGACGATGAAGTACCTGGGACTCGTCCTCGACAGCCGGTGGAACTTCAGGGAGCACTTCCTGAGTTTGGCCCCAAAGCTGAACCGGGCAGCAGCCGCCTTCAGGCGACTCCTGCCTAATCTCAGCGGGCCAAACGCCTCCTGCCGAAGGCTGTACGCCGGCGTCGTGCGGTCCATGGCCCTCTACGGGTCCCCAGTGTGGGCCCTGTGCATCCGGACGCGACCACTAAAGTTGGTCGCATGCCAGAGGGTCATGGCTATCCGAATGATCCGGGGATACCGCACGATCGCCGGCGAATCGGCCAACCTCCTTGCCGGATTGCTGCCCTGGGATCTGGAGGCGACTGCCCTCCAGCGCGTCTATGAATGGCGCGTGGAGGCGCGGCGCCGGGGCGTATCCCCGCTGCCTCGAGAAGTCGAGGCGCGGCGGGAAGAGCTCCGGCGCGATCTCAGGGCAGTATGGAGGGAGTGACTGTCGCAACCGACGGCCGGGCACGCCGCAATTGCGGCGGTAAGACCCCTCTTTGAGGAGTGGCTAGATCGGCGTCACGGCGTCCTGACCTACCGCATGACGCAGGTCCTCACCGGACACGGAAGTTTCGGGAGGTACCTGTGTCTGATGGGTAAGGAAGAGACGCCTGGGTGTCACCACTGCGAGGGTCGCCCTGAGGACACAGTCGAGCACACAGTGCAGGACTGCCCAGATTGGGCAGAGCACCGACGTGTCCTCACGGCGACAATAGGCGGAGACCTCTCGCGCCCGGCCTTGGTCGAGGCCATGCTGCGGGGCGAGAGGGAGTGGGAAGCGGTCGCCTCCTTCTGCGAAGCAGTCATGCTTTCGAAGGAGGAGGCGGACCGCGTGAGGGAGAGGATGGCGTCCTCCCTGCAGCCCAGCCGCAGTGGTAGACGCCCACGGCGTCGGACGTCGGCCGACGATCTCCGGCCACCGTAGGCGCGGGCATGCGGACAGCGAGTAAAGGGCAACTCGCTGTCCGACCATGGACCATGCCCGGGTCGACGGCGCGTCGTGTTTCACGCGCGCCTCAAAGAGCGTCAGCAACATGACGAGGCCCCCTCTGCAGAGGGCCGAATCCTGCCGGGGTCGTGGGACTCATCCCGTTACCGTGGCCCCGGTATGTAAAGGATTATTGAAGGAACACCGTGGATTTTAGTCAGTAAAAGTCTGACAGTCCCTCCCACCCTGCCCGGAGTGGGAGGACTTATTTGATAATTTTACCACGTTAAAAAAAAAAAAAAAAAGTATGTTCTGAAGTAGGCAATAGGCTCTCCCTCTCCATAGGTAATCTGTCTTATCTCTAGGGTAGTACAAGCGTCAAGGCTTGTAATATAAGAAGCTCGTTCCATCATCGGAGTATACGACGAATAGCGATGCGCGTTCGTTACATGGTGGCCACCCCACCCATATGCACAAAACATTTTGTGAATACTTTCTTTGACCCAACAGCTAAAGATTTGAATTCCCTGTCGGAGTATGCGTTAATAGGTAGCTATAACCTGGGGGTAATTAAGCCAAGAGTTACATTTAGGTAACTTCTGTATCAAACAGGAATCATCATTCATCAATCATCAATAAAAAAACACAATTTAAAAAAACTAAAAACACGCTTTTATTTACTGCACTATAAAACCAAAATTTAGCGTAAAATAAACAGAAAACATTAATAAGATGTAATGAGAACAAACTCAATATGTTTACTAGTAGGCAGTCCAAGGTTCCATCAGCCACCTTCCAGTTCCATCATCAGACTAGCTCGATGGTATCATAATATTGTATTGTCATCTAATCTACTTATTGCCGCCTAATTACTTATGCCAAGTTTCATGATGATACAACAATTAGAAGTACGTGTAGTGGAGATTCTTAGATTTTATTACATACTAGCTTCCGCACGCGACTTCGTCCGCGTGGAAAAAAAAAACCCCTGATTTTGAAACATTCTTCATTAGTGCTCCGCTTCTATTGGTCTTAGCGTGATGATATATAGCCTATAGCCTTCCTCGATAAATGGGCTATCTAACACTGAAAGAATTTTTCAAATCAGAACCGTAGTTCCTGAGATTAGCGCGTTCAAGCAAACAAACAAACAAACAAACTCTTCAGCTTTATAATATTAGTATAGATTGTTTTTTATTATGATGGGCCCACTCTTGACCTCGATCACGCCTGATGGTAAGCGATAGATGAGGTCTAAGATGGGACGAGCGAGCCCAGAAGATGCCTATTTACTCGTGCTTTAAAGGCTGAAAGGTCATAAGTTACAGTTCGACCAATAAAACCGTGTTAAAAAAAGATAATGTCCTAATTTAGGTGCTTCAATGAAACAAAGCCATACCATAGCAAGTCATATGGAACAAAAATGTCACACACGTATGATATTATTAATAAGTCCGCAACGTCTGATATGGTTTGTTCGGTTGGCTAATTAAATGATGGAGGTCAGCTGTCCCACTGGGCATGTACTACGTGAGAATTCGGTTAACTGACTGAGGGGAACTTCTTACTAAATAATTGGTACAACGGCTTCCGTATACCTCACTGTTAAGTGGCGTAGTAACTACCCAGAAATAATATCAAAGGTAAATTTATATTAAGTATATATTAAGGAATATAGAGTGACTGAAAAACGCATGATGATTATACTTAATCAATTTAGAGGTAGGGGGGGCCAAGACTCATTAGCAACGATGCACTGGTCGAGTCAAAGCTCCAGAGCCTTGACCATCGTCGAAGAGTTGCAAGTCTATCGGTTCCTATCGGTTACATTTCGAAGAGTGTGCGATGGAATTACACAATCTAATTCCGCCGCGCCCGTTCCATCATCGGACTACAAGACAAACGGCGATGCGCCATCGTTACATGGTGGACATCCCACCCATACACACAAAACATTTTGGGAATACTTTCATTGTGCGTACGGCTAAGGAGTGGAATTCCCTGCCAGAGTCTGTTTTTCCCGATAGCTATAACCTAGAGGTCTTTAAGTCAAGAGTGAATAGGTTACTTTTAGGTAAGCGTGCTCCATCTTCGACCACATCATCACTTACCATCAGGTGAGATGGTGGTCAAACGCGAGCCTATTATCAATAAAAACAAAAAATATATAAAAATAATGTCAAATTCGATTATTTAATTTATTATCTTTTTATTATGAAATTTAATTGTGTTGTTTAATTTATAATTTATTCTCATTCTATCGGTAATAACTGACATAGCTGTAAGTATTACCAAAAAAAAGCATGGATGACATTTGCATTAAATGTCTAAAAATAAAATTAATTGAAACTTCTAATGATACTACTGCACATAAGTTGATAAGTGGAAGTGCTTTTAAATGCGGCAAATGCAAAAAGCAGGGACTACTCAAAACCAAAATCAAATAGGTCATACCATTTATATTTGTGAAGAGAAGTTACAAAATGACGCAAAATACTGTCAATAATGAGCGGTATGTTTCCGAGTGGTAATATATTGACGGTACGCAGAGTGCAGAGCACACAGTCGATAGCAAACAGTCGACTGCGCGATACCAGGATTGTTTGTTGTACCGCAATCTGACGCTGCCGTGTTGCAGTTATTAAAAGATAAGTCCAGATTAGTCGTACAATTGTTCGGTTATAATGGAGAAGTTTAATATTTTTTGTGAAATATTGACGTGACTGTAAATCAGTCCCCAAAATGATAGAGCCATCAAAACAATACAATCATATAATAATAACATCTTAACTTCAGGTCAATAAAATCGTTACATGGTTTGTTAGTAGTTGCATAACAATAGTTTGCTTGTAAACAGAATTAAAAATATTTTTAACTCCTTGCAATAAGATACATGATTTATGTATTATTTAATAATTATTTTAATTTTACGATATATGTAACTTTTGCCAAAATTATTGAGCCATCAAAACAGTGAAACAATATATTGTATATCCTTAAAAACAATTAGGCAATGAATTTAGAAAAATTCTCCACGAAATACCAACTTACTATGTGAACAGTGACTGCAAAAATAACTTTTAGGTGTAAAAGCTTTAGCATTCGAGTGGGACTAGGGGAGCAGCGCAGGCCAGGATGGAATGACCTTGAGCTAGAATTTGTTGGGAGTATTGTTCGCGCCGCGCCCCATTCCGAGCGGATTATAAAGTTTAAATTGGTTTACGTAGGCATCGCTGCGAAGGAAGCAATCTCCTGCATAGTCTTGACGCGAAACGACAGGGCTACTCAGCTTTCGTAAAAGTACACGTCAAACATCAAACACCTTACCTTGTTCTTTATATAGTACACCTACCAAATCTATCCAAAGGTTGTCTATAAAAGATTGCTTTTAATGATAAGACCGCCCATTGCCCGCCTTTTTAGTTGGTAAGTTCCTATTTAATTATGTTATAATTTGCAATAGGAATCCCACCAAAATATCGTGTAAAAACTTAGCCAAGTCTCGATGAAGCTTTTTTATCTATAAAAAGTAGTGAAATTTTATGTGACCAGCCATTGGATATTCTTAATGCACATTTACTCGTTGACACACCCAATTCAACGGCCAAGTAACATAAAATCTAACTATGTATATTAATAAAGAAATCGCAGTAAAGAACCTTAGATTTGGACTCATCTTAGAGATTTCATTACTTTTTATAGAGAAACAAGCAGCGCCATCGAGACTTGGCTTGGTTTTTACAAGATGTTTTGGTGGGATTTTACTTCATTTTGCAGACAGCTATTTTTTACATGATTAGTTTCTTAGTTATACACTTCAGACCTTTCATTATAAGGTTTTTTTATTAGACATTTTTTTTTCTAAGACATTAAATACTTTGATGACTGACTCCAGTTTCATATACATCAATAGAAGGGGCTCGTGACACTGAATAACTTTTGTTAAGGCGCATTTCCATATCTCCAATAGTTTAGCTGAGCTCTTAGTGTACTTCATCAGATACAGACCTTCAATCTTTTTTATTTCAAAAGAAAGGATTAACCACGCTTAATAAATTTTGTGAGCACAGCATGTCGATAACTTTAATAGTTTGGCTGGTCAGTTACGGTTTTTCCTCAGGGTCATCAGGTACTCCAGATCTTCTATGATCCTAGTTTTAATAGTGTTCCCTTTTATATAAGCACTAAACCCTACCTCTGTGCCAAATTTCAGCTCTCTAGGTTTATGGGAAGTACTAGTTATATTTTGATGATCCCTGAGTCAGTGAGTGTCGAATAAGCACAACTTTGCTTTTGCATAACTAAGGAAATACATAAGCTACAAACATGAAATTTTGAGGTTTAAGTGTGTGCTTACTAAGTGTGCGCTCGAACACGAGCGCGAAGCCAACACTTACGTACCATCCTTTTCTGGAACCATTTTGGCGTATTTTCATGCCCCTTTTGAGGACCTCTGGATAGATTTAAAACGCTGAAATTATCGTCATCTAGTATGCTATAAGCACACACTTAAATCTTAAAATTTCATGGTCATCGATTTTCATGGGGCAATGCCGTGCCCCCAGATATATCTATCTTAAGGCAAAACTTCTTATGAAACACACATTATTGTAACATTTTATTGGCGTCTCTATTTCATCGCAACATTTGCATGACTGAAATATATACAAGTTACATGTGGATGTGTGATGGCGAGAAGAATTGCACTGTTAATTTATTTATGTTGGTTCAGCCGTTTAGATAAAGAAACGCACATACATATATGCATAAATCAGGTCAACCAATGCTATACGTATATCTTTCGCTTATAATTAGGGAGGCATAAAATAAAACGCGTGCAATTACTAGCGTGCGTTGAGCTAATACGCAAATCTGTCGCGCAGTTCTCTGACTATCTGCTGAAGACGCAGATAAAAAGAGACAATCAGATTAATACAAATGCACAAATTGACGGCTTTTTCGTTTGTTTCTAGAGTTAACACGTTTTAGCACTCAGCCGTGTCAGTGTGCCACAACGAATTTGGTCGCGTCAGATTTGTGTCTGTAAGAATTATGGAGGAAACGTGTGACGGGACCCACCACCTACTCGACCGAGGGGTGGCGGGGTTCGGAGGGCAGGGAGCAGGGAGCACCTCTCCCCATCACAAAGATGTCACTGCATGTGGATAGGCACGTTGTCTCTCCATATTAACTTCCATGTGGTTACTAATTACGCCGCGAATTAAATTGCTTGTTAGCTATTTTATTCAAACGTCGTACGTGGTAGGATGAATATCTATTAGGGTTTAGAATAAAAAATAAATGCTCTTTAGCAGTTTTAATCTCAAAAATTATTTATCGGTTTATTTCTCAATTGTATTTTAATCACTGACACTAGGTTTTTTGTTTATTCTACGGCTTTGTAACTGAGGCGATATGGTAACTAGAGGCCGAACTAGACGCGGTCATATCTTTCTTATGTGATTCATTTGAAGAGTTTCAACGCGACCGATTAGGTGGCTTTTCAGTTCGTTTTTTCTTTGTTATCGTCACCATAATCACGCAAAGCAAACTTTCTTTAGCCCTCTCTACAATACCTGCAAGGAAAAGGATGAGACAGCGGCACGCCTGCCCTGTAGTTACGTATTACAAGGTAAACCACTTCGAAAACCCATGTACCCTTCGTGAAATGGTAAGTAAAACGAGTTGGGATGGATCCAATGATAATTTATATATCCATTCGCGAAATAGACGCTTGGCGGAATTGTAGACACTTCCCCGACATACATACAAGCAAACTTGAGAAAGAATTTGGTCCGTTTATCGAGGCTAAAGCTCAACTAGCATCAAAAACGTTGGGAATCCTAGCAAAGGTGAGACGGTACTTCACACCGGAACAGCTGCTCAATCTGCATCAAGCCGGTCGTGTATGAAATTGAAATTGAAAATCATTTATTCGGTGATAAATACACACAACAACAAACAATAGAAAATTACAAACATAAAAAAGAAAAACGGTCCAAGATTCATTGGCAACGATGCACTGGGCGAGTCAAAGCTCCAGAGCCTTGACCATCGACGAAGAGTTGCTAGTCCTTCGGTTTTCTATCGGTTATATTTCGGGGAGTGTGCGATGGAATTACACAATCTAATTCCGCCGAGCCCGTTCCATCATCGGACTACAAGACAAACGGTGATGCGCCATCGTTACACACATAGGCACAAAACGTTTTGGGAATACTTTCATTGTACGTACGGATAAGGAGTGGAATTCCCTGCCGGAGTCTGTTTCCCGATAGCAAGAGTGAATAGGTTACTTGTAGGTAAGCGTGCTCCATCTTCGACCACATCATCACTTACCATAAGGTGAGATGGTGGTCAAACGCGAACCTATTATCAATAATAATAAAACTTTTCTATTCCGTCTCAATTGCATTCCTTGTTTATAACTACGACATAAGCATTACTAAATTTACAGCTCAGACCCTTTCGTTTTGGGGGGAAAACTATCAAATGGCTCTTGCTGTTCTGGGTGGAGCCAAAGGGAGTGTCAGACCTTTACTGACAACAAACCCACTCTGTTTTCTCAGTTGCCCGTACGTTCCGGGGTCGCGGCATCTAGTTAGAATATTCCCGCAACCCCGGACAGCTCGCACCCCTGAGGCTGCGTATATTTACATGTGTCGTCACCACCGTGAAATCTGCTAATCCCTTTAGTTACAAAGGATGACTCGTCTTGACATTTGTGGGTTATTTTGGTAGTGTGATGGACCGGGTATCAGTGTGTAAGCTTAGTGCTGGGGCATGTAGGCCCGTTATAGATAGTTTGAAGAAGGTTGACAGTTTATAGGACCGAGTGCCTCCTTAAAATCTTGATATTGATACAAACTTAACTCCATTTTTGCATTCACAGATTATAAATAAATAATTTAAAAAAATGTTCGGACCTTAGAGTCTATAAAGTGTTAACTTATGCTTTATAGCTAATTAATAGGTAGGGTAATTAGTACCCATCACCCTCCGCACAAATTGCTTCATAATCAGAGAAGACATACTCTCACCTCACCTCTCATCTCACTCACCGTTCTCAGGATGCTGTTGCGATTGTCCCTCACTCTCCTCAGAAAAGAAGCATAAACCTTTCATATAAAACGCAATAACGAAGAGACAACCAGCATTGGGAGCTGGAAGCTATTTCGAAAGCCACTTCTTTTCTTAAAGGAAATTCATTTGAAGAGGCGTTCTGAGAAAAACTTCAAATAGAAATCCTATCGCGGAAACCAAGTAATATAAATCATAAACTACGTATGTGATTATAAGTTTGTATGAAGTTGGTGGATTAGACTATTGAGTTTGTTCGCCGGCTTGAGTAAGTCTTAAATTAAATGTAAAGTTATATAGCGAATTCATTTGTTTTAAAGAACAGCGAGAGTTCTCGCTGATAAGAATTACTGCTGACTGAGACTGGGCTGTTCTTTATGTCAACGACATGGCCGTAGGATATGTTAATACATAAAACAAAGGCGTCTGTATGTATGATAAAATTCCAGTGGAAAGAGAGAAACCAAAAAAATGTGTCTTATATTAAAATACTAGTAAAATTAATAAGATAGATTAGAAGTGAAACATTGATAAATGAACATATTACGTATGTACATATATGGTACAACTAGTAGCTAAGTACAGCTTTTTAGATATTTGTTTAAACAATCACCAACTCGCTTATTGTTTTTCAATGACAAACAGTTAAAACCTACTAAAGGTTTTAACGTTTGTCTGTCAGAAACACATATTTTCAGTTAGTGAATTATTTATAAATTCATTATAAATTAAATAAAGTTTAAAACATAAATAAAAATCATACAACGCGAACCTACTCAATAAAAGATTCTCCACGCTCCGTAGCAAGTCGAGGTAGCCAGGCAGCAAAGCGTAGCACTACGAGTGCTACGGGCTACGAAGGTGGGGCCGTGACGTCACCGACGCCGCGACGTCTGGGCGCCGCTGGCGCTGTCGACTACCCACACATAGCCACATTTACTAAAGATACAGATGCTGGGCTTAACTTGGTTTTGGGCAGGTGTTTCCAAAACCAACTAAAGTGAGTGATGGTACATTACTATATATGGCAAATAATGATTTTTTTTAATAAAAAATGTTTTATTGATATAAAGAGTATTTATTATTATAGACCATCTTAACATATGAAGATATCTCCATGTCTCGGAAAGCAAGTTAAGCCGTTGGTCCCAGATGTCATTTGTATATTTTTGACGTTATCTTTGATGTTAAATGATCTTTATTTTGCAAATTGGTTATTGAATAACACTTTTACACGTCATTTTTTAGTAAATATAAACTAGATGAGGCCGGTGGTTCCTAAAGCTTTGGTTTCCTAGGAAAGCGGTGCCGTCATATAGCGGCCGTAATATTACGGACGCAAAAAGGCGGCCGTCTTTACGGTGACGACATGTGGAAAGTTCCACGGCCGTTTTAACACAGTCTGCTTCATCGCTATCAATGAAACGTTCACGAAACCATCTGTCACCGACAAGACGGCCGTCATGCAAATGGCGGCACCGCTTTTTGACGTTACGGTGTCAGTTACCGCTCTCTAGGAAACCGCGCCATTTTGTTTACATAGACAACGTTCTAGTGACGTCATTCACCGCAGTATTACGGCCGCTATATGACGGCACCGCTATCCTAGGAAAACAAAGCTTTACTGACTACCCTTAGAAGAAACTCCGAAACAAACTCAAGGGTCCGTCTCTTTTAAAGTCCATACAATCTACACTGGTTTAATTATATGGGACCTTGTAGGTTTCAGTCTTAGGCGGTCTTTTGAAGAAAGATGCTCACAGATTTGAGTGGGCCTGTCCATACAGTGCAAGCATTTGTCAAATGACGTATAGCTCAACTTAGAACAAGGAGTTTGATTTGATTTGGGCGATTTGACGAACAATACTAAGGTAAGGACGTTTGGGTAGGCCGCAACTAGTACTACATTTCCTAGCTTCTGACGCTGATGAGTCAGAAGATAATATAAAATGACACTGATCTTACCAAGGGGTATCCTGTTACCCAGCTACTGGGTCGTGAAGGTCAGATAGTCAGTCGCTCCACGTACAACACTAGTACTCAGTTGCATCCATTTAAGTCTGGAATTGGACCACAACATAGTTGAAAAACGGCTAAGCAAATGATATGTAACTAATATACCCCAGACAGGTACAATTTTTTTTTAATATTGGTAATTGTACGGTGGCCAGCACATCAAACTACTCCAGTCTGTCAAAATAATTTAATAGATTTACAACTTTATTACAACACTAGCTTTTGCCCGCAACTTCGTTCGCGTGGGAGGTTTTTCCCACGTAAATCCCGATCTCATGGGAATTCCGGGATAAAAATATCCTATGTCCGTCTCCTGGTTCTAAGCTACCTCCCTACCAATTTTCAGCTAAATCGGTTTCTTTTAGGTATAGGTATATATAGATTTGTTTGTTTATTTTTTGTTTATGTGTAAATGTATGGACTTTGGTCTGAAAATAAAGTATTTTATATATGGTAATCGGACGCGGTAGCTGAAGAAGCTCGCGCTCGGACGCCCCGCCTTTTTAGGGTTCCGTAGCAGAATGGCAAAAAACGGAACCCTTATAGTTTCGACATGTCTGTCCGTCTGTCTGTCTGTCTGTCCGTCCGTCCGTATGTCACAGCCATTTTATTCCGAAACTATTAGGACTATACATGTAAAACTTGGTAGGTAGATGTATTCTGTGAACCGCTTACCAATTTTAAGAGAAAATTTAAAAAATATTTAAAATAAAGGGGGCTCCCCATACATGCAACTGAAACTGAAAATATTTTTTTTTAATGAAACCTATACGTGTGTCGTATCTATAGACAGGTCTTTAAAAATGACATTATGGTTTCTAAAATGACTTTTTCATAAAGTTAATCGTTTAAAAGATATACGATTCCAAAGTGGTAAAATGTGTGTCCCCCCTCTAACTTCTATAATAATGAAGTGAAAAATCTAAAAAAAAACCATATGTTGTAGATCTTAATGTAAACTTTCAACCAAAATTGGTTTGAACGAGATCGAGTCAGCAGTTTTTGAGATACAGTATATTTTCAAAAACCGCAAATATAACTTTGTAATTCATACAAATACTATGAAAAACAAAGTTATTTGGCGTAGTTGTAAAAATTGTAAATAAGCTAGTTTTAAGAAATTTTGGTGAAACTTTGGTGTTTCTATACCGATTTATATGATTATTTTTTATGGAATAGTTAATAATGTTAACTTTTTCAATTAGGGGTGACTGAGAGTGTTATAAACGTAAGAGTAGACAAATATTATAATCAGAAAGCTTCGAACTGCTAAGCTATCGGGAGTTACACGTGTTATTGTGAGTCAACCATAAAAGATAGACATATGCTGTCGTGGGATATTTTTTATATAATTTTAAGGAGAATATCCGACATGAAATGATTTCTGTGTAGCTTTAACCATTAAGGTTGCACACGCGACGGAAGCTTAAAAAATGGAGTAACTTCTCCCGTTTTCCCAACATTTCCCTTCACTGCTCTGCTCTTATTGATTGTAGCGTGATGAAAAGTATACTATAACCAGCTCAGGAGTATGAAAAATAATTGTACCAAGTTTCGTTAAAATCCGTCAAGTAGTTTTTGTTTCTATAACGGTTATACAGACAGACAGACAGACAAAAAATTTACTGATTGCATTTTTGGCATCAGTATCGATCCCTAATCACCCCCTGATAGTTATTTTGGAAATATATTTCATGTACAGAATTGGACCTCTCTACAGATTTATTATAAGTATAGATGATAAGGTTGAAGCTCAATTGGGTAAATTTGACAGATTTGGATAGCTTGATGTGCTGGTGACTATACATAGTTCTTTGTTATTTTTATAGTGACATAGTTATCACCTATTGTGTGTAGTTTCGGACGAAATAATTGTAGTTAAACGTGCTTTTTTCGAATAAAAATAACTTACTGAGTATTCCCAAATTCATGTATGTTCACAATTAATAAACAAAGCACACATTACAAACGGTAGGTTTAATTATTAGTATATAATAAACAAAACTAATAAACTTATTAGTTGAACCCGTGTTACATGTAACATGGGCTAGGCTAATGAGCTGTAATACCACGCGTGTATCGCTAACGTTGCTAATTGATTGGCGGCAAACTATTTACGTAGCGCATAATAACACCGGATCCTACTAATTAGGACACACGTGCAGCTTCGTGGCATGTAACAGCCACACCCATGGTCATCAAAGACCTGACAAGTGAACCAACATAACTTCGTATACTAATCTTGTTTTTCGTTTCAAGAACGTCTGTGTATGCCAGTCTCGTGTTTCCCGATAACTGTAAAATATTATAATTATTAATAACTAACCACTATCCGCGTCTTCGTACGCGTGGTAGGGTTTTCCAGCGTAAATCCCGATCCCGTGAGATTTCCGGGATAAAAAGTAGCCTATGTGTTATTCCAGGATAGTAACTATATACTTATCAAATTTCATTTGGATCCGTTCAGTAGTTCTTGCGTGAAAGTGTAACAAGCATCTATTCATCCATCCTCAGAAACTTTCACATTTATGGACCTAGTACGGGATGGTGGACCCCAAGATTAAGTCGCTTTATTCCGTGCATATTGTACTTCATTCTGTGCGTGTTGGCTCAATGTACTGCCCTTCGATTCCAATATAACAACGCGTGTACGGTGCTTGATGGGGTTGCCGTCGATTGTTTTTATACCTAAGAGATGAGCAACACTGGTACGCAGGGTGCGGGGCACCAATAGCATCCTAAAAATGATCTCCAACCGACTAGATTTCACAATTTCTGATAAGCCATGATAGGTACAGCTTCATTTAATTTATATTTAATTTACTTTACAAACATAGTATCTAAAACTATGAGTTATGTGACTATAATAAATAATTGAATTATTATTATAGTCTACAGACTTTTAGGTAAGTGTGATTTATCTTCGAACACACCTTCCTTACCTAGGTGAGAAGTTGGCCAAATGTGAGCTCATCAAGTCTTGATTAAGTTGAACTAGCCTAGCACAGTACAAAGTATCTAAAACATACGAGGTCAGCGTAAAGTTACGAATACGTGTGGTCTGTTGGACCCGTGCTTAGTATTTGGCTTAGCAGATAACATTGAAATCCGATATTATTACAATTCCCGACAGGACTCTTTAGTAGGTACAGTCACAAAAAAATCAGTGCTCAAGAATATTAAGAGGATAAGTCGTCGTTTATGCTTTGTTATTATAGAAATATTTAAAAAATGCTGTTCATAATTATTTGGTGATTTTTATTAGTTATGTAATTATGATGATGAGCATATTATAGATGATGATGACACTATATTTTAACAAATTAATATGGTATGGTGGTAAGTAATAGGTTTAATTTAATTTGCAAACCACTACGCGGTTAGCAACTAAAATCAAGTGTTCTACTGAAACAATTACCAGTTTATTGTTGCGGCACTTCATTACAAATTCAATAAAGCGTCCACCATCAAATTGTTTTATCTGCCCACTGTAAATTTCATGAAGCAATAAAATCCAATAAGTTGTTGAATGACCCTCCTGTAGATCGGAATCTTATGATTTATTTGAGATCTGCAATAAATCGAGACAAAGAACCCCAGGACCAGGAAGCTTTGTAAAAATACCTTGTTCTGCTAAATGGGGAATAACTAATTGTTATATAAAAAAAATTGTTTGCTTGTGATTCTCTATACACTATAGCTAGTGTTGCAATACACAATTCGAAAACATAACCATCATAATTTGTAGCCACAGGGTTTTTTTCCGTAAGCACCAAGATATTAATGAAAAGATTCATTGACGGCGACTCGTATACATCAGCTATTGTTCTCAGAACGCTATTAGAGCTGCCTCGTATTCTGTTCAATAAAGAGGCGGTGTTTTTACTTATAATCGCGTAAAAGCGGTATTTGTGTGTGCTTCAACGAACATATTTGTGTTAACTTGCTCATTGCCCGCGGCTCGCCGCGTTCACCTAACAGCGTTAACTAACAGCTGGTATATGATACCTCCATTGTTATTTGTATTAATATAAGCTGAAGACAGAACAAAATTATTATGGATGGAAACCGCAAATATAACTTTGTATTTCATACAAACATTATGAAAAACAAAGTTATTTGGCGTAGTTACTACGGGACCTTACTCGGGCAAATCTGACTCGCCTTTGTCCATTTTTTTATATCCTGTTAACGGTAACTGAACCTGAAATAAAAGAGTTGGCATCTCTTCAGAGTTTCATATCGGTAACTAAACTTCTAAACAAGAAAATAAAATGCAACCCTCGCCACCAGGGCGACATAAATGCGCAGCGCTTATCCAATATGCACCGGCGACGGATCAGGCGAGGCCGATGGTAACGATCGTCTCGGCAAAAACGGTTACACCTGCCACTACCACGTGACATCCGACAAGTTGCCATAGTAATCTATCCCATAAAAACGTTTTCCATAAATAAACCGTTACAATACTTCGTTTTTGCGATGCTTTTGCGTATCTCTCTCTAGTAATAGTTTTTTTAAGTGAGTAGTTGAGAGCATTTGGTAACAATCTGTTCATATTATAAAACCTTCCAACCTATAAATGAATATTTTAAACTACTCAACGGATTTTAATGTGGTTTTCATCAATCGACAGAATAATTCCAGAGAAATGCATGAATAATACATGCCTATTGTAGTGGAGAAAATCCGATAATTTCAAATGAAAAGAATATTTTTGGGCACTGACACAACAAACGCTAGCTAAACTTTACAAGATAGAACAAAATAATGTACTACATAATTGTATTTCTTAAAAAGATCCGCATAAAAACCACAATGGTATATATCTATCTCCTAAGGATAACACTGTAACCATTTTTATTTTACGAAGCTATTTTAAACAATACAGTATTATTCCTTATTCCCATTAAAAACGTTGTGCATTGAACATAGATCAAAGTTCCTCTTTATTGTATATCATTAAAATGAGTATCTTACAAGATACCTAATGTTATCATTTATGAAGTCTTTTTTAATATTTTACAAAGCTCCTTTTTAATACGAATGCGGGAACACTGTACTCTTAGATACGTTTTTGATTAGAAACACTGTACTGTTACTTAGTATGTTCTTTCATACCTATAAAACTGTATTATGGAAACATTGTGAAATCAATTAAGTTTTATAAAGAGTAACGTGGAGTTCCTTGCCTTTTCTTCTCTTTGAGAAACAACCAATTTGAGCCGTGCACTTATACGCCTCAAATGGTTGCGCAACGCATGTACGTCTATGTCAAATAATATATTTTTATCATTAGAAATATCGGAAACTCGAAACAAAAGATATACAAGGTAAATATCCCTTTTTAAGTTCTAGTTAGTGACCAAAGTAGCTTAAAAACTAATATATTTTTGTTTTGATTTAATATCAAACATTTAAAATGCGGGGCAAACCGGTCGGGCCTTACGTATAGTCTAATCATTATATTATGAATCACTCCACAATAATGTAAATATTAGTCTCTATGTATATTGCACCCGTACGAAGGGTCGTTAACGACAAATATAACAGCACAGTTAAGTTGTGATGATAACATTGCCAATCGTGTATAAATACTCAGCTTCGAGACGTTACTTAGCTGACATTTCAAAGTTAGGGAACTATACAAACGGATACGCCTCCTGATGAACGTGTTTATACCCATCGGCTTAACTTAACACCCTCCTTGCGTTATGTCGCCCTGGTACCCGGTGCACTGAAGCGTGATATTCGCTGTACAGATTAATTCAAACTCATTTCAGGAAACGAGAAAAGGATCAACAGAAATTAGATCTGAGATGTATTATAATATCTGAGAGACTTGTTGTTTGTTATTCAGCCTGCTCGTCGTTGTTTGAGAGTTTATGTAAAACTAGAAATCTCATTAGAAATGAATGATGTGAAAATAACACAGCAGTGGTGGCTCAGAGTTTACCGCCCCCGCCCGACTTTGTTGCTGTCCTTGTGTTCGAACCCAGTCAGTTTGTGTAATTAATCTCATCACCATTACGCCACTGCTTCGTTACCTCAGTAATATTAAAGTAGCAGCATTTGCAGCTTGCTCCTCCCTCTAATCTCTGTTTCAGACACTTGTTCAAAAATAAATATCGCCGGACACCACACGCATGACAGGGCTGCCTGCAAATAGCCTCCAGCGAGTCGACCCACGTTCCAGCCACATAGCATATGAATTGGGTATGAAACGTTCTTAATCTTATCCGGACTAAACGGTACACGAAAGGGATTCTTTATTTAATGGAAGTCTATTTTTGTCGTAATAGCAAAAAATATTACAATGCTTGGCGTAGTTTAACCGGGGTTCATCGCTAAGCTATAACTAACACAAATAGCTACTGGTTAAGAAAATACCCATTATTCAAAGTCCTCTTTATATATGCCTCCATGCACCCATTTCATCATCAGAATCAGCTTATGCCCACAGCTGAGACACAGGCTACCTCTATATGAAAGGGAATGAAGGGGCATATCGATTTATTTTGTTTAATTCTGTTAAGTCCTATGAACTCGGGCACGCCGCAATTGCGGCGGTAAGACCCCGCTTTGAGGAGTGGCTAGATCGGCGTCACGGCGTCCTGACCTACCGCATGACACAGGTCCTCACCGGACACGGAAGTTTCGGGAGGTACCTGTGTCTGATGGGGAAGGAAGAAACGCCTGGGTGTCACCACTGCGAGGATCGCCCTGAGGACACAGTAGAGCATACGGTGCAAGACTGCCCCGCTTGGGCAGAGCACCGACGTGTCCTCAGGGCGGCGATAGGCAGAGAACTCTCGCGCCCGGCACTGGTCGAAGCCATGCTGCGGGGCGAGACGGAATGGGAAGCGGTCGCCTGCTTCTGCGAAGCAGTTATGCTATCGAAGGAGGAGGCGGGCCGCGTGAGGGAGAGGATGGCATCCTCCCTCCAGCCCAGCCGCAGTGGTAGACGCCCACGGCGTCGGACGTCGGCCGACGATCTCCGGCCACCGTAGGCGCGGGCATGCGGACAGCGAGTAAAGGGCAACTCGCTGTCCGACCATGGACCATGCCCGGGTCGATGGCGCGTTGTGTTCCACGCGCGCCTCAAAGAGCGTCAGCAATATGACGAGGCCCCCCCTGTAGAGGGCCGAAGCCTGCCGGGGTCGTAGGACTTATCCCATTACCGTGACCCCGGAACGTAAAGGGCTATTGAAGGAACACCGTGGATTTTAGTCAGTACAAGTCTGACAGTCCCTCCGGCCCTGCCCGGGGTGGGAGGACTTATTTGATAATTTTACCAAGTTAAAAAAAAAATCCTATGAACTACTAATTATATTTATAAGAAAAAAAAAAGTATCTATTGTATTAATTGCACACACACTAAAAAAAGAAAAAGTATTTGTATTTTTTTTATCCTTCTTGAAAGCTTAAAATTTAACATGGATTTATTCACCAATATTCAACTTTAATAGTCCGCTGTAGTCAAACGGGCGTTGTCAATGGACAGTTGATATGGTAGCGTATGTTTTCTTTCTATGTAGAAAGGTACCTAAAGTGGTAAATTAATACACGATGTAGAAAAACGATATATCTGGGTATACTACTTCTGTGGTATTGTTTACCCCGTAGCGACGAATCACGGGTTAAAAACATTATAATTCAAGGAATTATATAAATATAATGGAGTGATATGCCTGTCTTCACCCCGGGTATAAAAGCGTTAAGTATTCAAGTTTTCGAGTTTTGGAAGGGTTTCCTGAAACAAACCTTGTTTGTTCAGCAAAACTCATAGGAACAGAAACATCTATCTACCATTAGGGGTCGGACCCGCGCCCAAACTATTTTACATTGGTTCCGCCTGCTGCTTTGAACGGACATACCACATTTTGCGAAACAAGAATGTGGCTTGAAATGAGCGTAGTTAGTAGCGAATACGTTGATTTCGAAATCTTATGTTCTGGCAGTTTTTCGGGTGTATTGACAATATTTACCTCATGTCGTATAATACATAAATACATACGTATAATATAAGCATACAACGCTCGTAAAACACATTACACGTGCAATATAATATTGCATTTAGGTGCATATTTGGATTGCCATGACGGTGTAATGCGTCTGGCGTAGAACGGTTTCTTTGCTATATATGTACAAGGGATTCCTTTATGAGCCGTGTTCATGATAACGCAATTAATTTGTCATTTTAATGATTACTGCAATTTAATTTGTTTATTTTGTTTTATAATTGGCAGAAAACTATTTCATTAAAATGACGATTCACGTAAGATCACGTTTTTATCAAACATCAAAATGCATCAATAGTAACAAAAGATCGAAAGGTTTCCCATCAGTGCCTCACAAACGGGAGGTGTTCAACAAAAGACTCAATTCAATAAAACCTAACAATAGGATCTACAAGGAACAATATAAGCTCAACTTTGTATTCTTCCGAACATAGAGTACAATTTCCCCAAATAGCCCAAGTTTTTGTAAACGTACTTGGGAACTGGGACTGGAGGAGATTGCTAATGAAAATTATCTTGAAAGTTTTTTAATTATCACGACGCGTGTGTGTGGGAGAGTTGGGCCGCCGTGAACATGTCCGAACCACTCACAGATGAGCGTCGGCCTCACATGATTTAAGTGAATTGTTCAAGGCTGAGAGCGATAGTGCCCGGGCCTGGCGTTCAACTAAATGAAACGATATATCTATTACCTCTCTCTTAACTGTCTTGGTCGTTGTAAGGATCGATACGCATTACGAGCTGGCGATACTCTTCATTTTATGTTGTAACAATATTTTTATCAGCAACCAATGAAAATCTACTCTTCGCCATAAATGCGTAAGACATTCAATATAAAAACATCAATATCAATGATACATTTTTATGACAACAACACATAATTTGAAATAATCATTGATCCATAAAAATGTTATGTGAAAGTAAAGTCATCTGGGTCGTGATCCTTACGCGTTTACGATTCTATAACAGGTGATGTCTTGAAAGTTACGAGAACATTAAGACGTACAGACCAGTCGATCATCAATGTCGCGACCTTAACGCCAAACTTTCCCAATACATCAAACATGGATGGATGTAGGTCAATTTTTTTCCCGAGCTAACTATTGAAACTAAATCCATCGCTTAAAATTTACCTATATTCTGTTGACACCTCATCAGAGTTGCCACAACTTACAAGATTACTTCGCAACAAATTAGTAACAAACCGTTTTATTGAGATGATTACATTTACGTTAACATACTGCTGGTTTGTTAGATTTATTGTACACCAAAGCAGGATTAAATAAGGATTTCACTAATAAAAAAGTTGTTACAATGGGCGCCTGTTTGCAGCGAGCCGATAATGCTGACATTACTAGTCTGAGAAAATGTCAATCCGCGAGTTGACAACTTTGTAAAAATTGTTTGAAACGCTTCGAAGCGCTTCATGTGTACTCGTAAAATAATATTTTATTAATCACTTAACCTTTCAATTGAAATATAAGTATTTTTTTTATTTTTTTTTAAAACTATGGCCTAAATCGTGGCATTGTGGTCACGTGACTATGTATGACGTCATCGTTCAAAAAACAACTTTCCTGGCATTTGGCACATAAATGTACTTCGGGTATTTTATGATATTTTACTCTATTATGAACGTGAAAAATTATTATCAGTGCTGTGCAGTACCTTGTTCTGGGAATACTACTATAAAAACGCCAACGAAACTATTTATTCATGTCCCTTTAAAAAGAGATATTCTCAAGAAGTGGTTAGAACTTCTGTGTCAAATCCATCCAAAGGTTGTCTGTAAAAGATCGCTTTTAGCGGTAAGACCGCCCATTGTATCACCCTTTTTAGTTGTTAAGTCCATATTTGTTTTACTGTTATGGTGTACAATAAATAATATATCTATCTATCTGCTTTTTTAAAAAGACAAAAAAAGAAACTCATCGAACAACTATTACAGGACGATAAGACAAATGAACCAGAAGAGAGAGAGTTAGTTATGAAATGAAATTAAATATTTATTTGTAAATTGGTTATAAATAACACTTTTACACGTCATGTTTTTGCGTGTTTAGTTTAGCTAGATGAGGCCGGTATTTCCTAACTGACTACTCTGAGAAGAAACACCGAAACAAACTCCCTCTGAGTTTGTCGTCAACGTCTCTTTTAAAGTCCAAACAATTTGTATTTGTATATGAGAAGCATGTAGGTTCATGTCTTTGGTATTCTTTTGAGGAAATAACCACGCAAATTTGAGCGGACCTGTCCAGACAGTGCAAGCAGTTAGTTATTTCTTATTTTGTCTTACGCACTAACTAAAGATAACCAGTCAGCTATCAAAATATTGAACGATGACGTCTCGTTTTCTGATTGGTGTTTCTAATCACGTGGCTCACAGATAAAAAGTCTCATTTTTCTCAAGGGAAAATAAAATAAATAATTAATAATCTTTTCTTCATTTGTACTATTTTGTGCTTCATATCAATAGATTTACATAAATAAATAGTTATTTTAAATTTTTAAACATACTGTCAACTCGCGGATTTCATGGACATTTTATGCTGTAAGCTAGAACTTTGGAATGCTCCGAGAAAACGTTAAGATTTATTAGAAACAAAATGTATCGATATCGTTATCGAGCTATTAAATTAAATGAAACCACTCTACTGTACCAATGAATCGGCCGCGATCGCTGCAACTGAAAGGAATTTCCTATTTTCACGTAATGGAAAGTAAGTGAAGCATCACAAGTGTAGTTATACTCAGGGAAGTGAACGGTACCCCATCGCTACATATACCAGGAGCTCAAAGGTCATTAGGAGGTCATAGTTGTAAGTCTTGAACGCCAATTCACTAGCGCTAATTGAAAGCAACCCGCCCAGTTTGGCGGGCTACGGCAAATAACTTTAAAGTTGGAACTGTTAGACTCAGACGCAGATAAATGTTCCACGATCCAAGTGTGATTGCCAACAGCTAAGAGCTCACACAAAAATTGATAGTGTCGGTTTCAAGTGAGCTTTGAAAATTATGTAAAGGAGCTAGTGTGTAAATGTAAGAACTAGGACAAACCTGAATAGTTTCAGATAAGATTCAGATAAGTCGAAGTTGCTACATTTTCATTTTCATGTGGATGTTGTTCATTACATATTGCATTTTTTTTTGGTTACGTAATCAATATAAATGCTAATCACGCTATCACTCTAATTTTATATAACCGAAGGTAGGATTTTAAGGACTTTTAAGTAAGCACATAATTGACTATGACTGTAATTATAGGAGCGACATGATCTGTTACATAATACTAAGTAGGTAGTACCCACCATTACCCAACAGATATTTTTCTTGTGCCTTTCTGGCAAATATTTCATGGTTAACAGATAGAAAAAGCCAAACCATGTGTTAAGCCAGTGCTCAAGAAACACCGGATCGACATATGTACTGGGTCGACTTACATATGTCGAACCGGTGTTTAATACGTACAAGATATCATAAATCTTACGAGTAATTCTTGTCTACTCGTGAAATAGATAAGAAAATATTCTTAAATATATTTATAAATAATAATAATTCTTGTTGACTCGTGAAAAGAGATTATGTAAATGTATATAGCCCACATATACATTTACATAATCTTTATTATAATAAATTAACAAGTGGCGAATAAAGGGTTTGGTTCTTAATCATCAACTCCGAAATGGACCATTACTTTTCTGTTTTATATGCAATATGAGTCCGCGAATCTGACTTCAGAATCCACATCTTGTGTCACAAAACCTTTTATACCAGGATAGAATAAGTGTGACGGGTATAAGATCACGCACAGCTATTGTTTGCGAGCCACATAAACTGCGCACAACAACAATGGAACTCCTTAAAAAGCCCGTAAATCTGAGCTGATGCGTGCGCTGCATTAAATAAAGACTGGAGACTTATAGCACGTGAACACCTCATAAAAATGGTGATTTTATTGGGGTCGCACATGTTCTGAGAAGGTGAAAGCTTACTAACCAGGTGGATGGCCCCGATAAATAATAACGGCAAACACAAACATTCACTAAGGGCATGCGGCTTCGTCTAGACAATAAAAACTTTTTAGCAAAAAATAAAACCGACTTCCATATAAAAACACTACAAAGGCAAAAATAACTTAAATTTCGGTGGTCGGTGTCATTTGTTTCGTATTTTCTTTTTTTTCGACACCGCCTTCCGAAATTTAAGTTATTTTTGCCTTTGTAGTGTTTTTATATGGAAGTCGGTTTTATTTTTTGCTAAAAAGTTTTTTTTCACGCTTTTTAGTGGGTCGGTTTGTAATTTATCTAGTTACAAAAGCCAATATGTCAACTACTTATCACCTTTTACAAAATATTGCTTTTCCCAGAGAAGAGCCGTTAATTTATGAGGAGTTCTCCTGGTACATCACCATCAGCTCTACTTCACCATATGCATTGTGACAAGCATAAAGGCTTAACATCTACATTGAAGTAATCTAATCGCAATCTACGAAATACTTATTATTGAGTAGTTTCGGTGGTCATCTGTGGTCTTCATCATCAGTTCAACTTCCCCAAATGGTACTTTTCGAAAGCAACTGCTCAAGGTACTATAAGAAATACTCAAAACGCTATAGGTGTGCCTATAATATTTGAAGAGTTCCCTCAATTTCTCCAGGATCCCATGATCAGATCATGATTTCGTAACAATGGGACCAACTAGAACGTATACCCTTTCAAACGCAAAAAGAATTTTTGAAATCGGTCCAGCCGTCTCCGAGTTATGAGGTAACATACATAAAAAAAAAAAAAAAAAAAAAAAAAAAAAAAGTTCAAGACGAATTGTAAACCTCCTTTTTTTGAAGTCGGTTAAAAAGTAACTTAAAGTAGTAAGTATTAAATCTAATTAGATTTACTAAGAGTGTTTTCAGGTAAAACTCAAGCCAAAGACTGCCTTAATTTCACTTAGAAAACTCATTTAATTACTGGAATGTAGCTTCACTAAGACAGGTTGAAAGAATTCTTCAAGTTGCAGTTTCAAAGAAATAAGAAGAAAGTAAGAACTAAACGACGATTCACGCGCCCTAATTGAAACAAACTCAGCGCCAAAGTTGTTCGTTCACAAAGGCGCCCGCCGACTGCGACTCAGCAGAACGCGGCGCGCCGTGGCTCACGTTAACCTTTATTTTGTCGCATTGTGCCCGCGATGATTTAGTGGAGCGAATTTTTCGCGCCCTCGATCCCACGCCGTCTCGTGTAATAGTTGCTGAATCGAATATTACACTCAGATGGCCGACGCGGATTGGATCCATTTTGTGCGCTGCGGTGCCCTCGCAACCTTATGAAGGAGACCGCCCAAATTACATCGACCGAGCTCAATCGACGCGCGACCACGGAAATAAAAGAAAATTATCGTCCATCTCCGAAATGTATACTCCCAGGGTAGTAGCGGATTATCTCCATAAATAGTGTCAGAGGATGATTTATACAGTGTCATGGTTTAAGAGGCCGTAAAATGATAAATGAGTTCCCGTCGCAGCACGGTGTAATCACAATTTCACACTTAGTGGTGGCTGAGCATCATGTATATTTTCACTATTGCTCACACAAACCACTAGGAATCTCATTAATGTGAGCTTAGGAACAGCCGATAAGAATAGAGATACTTGTTTTTGTAGGTGAAACTGCGACGCGAGTAAATGTTACCAAAATCTAACTGTAGAATTTCCTTGAAACGGAGGGCGTGCGCACTCAGCTGTCAAAATTATTACTCGCACATGTCGGGTAGGTGAGTCTAAGTTCAAGGAATATTGTTTTGTTCATTCACTCGAGAAAAACTAGAGAAAATAACTATTATCCAGCGACGGGTGATGTTAACCGAATATCTTATTATTCTTTTCACCTCCTATTCAGTGATTTGGTGCCGTGTCTCCTTTGCGTAGCTTGCTGTTCGCATAAGAGAACTAGCTATCTCATAATAATCGTGGTGAAAGCCTCGCCAGCAACAGACTTTCCGCAAGATCATCGAAACCTATACCTACTAAAACCTGGACATTTTTACATGTCAATCAATCAATGTTGTTGATCCAGCGATACTCGTACCACCGATTTTCTATTAATTTCACCTTTTAAACTTTCTAGGGACTTAAACAAATAGATTTAAAAACCAAAATTAGCCAAACCTGTCCAGCTGTTCCTGAGTTTTAGCGAGACTTGAAGAAAAGATAATGATTAAGATAAAATAAAATAAAACATATTAAGGGGAAGATATCACCTGCAACACAGTATATACTAGCGCAAGTGTTACAGATACCTATGATGCTATTGTAAAACTTATGTCAATGTCAATAAATAAATAATTGTTAAAATAAATAAATTATGCAGTAGTAAAATATTCGCGACACAGAGTCAACATTGCAGCACACCTGTGAGCTACTTACAGTACTCCAGTCCAGAGTCCAGAGACCGTAAACGTTCATGCTATCCAAATTGCGATGACTTCGCAAAATCAATAACCAATATACAGAATGGATTCAGGCGTTACTTTGTGGAAACCCATACCAAATCAATACTTAAGAAAAATATCCGTGTTAATTACGCCAAGAAATAACAATAAACAAGTTAAATTAAGGAACTGGGATTTATTAACCAAATCTAAAAAAAGTAAGACATCATTGGCTAAAAAAATTTCCTGAACCTGAAAAATACGTCCGAGAAGAGTTCACATTCTAATAAAAAACAATACGGATAATCCCAACATGAATCTAAAAGTTGTTGCCAGGTGTTGTTGATTCCATTTCTAGACGCTTAACCAAACTGCACAAACTAAAAAAAATTTTTACCAAAAAATAGAACCGACTTCCATTTCAAAATACTACAAAGGCAAAAATAACTTTAATTTCGGAAGGCGGTGTCTTTAGTTCTGTATATATTTTTGATTTTGACACCGCCTTCTGAAATTAAAGTTATTTTTGCCTTTGTAGTATTTTGATATGGAAGTCGGTTCTATTTTTCGGTAAAAATTTTTTTTACACGCTTTTTAGTGGGTCGGTTTGTAATTTATCTAGTTACAAAAGCCATAATGTCGACAACTTATCACTTTTTACAAAATTTTGCTTTTCTCGATGCACAGCCGTTAATTTTTGAGGAGTTCTCCTGGTACTTGACCATCAGCTCTACATCACCATATGTATTGTGACGAGCATAAAGTGTTTAACATCCGTACTCAAGTAATCGAATCGCAATCCACGAAATACTTATTATTGAGGAGTTTCAGTGGCCATCTGTGGTCTTCATCATCAGTTCAACTTCCCCAAATGGTACTTTTCGGAAGCAACTGCTCAAGGTACTACAAGAAATACCCAAAACGCTATAGGTGTGCCTATAATATTTGAAAAGTTGCCTCGATTTCTCCAGGATCCCATCATCAGATCCAGATTTCGTAACAATGGGACCAACCAACTAGAAACTATACCCATTCAAACGCAAAAAGAATTTTTCAAATCGGTCCAGACGTCTCCGAGTTAAAAAAAAAAAAAAAAAGTTCAAGACGAATTGTACACCTCCTTTTTTTGAAGTCGGTTAAAAATAGAAAAAGAAGTAACAAAAATACCTGAATACCGCGTCACCTTTTAAATGCTAATATACTTAGTAAATATAAGTAAAATTATAATTCACTAGTACTCTCGCGGGGCTTCGCTCCCGTGGATTCTATCACGGTAAAAACATAACTCTCCTTTTTTGCAGTCGGGTAGAAAGTAGCCTATAACCTTCCTCAAGCTTCAAGCTACTTCCATACCAAATTTCATCCAAATCCACCCAGTACTTTCGAAGATTAGCGCGTTCAAGCAAACAAACAAACAAACAAACAAACAAACAAACTAACAAACTTTTCCGCTTTATAATATTAGTATAGATTATTATTCTTCAAGTCTCGGGTGAACACATCTTTCTAAAGTGCACAGATACGACTATTTTAATATTATTAGGGTTACTACTGAAGGCAGTCTGAGACTCGGGTAAGTTGTATTTAATAGTTATTATTAAAATATCTACAAAGAGTATCAAATGGTGGCATTCATATCTTATGGTAAATTAATCACAGCTGCTTTTTAAAAGTCACGGTTCAATATTAATTAAAGAAGATATTCCAAGATAACATGTTTTTGAAATTAATGCGCCAAAATATGAATCCAATCCGAATAATAAATTGGTAAGTATAAAATTGTTACAGCTGGGATCAAATACGACTCTATTTTTTGATTCAGTTCGGGATTTTGTGTTGATGGTTTCGGGAAGAGCCAGACCTAATAACTGTTGTGATTTTCATGTTCCGTACTTGCCAATATCTAAATTTCTCCGTCATGTCGTTATATTGTGGACATCACACTCTTGAAGCAAAAAACGTTCTGGGATTACCTAACTACTTGCATTGTATGGAATCTGTGTTTTTAATAGTTGTCAAAGTATAAACTGGGATCTATAAGTCTAGAGCGAATAGGTTACTTCTAGGTAAAGATGGGCGTTTAAACGAAAAGCATATAATATAACATGTTATTTAAAATAAGCAAATAAGCAGAACTGTTTATAAAAGCATTTATCGTTAACTGCTTATTCTGCTTTTTGTTAAAATTAAAACGTAACCGCAAATATTGCATTCCGTTGTTCACTTTTAAAAACGACAATTTAATTGAAACGGGTTTTCGTTAACTGCTTATTTTGCTTTTTAAGTTTAGTAGCGTTTTCTCCGCCCGGCTAAAAGCGTCATGTTTTGTGTATTTCCGAAACAATTTGTTTTTGAAGTTGTGACTTGGACTTGTTTACGTAAACATAAATTGTGTAAAACATTTTTTCATGAGGTGAATTGACTCGTACCAAGGAAATAATTATGTGACTTTTGGACTTGTATATAATATAGTTTTTAGGTGTAGTTAATGTGTAATAACAGTGTAAATAGTTTATAGTGTAAGTAATTGTGTTAATTTTGACTACTTTTTCTATAAAAACAAATTGGTGAGCTAATAAAACTGATCTGCCAAGTACGAAGGAAAGTTCATTGATGTCGTTTAAAAATCAATACGTACTTAAACTTCACCAACTAAAAAAGCAAACAATATAATTTTGTTATTTTTAATGTAAGCAAGTAAATAAGCAGATAAGCAATTAAGCAGTTAACGTAAGTGACTTTTGATAAAAAATAAACGAATAAGTTCGATAAAGTTTTAAGTCGTTTATCAACAACATCTCTGCTTCTAGGTAAGTGTGCTAGGTGAAATGGTGGCATAAATAAAAAATGTAAACAAAATTATAACGGCGCCTAATCTACGCAAGTTATGGTCCGACACCAGCACGCTTAACGAACGATGCCGCGTTGTCTAAGTTACCTGGTCATGACTGTGACCGTTTGCTTGTGTCTGCATCCTTAGTACTCAATTGCTTTTAGCTAACTAATAAAAAAAACATGAAAAAGAACGTAACATAGATACGTTACGGGTGATTTTGAAACCAACACAAAGAAATGCAGTGTGTGGTCTGTGTATATTGCTTACGATGTATATTTGACTATAAATTATATATCTTTGTTAAGGTTTTTTTTTTAATAATAGCGTTAAAATAATATTATCTTCTCGTCGTATTATTTTCATTTAAAATCGTTCCCCAGTAAGCAAACACGAGCCTTACTACATACCGACTGCCTCAGTGAAAGTCTATACTTTCACTGAGGCAGTCGGTATGTAGTAAGTAAACAAATAAAATAAATAGGTACATTGCGTGTTAGACAGTACAGTCCACAGATACAACTTGAAACCCCAAGACAACAGAAACTAGGCCACTATCTCTACACTACTTCATACTCAGATGTAACATGAAACTGATACAATTGGACATGCGGAGTGCGGTTAACAATTTATATGAAATGCAGTGTAGTGTTACATACGCGACGCTGCAAGAAGTTGCCACGATGCCGCGCGACGTACCGCGATGTTGCACTGCCAGCGAGTTCTATTTCACGAGCCAACGAATGCAATTCCCGCAATCCGATATCGAATGGAACGACACCACGATACGGATGATGATTGTTAAACGGCTTTGAATAATATGAAGATATTTACCACTTGCCACGGACCGGCTCTCAATGCAGCATTATTCTTTGCGCCGAATTCATACAATCCTGTGTCGAAGGGATTATCTAATAGATTGGCATTTTTCGTATGCCAGAGATATTCAAAGTTAGACATGACAGAGTTTTCAATTAATATTACGAATAAAAGTTGGAAAAGGATTTACTCGGTTATTAAAATATTAAACGTTTCTAAGAGCAACGATGTAAAGTGACATGAAAATAAGTAAAACAAAAATGCCATGTTCTTCAAACATTTTTTATGATATTACAACATTGTAATTTTAAATATTTCGTAATGCTCGTTCTTTACTGACGGAACGTATTATAAACATGGTCTCAAACAGATTCCATCTTTTAATTCTAGCATCAGTCTAGCAAATTATGTCGTCGAGTAAACACTTAACGCAATGAATCTTTCTTTAATTTCCAACCCTTTAAAAAGTGCTTTGCGCTAAAATATTTTACTGACGAAGCAATTACTTATTCATATATACATGTACATTTTCCAACAACATAATTATCGAAACGAGATGATAATTTGTCGGCTGGTTTTATACAATTAAGATATTACAGTGTAAATATTGAAATAGGTAACGCTTTTTACACGCAATCAGCATTTTATAACGAAGAGAAAAATCACGATATTGAAACAAGAAACCAATTAACTTCCGCTGATTGGCAACGATTTGAACATCCCGCTAACTAACTCCGACGAATAAAACAAAAAAACAGCAAGCGATGGATTCTTTACAAAACAAAGTTTATCTGCAAAACATTCCGTTTGACTGACTCTCCATTCAGAAGATTTATACATACTTGTAGATGTATTTAAGATTTTCTTGTTTAATAAAGCGTTCAATCACGTCCTCTGGCAGCGATGCGGCGGTGATTGAAACGAGACTGCGCAAACGTACCAGACATTCATAATATAACGGCATTTTTTTTAATAGGTATAGTACTGATTTACCAGATAGGCTATAAAATAACCTGTGTTTTAAGAAATACAGTTCCGGACCCCAGTGTTGGACATATATCACGTGTACGAAAAAATATTTGCAACAGAGAAAAAAAATGCATGACAATTAAATAAGTAACATGCATAAGTATGAAGTCATTGAACCATTTCTTAATTATGTAAAAAACCTAGAAACTAAAAATAGAGTTTATACGTTTGTGTGGTGTGTTTGATGTTCAGTGTGATGATCTGTATATCAGCTTGTGTGTTTTCTGTGGTGTGTATGTGTGTTTTTGGTGGTGTAAAATAGTTAGATCACTTATTAATTAAGGGCCTATACTACCTCAGCGCTTCTCACTCTTTATCTCGCTCGCACACTACTGGCCGCGGTCACGCGAGCAAGCGAGACAGGGTGGCAGGGAAAAGACTCCAAGACACCGATAATTTATTTTTTCTTTTTACGGTGAAAATAATGGTAGTTAAAAAAGTAAATAACATAAGACCTGTTTTATAGTTAGTTCAATAAATATGCAAAGTTTCATTATCTAATTTGAAGTTATTTTTGAATACCTACCAGCGGTTTATTGTTCGGTTTGGAGGTAACTTTGGATTTTTTTTCTATCAAGAAAATTTTATTGAATCGTGTTTACGTCAAACATAGTACCTAACTTTAATCCTCAACTTTACCATATATTTATTCAAAATTATTGCTGCAGTATTTTCGACATAACAGAGGATCATGCTAAGCCATTTGAGGTAGTTAACTTAACACTTCCGTTTCTTGGTAGGTAAAGTTTTGTAAATATGAGCAGACAGTTTTTTTGCAGTAAAAGTAATTCGAGGCATAGATTTTTTTAAACATATTGTATTGTTTTTACATGTATTTCCGTAAAACTATGTAAGAGTGTGTGGGCCACGCGCCCGCTTAGTGTCGCGCTCAGTGGCGATATCACTTCGCGTTTATTACACCCAGATATTCCCTTTATCTCGGCTGCCTCGTTACGAACGCGATCCACTTACGATACGACAATCGCGAGTTCCTTCGCAACAATTCACATTATCGTAAATTTTAAGTAAGGACATTTGTAATTTATGAGATGCGAATTCCAAAATCGTCGCTAATGTGAACGTTACTCCATTGTGTTCGGGACTATTGTACCTCACAAGTGCTCCAACATTTACTGCTAATATCAAATGAATGTTCACCTTAAATGTGATTCTCATGCGTCTTGGACACATAATAGGCAGTTTTAATTTAGCTGTATAAATAAACAGATTCTCTATTGTCATTTTGTGACATTTATGAAGTATGTTCAAAAAACATGCTGTACTTTCAGGAGCTTGTTTTCCAGTTTCCGTATTGTTTATAACGGATGAATTTTTTATCGACTTGAAAAAAATAAGGTATCCTTTCGCAGGTGCACAAGACGCTAGCGCATCAAATATTCTCATGTATGGCTTCTGTTCCACTTAAAATGTCATCCGGTATGTACCTACAAATAATGATTTTATGTTACACGTCACACGTGCGTGCAATTGATAAGACAGTTCTTCTTTGAGGAGACCGTATTAGGCTCCCATGAGACCGCAGCAAACACAGTTACAGTACATACAGTTTACATAGGACCTTCGATCGCTAAATTAAGCAAAAGGTCGGTGGAACAAAAACAAGAATTTGATTAGCATTTGAACCAGTCGGACTAAAGTTCAGTTCAGAATACAGATGAGACACGGCGCCGCTACATGAGAATATTGTTGGTAAGACTGATAATAACAAAATATACAATCGTGGTGGTAGTGTTGTGGCGGGTCGTCGAGCTTGAGGTTGTTGAGCTCGCGCTGGCTGATGAACTTTTTAAGTGAATGTGAATTCTTTTCGGAGGTAACATCATCAAATGACTCCTAACGCTCTGGGTAGGTGTCAGACTTCTTTTGAATAAAAATCTACCCTGTATGGTTGCCAAGCGGTTCGAGACCATAGTTTGTCATTATTATGCCCTAAGTTTGATTTATTCTTAGAAATCAGGAAGGAAATGAGGATTGCATGTCGGGTTTAAAAAATAAGGAATTCGGATTTTGATTTTTTAAGTCCGTAAATTTAGAGCTCAACCAGGGAAAACCAATTTGTAGTCCTGATATCGATTAGCGGATGCTGTACAACCCAGATCGCTGAGGCTACACTTGTCTCAAAATAGATTGTTTACATGTTTACCCGTACAACTAAACGAGGTACACAATAGAACGTGATTGAAAATGTGTTTGAGATAATTTTTGTTTTGGGTTCGACGTCCTCCTCGGTACTATCGGTAGATACTGCAATATAATATAACGAATACTTAAACAATGCAATATAAAGACCTATTACCTATATTTAATAGTATTTACATCTTTAATTCTCCTTCTCTAAAGTTACATAGGTAAATTTAGATATAATATTTCATATTTGCGAATTGATTTCCTCTGCGGATTGCTTTTGCACAGCTCTTACAAAATTTTCACATGTGAAGTACCTAGACTAGACTGGCACCAGCACATAAATCTAACTACAACGCGTATTAGGAAACTTATTTGGTCATTTAAAACATTGAGATATGTAGCTGATTTCAAACTTTTGCGTACTGTATATATACCATGCACTTGCGCAGTCAGTTTTGGAATATTGTGTGGCTGTATGGGGAGGGGGATGCAAAACTTTTCTGTTACACCTTGAAAGGGCTCAAAGATCTCTACTTAAAGTTCTTCCTTCACACCGTTTCGATTCCCCACTAAAGAGTTACATGAGAAGTGTAAAATATTAACAGTTAGAATTATATTCTAGAAGTCGTTACCAAGCAACACAGTATTACAACATATCGCCCAGTAACTGAAAAAAGCGCACCGTTGCAAATGTTTGCTTACGCCTTCGCTGCCGCATGGTGTCTGCTATGCGACAACGGGTATACCTTGCCACATTCCTCTACAACAAGTTAAATAAAATCCTCAACATATCCTCTCAAGACTCGTCAGGTGAAAAAGAAAATTAAGATCTGGCTACTAGCATTGGACTATACTGTCACTGAAAATCTATTGCAATTGAATCCAAAATAATCTGGGGGCACGGCAGTGCCCCCGCCAAGTCGAGCAAAAAAGCGGCACGGCCGTACCATTCTTTTCTCGAAGCAATTCAGGCCATTTTCGACCCCCTATAACTTCGTTGTGGATAAAACTAGAAGCCTGAATTTTCAGAAACCAAACAGGCATTGTATAAACACGGTATATTTCAAATTGATTTCATTCAATTTGAACCAGTAGTTTAAGAATTATAACGAGTCAAATTTCTTAATTTTGTCACTCACTGACTGACCAATCATCAAAAGTCTATGGCACTTCTAGCAGACGTAGAAGCTTCAAATTTAGAATACAATTAGTGTTTAGTATATGAATCTAGGAAAAACTATAATATTTTTCAATTTCTGTCCAGTTTTCTAGATACATCAACTGCATAAATAACTTTGTAATCCAATATAAATATATAGGATTACAAAGTTACATTTGCAGTTAATGAATCAGTGTACCTGTATAATATAATGAAATAATAGATGTAGATGGGTACTTTTTTTTTTTCTTGGTTAAAAATATCATCGAATGAATCGGGTAAAAAATGCTCGGGGGGAAAATGCTCGGGTGTGTCAGAATTCTACTGACTAAAAACCCACGCTGTTCCTTCGGAAGCCCTAAAGTTCCGGGGCCGCGGTATCTCGATGGAACTTTCCCGCAAACTCCGACAGGCATTGACAGCTTTTTGAGGCGCGCATGGAACACGACGCGCCGCCGACCCGGGCCTGGTCCTTGCCGGACTGTGAGCGACCCCTACTCGCCATCCGCAGGCCCGCGCCTACGGTGGCCCGAAATCGACTCGCGATCCACGACGCCCGGGGCGTCTCACCCGGCGGCTGGGGCGCGAGGAAGAGAGTTGCCTCTCCCTCGCACGTTCGGCCTCCTCCTTCGCTAGCATGACTGCTTCGCAGCAGGAAGTGACTGCATCCCATTCCCTCTCGCTTCGCACCATGGTCTAAACCAGAGCAGGGCGCGAGAAGTCGCCGTCGCCGATCGCCTCTACGAGGATACGACGGTGCTCCACCCATGCATAGCACACCCCGACCATATGCTCCACCGTATCTTCCAGTGTAGATGAGAGAGTGCAAGAAGTATTAAGAGTATTGGGGAGTATTAAGTAGAGTAAATTGCCCGAAATTGCATAATTACTTACTTATGGATTAACTTTAACCAAGACGTTTGACGAGTGCGGCATTAATTATTACTAACGAATGCAAAAGACGTACGTGCGTATTCATATGTGCGTATCAAAGCCTCCGAAAAAAACCCATAGAGACAGGGAGTGGGCTTTGAAAAAAACTTTAGCTGAAGTTCAAGAAGTAGTACCGGAAAATAAAAAAAGGAAGGCTACCTACAAAAATAAGAAAAGCTCATAAGACAAAGAGAGGGCTTTAAGAAAATTCGTTGTTGGTATACAAGAAGTAGAAGGTACCGGAAAGGAAAAAAGTAGGACTTTCTACAAAAAGCAAGAGATCCCATAAAAAACAATACTTGTCAAAAAACCAAGTCTCGCAACTCAGTTGTTCTACCGTAAAAAGTTGTGAGATCCATGTAATACCAAGTCGGTTATTAATTTATTCAGTCCCTACTTAAGGGACCTTCTGTCTTAAGTTGTTACGTAATTATCTAACCTAACGACATCTTATAGTGACCATATCAATATTAAAAATCTTTAACGTTTTAAATAAATAGATTGACTTGGCAATCGCAATAAACAATTTAATTTATATATGTATTACTTGTGAGATATATTGTGTTTTCATGCGATGGCCGAGTCAATCTATTCACTTAAAACGCTAAAGATTTTTAATATTGATATGGTCACTATAAGATGTCGTTAGGTTAGATAATTACGTAACAACTTAAGACAGAAGGTCCCTTAAGTAGGGACTGAATAAATTAATAACCGACTTGGTATTATATGGATCTCACAACTTTTTACGGTAGAACAACTGAGTTGCGAGACTTGGTTTTTTGACAAGTATTGTTTTTTATGGGATATATTATGACGGTACGTTGGTATCCTCACGCACGCACTCGCACACTCTACCACACACTCACAATCACACACACACATCCTGCATCAACAAACAACGTTTATTTTATTCGGATTTTAATAAGTTCAATTTTATATACCTAGATATTTTTTTGGGTTTTACTATTATTTTAAGATAACGTGATCCTAATATTGTTTTTTTTTTAGTTCTTGTTTTATTGCACTTTGTTTTGTCTTTTCTTTTAATATTTTTTTACCAAGAAAGTTCTAACATTGTACCTCTGTTGATTTGCTAAATTGTAACATTATTGGAAAAAGTCACTGGCTCCTGAAATACAGGTTTTCTAACCTAGCTCTGGAGGCAGGATCTCACATCATTTGTAACACTGTTTATTCCAATAAAAAGATATTATTTATTATTATTATTTATGTAAAGGGTTTTCATCAATAAATACATTTATTAATGCACACAGGTCTTAAGGTGTACATATTGCCATATTTGTTTGCATCGGAGAGCATAACCGTGGGAATATGAGATAGTACTTGATAATGTCAATCAAGTGGCGCTGTAACATAAGAACGAACAAATTGAGTTCGGAAAAAAAAAAGTTAGCAGGTTTAGTGATCCCCATACACGTTGATAGTATGAACCTTTTATTCTGTGGTAGACTTCTACATAGATGTCCATATAACTATTAAATAATAAACATATTGTATATGTTGTCGTAAGAGAACAACGATGAAATGTATGAATTCTATAAGAACTATGTAAGTGTACGATCGTAGCATACAAAATGTACCGCTACGTGGGCTACGGCTACACTCTTTGCTACGGTTACCTACGTAGTCTCAACAGCTACGGAATGCTACGATTAGCTACGTAGACACAATAAATACTACAATCACTTCGTAGCTGCTCTATTTATTTCTTAAAAACAATTAGCAAGAAAACAAGTTTTGAAGAATTACTAAAATATCTTCATTAGCAAAGACATAACACAGCTTTAAATTTGATGGTTAGAAAGAGAAGGCATAAACTGTGACATCAATGTTCGAAACGCCCATTGAACTACTGATATACGAGTATATACACAAAGACTTTTTGGATGTCACAACACAGCTCCGGCTCGTCTTCATCCAAAAGCAACAAAGTTGACATTTTTGGGATAAAAAGTATGCGGTGACTATATATGATGTTTATTTTAACATTTATTTTGAGTAGTGTATGGAACTACAAAAGTAAATAAATAAAATTCAGTACCGACATCAATCCAAAATTAACAGCTAGCAAACGTGTCGATAATGATACGTATTCACAAGCCTACAGAACTTAAACGCTTCATTTACGTAAATCTATTTACACGCAGTAAATAACTGGTGGAAATAAATATACAAACATGTCAATATTCGTTTGGCTCCCGTATATAGGTAAAACAATTTTTTTCCTAAGTGAACAAAAGGATCTGGTTCCATTGATATTAATAAATTTCCTTTTAGATGGGGTGACACGTTCACTATACGTACCTGTATGCTTGTGTGTACTTGTCATCATCGGAGACGTATTAAGTCAGGTGCTGCTTTACCCTCCCTCACTTTAGCCCCTCCGGCCCTCCTCCGAGTGCTCACAAATTAGCCACGAGCCACTGAGTCCCGATGGGAATCCGTGGGCTCCCAGCCTCTCAGACACGACAGAAATAATAAAATTATTCATTTAATGTGTATTTCATTCCTCAGAATACGATCTTACCATAAAATGAGCTTACAGTTTTTCTGTGGTTTTCATAAATTTTAAATGGGAAGTTGGTGTGTCAGGCGTTTTTGTAATTAGATAAGACAATAATACGCTCGTCTTTGTTATTTTCAGAGGGAAGCGCAAACAACAAGGGTACTAACTGCTGCCGAATTTTCCGGTTATATTGAAAAGGGATTTCAGTCTTTTGTGTTACAATGTGCGATTTCTGTAGTAACTGTTTGCCCTTCGTTGTACTTCTTCAAGTTGCTGAGAGCTTAGTACAACAGGACTAACCCTAGGGACTTCTTGTGCTTGCTTTGGACCTTACTTTATCTTGATTCGTAAAAAAGGAATGATTGAAAATTATGTCTAATGGGGTTTTAATTATTTGCGAAAGCTATAGGTATATTTATATATTGTTCATCAAACCAACTGTTCCATGACATCAAACTCATCATCATACCTACCATTCGTAAGACACTATAGATCGTTGGTTAATAAGGGGACTTGACTATAAAACCTGAAATAAATATGAAGCTTAATCTACTTACATATTATGAAGTACAAAATATTAAATAAAATTCATATTATATTGACAGACTTCATATCTACTTTGACTTGATATATACTGTCGTACATAAAACGTGTTTTTGAAGGAAAAAATATACATAGATACACATACAAATAGATTACGGGATGAAGAGCGTCATATTGAATCTCGAACGTAATGAAGGATTCCGGATTAAACTCCCAAATCTCGCGAGGAAGTTAAGAGTGTAACTCACGAGGGAAACCAGGAAGTGTGAAAACTAGAATTCTTAATGCAGCGAGTGGGAGAATCAAACATTATTTTTTTCCTGAGCGGGGAACCTTGGCGGTGTATACTTGTACTGCCCGGGGCTGGGGAAGCACTTGAATAGACTCCAAAGCGGAAGGGAAATCAAACTAGCTCAAAACATATAGACCATATTCACAAGGGAAAACTCAACTTTTTACATCTACTGTCAAATAATTTGAAACAACCCACGGCAAATGGAGAGTGGCGACTAACAGTGGGTTCAGGTCGAGACTTAAAAGTTTTCGTACGAATGTTTAAGTGGGGTTCAAAATTCCAATCACATCATTGACTGGCGGGAATTGAATTTCATTATAACCCGCGGGGAAATAATTACTTAACTTCTTAAAGCTAGGATTGTATAAATTAAATATATGTTCAATAATAATATTTTTACGGCATATCGTATCGTATTTTTCGAGTTAACACACTTTGTCCAGAAAGTGTGTTAATTCGAAAAATCTGTGACAGCGCCACCCTCAATTAAATAGCACCTTTTTTGTATTCCAAATTATATTTTTGACCTTATTACATAGGTAAAGTTACGTGTGAATGGGAGTATGAACATACAAATACATATATGGCTTAACTGAGTTATTACGCTCGGGATTCAATATGTCGGCCCATAAGAAATAAGAAACAGCTGTGTCCCCTCGGTTCACAGTATACTACTGTACATTACGTGTTTCTTTCAGATGAGAGATATGGAATGCACTGCAGGTGGAATATACCAGAAAATATAAAGAATAAGGTCCAAAAATGTACTTTTTTTTTTGTAAAAGCAAACTTTTGAAATATAATTTTCTCGGCAAGCTTATCGAATTTGCGTCAGTGTCGATTGGTATATAACCGAGGTTTCCGAAAAGGAGCGTATCCGACGCCTTTAGGAAGGAATCGAATTTAGGACCCCGAGCTACCTAAATTGATTTACGTTACCCTTCCAGCCGCCAGGTTACGCGGGTTTCATAAAATATTAGAAAATCGGAATCGCTGAGTTGGAATACAAACATACGGTTGGAGTTCTGACGACCAAAATCGAAAGAATTATCTTCGTGAAAGCATTATAAGCTCCAATGAAGATTTCACTAGCTGCTTATCAGGTCAATCAACAACGGGTATACAACCTCAATAACGGGTTCTTCCACGCAGTGGCTCACCTTAACACCTTCCAATTCATCCCTCAAACATATTTTTTAAATTTTGATTTATTTCAGGGGCTGAAATAATATGATAATACAAACTTTATTTCAGATAAAACATCCATAGAAATCCAGTATCCAGGATCCAGTGCCGTAGAAAAAACATTTTGATTATTATTTTCATAACTTATCTTAAAAATACTAGTTATGTAGTACCTATTTTTATAAAAAAATATTACATGACTGAAATTATATATTATTATTGAATACATATTCCTAAGCATACTATAGTCAGTACAAATTTGCAAAAAACTACAATTTTTGTTTTATTACAGGCTCTCTTTTATGTAGGCGATGACGGGGTCGCACAACAAGAACTAAAAAGTATTTAACATTTATGACCTCAAAACCCTCTCTCTTTTTGCTTACTGAATGCATAAATACAATCTGAATCCACTGAGTCCTCGCATGCACAATAATGGGACCGAACACCAAAATCCTAAACGGCACTGAAAGGCCATTTTGTTACGGGAAGTAAACAACTCCCCAGCCAGATGAAAGCCTGGTTTATATCGGATGTGTTCAGCACATCACTACGTACATTGACCACCATTGTAAATGTATTTGCCTATACCAGCAACGGGCTGCAAGCGATCATCGCGTCGTTTGTCCGCTGTTGCGCGCTTCCTAATTACAAACATGCATATGTTCGATACGTGCGCTAATTACACGTAAAAATGTAGATACCTAAATATTTTTCAGTAACATTCAACTTGCAAACGTTTGCATCATCTTCTGCTCAGAGGCAACAATATGAAAACACGCGAGATAATCTTTCTCCCCGTTTACAAAACATCCTGGAACACTTTATGAAGCAGTCTTCCTGTTTACCCTGTGGGAAGGAAGCGCTATGTTACAATACATTTCACAAGTACCAAGTATTTCACTAGGAGAACATGTTCGCAAAGAATGCGTTTTATGTTAGCCTTTCCGAACGATTGAGCCAGTCGATCAGGCTGGACGATCGATGGCTATGATCGATGTTACGACCGGACTCAGCAGGCAGGCAGGCTAAACGATTGCGTTCGTACGTGCCTAACGCTCGCAGGCTTGTGAATATGTTACGCACCACTACACTCGTGCGTGATCCCTTGTTCAGATCGGACATTAGTTTAAAATACATCTAATCTTTACTCTCAATAAAATGTCTTAGCGACAATGAACATTCGATTATCTTCCGCAAGTGATCGTCAGGAATGCTAATTGCGGTTATTTAAATTGTTTAGTGTCATAGTTATACATATCATTGTTCACGACTATGTTGCGGCCAGGTCCTATAGTTGGTTATTGCATGATAGGACCGAGTTTAGGTTCGTTCGAAAGTGGTTGACATGACCTACTATTCCATTAATAATCGGCTGTTTAAACAATATCCCATCTATTGGAGTGTCCAAATTGCCCAAAAACCTATATGAAGACCTAATAAACGCCACTGAAAACACGACCAGCGTGTCTAACTACTGGGCCCAATATAATCTCAGGTGTCAGGTAGCTATTTTATGAAATCATTTATGAAATAGCCAAATTCAAAGAAAATTATTACTTTCATCTCTGCCATTTTCGTATCTTGAATGTATTGTGTAGGTACTTCAATTTGCGTCTTTCTATACGAATATGTTCGGCACTATTTCCTCTCACAGCTGAGAGTACAATGTAAATTCCGAGTTGTCTCGTAAATAAACGGTTCTATGCTCCGGATAGATCCGTATTTGGACCGAAATTCAATCAGATATTCTCCAGTAAATAATGAGAGTCAGGAGTCGCCAGGCGGCGTTGTGTGGCCAGAGAGTCGCGTCTCACGTACAGCGAGCCGAATACATTCGTTAGAGGGAACACCGGGGAACTAAATTTAATTCGTGCAAAATCAGTTGAGCTGACAAAAATTATGAAATGCAAGAATTTTGCGGACAAATTACATGCCGTAATGTTCTTTGATAAGAGATGTGGTGTTCATTCTGAATTAATGGTTAGGTTTAGGGTCGCTTACAGCTCATCCGCCGGTTTAGTGTCCGTATCTCAGTGAGGAACGTTTGTCAGCGGTCCGCGCGCGGCGGCGGCGGTATCCAGCACCTCCCGGCCGAGGGGAACCCTTTGTTTTCTAAATGAACTGTTGCCACCCATGGCGGCCTGTCTCTGACTCTGATAAAATACTTTGCCCGATTTAAATGGGAGTTCGGGGTGTTTGCGGGCAGCCGCGATGAGCGCCGCGTTCGGACCGCGTCAAGTGTCGCGCTTTGTTTATAAATTGTAAGGAGCTTCCAGTTGCGTTGTTTAATTCCAAACAGTCTTTAACCAAAGGATGAAAGAACAGAAATGGTAGGTAGCCAGGTGAGCCTTTAATGTTACCAAATTCAGGTTCATTTTAATTATTCAATAAATAAATTTAAAAAATAGGCTTATACATAAACGTATGACACTAGCACTTCGCCCGCGTCTTCGTCCATGTGGATTTCAAAATAATTTTTAGCCTACAGCACTCCCCAGTAATGCAGCTTACTATAAAAGAAAGATTTTTTGGAACTGTATCATTAGATACGAAAATTACCCCTACATACAAACTTACAAACACATTTTTGCTCTTTATAATATTAGTATAGATTAGATACCCTGCCTCCTAAACCAGATTCGTGTCCCCGTATATTAGGAATCAGTGTTCTTCCAGCGTCAAGTGCACGCAGACCACTTTAAAATAACATATACATAACTTTATACTGAAAAATAAAACAGTTTCAAATCTTTCGTCATATAGTACGGTACATATTACCACCGTGCCGACCTACATCACTCCGATATAATTAATGTGCAAAATGAAATAAAAGATAATTGTGCCAGATAACAGTGCGGCCGGTACCCGGTACATCACTTCGGTCGTGTGTCGTCCACGATAGCTCGTATTTTGTGGGGGGACGTCGAGCTCTGAATTTTAATGTTATTTTTTTTTAACTCAACTGACCTGGCAACTCTGTGGAATGTTAGTGTCTTTGTTACGCCGTACAATGCTCAGCTCTGTGTTAAGTATAGTTAACATACTTACGAAAGTGTCCACAATCTCGCTTGCGGGAACTGTTCTAGGAAAAATAAGTTATATATAAAAATCATCGTGAGACCTCTGTTGAAATCTAATTTGACTAAAAGTAGCTTAAGTGGAGTTTAAGAAATAGGTAGACTGATTAAATTTCCCAAAATATTTTAAATGCGAATGTAGCAAAACCTGAACAGGTCTCAAAAACCTAATTCCTTTTGTAATCTTGTCGATTTTTTGTGACACTACGTATAACAGGTAATTACGTCATCCGTCCCCTTGATAAGAATCGTGGAAATTTTAGGGCGCAGCTTTTGCGTTATTTTTCAGTGGCATGCGTCTGTCCGGACAAATTGTACACCCCCATTCATTGTTCAGATTAATGTGTCCGTGGACCGCTCTTTTATTTTATTACATTTTTATTGCGAAGATATACGGCGTTGGCGGCGGAGTCAAACATTTTGTAAATAAATTTAGCAATAATATAATATTGTTGGTAGACTTTGTGCCTAAAGCAATTCATACCGTCGACGGTTTACTGCGAATTCATGCATTTTTTATTTATCAAAAATGTGTTAAGGACATCAAACTGCCCTGACTACTGCGGCGAAGCCCGAAAGGAGGGGATTATGTTTTTACCGCGTATGTTTGTATGTCCGTTCCTTTATTCCCTCGTAACTATTAAACCAGTGAACCGATTTTGATAAAAGACACGTCGTTGGTTATATTACTACTACTATATAATAGCGCGAGTATTACTGGATACATTAAAATAAAATAAAAACACCGTAACGATAACCAGACGCCCACGCCATATTGTTAAAAATAAAAAATCGAGAATCGACAAACTATGTCAAGTACGATACTCCATCGTCAAATAAGACATTAAAAATCATTTTGAGGAGGTATTTTTTATTTTAAGCAACCGTTTAGAAAATATAACGTTTTAAAACGGATTTAAATCGTGTAAAAGGACTGAAAAATTGTTAATTAATATCCATCCATCAAATTTTTATTAAATTAAAATTATTTTATGTTCAACCAGGTCACGCCTGCTTATCACTTTTTAAAATAAAAATGTGATTGTTTCTTGTTAATACAGGAAACACATTTTGCAAAAATGCACAGTTGAGCAGTCGGTATTTTTTAAATTTGTTAAACTCTATTTTGGGTATATAGGTAATAGTAAAACAAACATAATGTGAATCAAATGTAATCAACCTTTAATACTTAATATCTCACAATTAACTACATTGCATTTAACATGTTTTTCCAATAAACTAATTACTTACATTTCAAAATGATATCCCTGGAGAAAAGTAGAGATTTACTGGATTCAACAAAACTATATTCTAATCCATAAACCTACTGAATGTATTCTCAATTTGTATCAGTGTATCTAACTGTTGGTAAGCCAAATAAATAATAAAATAAAATAAAATCTTATTTAGTAGGTATTTTTTAAATTTGTTAAACTTTATTTTGGGTATATAGGTAATAGTAAAACAAACATAATGTGAATCAAATGTAATCAACCTTTAATACTTAATATCTCACAATTAACTACATTGCATTTAACATGTTTTTCCAATAAACCCTCGATACGTATCTGCTCTAAGTGTCGCCAAACCCGAAGCAACTTATCTTCTTGTTTTTATTCTCATCTTCATTTTGAGATTCAGGATTACTAATTTTAAATCGTTTATTTTAAATCGTCGTATGAAACGTCTGACTCAACTATTTGGTCACTAAATTTCTGATTAATCATCTGAATTCTAAAGTACGAGAACCACAAAGAAAGGAAAAATAAATGAGAAGTAAATATCACCTCCATTACGATTGTAATAAGCGAATTAAGCTTCAAGAAAATCTGTAGTTGAAGCACAAAAAATAGTACCAGCCAAAAAGGAAACTCACAGAATGAAATGAAATCCTATCAAAAACATTATGAAAGTCTCGCGAGCAATAAGTGAGTATCGACGAAAAGTTATGACATGTAGAACCAAGTCTAACATTTTCTTGTATTGTATACATATAAATAATCTTTTCATACACTAAATTAAACATATCAATATTCAGTACCTAACTTTTCTTTTTTAAGTAAAATAAAAACTTTTTTGCAAAAAATAAAACCGACTTCCATATCAAAACACTACAAAGCCAAAAATAATTTTAATTTCGGTAGTCGGTGTTATTGGTTTTGTATTTACTTTTTTTCACACCGCCTTCCGAAATTAAAATTATATTTGGCTTTGTAGTGTTTTGATATGGAAGTCGGTTTAATTTTTTGCAAAAAAAGTTTTTATTTTCGCTCTTTTTAGTGGGTCAGTTTGTAATTAATCTAGTTACAAAAGCCAAAATGTCAACTACTTATCACTTTCACCAGCAGAGTAAACGAAAAGATCATCAATGTAAATATTTATTTCAGACTTTTGCCTATTTTTCAGAAACGGCTTGTCAGATTTCGATAAAATTTTCATGGGACCATTTGGAAAGTATACCCTTTCCAAAAAAAAAAGAATTTTTTAAATCGGTTGGCAAGCGACGGAGCTATGCCCGAACAAACATTAAAAAAAAATCAAACAAACATCCGAATTGAGAACCTCCTCCTTTTTTAGAAGTCGGTTAAAATAGTGATTTGGGAATGGCACAGGTTTCCAGTACACTATTACCGTGAACCCACTCCAGACACCAGCATATTAAACTCAGTTGGAGGGGTTAACAGAATTGCTAGTTATGTGAATTCTGCCAACATTGCAGGTTATCTTTAAAAAAAAGTTTGTTTTGCTTGATGTTATTAAAAGTCGTTTGCCAGTTTTGACTAACTTCAAGCAAACACTTATACTAGTTATATCAGAAAACTACAGATTTTACCAACAGTACCTTAAGAAATGTTATCTATCAATTACATTCACCCGTTGTGTCTTATTTTTTCCTATTTATTTTTTCTCTATCTGCCTGTAATCAGTGTTTCTCAAATTAACACGTACGTATATATGTCATCCATTACTGGGATCCGGAACTGTATTTCTTAATCACAGGTTATTCTCTACGATAAGTATAAGGGCGCCTTCAAATTGCCTCGCGGCAGCAGCGCGGCTGCAGCGCTACTGTCGCGCTGCGGCCGTGCGTCAGTTCATCGATCGACTAGTGACGATACGCACGTAGTTTTTGTTCAGGTCTAAACATGAATGAAAATCAAGTTGAACTATTTATCGATAAAGTTGAGAGTCGTCCAGCGATATGGGATTCGAAGTCAGAGAAGTACAGTAAAAAAATCGAAAATAAAAAAGCTTGGGAAGAAATATGCAATATATATATATATATATATATTATTATTTATTTATACAAATGATAATTTCGGTTATTCTTACCAAGAACATCAAGGTTATTTTAACCAAAGCCTAGCCGATTCGCCAACACAAGAATCACAATTAACTGATATGTTGTCTATTTATGTAAATTTATTTTCGGAATGTAATTAAAAACAATAATAAGAAAACTGTGTAATGTGATTTACTTAAAAGAATAAAACGATTTTATAAATATTAGGTATATGTCAATTTTTACTTACTTGAGTGTTATAAAGAGTCCTTCTTCAACACAAATAGTATTTTTGAGGGATGTATTTTGTTTTCCAATATAAGGTTCCAAACGGGGAAGTAATTCGTAGAATTGTTTTCTTGATAATCGTAAGTAACTTTGAAATTTTTGGTCACAGTAGCCTTTTACTTTATGAAATTCAGTTCGTTGGCTTATACAAAATAACGGCAACGTTTTCATAGGCTTTTTTTTCTATTTCCAAAATCTTTATTTGTTTTAATAGTAACACTAACAACAGCAGTGTTTCGTCGATAGAGTCCATCGTGAAACTAAATGTACAACACTATGATGCTCGAACTAGCGGTTGCAGCGCGGCGGCAGCGCTGCAGCCGCGCTGCAATTTGAAGGCGCCCTAAGATAAGATGCACTGTAGGCCTGTGCGAATTCTAAATAGTCATGTAATCTTGTTTAAGTGGCGCGGTAACTATCATTTTTATTATACCTACGATTTGCTAAAAGCTTTTAGGTTCAAAAGCGATTGAATTTAAATCTTTCGCCTTATGTAGGGTACCATACATTTTATCCGACGTAAATATAATAAAAGTGGATATCGTTAGCGCGTGCCCGTTAAATTAACTCGATAGATACCAGGGGCGGTGAAGCGCTGAAGCGGTGAAGATACGGCAATTCAATCACGCGGCCATTACGCCACACGTCGTCCCTAGTACGCTCCTCCCGCCCCTTGGGCGCTACAAGCCAGAGGGTGCGGATTCAGAATCTAGCGAAATTGCGAATGCATCTCCCTATCGCTATGACGTTCTGGTACTTTTGTTGCATATTTTGACTTAAGCTTGTAGTCTTTATAATGGAGTTCACTTGTGCCCCGCAACTTTGTCTGCATGTGGGATTCTTGTTATTTTGCATTATTAAGCACTTAGAAATACACACGTGATTATAAAATCGGATTATAATTAAAGAAAAAACATTATCAAAAAAGGTGTATTTTGTGTACCTATTATGTACATAGGTACACAAAATACACTATTTTTGTTAGGTTTAGTAGATGTAAGTAGGTAGTGCATTTTTAGGGTCCGTACCCGAAGGGTAAAAACGGGACCCTATTACTAAGGCTCCGCAGTCTGTCTGTCTGTCTGTCACCAGACTGTATCTCATGCCATGCTAGACAGTTGAAATTTTCACAGATGATGTATTTCTGTTCCCGCTATAAGAACAAATAAAAACAGAATAAAATAAATATATAAGTGGGGCTCTCATACAAGAAACGTGTTTTTTTTGCCGTTTTTTATAGATGATGGTACGGAACCCTTCGTGTGCGAGTCCGACTCGCACTTGTTAAGTTATATAGGGTTATTGGTAAAACACTAACAACCTCACATGACTGTATTACTAACATCATATACAGCAACTTTTGTTCTATGACTGTTTAGAAAACATAATACATTTACCAAAAACAAACCTTAAAATCCCTCTGTGCTTTTTCAAATGGACCGCTGAAACGGTTTGCAAGCCTGTATTTATAATATTTAACAAATGTATGTATTAGGACGGGTACATTTCCCGATAAAGGAGCCAATTTCAACCGGCTCCTTCTTTCCGTGGTGTAACCCTGCCGATAACTGATCGCATCGAGCTTCTTGGGGTTACGTTGACATCCACCCTTAATTTTGGTCCGTTTATCGAGGCTAAGGCTCAATTGGCTGCCAAAAAGTTGGGAATCCTAGCAAAGGAGAGACAGTACTTCACACCGGAACAGCTGCTCAACCTCTATCAAGCGCAAGTTCGGTCGTGTATGGAGTGCTGCTCTCATCTCTGGGACGGATCTGCCAAATACCAGCTTGATGCACTTGAGTCTATAAAGAAACGGGCCAAAAGGCTCATCGGCAACGAGAAACTGGTCGAGACAAGGCTCCAGAGCCTAGAACATCGGCGACGTGTTGCAAGCCTGTCAGTTTTCTATCGGTTACATTTCGGGGAGTGTGCGATGGAATTGCACAGGAGTCTGTGTTTCCTGATAGTTATAACCTGGGAGTCTTAAAGTCAAGAGTGAATAGGTTACTTCTAGGTAAGCGTGCTTCATCTTCGACCACATCATCGCTTAAGATCAGGTGAGATTATGGTCAAACGCAAGCCTATCAACTATAAAAAAAATGGAAAAAAGCTAATGTTGTGCCTGTTTATAAAAGTGGGTCCAGACAAGATATTGAAAATTATAGGCCTATCTCTCTTCTTTGCACCCTTGCTAAATTGTTTGAGAAACTTGTGCATAACGAAATTTATCCTTTTGTTCAGCATAATATAATCCCAGAACAGCATGGTTTTGTAAAGCTTAAGTCAACTGTAACTAATTTAATGATTTTTCTCAATGTTTGTTTCGTAATATGGATATCAAAGCCCAAACTGACACCGTTTATACTTATTTTAAAAAAGCTTTTGATAGAGTCGATCTTAAAATATTAATGAATAAATTAGCCTTCAATGGAATTAGAGGTGATCTTTTGTGTTGATTCCAATCTTATGTTAGTAATCGTAGCCAAATTGTGGTAACGGGTACCAATCTGATGCATTTTTGGCTACATCTGGAGTACCGCAAGGATCTATTCTTGGCCCCTTATTATTTATAATATTCATAAACGATATTGGATTTTTATATATGAGCGATTATTTAGCGATTTTTATATACATAAATGCTTCCTTAATAGTGAATTTTGTTATATGCCGATAACCTCAAATTTTTTAAGAAAATCTAATTACTTACATTTCAAAATGATATCCCTGGAGAAAAGTAGAGATTTACTGGATTCAACAAAACTATATTCTAATCCATAAACCTACTGAATGTATTCTCAATTTGTATCAGTGTATCTAACTGTTGGTGAGCCAAATAAATAATAAAATAAAATAAAATCTTATTTATTAGAGTATAAGTAGTAATTGTACCACCATTGTATCAACTAGTATATAACGTTATCCGTGGAAACGTTGTTGATTGTACATTGACCTTAATTTAGTTGCATATTTTAGTTGTAAGACAAAGTGTACAATTGTTTGTTTTCCCAATAAAATAATATAAAAATAAAAAAAATAATGATCCCCTCCGCTGCCTTTTGTATTATCAGTTTACCTAAATTACTAGCGCTTTCTTTTGCTTCGCAGACTGTGTAACATTTAGAGCGTTCAATTGAAATATTTTTATTATTGTATTTAAATCTGATGAACTAAAATATGATTATTAAAAGTCGTAGAACAAAAGTTATTGTTTATGATGTTACTAACTTAGTCCTAAGAGGTTGTTAGTCTGCCGGGGTTGCGGGAATGTTCTAACGAGATATCGCAGCCCCGGAACTTAAGGGCAGCTGAAGGAACAGGTTGGGTTTTTAGTCAGTAGGAGTCTGACACTCCCTTCCGCTCAACCCAGAGCGGAAGAAGTCATTCGATGATTTTCCCACCCAGAAAAAAATAAATAAAAAAGGTTGTTAATGTTTTACCAAAAACCTGTATAAAAAGTTTAATAAAACAAAACATAATTATGTTGTATTGGTTGCAACGTTACAATAGTCTCAATACTTCCCGTCTTGTTGTTCCTCGAAGATATTTTTGTGCGAATTTCATTTCACGAATGCTATGTGTATGTTGCTTACCTGAAAAGAACAAAAAATTTAATCAATAAATATTTCTCACTTCGAGAAAATCTAAAAGAACAAAAAATTTAATCAATAAACATTTCTAACTCCGAGAAAAACTAAAAAACAAAAAATTAAATCAATAAACATTGCTCACTCCGAGAAAATCTGAAGAGGTGCCAGGTAGGTTGTTGAACATTGAAGTTGAACATTGGATATAGCAATGGCTGAGTTGGTTCATAGTTAATGTTTTAGAAATCCATATTCTTTAACATAATTCCGTAGTGCTTGGAACTTTCGACAGTAATACTAAAATTTAGAAAAAAGGTATAGATACATTGATTGGATTTTCGTTTATCATTTCATGTTTTAGTTTACCAGATATAATAGCTCAACTTTCTGTAAAATTACCACGGTTATCGTTACTAAACCAAAGCATACAATATTGATTTTGTAAGTCATGATAGCAGAACTAGATTTAAAGGGGTTTAATATCTGGGTACACGCAGAAAAAAAGTTACGACGGCAAGTGAATCATTAATGTTTGGGATGTAGTGTACCAGGGCAGCAGTATCACGTAACAGTACCGCAGTGCAGGCGCTCGGCATGTGCGCCGCTGAACTGCACAAAACTGTCCCGGGAATGCTTTCTTTTGTTTAAAAAAAAATACTCTTTTATAGTTTCTTCTTTTAAATAGTTTCGAAACTTAATTAAAAATTCTTTGTTGAGGTACCTAACTATAACAGTGAACTGAAATGAGTTATACAATTTTGTCTAGCACAATAAAGTTTGTCATGAAACTAAGTTATATGGAAACGGTTGGCGCTGTAGGCAGTTCCTACAAAAACAAAAGTAAAAATATTATATTTGAGTTAAATATCCAAACATACTCGACAAACAAAGGAATAAAATGTTATGATAGGCTCGGGGTCACCGAGCCTGAATTTTAATGAAACGCTACGGACGGCACTTGTTACATGGAAGATTGAAGGAACGGAACGCTATAAATGTCACTGATCCTGCGAGTGCAATATAGGGACTGTAATAAAAACCTTGTAAACAGCCCCGGGACGACGACGGAAATGAAAAAGAAGCATTTAGACGAGCTGTAAACTGCCGACTTATTAATTTAAAGATCGTAAAATAACGCCGTTCTCTACAGACTCTTATTAATAACCTTTGCAATAAAGGGCGCGTTTCTCGCACAAAAAACCTTGTAACAAAAACTGTGTACAATATATAATCGCGACGGACATATTGTCCAACGGCCCTTACTTACATGAAGCGGGGTCGTTAAGTCGCCGGGAACATGTGTGTTGTACGGCAACAAATAGGTTACCGATAAATGAGATTTATTTTACAAATTGCTTATTAAACGACACACTTTTACACGACACTTTTTGTTAATTTAAACTGAATGAGGCCGGTGTTCCCTGACAAAAAACACCGAAACAAACTCAGTCTCTTTTGAAGTCCATACAATCTGTTGTGTGATGTGTTGTCTGAGGTGATGAAATGAAATTAAAACTTTGGGACGTTCTTACCGTAGCTAGATAGTCACGGAACTTTATGATTAATAATAATAGCTAAGAAACGACTTCTCTGAAAACAAATCATTAGTCTTATTAGCGTGTGTTCTCAATACTGAAATGATTGTGAAGAATGCTGGAAGGAACTCTTTCCCGTGTCGTGTGTAACCCGCAGCGCGGCGTCACGCTGCGTGACGAGGGTTGTCGACGTGCCCGCTGCTAAATTACTAGCAATCTCAGTAGCGTGCCAGACTTCCTGGTGCTCACAATCACGTTAAATCGCAACAATAACGATTTTCCTTTTACAAACCAATGACAACAAAGGAAAAGTTGTATTCCGACGAAATTGTTGTGCTGTTATTCGTTGACACCTCAATCTTCTTCTGAAGGAAGCCGACGGCGATGGTTATCGCATTTGAACTGAGGAAGCTACGAAACGTATTAGCAAATAGTCAAATACACATGGCAAAGTACAGATTAGTGAGCACGTCGTAGCGGGGAGTAGGGCCGCGAATAAAACAAACAGGTCCCGCGTTTCTGTTTCCAATTATTCAGAGCCGGCGTCGTATCACGACAAAACTCATCTAACTTTCGGCCGCGGCGCAAACGCCGCGTGCAGATGTGAATAATTCCACGAATTTCGGTGAAATTTCGCGAAAACTCCTCACGTTATGAAGCGAGAAGTTTTTTCGCTTCTATAGAATCTCTGGTGTGTGAAGAGGGTTTAATTTTGTGTTATCTCGAGTCGAGTGTTATCGCAGTCATACACTCGTTGTACATAAGGAGTGTTTGTTTAGATTATATTCGCGGAGAGAAAATTTGTAATCGGGTTGAATAAAAAATAAAAGAAAACGAATGAGAAAACTAAGTAACTAGCGATTTACAGTTTGGAATAAAATGTAAAAATGAATTGTTGAAGTTGAAAACTACAGCCAGCGGCGCACGGAACAGACAGCGACAGTATTAGGTGTTTGTGTCCACAATAAGGCAGTTAAGATATCAACCACTTGTCGAGGTGTATTTTATTTGCAGAAGTATCCGGCGCCCGACAACCGCGCCTCGACGACGAAGAGATTGAAAACAATTTCCTCGACGACAGATGTCTACGATTCCATCAATACATTGATCTATTTATTTACGTTACCTCCCATTTATTGTTCCTTTCGTTTTTCCCAACATTAATCTTTTCTTTCCACTAACGAACGACCTTGGGGCGGAACTTTTAAACGGGAAGTCAGGCCACGCTTCATTTCCAAGTTCTCTTACTTATTTGTTTTCTTTGAATTAGCGATGTTACTTCTGTTCGCTTGGTAGCCAATTACAAAAGGATTACCGAGTGCCCCTTATCCGCACCGTTTGTTGCTTCTGTGAGCCGTGTATCAAATATAACAGAATTAATTTCTTGGTAACGTTATTATGAGGATCAACAGTACAAGATGAAAGATAGCTGCGTGCTCGAAGGCGCATCTTGTTGGCGCATAATAATTCCGTCGCTAAATGAAATTAAGTGTCGGCCGAGTCGCTGTGTAGCCTGTGCCCGGGTACTTGTACAGTTATACACAAAATACACAAGCTCGTTTGTTGTCGACTCCTTTTCATGCTAATTTAATTTGTCCCCGACGTTCAAACCATTTTTGGCATGACTTTATATTGCCTTTATGTAAAAAACGGGGAAAATGTAATGCTTTTACGCATATCATCCCTCTTCGCAGTAGGCAGTCGGAAATTAAAGATTAAATTTAAATTTTGTTTCCACCTCCTCTTGATAATTGTTACCTTATTGTGACACTACGTACGTAACTTATCTATAAAGAAGAACCTTTTCATTCAATCTTACGGTATTCAGAGGTCCATAAATAAGTTTTTAAAAAGCTTATCACCAATCTCGCGATGACAAACAAATGTAATGACTACGATAAAAGGCTTTTTCAGTTTACAAAAAGTATAATTTTAATTTGCAGCATCCCCTGCAGAGTGCCAGGTGGCTGAATCTAATCAGATAACTGACAATTAAAACAGACAACATGACAGAGACGAAGATTAAGCTAAAAAAATTAAAAAGATAAAAGCTTAACTCTGTAAACGACTTTTTGTTATTAAATACGTTGCGAAAGTACCAAGTTATTAATGAATAACTTGGTAATCACAATTTTAAAATATCTCGATCCGTAGTTGATGTGATCAGGCTAACATGGATAACTTCGGTATTTTATTAATATACACGTCGCGTTCTGCGCAAAAATTAGCTGTGTAAAAAAAGAACAAATCAAAAAACGGAATTAGGCGTTGCTAACCCACCACCCACGACCGAAACACGAGCCCGCGAGCAATATAAACAGAAAAATATACAAAATATGCTGCGGCGAACGTGATGACATTAAAAAAGCAAATCTAAAAAGTAAAGGCTTGAATTTGTTGGTTGTTTTTGCATTATTTTTCTTTCATGAACTGAAACGCTTCCGGTGGTAATACCTCTGCATGCATTACGGACTGAAACAATGAACGTGTCCGAATTTTGTGGAAAAATATTTAACGGCGTTTTCCCGCACCGAACGGAATGAGGAAAATGTGTAAACAATGCTATTCAACATAGATTGTCTTACTTTTGTATTTAATAATAATGTTTGATTCGAAATCGATGTGCGTGCCTCATCTGATGCATGAACGTTCACGAAGCCAAAGGCATACTTATGTCGAGATCGTTACAGCTGTCAGTTTTTGGTGTTGAAACTGAAACGGACACTAACAAAAACATGTAAAAACGAATGAAAAGCTTCATTTCCTTCCCTTTATTTCGACTTATTTTTATCGAATCGCGTAAATTGAGTCAGAGTCATGTTCAATCATTAATGTCAATAACGAGAACGCGGACGTCCTCTTTGAAACACATTACTGAGTTAATCCGTTCGCTCTTTCAACTCGTGCTAAGCCATTTCGCTTCTGGCGACACCGATGTAACTGCCAAATATCCGAATATACGATTGATACTCCTTTTTGCGAACGCTTTTCGGATTCTGTCAAAGCGAAACGTAAGGAAAATAAGTTAATTTGATTAAACTTACGGCACACTGAAAACTGCGAAGAAATTCGACGATCCGAATTAGTGCTTGAGGCATTAAATTCTACGTCAAATAAAGTATTATAAGTTTACGGTAGCTTCATCAATGTTCAGGTAGATATAAGAGTTTTGTTATCGCTGACAAAGACGCTGCCAAGCCTTAAATAAACATATTATTGTACTTTACTTATCTGTAAAAAATACAGCAGACCTCTAAATTAGAATTGAGGGCTTCTCGTCGGCTCTCAGATGTCATGATAAGTCTGGGGCGGCGCGGCGGTCTACGGGCGTCCCTTTCTTTCCTCGGGCCTCGTTACGGATGTTGCTCCGTAATGTAATCACGATCGATTATTCCGATTCAGTCTTTAATCTCGCCAATATGTCGACATATCGAGCACTGTTGAAAAGGGATAATCTTACATTTGCGATCAACGTGTACCCTACACGGGGACTACATTTAGTAAACGTTAAGTCAATAAAAGTATATTTAGAGCTTGTTTCGAGCTAGTTAATTAGACTTAATTTTACTTTAACATTTTAATGTTAAATGCGGTAAGCTCTTCCCTTTTTGCTATGGTATTTTGTGAAAACATTTTTATCACCCTTTCACGCACTTATTATCTGTGCACTGTAGATAATTACTGTGATTTAAAAAGGCGGCACAAGGCTATTTGGCTTGTTTTAAAGGGATTACATTCAAAAAGCTTTTTGCTTTGCTTCGCACAATTTCCCGATTCCCGAACCTTTTCAACAATTTTTTTTTGAAGATTATTTACTACAGGCAGCCTCTAGCTAATTTAATTAAACTCTTCTTTCAAAAGAGAAAGCTACCTACTATACTTTTAATTAATGTAAAAATGATTATGTTTAATAATTAAATTCTCGTAACTAGAAATAGATAATAAATAATATAAAATATTAAATATACAGGGAACGAAGCAATTTAACAACATTTATATTAATATTCGGCTAGGTCGATACACATATAAACTTGAAACTGACACCCAATCTAGGATACGTCCTAGCTGGTTGAGAATCTGTACATACAAACAAATTAATATGAACGAATGAAATCTAAAACAATAAGCATAAAGATCGTCTAAGCCAATAATTCTAAATAAACTTATTTAACAAGTATCAACTCAACCACCTGCACTAATCAGCGACTTGTAAGATTGGCATGACACATTTGAATTTCTGAGAGCTGAGAGAAATTGGAGGTCTCAGTGAGCAGTGCGGCACATGTAAGAGTGGTCCATTAATCCCGCATGAAGTCCCGCAGTCCGGGACGTGTCCTTATGCATAATTACATTGAATCCCACCCGTCTCCGTGTCTTTGTCCGCGGACACTCCACCGCAGCCCAGATTGTACACGTACCTTCGTGCCAGATAAAGGACAAGCTCTGCACTCAATTAAATGAATGTATGTTCCATGTGGGACGACGGACGGGTGCCTGAGTGTGGACACTCACATGTTCTGCTTTATTTTATGCTACGAATTGCTACGAATGGGAATGTAGGATTTGTATCTAAATGATACTTAATAAATGTTGGAGTACGTCACTGCCATGTGGTTCTTTTTTAGGGTTCCGTACCCAAGGGGTAAAAATGGGACCCTATTACTAAGGCTCCGCTGTCGTCTGTCTGTTTGTCACCAGGCTGTATCTCATGAACCTTGACAGCTAGACAGTTGATATTCTCACAGATGATGTATTTCAGTTGCCGCTAAAACAACAAATGCTAAAAACAGAATAAAAATAATATTTATGGGGGCTCCCATACAAACGTGTTTTTATTTCGCTTTTATGGATAAATGGTACGGAACCCTCCGTCCAAGTGCGAGTTCAGCCGGTTTTTTTAAGAAGACTGCATCCGCAATAAAACAAATCGCTTTAGTTCTATATATTTGCATAAAGTAATAATTCACTCTTTATAAATTAGTAACTACGAATATACAGTACAAGGTAAGTAGGTAGGTATTGTAACTGCATCCGTATCTTCGTATAATTAACATCACTTCAGTGACCATATTATGCAGAATGTGACAGTTACATTTAATTTTGAGAGTGGATAATATAAATGCAGCGTTAAAATATCAGCGTGACCAACAGGGTCACGCTGATATTTTAATTTTTTTAATTACAGTATTGCGGCTCAGCGGTCTGTCATTACAGTGTAAAGGGCCTACCACACGCACAAGCTTCACCACAGTTTTGCCTGCGCAAGCTTCACGCATGAAAAAACTGTACACGGACGGCATTACCACACGACACAGTTAAGTACGCGCAGGCCACATTCTTGTCGAAATCGTCGGTGTAGAAACAACAATGTTTCCCAGTGCAGAACTATTTTTTCTGCTACTATTTTTCAAGTGATTACTAGTGAAAAAAAAAGACAATGCAAAAGTCAGGCAGAGATTTATAAAGACTTATAAATTCAGTCAAGAAGTCGCGATTGTACATTCGCAAATCTGCCATTTTTGAGTGACGGACGTCCACGTATACCTACCTCACCGAACGACAACTAGCCTCGACTGTGGCTTGAAGGGCTTGAAAACTGAACGCCCAACCACACACACAGGTAAGTACGCGCAGGCCGGGCTTGCGCAGGCAAAATTTCAAGCAAGTCGAAAAATGCGCAGGCCGCGCTGTGGGGTTGGCGCGTCATTCAGTTTTACCAACCGCACGCACGGTGTTCCGTGTACAAACTGGCTTGCGCAGGCAGAACTGTGGTGAAGCTTGTGCGTGTGGTAGGCCCATAATGAAGCCTGTCATATGAGTGAATGTTGCCGCGCACTCTTACGTCATGATTACAAGTTGAGTGACGTCATCGACCCCGCAAAGCTTTCAGATTAAATTAAAACACAATCTAGTAATTGACTCCGAGCTTTTAAAGTAACAGCGCTTAATCTAATAATACACGAATACATTTTATGAAATCCCTTCCCACTGTGGGAGGCAGTTTAAAAAAATACCGAACAGTGCGTAATGAAATCAAAAGTCGTTAGGGTACCTTTTTTTTAATATCGCTCGGATTTTGATGACGCACCGCACCGAAGATTCCGTACAACCTTATCATAAGTTCAATAGTACTGATGAAACCATATTTTACGGTTTACACTTTTCTCCTTTTTACAAGTATTGTTGCGACATTGTTTCTTGTTTAGAATCCATGAGTTTTAAGTCAAAGAAAAGCACCCTAGTTTTGACTCCTTCCTGAAATCGGAATAAATGTGACATAAACGTTCATAACTTATGATTGCATTGACTTACAAGTTTTATTTTCATATTTTACAGCTGAAATCCATCCATACTAATATTATAAATGCGAAAGTAACTCTGTCAGTCTGTATGTTACCTTTTCACGCCTAAACCGCTAATCCGATTTAGATGAAATTTGGCATGGGAATAGTTTAGGACCCTGGAAAGGACATAGGATAGTTTTTATCCCGAAATTCCCACGGGATCGGGTATTACGCGGGAATAACCTCCCACGCGAGCGCAGTTGCGGGCAAAAGCTAGTATAGTATATAAAAATTTCGTGTCAGTGTTGCTTATCGTAGAACTCCTCCGAAACCAACCAATCTTTGTAACCAATTTTATGATATTTTTTTTAAGATTAAGATGTTTATTTTCTTATAAGAATTACATTGGTATTCACTTACAATACAGTACACTATATTTTTATAAAAAAAAATATGTAACAAAACTGTGAACAGAATAATAGTTAGGTACTACTAGCACCCTTGTTAAGTTGTTAAAAACAACTTGTGTTAAACATGCTAGGCCCCAACTTGATCTTAATTTCATGAAAAAAATTGTATTAGTATATTTGTTATATTTATATGGTAAAACAGCGTTTGCTGGGTCAGCTGATTATAATATAAATGTCAGTTTGACATCTCTACGGGTTCCTGACTGACAAACGGACATCGAAGTGTTACGTTTTTTTTTTCTGGAGGTACAGAATCCTAAAAATAATGCAGTTCATAAAAAAGTTATAAATAAGATAATTAAGGAAGATTTAACAATTTACAAAAGTATCTAAAATAAAAATTTGCGTCATCAGGAAAAGTTAGGTACTTGGGAGTTGTCAAGAATTAAACGTAATACAAAAAATAATACATTTTTTTTATTCAGAAAAGTCCTCTATCTCGCCTGATGGTAAGCGATAGACGAGGTCTAAGATGGAACCAGCGAGCCCAGAAGATGCCTGTTTACTCTTGCTTTAAAAACACAGAAGCCGGCAGAGAATTTTTCACAATCTCTATTTCATACATAGGTACCTTATAAGCTAATAGTTAGTTGTGTTAGGAAACTCCACTCTTCCGTATTACAAAATCCACTAGAATGCTACTTGTACGAGACAAAAATAAATAAACAAAGCAAACTTAAATAGACCTTTGAAGAAGACAGATTAAACACACAATATAAAGTCATCATCTGCTTAGACTTTTCCTTAGACTTTAGGTTAGACTGGAAGCCGACTCCTACATAATCATGTTGGGAATGCAGCTGAGTAACAGTAGTTTTACATAGAGCGACTGTCTAATCTGACCTCCACCAGTCCCAGTAAGTGGGTGTAACGATAATCCTTAGCAAGACCAGATTTTCTAGGTTCTCACTACCCGTAACGACTGTTAAGAGGAGGCTCCCTAAATTGTATGTATCTTTGCTTTAGTATTCTGAAACAATCACGCATACAATCAAAATGGAACTTTAGTATATGATTTATTGGATCTTTTTCTTTACATGTCTAGACCAGTTACGTAATTGGAACATTTTCGCTCGATTCATTTTTTAATCGAAATTCATGTCTTTTCAACCGACGACAAAAAGAGGAGGTTATCAATTCGACGCGTATATATATATATTTTTTTTTTTTATGTATGATCATCGAGTACTCGAAGACGGCTGAACCGATTTGGAAAATTCTTTTTTTGTTCGAATGGGTATACTTCGAAATTGGTACCACTATCACCAAAGTCAGGATCTGATGATGGGATCCTGGAGAAATCGAGGGAACTCTTCAAATATTATAGGCACACCTATGGCGTTTTGGGTATTTCTTATAGTAACTTGTGCAGTTGCTCTCAAAAAGTACCATTTGGGGAAGTGGAACTGATGATGAAGACCACAGATGGCCGCCGAAACTACTCAATAATAAGTATTAAGTGGATTGCGATTCGATTACTTGAATATGGATGTTAAGCACTTTATGCTCGTCACAATGCATATGGTGATGTAGAGCTGATGGTGAAGTACCAGGAGAACTCCTCAACAATTAACGGCCCAGCATTGGGAAAAGCAATATTTTGTAAAAGGTTATAAGTAGTTGACATTTAGGCTCTTGTAACTAGGTAAATTAAAAATCATCCAACTAAAAAGAGTGAAAAAAAACTTTTTAACAAAAAATTAAACCGACTCCCAAAAAACACTGCAAAGTGAAAAATAACTTTAATTTCGGAAGTCGGTGCCAAAAACGAAAAAACAAAACTAAAGACACCGACTACCGAAATTAAAGTTATTTTTCACTTTGCAGTGTTTTTTGGGAGTCGGTTTAATTTTTTGTTAAAAAGTTTTTTTTTTAAGATTATTCACAACTTAATCAAAATTACACGATTTTTTTGTCTAAAATTAGTATTGACAGTAAGAAAATATAGTTTATTATCCAAATATAGGAGATTTTTTCTCTAGATCAATTATTACTTTAGTTAAAACGAAATAAGAATTGAGACTTGACGACATTTAGTTTCGAATTCGAACATAGTAAAAGAGCACACGCGATATTCAACTTTATTACTGCTGCGTTAGCGTTTAGCATACAACGGCCTGACCAGGTACATGGGGGCGGAGCTTGCGTGAAAAATATTTTAGAGTGCCTGGTCTTAACGATGTACACATGACAGCCGGAATCAACGGTTTAACGTGCTTTCCGCGGCACTGAAGAATCTCGATAAGTTTAGATTGTCACCCATCCAAAACCCGACCTTGGCAAGCATTGCTTAACCTCCTAGATCGACTCGTGCGACTGTTAATATTTAACCACGAGTAAAAAAAGTAACCTAGTAGAGAGAATATAGTGATAGGCTTAAGCTTTGTTTTGCTAGGATAGCGGTGCCGTCATATAGCGGCCGTAATACAGCGGTGATTGACGTCACTAGAACGTTGTCTATGTAAACAAAATGGCACGGTTTCCTAGAGAGCGGTAACTGACACCGTAACGTCAAAAAGCGGTGCCGCCATTTGCATGACGGCCGTCTTGTCGGTGACAGATGGTTTCGTGAACGTTTCATTGATAGCGATGAAGCAGACTGTGTTAAACGGCCGTGGAACTTTCCACATGTCGTCACCGTAAAGACAGCCGCCTTTTTGCGTCCGTAATATTACGGCCGCTATATGACGGCACCGCTTTCCTAGGAAACCAAAGCTTTAGGCCTTGGTTCATTGATTTAACAGCAGGTATGCTAGCTTGCTAGCATACCTGCTGTTAAATCAATGAACAAAGCAGTACAGTACTTACCTACTATCTGAATAAGTACAGGCGCTAGTGCGCTGCCAGAGTACCTAGATGTACCTAACTAAGTATACTGTACTAGCGCACAATATCCTTGTGGTCGTAACTTGCGATAAGAGGAGACTGCTAACGTATCTCACGAGTGTATTAACCAGCTGTCTCTCAGTATTATGGACAGTCAAGTAACAGTTTTCCCAGACTAGATCATAACGAAAAGAAGATTGACGTATTTATTTATTTCCAAGCTGGTCAAAAAGTATAAATTATTATTATTCGGTATAAAATTTGCCACGTCTGGCAGATTTATTGTTAATACTTTCTTTTATAAAAACATTATCCTAGCAAAAAGTAAGGAATTATCATTGGTTTAATCTTTTGTTAGTTTTGCAAGTATATACATTTTGGCGATAAATTTTTATTTATTTATTTTTTATAGTTAATTAAAACGGTACAACACCAATTACATTAATTAACATAGAAATAGAAATACATTTAAGATAAGAATAGTAATAATTGTGATTGAATTTATATATTATGTAGCAGATTTAGTTTAGCCAACAATAGGGAAGATGCAAATATAATATTTATGAAAATTTTATGATTGAAATGTTAAAAAAATAGAAAAGAAGGGCCACTGTAACATTTTTATTTTACATAATGTTGATTTTTAACAATAATTACGAATTAAAAATGACTTGAAACGAAGCGTATTTCAAAACACCAATCAGCGTTTAGTGACGTCACTCCTGTTATAGCAACTTATTTGAGGTTATGGTTGTAAAAGTGAATATTATTTTACGGGAATACTAATTGCGTTTTTTTAATAAAAATAGAAGTTGGGTTTATCAAAGCAGACTCCAGGAATCTAGGAAAGTTATTAAGTTATTTAAGTTAAGTTAAGTTATTTACCAAAAGTTAGTGTTGACATGGTTGTAACTTTTTTGTCGAAAGTGCCGAGTTTTCAAGTGTAGAAATGAAAGGGACTAAATTACTACGATATGTATAAAATCATAGTTGTTTAACTTTGTATTTTATTCAGCAACTTCGACATATATGAGTTATTTCGATCGTTCGTTTATAAGGATATATAGACACCTGTACACCTTTATCATTGGATATTTTAATATTTTGAGAACCATGTGTTTCTGTGATTAATGAACACTGAAGATGGATCTAAAACATGAAAGACATAATAATATACTTAGTTCTTCATTAAAAAGCATTATCCTTATATTATTATAAATTTGAAAGTTTGAATGTTTATTTGTCTCTAGTATAAGAATAAATCTGAAAGAATAAATCAAAATTATACCCGGTGTATTTTCAATGCTTTCAAGAATTTTACGTTTTTTCTTTTTCATTATTACTGATCTAGGTTTCAGTGGCATCATTCTGTTTTGGCATTCAAAAATATGAGGTACCACACCTTTTTTCAGGAAAAGTTTTCCTGCACACATTTTAAACTTTATCCAATTTTCGACGTCGTTCTCCAACTGTAAAATTAAAATGATGTTATAGATAAGTTTTGTAAGTATTAGGTAGGTAACTAATGTGTTTTTGCGTACAAGCAGATTAACTACAAAATATAATAAGTATATTCGCCGACTTACATCAAAGTGATCTTCACAGCATCGAATGGTGGTCACAATTATTCTCCAATAATTGTCATTTCTCTTTGTAGCTTGAAACCACTTTTCTTTCTCAGTTTTGGGTCAGAAGGTCCAGTCACAAACAATTTATTTGGAAACTTTGTTGAAGTAGTTGGACACATCGGTACAAAACATGAGTCACCACGGCTTTTTTCAGAATATTAGTGGTATTTTTATAATCGCATGATGTTGATGGATAGTCCACTTTAAATTTTCATAAAAAAATCTCGAAAGTCGAAAAAATATGCATAAGTATTAGCCAGCGACGAACAAGTACGACCAGTGACAGACAGGAATGACGTCATCGGAACTATAGGTCCTTTTTCGCGCGAAAATTTAAACTGTCAATTTCAAACCGCATTTTTTCCGATAAATTATAAAGATTTAATTTTTTAATATATTTGTGGTCTATTCTACATGGAATTCTTTAAGATGAAAACATAAATAAAAATATTGCATCTTCCCTATTGTTTACACTAAACATATCAGTATATTCAATATACACGAGTGCAAAAATTACTTAAAGACACACGTCTTGTACTATTTTTAACCGACTTCTGAAAAAGGAGGAGGTTCTCAATTCGGATGTTTGTTTGTTTTTTTTTTTTTATGTTTGTTCGGGCATAGCTCCGTCGCTCGCCAACCGATTTGAAAAATTCTTTTTTTGTTGGAAAGGGTATACTTCCCAAATGGTCCCATGAAAATTTTATCGACATCGAAGAAGCCGTTTCTGAAAAATTAACAAAAGTCTAAAAAAATATTTACATTGATGATCGTTTCGGTTACTCTATATTGTGTTTTTTGTTCGCGCGTTTTTACTTTTTTGTAGTTGACATTTTGGCTTTTATAACTAGATTAATTACAAATTGACCTACTAAAAAGCGCGAAAATAAAAACTTTTTTGCAAAAAAATAAAACCGACTTCCATATCAAAACACTACAAAGCCAAAAATAATTTTAATTTCGGGAGGCGGTGTGAAAAAAAAGAAAATACAAAACCAATAACACCGACTACCGAAATTAAAATTATTTTTGGCTTTGTAGTGTTTTGATATGGAAGTCGGTTTTATTTTTTTGCAAAAAAGTTTTTTATGGTTTTACGTATTATAACGTAGATATAACGAGGTAAATAGTGGTGGCCGTGGTCCCCGCGTCCACACAGCAATAACAACCGGTAGCATTGGAATTAGGGGTGCAATAATACTAAACCAACACGACCTACTTGGAGCAGCAAAGCACAATTAAACTAAAAGACGTTTCGAAAAACAAACAGCCGAAAAACGTAACGAAGCAATTACTGCCGGCAAACGAGCGCCATTTTGTCGATGGAAACAGAGAAAAGAAATGGCTTCATTAAAATCTTCCTCTTTTTTGCGAGTGGACAAACAACATGTACGTGCGTAGCAATATTCATTTATATGCTGTTTTGGTTGGCACTGGCCTCAACGTAATATTGAAAGTAGCCCGCTAGCATGGAAAAGAAGCATATCAATAAATATGTATCGAGTGTTTTACGAACTAACACCGCAAACAGTTTACATTTATATAGTAGGAAGAAAAGAACTATTTATTTATGTGACACATGACACTTACAAAAGGAAAAATATAAATACAGACAAAAGAGCACAAAGGTGCTGCTTATTTCCTAAGAAATTTCTTCCAGCAGACCTGCGACAGGTGAGTTGAAGAGGAGATGATAGACTCAGTGTGTATAAATTCTAATTATGATAAATAAAACATACTTAGCTAATAAAATACATATTTATATTAATGCTATAAAAATATACCTATACCTTTAATAAATATATAAAGTTACGGGATGTTTTGATGATGAGCTTTTTGAAAATGTTAATGGGTTTAGCTTCACGGATTTTAGCGGGAAGTGAGTTTTAGATCCGTAAAGCGTTTGCAGAGATATTTTGTCATAATTTTTTTTTTACAAAAAATAGAACCGACATCCATATCAAAACACTACAAAGCCAAAAATAACTTTAATTTCGGTAGTCGGTGTTATTGGTTTTGGATTTTCTTTTTTTTTTCACACTGCCTTTCGAAATTAAAGTTATTTTTGGCTTTGTAGTATTTTGATATGGAAGTCGGTTCTATTTTTTGTAAAAAAAAATTTTCACGCTTTTTAGTGGGTCGGTTTGTAATTTATCTAGTTACAAAAGCCATAATGTCAACAACTTATCACCTTTTACAAAATATTGGTTTTCCCGATGCATAGCCGTTAATTTTTGAGGAGTTCTCCTGGTACTTGACCATCAGCTCTACATCACCATACTCGTATGTATTGCGACGAGCATAAAGTGTTTAACATCCGTACTCAAGTAATCGAATCGCAATCCACGAAATACTTATTATTGAGTAGTTTCAGTGGCCATCTGTGGTCTTCATCATCAGTTCGACTTCCCCAAATGGTACTTTTCGAATGCAACTGCTCAAGGTACTATAAGAAATACCCAAAACGCTATAGGTGTGCCTATAATATTTGAAGAGTTCCCTCGATTTCTCCAGGATCCCATCATCAGATCCTGATTTCGTAACAATGGGACCAACTAGAAAGTATACCCTTTCAAACGCAAAAAGAATTTTCCAAATCGGTCCAACCGTCTCCGAGTTATGAGGTAACATATATAAAAAGAGAAAAGAGAAAAAAAATGTTCAAGACGAATTGTAAACCTCCTTTTTTTGAAGTCAGTTAATTAGAAAAGAGCAGCATCCTGCATGCATAGAGTGAGACAGCCCTAATAGCTACTTGAGGGTCATTGTTGACCACATTGAGAGTTCTATCTGGAGGTACTGGATCCGCTTGCGTATAGAATGAATAGATTGTTAGATTATATTTTTTTGTTATTTTATGTGATTATTACACCATTGTTTATGGATAACCTAGTGCAAAACAAATGATTATTATGATTGTAACATCTTTTTGATAATAATAATAATAACTGATAAACATACATATATATTTCTAAATACATACATATTATAGATAAATTACACACAGACAAAGAACAAATGATCGTGCTCATCACACAAACATTTGTCCAGGGTGGGATCGAAGAACGGTCAGCGAGACGATTGCTGTGATACATGTTTGATTAGGTATTCATACAACATACGCAATACGACCATAAATGAAGCAGCACAAGAAGCTCTATAACTTTGCCAAGTGGTTGCTCAGTTTAAAGGGACTTGGCTACAACTGTAAGGCGGAGTTAGGAATTGGGTAAACCGCTGCCAGACATCTGTACCCAGCTAGTGTACGCGAGTTAATTCCACCGCAGATAATGTTACCCCGACGACTCATGCAACTTTAGCGAACACAGCTATACAATACTAATCAAGTTTGTCACAGCCAGGGGTTACCATTGTAACAGCCTAACATAACTTGCGCACTGTTCATTTAATTAGGCCCAATGGATTTGTGCCGTTACATTAAGGATTGTAAGTACATAGCCACAGTACTAAAGCAACATAAACTCTACGGTGGTTTGGTACGCGAATCCCGGAACATCACCTTAATCTGTAGTAAAACGCACAGGTAGAAGGAAAGATAGTATTAATAATGAAATATTCATGCGGGAACAATCTGCTGATGTCGGTCGAATGGACAGACTCGCTGGACCCGGCCACGTTACAAAATAACTTCTATACCGTCGGACGTACAGTTTAATTCGAACTTATAGGAGAATGAGGGAATGTTGCAAATAAGGGTGGTCCATACCGTAGTAACCCGGGCCCCATAACAATAAGCATAATTTTAATGGCTAGGATTTGTTCGACACGTGAGCTTATGGAGCTGTGAGGGTTCCACTAGTACGGTACTGCTGATTGCGAGGTTTTAGCCACGCGTCAATGACGAAAGGCGTTTTCTGAAAAAGCCTTTTGAATTATTCAAAGCAAAGCCCTTCATAATTATACCGATATGAATATTTTAAATGTAAATCAATAACTAATTTTCGGGTTCCGTAAAAGTAGATTCCATAATACAAGTATTTATGATTACAAAATAACTTTAAAATATGAATAAATGGAATCCTCTTACGCGCAAGTCAGGCTAGCAGTCGATAGGATTTTAAATCAACTATCAGTACCAGAAATGGAAATTGACGAAGCTTTAAAGGATGGCTACTGTTTGAACATTCCAAATTCACAACTCTTATTTATAAATGTCGGTGGGTACATGCCACTCCGAATATATTTGTAGTAATAATCAGATCAAGAGCAAAGATACCCCCAGATTCCCACAGTTGAACAGCCCTCCGCGACAATAGCGCTCCACATTTATAACATTATTTTATTATGCACATGACACAAATAACTCTCGTGAAACAATTGTGAGCCTTCGTTAGTGAGTATGGAAATACTGGTGGTGATATTAAGCGGGTGTATCAAACACGAGGGCCGTGGCACTCGCCTGGAGGGCCGCATCGAGCGCTCGGGCCAATTAGGGCTCCAGCCGGCGCAAGAGCCTCTTCACTTGGCCGCTTAGCCTCCAAGCTTCTCCAGACGTGTACACTTAATCGCCAAGTTTATTATACAAACCCGTGAGAATCACACAATTGTTTGACGAGCAGAAACTTTTGGAGAACATTTCCTTTGCAAGCCGGCCATTTCATGACGGAAATGGATCGTAAATCTGAAAACGCTGGAGGGTTTCTTTGATTCGCATCCCTAGCGACCGCCACGGTAATGTCTAAGCATCGTCTGATTTAAAAATGACGTCTACCACTTCGTGAAATATTCATCGGATTCTCATCTTTTACGTAGGTTACGTTAGGTTTTTATAGTGTTCTGTTTCTTGGTGACTCAAACTAGGGACATAAATCGAGAAACATTACTCCAAAACAATATCGATGTTATACTAAACTTAAGATACAAACTGGAACCACGAATTGAAAATTCTAAATCTCCTTAGGATGTTCCGCGCAGTGGCTGACCACGTGTCGAGCTAAGATTTGAGTTGCATGTTAAATTATTTTACCTTCTGCACGTGCATGTGTTTGCGGATGGGCGGGAAGGCAGACTAGTTCTGGGCTGAAATGAACAAGTAACATTACTATGTTCATAGTGTTGTCCTAAAGTATTCGCATAATTTTAATTTAGGAAGTCAATTAACCCCTCAAGTGTCAACGGTACAGTCAGTTTGATTTGCTTATTGAATGGTAAAATAGATAACTCATAACGAAGCCAGGAAGGTATAATATACACCATGATAATGGCTATAAATTGCCGATTTTTCTTCTTTTTTTCTCACTTGGGGCGTATCGACAGGCGGGCGGTCAGACGTGCGAGGGGTTAATAGATTCATTAATTAGTATTTATTCATGAATATTTTATCCAAAGACTTATTAAAAAAAGCAATAAAGAATACACGCTAGGCAATAGCAAGCAGCCTCAAAGAGCAGTCGGCAGCATTGAGAGGGATGTTCTAACGAGATACCCATACAGGGTGGGGTTTTAGTCATAAGAAGTCCGACTCTCCCTCGCCCAGCGGTAGGAGACTTCAGAAGTTCAGATGACTTTCCCATCGAAAACAGAAAGGCAAGGTAAACAGCGCATTTGATACTCTTTGTTGAGTTAATTTTAATAAATAATAAATCTTTAATACACAACGACCTTGACTTGTAAATTAATTCAGTTTAGTATTCTAAATATTCAACACAAAATCGTTCAGCAGGACCTCTCAGAAACAAAGTGGAGAAAGTATATAAATATATACTTGCTTATATGGCAACGATACACTGGTCGAATCAAAGCTCCAGAGCCTTGAACATCGGCGACGAGTTGCTAGTCTATCGATTTTCTATCGGTTACATTTCGGGGAGTGTGCGATGGAATTACACAATCTAATTCCGTCAAGCCCGTTCCATCATCGGACTACAAGACAAACGGCGATGCGCCATCGTTACATGGTGGACATCCCACCTATACGCACTAAACGCTTTGGGAATACCTTCATTGTGCGTACGGCTAAGGAGTGGAATTCCCTGCCGGAGTTTGTGTTTCCCGATAGCTATAACCTAGGGGTCTTTAAGTCAAAAGTGAATAGGTTACTTTTAGGTAAGCGTGCTCCATCTTCGACCACATCATCACTTACCATCAGGTGAGATGGTGGTCAAACACGAGCCTATTATCAATAATATATATATATATATATATATATAATTCACCGGGAAAGCCTACACTTCCTACGGAACGAAACGAAATGGAGACAGGTTTCAAATATTGAAACACAATCATATTATGGACACCACAAGCTAATTATTAGTGTTTCACATGGCGCGACTCCTGTCTATCTGATCTTCACAACATAAATAAACATAACAATGCCCCTTGTGTCAGATTTTCTGGCTTTTAACTACCTATTACAATTGTTAAAAATGTGAAAATGATAGCCGGCTTAGAGTGCTTTCCAAAGCATGGAGATATCTTTTGAGCAAGCATGTTATTATACAATGTGTAAGGGAAACCCCATATCTATAGCCACAAGGTCCTCGGCAACAGCTGACATCGTTACGATAAACCGCTAAAACCATTCTTAGTGAAATTATATAAGAATAATTTTAGTATTAACTAGAAATAAATAGACTAGCGTCTGAAATTGTATTCTGTTTATGAGAAATTGTTCGCTTCCTCGTTGCAAAGCGCAGCGCTCAGATATGAGCGAGCGTTCATCAATATTACTGTTGGTGAGTTGTCGAGGATTATACCACTGTCCAATGGATAGCGCCGGTCACTACGACACTCAACTCCAACTAAGCGCACTGCTAATAGGATCATCCAGTGATTTTGCACACTACATTCATGTCAGTTTCTGAATTCGCAGTCACGCTGTTTCGTTCACAAACTCGAATCGATATTGAAAGGAATATTAATGTGCACATAATGTAGACAGCTAAGATTATTGAGTTAAAAGAGTAACCGTGGAGTTTCTTGCCGGTTCTTCTCCATAGGAAACGACCAATTTCGAACCGTGCTAACTTCTGACGTTTTATGAGTGCCCATTTAGGCCTATGTAAAATAAAACAATTTTGATTTTGATTTTGATTTTGATTGATTGCAGGTGTACAGCAAACACGAGATAATTCGTTGTCGAAGCTGATAAAGAAATAAGTACACGGAATTTAGACAGCCGGTAGTAGTCTAAGTAAAATATATATTAATTACAAGCAAGATATGCTATCATATACGTTGAACGCAAAGAAAAAAAATGCATCTTCCCGTTCAAGCCGCGTCGGTCAGTGATGGCCGACAACAAGACTTGCCGTTCGGGCCGCGTCGGTCAGTGCTGCCCGGCGTTTAATATCTCCATGATTATTAACTAAAGTTGACTTTTGTTAATGAAAACATACATTTGGACATTAGATATAAGTATCTAATTTTTTTTTGAGGTTTGCTTCCCGTCATACCAAAATTAAAAAAACATTCGGTCTAAATTTGGATAGAACTGTGATTTTTGCTTGGCCCAAAGGGAAAGCTCACTGTCGGTCAGCACTGGCCGCGTTGGCGTTCAACGTGTTAAATAACAGCCGCACTGGCGCCGAAATCGATCTGTGAATGAGTAACCATTTTAACATACCCGGGTTCCTCCGTGGCTCGTACAGGACTTGAAGCTGTTTATCCCCACTATCATTTATACATCTTTGACAGACGTTACCAGTAGTCAGAAGCCAGGAAATCTGATACCTGTCAGATAAGCAGTCGATCCATTTAAACAGTAGTACTCAGCTGTATTGCAGCTGTTATACTGGAAGCCAACCCCAAAATAGTTATACAGGGTGTCCAGTAAATAGCACGACATACTGCAGGAGGTGATAGCTTGGGTCAGTACCTACCAAAACAACACAATATATGTTCAGCAAAATCTTAAGGATTTACAGTTTTATAAAATTTTCCGGAATATCGAAAAATCTCTACCTTGAAACAGATTTTTAAGCATCTCGTAATGAAAACTTCCCTTTCTAGATTTTTTTTACATCAAATTATTCGTGAATAGTTAGTTACTTTACTCATTGATATAATCTTGAATTGAATAAATTGATAAGTCTTTTTTCTATAAAAAACAATAATGGTTTTAAGAAATACAATTTTTAGTTTAAATTTTCACAGAACAATTTTAAACGCAAAGGAAATGATGATGAAGCGACATTTTGGTCTCTGTAATTTTTAAGAATTTTGTCATCAGAATGTTGTAAATCTCTTTGTAGAAAGTTGGTACCTAGTACTGTAAAGGCCGTTGTGAGGCAACCGGCGGGACGCGACAGAGGGGTCGGGGGCGGCCCGGGGCGGGGGCGCGGCTAACTAATCCCTGGCTTACATATCTCGATAAATTGTCACATGGATCCGCGCAGCGTCATGATGAGTCGCCGGATTTATCGGAGCGAGTCCGCTGGAAGAATTGATTGAAAGTTAACGCGCCATGATTAGTGGCCACCGCCCAGACCCGAACGCTGAAATAATGCCCGACATTGGTTTATGAGCCGAAATCTATCATTTAGAAAGACGGGATTACGATGCGATGTCACTGAAAGAGCTATACAATAGAGTTGATTAAAGAACACCATTTAATAAAATGTCAATGTTTCTTTGTAGTAGAATTTGGCATTCATCGAGTGGAAGACTGCTGTTTAAAATTCTATCCAAATAGAACTAATCAATAGTACCTATTACCTTCCAGATTGCTAGTAATCTACATTTTTATATTGATTAAATTATCTATGGAATTCGTAAACTCCTGTACAACTTATTAAAGTAATTGATTACATTACATTAATTGAATGCCGAAATGGATTGCCTTCTGTCTGAATAAAGCTAGTTCTGACACGTGCTTCGATACAACGCAAAATTATTAGGTTATGCTCTATTCAAAAAGCTTTAGGATTTAAAAGAAAAATACATAAATACAAATCCACGAACTTCCAAGAAATCGTTACGGAACAGAGAACGGAAACGTACCTATCACGTATTTTGTTAATTCAAGCAACGTAAATATTATTAGGTACAAAATAAATATTAAAAGCGACCCAAATGCCTTTCATAACAATTCCACAAAGGGACATTAATTATTTAATTGTATTATTAAGTAATTACGTCCACCTGATCAGATACCAGGACATTAGGAAGCTGAGGCAGATTACGGAACGAATTACATATAGCGTAACGCGCTATCCCTCATCAAAAAACCCTCATCACCCGCTACAAAACCGACCAAATAATCCGAGACCACTTGTGGTAATATTAAATATGATATTTTGTGTAGTTTATGTGTACCTAGTAACCAGACATGATAAAGGTCTGGGATTGTGTGGACCGTAATGAATCATAAACAAAATTACCTTTGGACGACACTGAGATTTGATTATTTCAATTTTATTCGGAGGCAATAAAAACAAATCCTTTTTTTGCGTAGGTTCGCGGCGAAGGCACAAACAAAATAAATTGGCCTGTGGTCCACATCCTCGCATTATTACATGATTAAAATGTAAAATAGCTTTCTCTTGGAAAAAATGTTCTCGTAATACATATGTATAAAAACAGATTTACATTATAAGTTTGAGCATGTTGACGGCGACGTCTCTGGGCGCGGAAACTTCAAATGTTGTGTCCCCCGGGAGCAGCTAACGAGAGTTCAATACAACATAAGTATGAATCAATTTATCAATATCCTGCTGACGTGAGATTTTTGTAGAACTGCCGAACACGAGCGAAGAGTAGAGCTAAGTTTGTGACATAATAAAAGGTCGACTGAGCCGATAATAAAGTATTCTTATTTTTATGCCATTAAACCGCTCGTGTGTGGATGATGATAAAAAGTTACTTAAGCATCGTTCAAAAGCGTTTTTGAGTGGAATAACGATACTATAAAGGGGATGGTGAAAGCCCTGCGTAGTCTATGTTATTCTGAGGTCATAAAGAGCCTAAGTAACTTGCGTCTTTATATACATATTTAATGTTTTACGTTATAGCGGCTCACAGTACAGGTTATTTTTCTCGATTTATATGAACTAGGAGGACATTGTCCGCGTGGAGAACTCCGTTATCTGGCTGATCGCAGCACTGTTGGCTGCGTGCTCACAGATACTATCGGCGGGGAGTGCTATTGGTATTGGGAACAGACAGCCGTAGCCGAGTACATGGTACATGTGTTTCGTCTTTATGCACTCGTAGGTACAAAAGTATGTTCACATATTCTCGTGGATCTAACGATGGTCTACGCTTTCACACATCAATACATACTTAATATTATAAAGGGGTAAAGTTCGTAGGAAATAATGTCTGGATCTTCTAAACCGATTTCAAAAATTCTTACAATAGAAAGCTATATTATTCCTGAGTGACATACATTAGATCTGAAAATATCTTACACGCGAGCGAAACCTGCGTCAGAAGCTAGTTCAAATTACGGACGAAAGTTTTCATAAAATTGCTGTCTGCCTGAATGAAAATGAATGAAATTTTATATATTAAGGCAGAATCAGATAAGTGCAAAAAATTAATACATATAATAAAACGGTAAAAAAGTGTGTCTGTAATACCACTCACTGATTAATCACGAAATCTCAGAAACTACAAGTAGTAGGACTCTCAAATTTTGCATGGGGGTTCCTTTTAGTGCGTAGATGCTCGTTAAGACGGGATTTTGCGAAATTCCCACGGGATCGGGATTTACACGGGAAAAACTTCCCACGCGAACGAAGTCGCGAGTAACTGCTAGTTGAATATATTTACAAACCCATAACTGAAGGGGGTTCAGAAACTGATAGTCCAAGAATTTAAAAAAAATCTCTGGAATCGCTAGATGGATTTGAGTGAAACTTTTTTGTTATATCGTATAGGTCGTGCGTCTGTCCACATATCGCACGCTTAATCCAATACTGTCCAAAATTTTGCAAAATCGACTTTTTAATGTCATCTGTTGGGAAACGTAGAACTACACGCAATCGCGCTTACACTAGTCTAAAAGTCACAAAAATAACCGATATACGGGCAGTTGTCCGCTTCGTCACTAAACAAAAATGTTCCCATTCTCATTCCATATTTTGCCTCTCCTGAAAAGTTGACTTTTGGGATAGTGACAGTATTGGTTTAAATGTGCGATATATGCTACACATGATTTCAGATAATAGAACACATGTTGCAGAACATTACACCCGAGCGAAGCCAGAGACAGAAACAAGTGCAATAAACGTAAAATGAAAAGATTAATAGTTCAAGTTTTAAGTTCTTATGATACCAGATTAATAGTTGTTTCCATAAGTAAGGAGAGTAGATGCTGTTATTTTGCTTTCGTTGTGTTTTATTATTCAAATTGTGTTACAAGAGGTTATTTATTATTATTTTTATTTTTAAATGACAAAAAAAAGATAACTTATTTACACAGAAAAAAACATTAGTTTATGCTTCTACAGTAAGACGGTTTTGTTAGATAAAAAATTAAGAAAAGTATGACTATGAATGTAACCGTTTATATTTTAATTTTGAACTGTGACTGTTCTGCCACAATACCAACGATATTATGTTTATAAATAGGTAATTGTTATGATATATGCGAATTAAAGATGAACAGTGTTGCAGAGGAGATTTAAATCATACACCGATTCACTTCATCTTTCAATAGGAACTTAATAGAGACGCCAAACCTTGCAAATACTAGGAGCACGCTAATTATGCGCCTGAAACTATTATTTTGTTCTGCGAAGAGCTGGGATTTCAGATCTTTGTAGCTCAATATATTCACGTAAATCGTTAAATAGCCGTGCAAGCTGAAATCCAGGACGTTTCCATGGAAGCTGTCGTGTCCACCAGTTCATTTAGCTAGATTTATCTAGTGCGCAATACGCCCACAGTCGCCGCATACAGCAATTACAGTCATTTTGCGAATTAGCTGACACTTATGATATGTAGCTATAGTATTTGAAATTAACCACTGATTTTCATGACCCATCCAAATATGTTTACTGCCGGGGTTGTGGGAATGTTCTAACGAGATACCGCGGCCCCGGAACGTAAGGACAGTTGAAGAAACAGGGTGGGTTTTTAGTCAGTAGAATTCTGACACTCTCTTCCACTCCACCCAGAGCGGGAGAAGTCATTCGATCATTTTCCCAACCGAAAAAAAAAATTGTATAAACAATAACGTATGCGGAAGAAGACCACACACAGAATTGTAGCATAAAGTGTTTTTGTATGGCATCAATCTTATACAACTACATACCTAATCCAATTAAGGAGTTGAATATAAACTTATTTATAAAAAACTTAAATGTTTACCGTTTAACATTTTTTCCTTTTTATATAGGTAGTATAAATGTTTTTGTTCATATTTAAAAGAAAACCAATGTATCTAATGAAATCTATGAATATTTGTACGCCTTTTTGACATAACATAGCGCACTTGTAATTTTGATAACAACTATCCATTGTACCTATGCTAATAAATGACTTATGAAAGTCTGTCCAGGGAGTTCAGGTTATTGTAAAATGATATATTTAGATGAAACGCCGTAAACTCGTGACATTACGCTACAAAATTGATTGGGTCGCTTTGTGAGTTTATAATATGAATAGAAATGGTACATCCATTAAATATACGGTACAGTTCGGGTTGATAAATTTGAGAGCACTATCACAAATACCAGATACAGACAACAAAAATAAACATTCAAATATCGGGAATCTACTCCACAATGTCGCGGAAGTGCCACAGTAACAGTGCAGCGAAACACAAATCCTTCAATAAACAAGTGACAAACAAAAAGTGCGCTCGTCGCACAAACAAACAATAGTAATAGCAGCGCGCACAAACACAGAATTAAGACGAAGTGGCGCAGCGTGTCTCGTCAATCACCGGCGAGAGAGAAGAGCTCACTACTTTTGTCAATTCATCCACTCGTTACGTCACACAGTGCCAGCTGATTTACTACCAGACAACATCGACACCCATCCGACTGACTAATCGCATTTTTGATCCCTCCGACAACAGACATAATGACTTCCTTACTACTTTCAAATCACAATTCAAGGCAACAGTTAACAACTCTATCAACCACATAATCCTCTGAATAAATGAGCTTAATACTTTGAACGTTACAAATTGTTGTTGCAGACGTTACACAACAGTCGAGTGGCACATGTCTTTTACTTTACGGCGCTAACGAAGGCAAACAAGTAGCTAATTATGTTTGTAGTGCAGTTGTTTACAACTAAGTACGTGTCACGAACAAAAGGTAATTAAGGCATCATAAGCAGTGGGAGCGGCGCGCGGCTCAGGCGACACTTACTGTTGTGAATGTCAATTACGGAAAGTTTCGTAATATGGTGCGACCGTGAGCGCCGTCTACCCGTCGATAATGAAAACTTGGCATCACCTATCACAGCGTCATAAGTTCCTAGTATCGATACAAGGTAGTTTTTAGCAAAAAATATACTGAAACTACTTCAATATTGTAGTATTCCCCACGCAGCCTTTAATATAGAAAAGTCAATAGCCTAATGGATAAAGTGTCGGACTTGTGATCGAGAGGTCCCGAGTTCGAACCCCACCCATTTCACTATTGCCGTGAACGCACTCCAGACACAAGCATATTTAGCTTAGTTGGAGGGGTTAACAGGATTGCTAGCAATGTGAATTCTACCCACATGGCTAGCTATGTTTAATAAATATATATATATATAACACGTTTAATGGTTCAATGAAAATATTAAAGTAATGATGATAAATACTTGAAACCCCATAAATGGTCGGTGAGTAGAGGCGATCCATCACGGGAACCGTTCCTCAATTACTCGGGACACCATGACTGATGGGCGCACCCCCGGGAGTTTGCTGCCAGACACGAAAAATATACGCTCAAACTGTAAAGTTTACAAAACAACCAGATGAACATCGAACAGAGATTGATTTAGAACAGAGACAACTCGTTAACGGAATATATGTATATTTATTGCTTTATTTTATAACTAACGCCTGCCCGCGGCTTCGCTTGCGTAAAAATTTATTTTATTTTTCGGAAAAAATTTAGACTGTATCGCACTGGAATAATGTAGCATTCTATTGGTAAAAGAATTTTCGAAATCGGTCCAGTTATTTTTGGGTTTATTTGTGATAAGCATTCAAAGTTTGTACTTTGAATGCTGCTTGCTTATCACAACAAATTTCGGAAGGCGGTGTGAAAAAAAAAAAGAAAATCCAAAACCAATAACACCGAAATTAAAGTTATTTTTGGCTTTGTAGTGCTTTGATATGGAAGTCGGTTCTATATTTTGCTAAATTTTTTTTTTCAATAACAGATTCCCTATACTATTCAATTGATAAAAAAATAAAACGAACTACTTAAAACGCTAGAAATTTTATAAATAAAGATATTTTACCACCAGACAAGTATTAATGAACTGAATATCTAAAAATCTCCGGCGCGGATGAAGCGTCTCTTCGGAGCGACGTTTTCAGCTAACCTAATTTCATTCATACCAAATCAGCCTGTCAAGTTTAATCTCTACTTGCCGTACCACTACAAGTTCGGTCTAGATTTTGCTGAACCGTTTTGATATCATAATTATTTACGTCGACGCTTTTCGTTTTTAGGCCGACGAGGAACATCGTCAGCGTAAATTGATGCTTTTAAAGCAATTTTGCATGACAAAGAGGCAAAGAGATACATGTTGCTCCATAAAGGTTACTGAATGGCAATTCATCCGGGTATGTGAATTGGGAGCTCCAAATTATTGAAATGCAATCAATCACCTACAGAGCAAGCCTGCGATCCGCGTTTGATCGTGTCAGGAGCGCTCGGATCCCAGGCCTTGATGCAACGCCGGGAGGCTCCAACAAGCCGCCAAAATAACGACGAGCCGACGCCAAGATTCAATTTGCAGTGTACTCTTGCCGCCCTGGTAGCCGACCGGTTAAAACTTGCCAAATTGGACAATCGCCGTATGAAAACTGAACTGGGCTTTCAGCCGTTGGTGAATTTGACTCAATTCTGCTAACTAACTGAGCTTCATAGACGAACTTTACAAGGATTTTTATTTTTAGGGTTCCGTAGCCGAACGGCAAAAAAACGTAACCCTTATAGTTTCGTCATGTCTGTCTGTCTGTCTATCTGTCCGTCTGTCCGTCCGTCCGTATGTCACAGCCATTTTATTCCGAAACTATTACGAGTACAGATGTGAAAATTGGTAGGTAGATGTATTCTGTTAACCGCTTTCAGATTTTCATCAAAAATAAAAAAAAAATATATAAGATTAAGGTGGGCTCCCCATACAAAGAACTGAAACTAAAAATATATATTTTTCATCAAACCTATACGTGTGTGATATCTATAGAAATTTCCTAAACGATTATAGATATTTCCTAAACGATTTCTTCAAATGAAAAATGGTGAAAGAAAATCTTTTTAAAAGATCTATTTAATGATACTCCATTTTATATAGTTTGTCGATTTTAGATTTACATACACTTACAAAGTGGTAAAGTATGTCCCCTCCCTCCCCTCTAACTTCTTAAAACCGTATATAGCACATTTTATAAAACGGTAGATATAACTTTGTATTTTATAAAACCGCAAATATAACTTTGTATTTCATACAAACACTATGAAAAACAAAGTTATCTTGCGGAGTTACTACGGAACCCTTCATTGGCGAGTGTGGCTCGCACGTGGTCAATTTTTTGTTATTGTGAAACAAATGTACATAAAACATTTGTTTCAAAATTTTAAGCTAGGTACGTAAATGAGTAACATTTAAGTAACAATAATGTAGGCTTTCAATTTATTCAAGTGCCTGCAGAAGGGATAGGTATCACGATCCTGTCAACCGAACTTCAAGTACAAACGTTAAAATTTAATTACCATCCGCAAAATACGTAAACAATAAACATACTTCCAAAATATTTGATATTTACTCACTCCGAAGGTACTTTCATCGGAGAGTCGAAATTATTAATATCCAAATGGTGCCAAAACGATACCCGAAGGATCAATGAAGTAAACTCCAAGTTAATAGCGGTAAGGTTCATTCTGCGAGAGCAATTTTGAAATAGGCCGCATTTAATTTTGAAGTAAGAGCTTTAATTTCAATAGTCTCGTAATATTGCAATCCGATTTTAATTGCTAAGATACGAACGCGGTGCTCGCCTTTGTTAGTTGCGGTAAAACAACATCAATAAGAATCTTAAAATCCCTGAGGATTAGATATACTCGCACTTTCTGCGAAGAGAGTTGTTGTGTTCTTTTATTTCCCGCGCATCGCGTATGCGGCAGAAATAGCAAACGACGAGTATTATGTGCGCGTCATGAAACATTGCACAGTGCACTACGCGCGCGATGCAAATATGTACTTGTCGTGTCAATACAATCGCGGCGTAACAATACAATCCTCTCCATCGCGGTGGCGGCGCTACAACCGTGACAAAAGCTTTTTCACACCTCATTAACTATCGATGCACTTCGCATTCACACACCTATTTGTACTGCGAAAGGAATCTCGTTTAAAAGAAACACAAAGGTAACTTAAGTAAAGCATTTTAAACTTTTGTTTTTAGAAGATGAGCGACAGTACCGAAAAATCGTATCTGTTGCTAATACCCAAACCTCCTTACTTTGGTATTATTCGTCAAATCGTTGAGCTCTTAAAGTTCAAGTTGAGCTACACTATATCTGACAAATGCTTGCACTGTCTAAAAGCCCACTCAAATCGGTACCTATGCATCTTTTGTCGAAAGATCACAAGCGGAGCTTGTACGGATTTCATAAGTAAGGAAACACGATTAATAGAGTTTAAAGTAACGAAAAAGAAATGATTTTTGAAAGTTTTATTTGATAACCAATTTGAAAATAAATATTACTTACGCATTGAAATCAAAAATGTCATCTACCTTGTTCGTTTTCACATAGTTTTAACTGTTTTGTAAAGACGATGCGTTTCGTTTGGCTCGGCTACTGCTACCAAGTCTGCAAAGATGTTGGCATCCCGCCAAAGTATCCAGGCACTACATTGAAACAAATTTGATTGTAACGATCCATAATAAATTGTTATACCTACACGAACTGCGGGCTCTAGTCTGCTGGTACTGAATTAACATTTCAAATGGTTATATAGCGCTCAACCGAGTTGAGCGTGGGATGATTTGATTACAAGAAAGTACGCCCACGTCTCATCAGCTATCTAATTTCCGGGATGAAGAGTTTCGGTAAACAATGAGTTAACCCTCTCGCTATGCTCGTAGACGAATCAAGTGGAGGCACTCAGGGCTCGGTGGACGCGGTGCCCGGTGACCGCGGGAGAAAGGGACCCCACTCCGGGTCAAGTTAATAAACACTCGTCACAACGCGCACTCCTCGGCTTTTTCCAATTTGTTCGACAAATATTGATCGGCTTGCATTTAGGCAGAAAACGGTAGGTCTCACAGCTGATGTTTGTTTAAGTTTCAGTAAAACTAGCTGCGATATCGCACTCTTTTTCAATAGCTCTACTTATCAATCACTACAATTTCTTTTTGATTCATCAAATGGCAAGACCCTTACTGTATACATTTTTGCGACGACGCATATAAGCGTCGGCTTCCAGTCTAGTCCGGTGTAACTGAAGATCAATATATTACTGATCTCAGTAACACAACAGCTAGGTAAAATAAATAAATAATGTTACTTGTTCACTGTTAAGAAGACCCACAATTTAATTTTGAATGCATAGCAACTGTTAGTCGTCCTGATCTCGAGAGGAAATTCGTTCCAGAGGAGAATAGACTATGAAAAGAAGAATTAACAAAGAAGTAAGAAAAGATTATTGGAAGAACGAAGATTCCTATCATGTGAATAAGAAAGAAGCTGAAAGTGAGACATTAGATAAGAAATTGGGCTGGGAGAGTTGAGTAGAGAGAAAAGAGTTGTTAAAGCGCGCAAACTTCTCTGGCGAATGGGCATCCATTTTAGCTCAGACCAGAAACTAGACACATTGCAAACATTGCTTAACTTTGAACGTCTACCCACCCTGCTGTTATTATTACTTAGCCGAACTAACAAAAGTATCACTGAAAATGTTTATCAAACCGCACAAATGTGGTGCATGATTGTAGCCGAATCAAATAATTGAATTAATATTTTTTTTTTAATCAGAAAGATGTAATCCTTACTAATATTATAAATGCGAAAGTAACTCTGTCTGTCTGTGTGTTACGCAATCACGCCTAAACTACTGAACCGATTTAAATTAAATTTGGTACGGACATAGTCTATAGCCTGAGAAAGGACATAGGCTGCTTTTTAATGCGAAAAAAGGGCTGTAAGGGATTGAAATAGGGGATGAAAGTATGTATGGAAATTACGTCATTTTTAAAGCTAGAAGCTTGAAACTTATTTTTTAGACTTTTGATTAAATAAAAACTTTTTACCAAAAAATTAAACCGACTCCAAAAAACACTGCAAAGTGAAAAATAACTTTAATTTCTGAAGTCGGTGCCAAAAACGAAAATACAAAACTAAAGACACCGACTACCGAAATTAAAGTTATTTTTCACTTTGCAGTGTTTTTTGGAGTCTGTTTAATTTTTTGGTAAAAAGTTTTTATTTCACTCTTTTTAGTTGGTTGATTTTTAATTTACCTAGTTACAAGAGCCTAAACGTCAACAGCTTATAACATTTTACAAAATATTGCTTTTCCCAATGCTGAGCCGTTAATTTTTGAGGAGTTCTCCTGGTACTTCACCATCAGCTATACATCACCATATGCATTGTGACGAGCATAAAGTGATTAATATCCATATTCAAGTAATCGAATCGCAATCCACGAAATACTTATTATTGAGTAGTTTCGGCGACCATCTGTGGTCTTCATCATCAGTTCCACTTCCCCAAATGGTACTTTTTGAGAGCAACTGCACAAGTTACTATAAGAAATACCCAAAACGCCATAGGTGTGCCTATAATATTTGAAGAGTTCCCTCGATTTCTCCAGGATCCCATCATCAGATCCTGACTTGGTGACAAATGGTACCAATTTCGAAGTATACCCTATCAAACAAAAAAAGAATTTTCCAAATCGGTTCAGCCGTCTTCGAGTACTCGGTGATCAAGATCATACATTAAAAAAAAATATATATATATATATATACGCGTCGAATTGATAACCTCCTCCTTTTTTGTCGTCGGTTGAAAATATTGTAAACAGCTTATTTATTATGTATGAGTTTTTTTTTTAATAATTGGTCTAAAAAATGCTGCTGAAAGTCACTATTCTGCGCGGACGTAGTCGCGGGCACAGCTAGTTTATAATATTGTTGTATACATATTGTAATATTATCTGAAACTTAAATTAATCGTGAGTGTGTAACTAAATATTAAATTTAAACCTGATGAATTGCGAGCAAGTACCAAGATAACATAACAAACAAGATGAATACATCTTTGTGTAACATTGGAGAAGTTTGACAACTTATGGTAACTTTATGTAGGTAGGTGTTTCGCGTCGGATTCTGTCGGTCATCATAACAATCTATTGACCGGAGATTGGAGGTCGGCATTGAGATTTACTTGCAACCCCGCCAACCCTCACATTTGTGTGGTATAATTATGCGATGACCCACAAAAATTTCAATATATTTGTATCTTTATATTGCTATTTTGTATACGTTTTTATGTAACTCCGTTTAGCCTTGATTATAACCTTTTAAATTTATATGAGTAATTAAGATTGTGTCTATGTTATAGTAGTATTTTTATTTTTACAAAAATGGATCCCAATGAAAACTCTAATAACGTAGGAAAAAACTCACCTACAGAGTTGATACGACAGAGGGGCATTAAATTACACTACGTATACTATACGTGTTTAGTGTTAATTTGATGCAGTTAAAAAATAAAAAAAGATTTTTTTTTTTTTCAAACAATTTAAATAGCTTACAAATCAGAGTAAAACGCAGCCACCCTTTGTAAATAAATGTGACTGACCTTAAATACCTAGGTAACACAGTGGCAACGTAGCGCGGCGTGTGTTATCTCTTGTCTTGGTCAGATTTATCGCTTTAAGGTGCATCTCATCAAAATCATTTGCGACTAAACTACTTCTCCTATTTAATTGATTTTTGGTACAAAGCTTGAAAATGGTACCTAGTATACGCAGTTTAAAGGAAAGCCCCCGGTCGTATCTACTCTGTATAAAAATACCTAAATCGTGTAGACTGCATGCAAGATTGATCAACTGATTTTTGGCGGAATTAACTCTAGACATTTTTTTGAAGTATTAACTAGTTTAAATACATACGTAATAACAATACATTTGATATCATTTATGATGAAATTTGTGTATAAATAAATAACTTTAATAAGGAATTATCCAAGAAGAACATATCATAATTTTAATTTAACTAGAAAAAGTCTTCTTCATAGGAAAACTTGAACGTTGTACAGTGGCCCGTAGTTTAATAGTACATAGTGACGCGCTAACAAATGATTTTACGAACATCAATCTTTCAAGAAAGTAATCGTTTGTAAGTAATATTTTGGCTTGGGGCTATTAACTATTAACTTACACATATTGTCTCTGCTTTACAGTATTCTGTTCAATCCTAAGACCCCCTTTTATCTTAAAGAACGTTTTAAGTTCCTCCATGACACACATGCCAAATTTCTGAGGTCATCGGAAAACTTGAGGCTAGAGGTACCGAGTCACTCCACCAATTTCTTTGGTAAGTCGTTCGCAGCTCAAGCAGTACGACTGTGGAATACTCTTCCCGTGTCAGTAAGACAAGCACAAACCCTTCCTTCTTTCAAAAACATGGTAAAAGATCTCTATCTCTCTCTTTAATATGTTACTATTTTTTATATATCTCAGCTTTGTTATTTTATGTATGTATATGTATATGTGCATTGAGTATGTAGGTTATTACTTATTTATTGTATATAAGTAAATAGTACACCATGGACTACCCGCGAATTTATTTTCTCCTGCTGTGTCAAATCCATCTAAAGGTTGTCTGTAAAAGATCGCTTTTAGCGATAAGACCGCCCATTGTAACACCCTTTGTAGTTTATAAGTCCTTATTTAATTCTGTTATGGTGTACAATAAAGAGTATATCTATCTATCTATCTATCTATTTATGATATCTATGTAAAATCTAGCAGTCGGGGTTATTGGTTTAATATTTTCTTTTTTTGACACTGCCTTCTGAAATTAAAGTTATTTTTGGCTTTGTTGTGTTTTGATATGGAAGACGGTTTTATTTTTTGTTAAAAAGTTTTTTTCATGCTTTTTAGTGGGTCGGTTTGTATTTTATCTAGCTGCAAGAGCCAAAATGACAACTACTTATCACATTTTACAAAATATTACTTTTCCCGATGCAAAGTCGTCAATTTTTGAGGAGTTCACCTGGTACTTCACCATCAGCTCTACTTCACCATATGCATTGTGACGAGCATAAAGTGCTTAACATCCATATTCAAGTAATCGAATCGCAATTCACGAAATACTTATTATTGAGTAGTTTTGGTGGCCATCTGTGGTCTTCATCATCAGTTCCACTTCCAAAAATTGGGCTTTTCGAGAGCAACTGCACAAGGTACTATAAGGAATTCCCAAAACGCTATAGGTGTGCCTATAATATTTGAAGAGTACCCTCGATTTCTCCATGATTCCATCATCAGATCCTAACATGATGACAATGGGACCAACTAGAAAGCATACACGTTCACAACATGCGCACCGACGAGACTCAGTGCGGTACTTTCAGTACTGAGAGTACCGCCAACCGCGTTTAGGAGTTTCGTCAGTGCGCATGTTTGTGTGAGTGTGCCGTTTCGAGCGTTTGTAGGTAGTTTCCGTACTGTCTGTCCATATTTTAATATTGTGACCAAACTCATAGAATACAAGGACTATAAAACTTGAGCGATTCAATCGTCCACCATTGTGTGCCAGTTCATTACCTCCGAAATTGTCTAAAGTAAATTTATCGAGGCTTTTAATTATTCATACAAGAAGCGTCGGCTCGGACCAAGGCTTCATAAGATTCGGCACGTCGCGTAAAGACGAGCAGAATCAATACGCAATCAAACTGTCGGCCGCAGAGTTAGCTGCAAATATTTTCCCATTCACAATTGTGGAAGTTGGCGAGGCCGTGGGGCGTCGTAATTTGATTTCGAGTAACGCCCTAAATTATTTACCATTTCCATTTCTGGCTCCAACGCGTCCGCCGCCTCCGTAGAGTTTTCACTTTATACTACTGTGGGCTGCTTAATTTAGATCTCTTTGATAGTATTTTGATTAATTCAGTGACGTTTGATCTGACAACGATCGTTTTTACGGTTAAACGCAAAACAAGTGACTAAATATATTTCAATCAATATCAAAATTGATAATTCACAGTCACTAGCGAGGCGGTAAGCGAGAGGTTTTCTTTATAAACTCCTAAATTTCTGCAGAATTGAGACGGGAATGTCGAGAAACGAATGTAAAATTAAGTCTGTTTACATTCGAACACAACTATTCCATTCCAATCAAAGCAAAGAGGTCGGCATGAGCTCTCACTGACGGCTGTTGTGGATCTGTACGACTACGAGACTGACTGGTTTTATCATTCTCATGCATAAAACATGAGCATGATTACCTTACAAGCTAGTACTCAGTTCTTGAACCGACTTCATACATGTATATAGTGTTATGCTATCCTAGTCCTTTGCCGAGACACTCGTAATTCGATCAGCCGTGGAAACAACAAAATGAGTTACTTAGGCCGTGCGCGCACTGCCTTGCGGTGGCCGCAATTCCGGTAGTTCTACCGCACCGGTGGACTGACCGCAGTGCGCGCACTTCTATGACACTCCATACCAGGGATGTTGCGAATATTCGCATCCGCATCCGCAAATGCGGAGCTTCCGTATGGATTTGGACATCTGCATCCGCATCCGCATCCGCAATAATCAATGCGGATTTTCATGCGGATGCGGATGTAAGACAAGTTGCAACCAGAAAGAAATTGAACGGCGAATGGCACGTGCTGTTCGCCGGCCCCACAAGATCCGATGAGTTTGTTGTGGTGCATCATTTGTTTCTTGTAAATAAATCATTACGTGTTTGTTTACGCTGTGGGATACTTATCGTATAGATATGTAGCCTATCTACCCTTCGCTTTTGAGAAGATGCCGATCATAAACAACGTCTGAGACACGCGCACTTAGAACCGTACATACAATGCACAAAGGAATATTATTATAAATACTATAAATTAAATAAAATGTAAACAGACATATGACACGTTTGCCTTGAGAGCGCGCTCAAACAATGATCACTGTTAAACTTTTGTAAACACTACTATTACAGTGTTTACAAAAGTGACGTTTCCGATTCTCTTAATGCCAATTACGAAGGGGCTAAAAGAATGAGAATGACAGATTCCACGGAAAAGGATATGGGACAACTAGGACCAGGGACGTCAGGTTCCCTCAGAAAGCCATGCTTAAAAAACGATCTTGCCATGATGTTAGATTCCTCAAGTCAAGATGAGAGTCAAGAAATACCAGAAAATGGTAGCACTGAAGCTGTACTCAAAAAGGAATTACTTTCTTATCGCACTAAAAAAAGAGTCAATGTGGATGAGAATCCTCTTAAATGGTGGAGTGTTCATCGAGAGGAATTTAACATATTATCACCGATAGCACGAAGATTTTTATCCACTCCACCAGGCAGTGTTCCTAGCGAACAATTATTTAGTAGCGCGGGTTTCATTTACGAACCTCTGCATAATCGGCTTGAATCAGAGAAAGCGGCAATATTACTTTTTATTAAGTATAATGCTCCTATCTTTAACTTCACATACTAATTCTGATTAATAAAAAAAATATGATTACTATATCGTTATTTTAATTCTTCATTCATATACTTTTTTATATGGGCTCAAACATCCGCATCCGCATCCGCATCCGCATCCGCGGATGCGAGCTTTCAGAAATCCGCATCCGCATTCACATCCGCGGATGTGAAAAAATCGGCATCCGCAACATCCCTGCTCCATACTTCACAAATTTTGCGGTGCGGTAGAACTACCGGAATTGCGGCCACCGCAAGGCAGTGCGCGCACGGCCTTATGGAGCGCTACATGAAACTAAACTAATCGAATATTAAGGCAAGTTATGTTTCGTAACAAGAGAATATAACTATGTTTCTTAAGTTTGAATATAACAATGTTTTTTTTTTAACTCAAAGGTTGACTGGCAGAGAATGCCTTGCTGCATTAAGTCCGTCCATTATTGTACATAAAGTTTAAATAAATAAATAAAGTTTGTGAAGATATTAGCGAAGTCAGCTTTACTTTCCAAGTCCTGACTTAGTTGCTGCGAGGCTAGTTTATTTGTGTATTTTTAAAGGTTTCTAAAAACCTGAAATACTTTCGTTCTAGAAGGATCTTTAGTGATTAGATTTTTTTCGCTGCTGTGCAAAAAGCGGAGTAGTCGTAACTATATTCAAATAGCTGTGGTGGAGAGCTAACTCCGAATATCAGACATTTATTGCGGAGGCCGATTAGATAGGAAACATGTTTTCCTGCCTGGTCATCGTCTGCATGAAGAGTGCTTTTTTATTCTTCTATTCATAAATACATACATTACTGATACTAGAGTATTATAAATGAGAATACACTACTAGTAATACTAACTCCATATGGACTATTATTGACAGAAATATATCCATTTTTATACAATTATATTATGTACTGCTGTTTATGCTACTTCACAACAATTTGTACACACACGTGTGCTTCAAATAAATACTAAGATTACTTGTAAAATTATCTATCGTCTCATGTAGCTCAACCAAAACCAATAGTCAAATAAATTAACCCATTCTCCCTCCCGCCCAAAGCGGAAGGAGTCATTTGAAAATGTACCCCAGAAAAAAAAGGTCAGTCCTACTTGCAATAATTAGCTAAACAAAAATAAAGCTATTGTAGCATTGTATACATTTATAGCTGGTAGTAGCTACGAGCACAAGGGCAGCAAAGCGCAATTACTGCGAACAATGGGACAAACATTTGTAAACGGTATAAATAGAGGCGGAAGCAACTCTCTAATGTCACCTATTTATTTACATCATCGGCGCCTCGGGGCTCTGCGTGCGTCGCCGGCGCCGACATCGGATTTCCCTTGGCTCCCCATTAATAATACTTCGATTCGAAATGGATTTATTTTCAATATAATGGGGATTGAATGAAGTATCGTACCTACGACGTGACTTACTCGCCGTCAGAAATAAATCCAATACAGTAGTAGCTTCAACGTTCAACCCGTAACGAAATATCTGGTGTGTCATTCGATCAGATCCTGGCTGAGCTTGACTCAGCTCGTAGTTTCACATTTTTACTTCGGATGAGCCCGCTCTTGATCTTGCAATAGATGAGGTATACGATGAAACAAGCGAGCTAAGAAGACGCCTGTTCACTCTAGCTTTAAAGGCTGACGGGTTATATATGGAAGAGATAGTCTTATCCTCCCCACATATTACCCGTCAGCCAGCAGAGTTCCACAACCTGGCTGTGCGCACAATACTTGTGGAGATGAAGCGCTTATTACGACGAGACGGTAAATCTACCAAGTGTGGAATGGTACGCTGCAGTACGTTGGGTATGTACAAATAATTGTATTTTGGCAGCATAAGCCAAATATAGTTAGAAAACTAAATCACACCATTTTAATACGAAGCCGAAGCGAACTGCACGCCTATCCCCATGGCCCACACTACCGCATAATACATTTGCCGACAATGTAATTTCGTACGCACACATAAACATACAGTATTAATTAAGTACGATGTTTTTTGGTGCAGCATTTTGCGAGTGACAGTAAGTATCGCATGGCTGGGTCAGTGAAATTTAAATGTTATCTATAACGATAACGGCTCGCATTTGACCACCATCTCACCCACGGAATAGAAAATACAGTGGAAGTGCCGCTCAGATATCGCACGCGTGTCAACATTAAGCACAGATGTAATGATATATAATAAAAGCCAATCACGATTGATGATTGATAATAAAAGCCATCACGGCAAAATATATTAATTTACGCTTTCATCACCTTTTAAATTTAAACATTAAATTATCAAAACGGTAATTATTAAACAAATATATATAATTTCAAGGTCAATAAATATTTTTAATACTATCTATTAACATTTCATTGAACACTAGTTTGTGCCAGCGGTGTCGCCCGCATGAAATTAATACTTTGTTATATGATTTATATCTATAACACTCAAGAATAATGCAGCTACATATTAGGGAAAGAATTTTTAGAATCGGTTCAGTAGGTAGTTTCAGAGATTACCCTTACATACAAACTTACAAATTTTACCTTTTTAATATTAAAATAGATTCTATTTTTTTGAAGATGATCAATCTTTTTCCATTACTGACCATTTGTATGATGTCGATAAATTATTACATTGCTCACACGAATAAAATACGTAACATCGATATTAAAATATCGATATTTGTCTACATCTCTATCTGAGTAGCAAAAGACATTACATGTGCATGCAAATATGACATATATTTCAAAGTACCTACTTAGCGTTCCGAATAGAATAAATTGGATACAGTGCCATCTAGCGTTGAGTAGCTAAACTCGTTGTAAATTGTTCGATTTATGTTTTTTAAACGATAAACGCATTTATTGATTATGTCATGTCAAATAATAACAACTTTCGGTCGTTGTAATAAGACTGAATATTTTTGACAGCATTAAGAAAATGACTTGTTAAAGTTGCGTTTCAACTTTGTAGCCAATTATGTCACTGTTTTTTTTTTGTTTGAGTTTGGCGACACTGGTTCTCGTTTTGAGAGAGTGTAGGGGCACTTCTACTTCATTTTCTGTTCTGTGATCTCACCTGATGGTAGGTGACGATGTGGTCGAAGATGGAGCACGCGTACCTAAAAGTAACCTATTCACTCTTGACTTAAAGACCCCCTTTTTTTTTTTTTTTTGGTTGGGAAAATCATCAAATGACTTCTTCCGCTCTGGGTCAAGCGGAAGGGTGTGTCAGATTTGTACTGACTAAAAACCCACCCTGTTCCTTCGGCTGCCCTAAATTTCCGGGGCCGCGGTAACTCGGTAGAACTTTCCCGCAAACCCCGGCAGGCAATGGCCCTATGAGGCCCCGTCACTGGTGTTGACAGCTCTTTGAGGCGCGCGTGGAACACGACGCGCCGCCGACCCGGGCCTGGTCGTTACCGGACGGTGAGCGACCCTTGCTCACCGTCCGCAGGCCCGCGCCTACGGTGGCCGGAAATCGGCTCGTGATCCCCGACGCCCGGGGCGTCTCCCGCGGCGGCTGGGGCGCGAGGAAGAGAGTTGCCTCTCCCTCGCGCGTTCGGTCTCCTCCTTCGCTAGCATGACTGCTTCGCAGAAGGAGGCGACCGCAACCCATTCCCTCTCGCTCCGCACCATAGTCTGAACCAGAGCAGGGCGCGAGAGGTCGCCGCCGCCGACCGCCTCTACGAGGACACGGCGGTGCTCCACCCAAGCAGGGCACACCTCCACCGTATGCTCCACCGTGTCCTCTAGGTGGTCCTCACAATGATGACACCCGGGCGTGTCCTCCCGCTGAATCCGAAACAGGTACCTCCCGAAACAGCCATGTCCGGTCAGCACATGCGTCAGGCGGAAGGTGAGGACGCCGTGGCCGCTCTCCAGCCACTCCTCAAAGAGGGGACTTATCGCCGCGATTGCGGCGTGCCACTGATTTGAAAACCACTTGATTGCACATACATTGCCCCGACGCACGAAAACTATGCGAGTTTTTGCTCCTATATATTGGCTACGATACACGAACCATTTTAGTTCTGACCAAGTATTAGGCCTGTGTGCATGCTAAACAATTACAAATTTTAAATTTTTGTATCCAATTTATAACGCATAATAATGCTTTCATGTACGTTGAAGTGGTGTGGAAAACATTCCCAGACATCTAGATACCAAATGGATGACATAACTATACATCAGTAATGAAATAATATGAAAATTATTTATGATTTAATCCGATTATAAGCTACCGCAGAGGTCCATTTAAAATGGTGGTTTGGGTGGTCAAGGACAAAATTGTGTCGCGCGTTGATGTCTTTTGGAAATGTCTCTTTCTTACATGAAGAAATTCTAATTCTTTTATCCCTGTCTTTTCATCTGTATTTTTATCGTAAAAATCTGTGCTGTTACCTATAACGGCTGGATACGATATCGATAATTATAAAATTAAACTTATTTTTTGTAATTCAATTCAGATAGTTGTCATAAAATACCTATCTACATTAACCGACTTTTAAAAAATTGGCCAAGTGCGAGTCAGACTCGCCCATGAAGGGTTCCGTAGTAACTATAATAATATAATATAATAATTATGTATATTTATTTGACTAATAAAAATAAACTTAAAATTTCTTAAAACTAGCTTATTCATTTACATTTTTACAACTACGTTAAATAACTTTGTTTTTCATAGTGGTTGTATGAATTACAAAGTTATATTTGTGGTTTTAGAAAATATGCTGTATCTCAAAAACTGCTGAGCCGATTTCGTTCAAACCAATTTTGGTTGAAACATTAAGATCTACAGACATATATTTTTTTTAGATTTTTCACTCCATTATTATAGAAGTTAGAGGGGGGGACACACATATTTTACCACTTTGGAAGCTTATATCTTTTAAACGATTGACTTTATGAAAAAGTGGTTCTAGAAACCCTTATATCATTTTTAAAGACCTGTCTATAAATACCACACACGCATAGGTTTCATGTAAAAAAATATTTTCAGTTCTAGTTCCATGTATAGGGAGCACCTTTATTTTAAATATTTTTTAATTTTTTTCTTTAAAATAGAAAAGCGGTTTACAGAATACATCTATCTACCAAGTTACACATGTATAGTTTTAATAGTTTCGGAATAAAATGGCTGTGACATACGGATGGACGGACAGACAGACAGACAGACAGACAGACAGACAGACAGACAGACGGACAGACATATCGAAACTATAAGGGTTCCGTTTTTTGCCATTCGGCTACGGAACCCTAAAAAGGAGAAAGTTCTGATATTTTTTCTTCTGTGTGACATGCATGTTTTCATTTTAGATTTCCCAAGATTCCATATTAAAAATTAATTAAAAGAAAAGTGGATGGATAAGTTTACTAGGCAATATTGGTTTCTAGTTTGGTTTTTATTGATATAATGTTGAGAAAAGTCAAAATAATATAAGATACCTATATCCAATCTTTCTAGGCTTCAAATAGTATGACGGAGTCTAATATTAATTAACTTGGACCTTTGCATTACAATATCGCCCTCGTTAGTTACTTTGATTCCGGGGATGCGGTAATGGTCTCTATGAGATTCCGCGGCCCCGGAACTTAAGGGCAGCTGAAGGAATATGGTGGGTTTTTAGTAGAAGTCTAACACTCCCTTCCACTTTACCCAGAGCGGGAGAAGTCATTCGATGATTTTCCCACTCAGGAAAAAGAAACAAGTTCCTTTGTTTCGATGTCGAGTCCACGGGTTAAGTGTATGTAGGAGGGAGGAGTCATTAGATAAATCATCTAATGGTGGTGAGTACCACCAAAAAATAATTATTACCTAGTGCCTGCTGAAGCTACAGTTGTTGACACATCTGATTTTAATGAAAATATATTTATTATGGAATATAAAATAAATATAAAAAATAAAATATAAAAATAATATATGGCCGGCTACATTGTCCATGCTCTGATAAAGCAAATAAAATGCCTAACTTGTATTGGAGCGTTGATTGGTGTTACAAATCAAAACGCCTTACAATTTCAAAAAGACACTAAAACAAGTTATTGTACGGATCCACCACAGTAATAGAAATTTGTCGTCGTTGTGAAATTTATATTAAAAGGGCGATCAACGAGAGTGGTTCGAAAGTGCTGTCTCAGAAATATAATTCCAATTATTTTATGACATCGGTTTTAAAATAACTGATTGGGTATAATTTATTCCCGGATATTAATTTTCATCAATATGAAATAGAAACTACCAATCATTTGATTGAATTAGCAAGATGCATAATTCAGAAATATGTAGACGCTCGGTTATAATTTTTAGCAAAAACAATCAGGACCCTAAAACTTTAATTCGAAAAACATTTACCAAATTAATTCATTTTAAAAATCAATAATAACAGCATACTTGTTTTTCTTTTTGTAATTGAGACTGATAATGATTAAATATTATTATGTGATTTTATTGAGTAATTTTATAAAGTTCATTTTATCGATATCGATAACTTTACCTCAATCAAGTAGAGCAATTCCTAACTGGGCATATCTATGAAGCTTGACTTTGAACTGACCAATTGCAGTAGCGTATTTTTTCCTCGCCTCCCAACCCGTATTGGTGAGTTGTGTTCTTCAAAGAAATCGACCTATAAGCTCTCTAGGTTAAATACTCTCTGCGGCGTGCCCATGACTTAAAGACCCCTAGGTTATAGCTATCGGGAAACACAGACTCCGGCAGGGAATTCCACTCTTTAGCCGTACGCACAATTAAGGTATTCCCAAAACGTTTTGTACGTATGGGTAGGATGTCCACCATGTAACGATGACGCATTGCCGTTTGTCTTGTAGTCCGATGATGGAACGGCTAAACGGCCAACAAAAAGATCCCAGAATAGTATTCCAGGCAACGCAAGTCTGAAAGTGGGTTTATTCGCAATACGCATTCGCATTTAGCAACGAGCTTCAAGAACAATGTGGTCGTACTTTGATACGCGACCGGTATCATTAACAAATCATAGACGCATGTTTAAACTTCGCAAGTCTTTGAAAAAGCTTTCAAGGGCTGATATTTTTCTACTCAATTCAAGTAAGTAAAAGGGCCAAAAGTTGTCGCGGAGACACACTGTAAACACAGCCTTGGGCTAAGTTTCTCGGTGGATATAAAAAATTGGCCAAGTGCGAGTCAGATTCGCCCATGAAGGGTTCCGTAGTAACTACGCCAAATAAATTTGTTTTTCATAATGTTTGTTTGAAATACAAAGTTATATTTGCGGTTTTATAAAATGTGCTATGTATATCTCAAAAACTGCTGACCCGATCACGTCCCATATTTAATTTAATAGTTTCGGAATAAAAAGTCTGTGACATACGGATGGACGGACAGACAGACAGACGGACAGACAGACAGACATGACGAAACTATAAGGGTTCCATTTTTTGCCATTCGGCTACGGAACCCTAAAAACAAAAGCCAAAACATTCGATGAACTGTCTAAGTAACAGCAACTTGTTTGACATTTGATCCACAGGGGCCGGGCTCGGCTCTGATATCCTTACATCAGGGATATATAATCCGTGATTACTTGGTCTCAAAGTGTCCAGAGAGATTTCAAGAAAATCCTTAATTAAGGTATCGCATGTGTTCATGGACGGCTCTCAACGAGCTTTTGTAATTATTTATAGTATCTACATAATTATATTTAGTCACTTTGATGTTTGGATTTGAAGAAAATTTAGTCAGTTAATCGCTCAAACAAAACAGTAATCGAAATGAATGTGGAATTTCTGCGAATTTCAGTGCAAATTTAAACATTAAAGGCATACATTTGACAGTCGTGCAGAGTAAAGTTTAAAGCCATTCCTCTCCGCGCATGATGTTCAAGTTCAGTGTACTAAGACAATATAATAATTAATGAAACTATGATGGAAATGTTTTGGAGCTCTCGCTAAGACATGCCACCCTGGTGAGCGGGCGCGGCTTAACTCCCACAACTAGTTAACATTCTGGAACACAATAAATTGCGCGAATTCCTTGTCATAACATAACTACCGTGAGATAAAGACGCCCACAAGCGTTGCTTCGCGGAAATATTTGTTGTGTACTTCGAGGTCTGCTCTTTGAAGAACAGGGATTTTGTACCTAAATGTTTTGTTTTTATTTCTATTTTTTTTTTCACCGCAATATTAAAGCGATACGATTTTATATTATAACCATAAGTCGCGAATCAGGTGCTACCAAGTGTGTTTACATTCTTGGAGAGCAATAAAGAGTATTCTATTCATGTATCTATTCAATTAACCACAGTTAAAACAGGTGACATAAATGCAACACGAGGGTAAATATTGTGGGAGACTGGTGCCTAAACTAGGCTTGTGGCTTGTATTTCAGGACACCAGGTCTCTGCCCTTTACATTGCACTTTATTTTTATAACAACGGTACTGTGTTCACAATCTTGTGTTCTTATGACTTTTCTAAGTTCTTACGAACTAACAATGTACTTAATTAACATAGTGTGTTACTATAGTTAATACTGGGTATGAATAAGTATGATTGAAAAAATTATTGTGTGTTACGTGTGCATGTGCTCGTGTGTATGTTATCATATTGGATTTGTTATAAAAAGGATTTGGTGTCCTGATAAATCAATTCTAAGAGCCTTAATTTTATTGAGTACATAGAAATAAAGAATCATACTAACTTTATTACAATAATAGCAGAGATATTGTGGAGCAGTTTTTGATTTTGAATTGGAATTGCCGATGCTTGGACTAGTGCTTGTGTATAAATACGAATATAAATCACAAATGCATAAACAGCCAGTGTGGAGCTAAACCGTTGAGCCTCGGCCTCAATTGATCGGTCTAAAATTTAGATACAGCCGCCGGCAAACAACCCGCCCGCGGCTCATACAGCTCGATGTATGCATGTTTAGACAACAAACACACACAACGAAAGCACCACAAAGCGGCAACTAATTTAAAATATCTACATTTTAGCATAAATTAACAACATTGAAGGTATATGGTAGCCACTGAAAATTCGCTACGAATAATATTAAAAGTCGACCTCTCATAACAATAGCGATGACGTGACGTGTTTACGGTCTGTCAGAGCAATTACCTAGGAGGCTGGGTGTAGCTGAGCAGCGAAAGGGTTCCCAGTAATGGCGAATGAAAAGAAAACACCGGAGATAGTCGTAAGTGGGTGTGCTAATGGAGGACAACCCTTTTGTCGGGGACACAAAGAGGAGCACGAGAGAGGCAGCATTGTGTCTGACGGACAGCCCGCCGCCGTCCGTAGGCGTCTGTGACGTGTACGGTGTCACGGACGAAATGATTTACTATTCTTCAATGTACTCAGAAAAAATCTATTTGTATAGATCACACAGATTTTTATACAATCTATTTGTTTTGTCTTGACCGATTTCAAGGTTTTTTTTGGGCCTAAGTATAGGCCCGCATTCATAAATAAATTGCGACGTTGCCATCCTTCACGTACGCGTGTACAGTGCGTGTGTGTTTCTCTTACGTATCAATTTAACATTTTTAGTGAATATTTTAATATAAACAAAAACATTTTGTTTTTGAATGGTAATATTTTTTAGCATGTATGGATGCTATACTATTGCGGGTTAACGGGAACGCCCTCTGTTATTTAACATACTGTATAAGTTAAGCATTGGCGCCTGCAGAACTAATGCGAACCGCAGATGCCCGCACCCCTTTTGTAGCCTTGTAACTAAAGATAATTATCATTTTATGGACATTGAGATACACGTATACATAATATATATATGCTATTTCTAAAAAACAATTCAAAAGGTAAGCTAGTAGGTATGCTAATGAGTGACATTATGTAAAATGTGTCTTTAATATAAATGTTAGATTTATTTGTATTGGTACATCTATACATTTTGTATTTATCTTAATTGTTAAATATTGGATATTCTAACTCAACTCAGCTCAAAATATTTTATTTCACATAGGTCTACATGAACACTTATAAAACGACAGAAGCACGGTTTGTAATTGGTCGTTTCCTATAGAGACGAACCGGCAAGAATCTTTACAGTTAGTTACTCTTTTCAAAATATCATTAATTTTCACAATGTGTAGGTACATAATACAGGTTTAATAGGTATGAGAGGACAGTATAGTAGACCAATTAACACAGCACAATGTAATTACAATTTATTCTATTACAAATTACATTAAACTTAATTAAATGTAATAATAAATAATTAAATTAATAAAAAATCTCAATCGCGCTATTTTACCGCCACGATATTGAATTGTGTCCCAAAAATACCCAAGGCAATGTAGGTATCCAAAATAACTAAGACTATAGAAAATTGAGAACGTACAAAATGAGCTTTCACTTGATGTAAAGATTATTTACCGATCTACTATGAAATCTTCTTGGATCACGATGTCGAGTGTTACTTCTTATTATAGGATTTAAGTTAAGTCATAAGTCATTTATTTCAGAACAATATACATTGTGTAGAAATTGTGTAAAACAAAACAGTACCATTGAATAAAATATATCAAACAGAGACCAAAAAAAATAATGTCAAAAATAATAAAATAACAAATTGAAAACGATAATAATCCTCATTCAATTTAAAATAATGAATAATACAATAAAACAATAGTCAAATAAAATGAAAAAACGAAAATAAAATTAACAAAGATTATAAATATAGAAAATAAATTTGCAAAAAATAAAATAAAAAAAATGTTTAAGAAAGATTAATAATGTCTTCTCGTTTTCTGTGAATAATCAATAATAAAAATAGAATGTCAAATAAATAAAAAAGAAATAAAAAAGTTACAAAAATGGTCCGTAATAATATGTCATTTAGTTGTAAATTATAATGTCAAAAGATAAAATCTATCAATATAATATGTCATTTTTGAGTAGTAGGTACAATAATATAAAAAAGACATTATAAATAAAAAATGACAATAATAGTCAACATATAATTTAAAACACTATAATATAATAGATATTACGGTTGTCGCTTATCAGCTAGGTACTCAATATTTTGGCATATTCTTAAGTTAGGGTATCGGAGTACCAGTAGCTTCCAGCAGTACCCCTCTCCCTCCACCGACTCCTTAGACTCAATGTTTTATTCATAATCTAAGTAAGAACTCCCAAAACACCGATTTGGCTGGAGTCCATTAAAATCCCGCTGGAGTGAATTTAAATCGTGCCGAGGCAGTGCCACCCTCCCGCCGAAGCCCTAGGTGCTACCATTGAATTGGCCAGTTTCTTTTTAATTTTTTTAGGATATTGCCGTCGTTAAAAATCAGAATTGCTAATTTGCTTCCTAGTATCTCTTGCATACCTTTCTCTGTATTTTTTTTTTCAAGGAGTACTAATTGGTATAATGTCTGCGCATCATCCCTATGTCGCAGCCAGATAGCTGTGACAATAAACTGCAAATATTCCTCTTTTATCAAACGATCTCTAATTAATAAATACATGTATCTTAAGTTATTTGAAGTACCCTTATTACGACACCATCATGCTATCTAAAATAAATACTTGTTTCAATTAAAACCTATTAAAAGAGCTTTACCGCTACGAGCTTTTTAGAGCGCCCTTACTTACTTGAGACGTTAAAACATGGCAGCTTTCGTTAAATATGTACCAGGGAATCATGAAGAGAGTGAAACAATGAAATATTAAAACATTCCGTCGTACGGACCCCTTATTTGGAATAATACAAAGTATGAGGCAAAAGCAAGTCCAACCGTAATTACTTTTTGGGCCCCTCATGTTTGTTAATGACTTCCTAACGAACTACTTATTGTTTACGAATTCTGTATTACAGATGTCGTTTTGAAGGGCGGAGACAAGCTCGTTCAGAATATGTATTACCTTTTCATTTACCTAAGTGCAACTTTGAAATATACATAGGTTGACAAAAGCTTTATCGAAATTTGAACATGGCAATTTTATTTTTAAAGTCGACTCATAAAATTTGAAAGTTATATCATAACTGCCGCAGTCGCACACCAAATAAGTACGGACTCATTATGATCAAATTTAAAAAAAGTTCCATGCTAAGTGAAAGCGGGTGTCTACCGTAAATTAATGAAGCGGTCTTCGAGTGGCAACTTTGTCGATAAATCAACCAAGTTCAGTCGTATCTCTTGTCTGTTACTGAGGGCTAAATGTACTTGTGTCGGGCCAAACCAACGGGTGATGGTACTGAACACAAGTGAAGCTGTGTTAGAAGATTAGATGCACAGGCAATTGATAACATGCATGACAAAAATATTTATTTTGCAACCAGTTTACCATAAAATATACATAAACATACATACTACCAACAGTAAAAACAGAATGGAAGAGCCTACCAGTTATAAACATTTGCAAGGAATATCTGTCTCTCTCGGGAAGACGCTTTTTTTCTCCAGCAGCTGTATGAGCGTTATAGACTATGACGTCAAAGTCTATGTCGGACTGTTCGTTATTTTTATCAACCTTAAAGTTTTGTAATTGCGTCAGTGATCGATAACTAGACCAAGTTATTTGTAAAGCAAATAAAACAATTACATGCATATGCATGATAGCTCTAAATGCGATTACTTTCTTGAACAAAAGCGATTTTTCGGAATAGATTGGCAATCCTTGAGATGGAGAAGACACTTCGTCTTTTTGCCACCCTAATAAATTAATGTAATGGTGTGAACGTTTAGCACGTGACCACTTTACCTTATTTAATCGTCCTGTTAAGTACATGTAGACAACAAGTGTTTTTTCCAAGGAACCGAGACATTTACCTCAGCCTATATTCACTTTGTCACGCCTGCCGGCACCCTTAATACATATATTTGCAGTGAAGGGTAAAAGGTGAAGTACCAACACAAGAGTAATGTACCTTCTCCCATTCTGAAATCATGAAAATGTATGAAGTCTAATAAGAAAAAGGTTACACTATTATTTATTGATAAGCTCCGGAGCAAATAAATATGAGTACGTGAGCTCGACTTAGATCTCAGAAATATTTTAGTGCAATACTGTAAGAGCAATCATAAATATTATCCGGAATAATAGGAAATACGTATAGTACATTATACCATTCATATTAGCAAAACATCTCGCAAGTTTTTCGTATGTCTGTTACATTACGTTATGCTTTTAATCTTTCACAATGTCGTACAGGCACAACAGAGGTTATGTTGGAGATTTCTCAATTACGAATGTCCTTATGAAACACAAAGGTGCGGCACAAATACGGACACGTAATAGTACACTGTGTATTAAGGGCGGTAAGTAAGGAATTACGATCGAGGCTCTAGTAGAAGCCCGAAGTCGGAGACGGTTCTGCTTTCTGAGTCGAGGTTCGTAATTCCCGTACCGCCCGTGAAACATACAATGTTTTTCATCACATTTGCGAGTAAATAAAAAAAACATAGGGTATAAAAAACTTATTTATTAAAATTTATAGTCACTGTATATCATTAATTGTTTTTGCTGCATAGATAATATCAGGCGGTGTTGCATTTAAATCACACTCGTCGGACGACGCCGACGACATTTCTTATAACTTTTTTACTTGTCTTCAAATACAAAAGGTAAATAATTATGAATTATAGCTTTAATACACAAGTCAGCACAACTATTATTACGTAACTTACGAAATAAGTGAACTTTATTTAAGCGGATGGCGGGCTTTATCTCCACACCACAGATTATACAATGTTTCGTTCAGAAACGTTAAGGGCAAATACTTACGTAGGTATACTGCCATGACGGAGTGAAAAAAATAAAAATAATTTCGACGGTTTGATACTAAAAAGTATTAAAATCGATTATTAAGAACATTAGCTGTTGAGTATTTAAGTAACATGTAGCGAGATTACAATGACATTCCTGTTTAGATAACATTTTAAGAAAATTTTTCAATTGCGTGTAAACTCCTTGCTTGAACTTGCATGACCTGTGTGCTGTGCTATAAATTAAAAAAAAAATACTTACCGACCTTGGGTTTCATGACAAAAAAACTTTTTTGCAAAAAATAAAACCGACTTCCATATCAAAACACTACAAAGCCAAAAATAATTTTAATTTCGGTAGTCGGTGTTATTGGTTTTGTATTTTCTTTTTTTTTTCACACCGCCTTCCGAAATTAACATTATTTTTGGCTTTGTAGTGTTTTGATATGGAAGTCGGTTTTATTTTTTGCAAAAAAGTTTTTATTTTCGCGCTTTTTAGTGGGTCAGTGAATTTTCCAAATCGGTTCGTAAATGACGGAGTTATGCGCGAACAAAAAACGCAATGCAGAGTAAACGAAAAGATCATCAACGTAAATATTTTTTTTAGACTTTTGTTGATTTTTCAAAAACGGCTTCTCTGATTTCGATAAAATTTTCATGGGACCATTTGGGAAGTATACTCTTTTCAACAAAAAAGAATTTTTCAATTCGGTTGGCAAGCGACAGAGCTATGCCCGAACAAACATAAAAAAAAAACAAACAAACATCCGAATTGAGAACCTCCTCCTTTTTTAGAAGTCGGTTAAAAGAAAGCCCGAAGTTTTTATATGGGGCATTACGGCCAAGTTAACCTGTATGTTTAGATACTGTTTACGTGCAAGTGTGATGAAAAGATATTAAAAAGTACAAACGATAACTTTGCTTTAAAGAGATGAATGTTTTTTAAGTAACATCTTAAAAATATAGTATTTTTAGGTAGTTGGAACCCCTTCGTACGCGAGTTGACTCACAATTGGCCAGTTTTGCGATTCCTTCGCCTGTTCATACGAGACGAATGCGCCACTAACTCATATTACCTATTCCGGATCCTATTTCCGTTCAACGTATTCAGCTTCTCAATATATGATAATCAGAAATAAATTACATTGGAAGGGCCTGACATGGCGTAATGAGTACCTACTGCGCTTTTAGTCAAGTCGATAACATCATATATTTAACAACCAGTGTGTGTGTTGTTTGTGGAAATATGCTTTATTTCTTCCAGTAAGAAAATAATCAAATGACTCCTCTCGCTCTCGGCGAAGCGGAAGGGAGTGTCAGACTTCTACTGAATAAAAACCCAGCCTGTTCCTGTAGTTGCCCTTGTGGTCCGGGACTGCGGTATCTCGGAACATTCCCGCAGCCCCAACAGGCAATGTGTGTGCACCCTGCGCGCGTGGATCACGATGCGCCGTCGACCCGAGCCTGGTCCTTACGGGACAGCGAGCTACCCCTGCTCGTCGTCTGCAAGCCCGCGCCTACGGTGGCTGGAGATCGGCTCCCGATCCCGACGCCCAGGGTGTCTCCCGCGGCGGCTGAGGCGTGAGAAAAAGTATTGACTCTCAGGCGTTCAGCCTCCTCCAGCTATATCCCAGCTATATTCCATTCCTCCTCGCTCTGACCATCGTCTGAACCAGAGCCGGGCGTTAGGCGCTTACGCCTACCTAGCTAGCACTCACATTTTCACGCTGATTTATTCCTACATGATAACAAAACACATGGCTGTCACAAGTATAATGAAAATATACCGGCAGCCTTAGAATGACGTGTTACGTTATTTCGTTATGTACACAAAATTACGAATATATATTTTGTTACATTTTGCGTGGATTTACGCGCACAGATTTTACATTATGTAGGTATTCCATTTCGCAAAAACGTGAAAAGAATCTGAATATACAAGATTAAATCGATGAAATATTCATAAAACATTGTCAGTCAAGCTGATGTATATATAAAAACCCTTTGACATGTCAAAAATAACGAGAAAAACATTTGCAGATTTTCTGAATGTTCAACCGGTTCTTGTTAATTGAAAACTAGCCAATAGAGACATACATAGGTGTAGGAATACGGACTGCTAACTTTTGTACGAGGTTTTTATTCGAGCCGTCAGTGCAACACCGAAACAAGCTGTCATTCAACAAAGCATTTGATCCGGTAGTTGGCAGTACGTTTCTGATAGGGATATTCGTTGAAACGCGGCGCAGAAACAGTGTCCGATTGAAAAATCAACAATAATGTACGAAATTTCACAATCGTGACAAGTTAGAACGAACTTTGACGTTGGAATTTTAAAACATTTTATCCTGCAGGATTTTAATGTGACAACCACAATGAATTCACTCAGTTCTAATGTACAGGAAAATGTCAGAAAACGTTGAGCGAGTACCAGGTGAATAGGAACTTAAAAAGCTTAACTCAATTATGGCCGTTTGGAACGCGTCGAGGCGCTTGTGGCTTCACGCTTACTTGCTCAAGAACCTCTTTGCACAATTTTAATGTCCAGGCTATTCGTCTTTATTCTGCGATTTTTGAATGTCTTTTATTCTCTCTTAAACATAAAATTTTAATGTACCTACCAGAACATTTATGCAGGGATCACTCCCTGCGTAAATGTTCTACTGGGATTAGATTACGGTAAGCAGATTTCATTTTACGGTAAATTTGTGACATCCTTAAACTGATTAGTGTGTAAAATATTACACACATACACTCAAATACAACTAGTAACTCTTCCATTTCACAAACTTTTATTTTCTTTGTCTGAGTATATTTTTATTTTAGTTGACATAACATAATATTTTGGCCCGAGAAATAAGAGGGAGGCCTTTGCCCATGAGACAATATATCCTTACAAAAACACACATTTTTCTAGCACATAAAGCATCAGAATCAAGTATAACCTTATAAAGATACTGGTTCGGCGTTAAAACTTGCAGAATTTTACCATAGAGAGCAGTTCCGTGCTTTTGTTTGAATGAATTCAGTTTGCAACGAGCTGCTCATGAATAAAGCAAGCGGAAACAACGTGTAGAATTCACATTCACCGATTTCCTCTACAAGGTACAAGGCGTGCCTACTTATACAAGAGGTAACGCACAAGCGAAGTCTTAAAAATGTTCGTATAATATCTAACATTTTTGGTATAAAACAGAGGCAAAGTAATATTGACTCCCAGGTTAATATTATAAGGACCCGGCAGGAGCGCGCTCGACCCGCGACACAAAGGGAAGGGTCCAATATGATAAAATAATCTAATACGACAGATATACCTATCTACACAGGTATATACGATAGTTGCTGCCGAAGGATTACTTGTTATATTATTGATAGCATTACTCTTGTTAATAACGAGATATTATTGAAAGCCCGCTCCAATGAATACACGTGATTCCTGACATCGACGGAAGTAATTAAAGATCTTTATTATGTGTCGGCCCCATCTGCGCTAACACAACGTGTTTATATGAACGTCATACACGCACACAACATACAACGGAAATGATAAATTTGTTTTACTTTCCATTATTACCGCTATGAGTACCTACTAAACAGATTAGCTTCGGCGAACGTCCAAAGGTGTGCTTCACTTTTAATCATAACCAAAGACAACGGATTGTCACAGTTTATATCATAACTGTGTGGACTTAAGACACGCAACTGAAAGTACAGTTAAAAGATACAAACAGCGTGTATTATCGTAAAACCAATATTATCTAAATAGGCGGAGTTAATGCCTCGGGTAATTTCTTCGTTCATTAATAACTGACAAAGTTGCGCCTCTGCTAAGCCCCTTGTCTCGCGCGCTAGCCGGGGCTTGGGGCTCGAGCCGCGACGCCGCTGAAATTGGACTCAATTTCACTAAACTTAAAGCTCTAGGTCGGAAGTCTGTTTGATCACGTAATCCTCTTTCCGATCAATTATCTTAGCAATACGTAAAATTAATACCTTACATGGTTTGAAATTGTCTTGAATTATAAACCGAGCGCTTGTATCACTTTGACTTCCGAAGAGATCGGATCCTTAGGCTTCAAAGCAAGCGTTTAATTGTTATCTTCACTATCTGATGTATGATTAACAAAATCGGAAGTCATGATCGGGGGCACGAGAAATTAGGACGCTAAGTTTGGTACTTACCGAAAAAGCTTTGAGGAAAACGAGACACTGTATGATGCCCTCCATGGTGTCACCAGTGAGGCAGAAGGTACCGGTCAGATGCCTGCCCTTCTTGTCGCCTATGGCGGGGGCAGCGGCGAGGCTGGCGTGCACCAGGGCGCCGCGCGGGCGAGCGTCCCTCGTGGCTCCCAGCACGCCGGGCAGCGGAGCGCCTTCCATGAGCCTCGCTAGCGGGTCCATGCCCGCGAGCTAACAAACCATCGCACTGCCGCACTTTCACCACTTAATCATTAAATTAATAATTTCATACACCTAGTATTGCTAACGTCACAAACTTTAGCATACAAATAAAACTCGAATTTTAATTAATGTTTCAAGAATTACTTTAACTGAACCAAAGTACCAGGTCATTAGATTGACAGAGGAGGTTTACGGACGAGTAATGACATCGATGCGCGACGACACGGACATGACCGATGGCGTTATGGTGCGCGCGGCGCCGCAGAGGCTCTTGCACTCCTCGCACTGACACTTCTGGTGCTCCGGGTTCCAGCACTTACTGTTCAACAGTAGCGTCACGAACGTGTAGATCAACACGGCCATTCCTACTATTATGTACACCTCCATGCTGTACTCACGCTTTTTGGCACACTATTTGGCACGAGATTTACCTGTTAATTTAAATTCAGTAATGATAAGTTACAAATATTACATAACATCAGTGGTGTTTACGACCGAATACACTTTTACTCCGAATTAAATGTATAATAGCGAAATATATTAATAAAATCGAATGCGGGGTTGCTCATTTATCATTTTAAGGGCATTTATAGGAAACAAACGGCGTGCGGCGTCCAGCCAGAGCGTTTATGTGGCCCTCCGATGATTTACATACGACGCGTGGCGGCGCACTGCAATCATTCCAAACATCGGTGGCTATTTTGCATACAAAAATTGTTCACAACATTTTACACACGAATAACACGTTTTGAATTGATCAAACAATTCAGCGAAATTGTTTTCAAATACTTTCATTATAATTTATACTTGCTCTTCAGATTTTACATTTGGAAAGCTTTTAAAAATAATGGCGTTCCATAGAAGTGATATATCAAAGATAAATGATTTGTTCAGTTGAACCGCGCGTCAAAGCAAACAAAACCAATCCTAATTAGGTACAACCACAAACACTAATGATATAGATGTACACATACTACGTATACACATGTATCGAGCCCGAGCACAACGGTGTCCGGTGAGATGTTAGTACGAAGGTGGTATAACAACTGGCTCATTCCCGGCTGATTGGTGTCATTGTGAGCCGGGATCGCGGGATTTTATCTCGTCACGTGGCGACGTTCAATCACGTCGTATTCAATCGAACACACGCACACTCACACCATTGTGTTATATTAGCTCATAGTCGAGGACGCGGACAATTTTTCAAAATATGTTTCAGGAAACTGACGTGAAGTAATTTTCAAGATTTTGTAGGTTGCGTTTTAGTTGTTTTGATTCACTCGCAGAAATAATACTGTTGGTTGAAACTCGGAACGCTAAACAAGATTAACATTATTTATTTTAAGGAAAACTAGCTAAACTACATTGATACCAGTGATATATGCAATAAGGTTAACTCGAGTAAAAACGGAAAATATAGCAGAAATTATGAAATATGATTTGCACCAACAAGCACGACAAAAAAATATACAAAACACTAAGGCCCCTTATTATAAAATTACAATCTCTCCGAATAAAATCACATGTCATTCTATAATTTTTGTATAGATTTGTAAAGTCAATGAGTCCGACGAGTATTCCTATGGATACTCAATTTTATATTTTTCATTGACAATATTTTGAGTTTCAGAAACGACACGAAACAATGACAGCTGGGCCCAAAGTTTCAATTAATACAACGAACTGCTTTTTCTTGTTCATTAATTTGATTAATAGGACCTCATTGTATACAATTAATGAACGTCAATTTTGTACATTTGGTACTTGATGACGGCACGATATTTTTGGCGGATTCCTCTTTACAGTTAAAGGACGGTAACAATAGATATTTTCGTCTTGATTCATTACTTAGAATTATTTTAGATACCTGACCTTAGCTGTGTCGGGTCATTTAATAGCGCAAGGGTTTCCCCTCTATTTATAATGTCTCAGACTAAACTTTAAATGTTTTCTTTGGCACCTATTTCATTTTATGTGAAATAGAATAATTCCCGGTACAGAGTACGTAGGTGGGTGGATGCAGTACAGCAAATTTAATAAAGCATCTATAATTTTCCAGAAATCTACTTTGAACATATTGTGCGCACAATTCTTAGAATTACCCTAAATAGACATCACAACCACTCAAAGGCTCAGACGTTAGTCATTCCATGTACATGGACAGGTAATCTGCCCACACATTCTTAGGAAACCAGATTATTAATAACTAGGTTCTATAATGACACTAAGGAATAATGTAGATTGCTGTTTTTGTTCAATGATGAGCCCATAAATCTTGACCTCGATCTCGCCTGATGGTAAGCGATAGATGAGGTCTACGATGGAACGAGCGAGCCCAGAAGATGCCTGTTTACTCTTGCTTTAAAGGCTGAAAGGTCATAAGTGGCAGGGAACACAGAAGCCGGCAGAGAGTTCTACAACTTGGCTGTACGTACTTGGTGCGACAAGATGGCATATCAACCAAGTTTATTTATTTATTACAACTTTATGCAACACAAAATGTACAAAGTTTGGATGGTACCTAGTAGTGCCTAGTAGTCTGGTAATCATCGTGAAGCAAAACCGTTGTAACCCTTTTTACGAAAATTACACGATGGAAGTCAAATCAAACCATATTATTCAAGTTATCTTCTAGATTTATAATTACAGTCTTGCTTAACCTAAGGTACATAATAAATACGTGTGCCCGAACCAGGTAAACCTGTGTTTCAGGCAGGTGTATGACAGTTGGCACTGTTAATTTTTATATATGGTGATGGAGAGCTAAAGTGAATTATAGTCGAATTTCGACTACTTGGCGGCGTCTAGTGAATAAGTATAAAGTACAATAAATAACAAATAAATAGTACCAGAAGTGAACGTGTAAGTTACATTGTTGTATATGAAAGCTAGGTCTCTAGGCAAAGATTGTTATAGATCTCTCCCAGTTTTTTTTTTGTAAGGTGCGTGATAACTTTAGACAAATTAGACAAATGTTTGTGGGCTGATTTCAGGGGGTTCAAGCGGCAATATTGAAAGTGATAAGAGTTAGAGACAATCCGTGCAACAATTCGAAACCGAATTATTCTTCAGTTAAAAATTAATAGGTTTTTGAGAAATCGTCCCTGTAAACATGTTAGTTGGCGCTGCGGGCATCGCATCGCTGTTACTAAATAAGGGAAAAGCGTGAACATGCGCATTGCCTACGTTACTTAAGAACTGACTAGCGAATTGAATTTATATCTATCACTTGAAACTTCCCGCTTAGTTTTATTTTCCAAATGTTCCTAGACTCATATAATTATTTAACAACGCACTAGCTTATGTTGAATACATAGATATGAATGTCTAATTAATTTTCCCCGAATTGAACAAAGCTATAAGACGGCAGCGCAACTCACTTCGACAGCGGCCGTCAAAGTGGTACAACATTAACAAGAGCTGGATATATCATGTCTTTACATAAATATTTCTTCTGGAAGATTTAAAGCCGTTTAATCTTATAATGTAAGCCTTTACAAATTTAACTTTAGCCAAACTTTGACAGAGGTCAACTGCTGTTTACCTTTTGAATTTCACAGTTTACCCCCTTCCCCTCCCATCGCCCGGCCAGAATAATATTTACACTCAGGAACATTTGCGCAGTCAGCTAACTCAGTTTGTTTATACATCCAAGCACTTAGGCGAAGCTAATTCTACTCGGAATAACATGAAAAAATCCAATTTAACTAAAACCAGGCAATAAAGAGCTAAGACAATGGGTTCTAAGAGTTTCCCTAATCATCCCCCTTCCATGCCCGCACCGAGCCACCCAACAATCTTTGCAAATCGGGCAATTACGGAATTTCAATCAAACATCATACCGGAAGTGTAGATGAGGAAATTCAGGCTCTATTATAACATGAAAAGGTTGACATTGGTATGTTGTGGTGACAAAGGGTAGGTAGTAGTCCGAATTAAGCGCGTTAAGTTGGGGTACTTTATGAGTACAATGTTAATGTGGTGTAAGCCGCGCTACTGTGATGTAGATTAGTAGTGATGCTGGACGGGTTCGGGCGGGCTCGGCGGCGCTCGGAGGCGCTCGGCGTGGTACCAGATAATTAATGTAGTGGCGGCATCGATGTGATAAATAGCGTTCGTTTTGTGAGACGAGCTCGTGTTGCTACCATTAAGTATTTATCTCACACGCCGCCGAGGCCCGTGGCGCCGCTCTTAACCTACTAAACGCCGCGACGCCGCAGAGGCGTCCCATTAAATATGTATAACTGATACTCTTCCGATGGCAAATATTGTAACAAGTTTGAATAATGAATTGTGAGGCGAAAATTAGACAAAGAAGCACTATACACGTGTACGGTAACCGCACATCGCAATGTAAATCAATTAGTGCGTTCACATAATTCTAAGCAAAAATCAATTCTATACATATTTATAGTCAACAAAGACTCTTTAAATTTAATATCAACAATTATTTCTAATATTTAAAGGTGTAGTATGTCACGGTACCTACATCAGCACGAGTTAAAATTGAAATATATTTGGAATTCGCAACGCGTGTTCCAGTGAAATTGCATGTATTTCATAGTTGATAATAAAAACCAGCAGGTAATGTGCCGAATTAAAATAGTCAGGAATGAATATACAATTTCCAGTGATGCTGAATAACAAATCCGGGAATTGTCTGAGTAATTATAAAGTTACATATATGGACCACTGCCATGCCCATGTAACACTATTGTACATAAAGTTTAAATAAATAAATATTAAATTAGTGGAAATACCTTTGCAATGCACCTACTCTTTTGTATCAATCCATAATATCATAAAATTTTATCGCAACATTTCAACTTAAATCTATTAAAAATCCAAACAAAGAATTTTTATGAAAAAACGACGCCAACTATATATATATTTTTTACAGCACACATTGTAAAATTATCATCCCATGAAAGACGCGTTTATGCAACACTCGATAAAGTTTACGCAGCGTATCCTTAACCTACGTAGAGTGTGCATTAAAAACACCTTGGTAAGCGTTCGTAAAACTGAAGTGATCGTAAAACGATATCATTTGCTCTGATAATGCTAACGACGCCGGCGCGGCGCCTCTCGCGAGCTGTATACCCTACAGTTGTATACCTAGCAACGACGGAGCCCACAGCCAACCGGCCGGGTCGCGGAAGAAGCAAACAAACCGACGGACTCACATTAACATTTTAGTGGGATTACGTTTCCTGGGCTAAGGAAGCGCGAATGAAGCAAACTGCTCGCAACGTAATTGCATTAGTATCGGTAATAGATTAAAAAAAATAATTGATAATAGATTCGCGTTTGACCACCATCTCACCTGATGGTAAGTGATGATGTGGTCGAAGATGGAGCACGCTTATCTAAAAGTAACCTATTCACTCTTTACTTAAAGACCCCTAGGTTATAGCTATTGGGAAACACAGACTCCGCCAGGGAATTCCACTCCTTAGCTATACGCACAATGAAAGTATTCCCAAAACGTTTTGTGCGTATGGGTAGGATGTCCGCCATGTAACGATGGCGCATCGCCGTTTGTCTCATAGTCCCATGATGGAACGGACTTGGCGGAATTAGATTGTGTAATTCCATCGCACACTCTCCGAAGTGTAATAGTTAATCCTACTTCGATGATTAATGGACAGATTTCAATATTTTTCGTCAGTTTAAAGTTTTTCATGCCAGCAAAGTCGCGGGCTAAAGCGAGTCTAAGATAAATTTGCCTGTTAACAGAGAAAGCTTACTACTGTCGTTTCGTAACATGAGTCGCAAACTGTCTATAAAACCTAACACAAACCTAGTTTCTCATACAAAACAATATAATGGGAGAAAACAAGCGCTCGTCATGAGATAAAATAACAAAGACAAATAAACATGGTGGTCCTAAGCAAACGACGGACCTACGAGGCGCGTACCACCGGCGCGATGCGGCCCTTGCGTAAACATCAACACTGCCATTGTGCCGCGCCAAATTAACTGTATTATGCCTTCAAGAAAACCAACGACAAATACATTTGTGAACAGCAGTGATGATGAATATTACACAATGTTGTGTGTTGTGTCTGGGATCGAATCCTTCATGACACACATGTTAGAGATTTGAGATCATCAGAGAATTTGAGACTTTTGATGCCTACGCATTCCACAAAATTTTACGACCAGTCGTTTACGGTGCAGGGCATTCGGTTGTGGAATGGATTGCCGGTGTCAGTAAGACAAGCTCAGTCACTTGCTGTTTTTAAAAGCTCGGTTGCCAATCATTTTATTTCAAACTTATGATTATTCCTTTGCTTTCTCCACACGATGTTAAAGAATACATTATATATTTATTTATTTTATGTACTTATGTATTTGTATATATTATATTATATAAAGCTAGATTACCACTCACTCACTGACTCACTGACATAATTGTTCTCCCAGATGGTGGATGGGGAGGTGGGTATATTTTGACAGATTCGTAAACAAGTAACTCTCAAACCTACGGGAAAAGTGCCAAACCCCCCCTTTTCCCCCCTCTTCTCCCCCCCCCCTATCGTATCTCGGAAACTACGAGACCCGTATTTTTTTCTTTTTACGGATTCGTATAGAGGAGGCTCGGTAAAGTAAAAACCATTTTTCAAAGTCCCCCCCCGCCCCCCTTCTCCCCCCCTTTAGGCGGATCTCGGAATCTAAGAGACTTGGAACATTTTTTTTTTCAGATTCATTTAGAGGGGCAATGCTTTAGTCGAAATACTTGTGCAACCCCCCCCCATCACCCCCCCCCCCCCTCTTTTTTTTTTTTTTTCACAAGCACGCGAGGTGCTTGCACCTCGCGCAACACGCAAATACTTGATTTAGAGGGGCATTGCTTTAGTTTTTTTCACAAGCACGCGAGGTGCTTGCACCTCGCGCAACACGCAAATACTAGTTATATTATATAAAGCTAAATTACCACTGACTGACTCACTCACTCACTGACATAATTGTTTTCCCAGATGGTGGATGGGGAGGTGGGTATATTTTGACAGATTCGTAAACAAGTAAGTCTCAAACCTACGGGAAAAGTGCCAAACCTCCCCGTTTCCCCCCTCCCTATCGTATCTCGGAAACTACGAGACCCGTATTTTTTTTTTTACGGATTCGTGTAGACGAGGCTCGGTAAAGTAAAAACCATTTTTCAAAGTCCCCCCCCCGCCCCCCTTTTCACCCCCTTTAGGCGGATCTCGGAAATTAAGAGACTTGGAACATTTTTTTTCAGATTCATTTAGAGGGGCAATGCTTTAGTCGAAATACTCGTGCAACCCCCCCCCCCCATCACCCCCACCGCTTTTTTTTTTTTCACAAGCACGCGAGGTGCTTGCACCTCGCGCAACACGCAAATACTAAACCCCCCCATCACCCCCCCTTTTTTTTTTACTACTAAACCCCCCATCTCCCTCCCCCCCTTTTTTTTTTTTCACAAGCACGCGAGGTGTCACACCTCGCGCAACACGCAAATACTAGTATATATATATGTATATATTTGTTGTATTTTTATTAGTTTTTCCGATACAGGCTTTTGGCCTAGCTCAGGCACCAGGCTCCCACAATATACGTATGATTCCCATTATTGTATTACTATACATGTAATTTAAAGATATTGTGGTGAGTAAATAAAGACATTTATTATTTATTATTTTTATTTATTTATTTATATTTGTACAGTAGTACACTAATATAGCCCTCCCCATTTTAATTAAAGCTCATAAAGTCCTTCCAAAGGTTGTCTGGAAGATATCGCTCTCAGCGATAAGACCGCCATTGTAACCAATTTTTTACAATATTGTTATTTAAGTGTGATTCAATTATTGGTGTACAATAAAGTATATTCTATATATCTATGTATCGAACCCACGACCTTTACGACTTGTAAACATAGCCATGAAGTCAACAGAAAGAGGTGGCGGAGTATTATTGTTAGCCTAAATTGTGAATGAAAGTTTTATATGCCATTCAGTTGAGAAGTATTTTACCCGGACAGACAATCAAATACCGGCCCTCGTTACCAAAGTCAGAAATGACTGTCACAAAAGTACTAGGCGACAACGATTTAAACGAGCCGTTAAAATTGTTAATTCCATTAAACTCATAAACACTTTATTAAGTCCCTTCCATAAAAGCAGACACTTTATCTAGAAAATATCTTGAAGAAAGAAAGTATTTCAACAAGAAAATATTTCGCTCGTTGAACCAACCGACAAAAGGTAATCAGTCTGTTCATCAATCCAGGCGATTCCTTGTTTTAGTACGAAACGAGAAAATAGTGAAATAACGACATCGTTTAACAGAATAGTGTGCCCAGTCGTAAGAAATTGCTGCTTTTTAACTTTTGTAATAAAAGTGTCACATTATGTTAAAGACTCAGTCTTTATACAAAAGCTTATGTTAAGCCGCGTGTTTCATTCTGAAGTTAATTAGATTTTAAAAAGGAGTTCTTTTTAATTACAAATATAAGCGATTCTATTTCTTTAGCTAGACGATTGTAAAACAATTCGTATCTGAGCTTTATTTGATAGAATCTAAAAAACATTCTTAGCACTCGAGACTATTCATCAAATCACAAGTTGTAGACGAAACCAAATACAAGATATCAGTTTACTACGCTCTAGAAATAAACAAATACAAAGATATCTAACATCAAAAACATGAGATAAAATCCAAGTAGAGAGCAGTAACATAATCCATAGTGAAACTGTGAGATCTCTCAAGTATGATTCCTTTCAAGTCGAGGCTAAATCCAAGTTCTTAGCCTTCAGCAAGCTCGGCATGTCGGATCCCACCTGATTAATCATTATACTTTAGAATGGACGCACTAGCTTTGACTAACTTACAAAGGTTATTTTCATTACGTACATACCTTTTGTACAATGTTCGTTAGAAAGTAAATGAGCAAGAAATGTTACCCGGCCGTAACTTAATGAATAAAGCTCTACTCTCCCACAGGCTTTCAAAGCGTCAATATCTTTAGAATCCCTTATCCCAGTGGTAAATTATATAAATATTCGTAAACCCGATTACCCTTAGCGTGCCCAAGTACGTCCCCAATTACTGGCTAATCTTCAGCCGAAGCACTTGAAATCGATAGAATTCAAATCTCCATACTTAATTGCCGTCCGAAAAATTCAATCCGTTCTTTGTTCGTCATTAATTGTGCGAGGCACGAGCCCCCAGCCCCCGCGGCACCATCCTCTCGACCCAGTTCTACTGCAACACATAATTAAAGGCAGGAACTCTAAAAATCTCCCACAAAGAGCACAAAGGCGCAGTTTTAAAACTCACAAATGACGATCGACCATGTAGCGATGACGTCACGCTAATCAACGTCCACTCTACTATCTGCATGCCACACGGAGCTGCAACGGCTGCTGAACTTAGTGTGTATATAGATTAACACATCAAGCATTTTCGGTTAAACGTGTTTGGTTGATTAATTATATAATTCTGACTCTTACAATGCCACTGCCGAGACACAGGCCTTCCTCTCTATGAGAGTGTCTAGGCCGTAATCCACCAGGGGTTGAGTGCGGGTTGGTGGTGGATGTCACGTCTCCGGTTTCTATGTCGTAGGACATGCAGATTTCCTCACGATGTTATCTTTAACGGTTTGAGAGCAGTTGTGCTGATATATGTACACAAAGTAATGTGTCTGACGGGGTTCGAACCCAATACCTGCAACTCACAAGTCGAGCCCGTTACCACTGGGTCACCACTGCTCAAGTTGATCAATTAAATGACGTAACTTTCCGAGAATTTTATACATTAGATTTGTTCACTGTCGATTTATGACGTAAACTGACTGAAACCGTAGCCGGTGATAATCCGTTTACGCGTTTAATTATTTCGTAAATAATTAATTTAAACTGCGTTCATTCTTAAGAACCACCTGTATATAAGTTAATATTTAATAAGACTCTTCAGATGTACGTAGTTGCTGTTCAGTGGCAGCCTGGTACTCGGAGAAAATAAACGGTTGTCTGCACTTACGGGAATATGTGAGGCCGGTAAAACGACTAAGATAAGATGAGACTTAGATATATTATTCGTTTCACTCACAAACTACGTCTGTTACCGTAGTATTGATCGAATCAGCATCCCTTGTTTGAGTGACACGTTCACAATGGAAACTTTATTCATATACTAGAGTACACAGCAGTGCTTACAACTTTTCCATCCTGATGTTTCATCACCTCTTTGTATCTCATCATATCTTGGTCCCTTAAACTTTTGAAAACTTCTTATATCGCTCATCGAGATTCTCGTATATTTTTAAGGGATCGCTTGCGGCTGTTTCAGAATATTTTCACTTTGTGTGGGAGAGGTTTTAACAGGGCGAGAGTTTTATCGTTAAGGTTGCGGCGTCGACTTCCCGGCACTTGCTAGGATATTACGTTGAGCCACGTGTGTACAAGTACTCCATCTTGACCGCAGTCAACTATTCCTGGCACACGTAGCTGTGGACGTAATGTCGTGTTACTTTCAGTTGATATTAGTTGCATTCAAAGTTATAAATATGAGCATGTTGCTGCGTCCCAGCGTTTAATAACGAGGAGTGTGTACAAGGAATTCATAGCGAGTTGCGGGTGACATAATATTTGGAATAGCTGCTGGCGCCGGCTCCTGTCCTACTTACGATACGATCAGCACAAACACACCCGACCAGACCAGCGCGAAGTGTGTTCGCGCCGCGGCACAACACCCTGTTTTCCATAAACACAACATTCCCATTTAGCAGACATTTTAGTTTATTTTTCCACAGAAGACCTCTAGCTATAAAGAAAATGGCACTCGCTACCAACACACTGCATTCTAGTCCTGAGTTTTTATTATTTGCGCAGTAAACAGGGAAAGTTGTGCGTTCCTCCGCTCAAGTTTGAAACATTCGCGACGCTACAAGACCAGGCGGAGAATCTTGTTTTATTTACGCGGATAGGCTTATGTCGCAGGATCAGACTCACAAAGATATTAGTACCAAACGTTCTTGTTTCGAGAAACATTTTGATTGAATACATATGTATGTGGGTAGTTTGATCATATCTTGATCAAACTTTGCGTAGGATTACTAACATATTTTTACGCAAAAGTAACTTGTATACGATTTACCAAGTATTACTTTGACATCAAAGACTATGTTATCAAAGTACGTGAATCAACTTTACATAGGTATTCCTTTCATGATGTCTCCTGAAAGGCCTGCTACTCGCAGCTAAACAAGCCCTTCATCAGGAGTCAAACCACCAGACTTTTCATGTACCACTCTCTACGATACCTTCCGGCTGTATCAACTATATGTTCTGCAAGCGGCCATATGTGTTTGTTTTTCTACATAAAAGGTCTTAACAAAAAACGTATACAAGTCTTTTTTCACCAGAAATCAAAACGATTGTACCAGTATTTCAACTAAAATCATAAAGGGTGGTACTGTTGGCATAGCAAAGTATGTAATCGTAGATGTATGCTATGAAGTTTTAATGTGTTTGATGTGATATAAGAATACGATGGTGACACTGAAAGTTCTTAGAAAATTAAAAACTGAACAAACTAGCGAGTTATTACTTTTATTATATCTTTTCAAAATAGTTTCCATTTACATCAATACATCGCTGCAAACAGTGGCACGAGATGGGGCTTCATCGTGAAAGGCCAATCGAAGTCTATCATAACTTTTTTGTTGACTTAAATGACATTGAAAGTCATAAAAAATCATTGTACGAAAATTTTCTCGCGGTATATTCATGCTGACGTGACACAGACAATTTACAATTTGCCGCCAAATCGTAAACAAATGACAAATGAATAAAAGACATCCACAATAATATTGGCAAAGAGTTCCATTTTCAAAATTCGAACTTATTTTTTTATTATATCGTTTACAAGTGGCTAGTTTTAAAAACTTTCAGTTTCGCCCTTCGTAACAAGTTGCTATGAGTAGTGACTTGTCCAGCAACAGATTGATTTAGTTCAATACTAATCTAGTTGCTAACAGCTGGCTTGAACCGTGCACTAAGATTGTCTGTCTAAAACAAAACGCGGCTTACCATCAGGTGAGATATTGGTCAAACGCGAGCCCATCACGAATAATAATAATAATCAGATTATAAATACCAAAAACGATAGGAAATTAATTATAAAAGACCCCACGATAACAAACGATAAATGCCGCAAATGCCACATTCAGCCGGAGAATATTCAACATATTACAGGGTAATGCACAACACTCACACAAACAGATCATACACACAGACGTAATCAAGGAGCGAACGCCGTACATCAAAATCTAGCACTCAAACATAGGCTCATACAAGACACAAACACTCCTTATTACAAATATGTACCACAAACAGTTTTAGAAAACACAACCCACAAACTACTATGACCGCGCCATACCAACTGATAGGACCATTAACTACAATAGACCAGATATAACTCTGCAAGACAAAGTTAACAAAGTCACGTACCTTATCGATATCGCAGTTCCTAATACACATAATCTACAAAAAACTATCAGTGAGAAAATGAGTAAATATGCTGAACTCAAAGAAGAAGTAACCCGTATTTGGAGAGAAGAAAAAGTGTACGTAGTGCCCATTGTTGTCTCCACCACGGGTGTCATACCTAATCACTTCCACCATAGCCTTAAACTCATATTCTTAAAGACTTAATTTAGTTAATTAAATTATTTTAGTAATTTTAAGACGGATGAATAGAATTGTAAAGTATCATACACAAACCCAAGAGGTTTATGTGATTCTAGATTAAATTAAATATGTAAACTTTCTTTTGATAAATAAATAAATAATAATATCACTCTCCAAAAAGCCGCAATTTTAAACACCTGCAGAGTAGTAAGGAAATTCACGCAAGTCGACGAAAATAAAATATCTCCACATAATAATAACGACACAATATCATAATTACACACATTACGCTACATTGACTTGGCTTGGCCCGTTAATGTAGCTTAAAACTAGTCTAGAACTAAGAAAAACTACTCGTTTACTCAAAATAATAATAATAATAGGTTACAGACTGAGACACAAATTAGGTACGATAAGGCACCAACTTCAGTATTATATGATTATAATTTTGGTGTAAACTTTTATTTTTGTCATTTGGGAAACTAAAAAGCTTATTACTTTCAGACAATCGATCATCTCATGACGTATAATATTTTTAGTGTCCGTTACCGTAGTAACAACCAAGAAATAAGATAAAATCTCTCATAAGCCAGATTAAAACATCGTGTTACATGAATTAAACGCGACACAAAACAAGGCCTCTTTGTTTTCACCTACAACACCGTGACGCCGCATTTCATACATAGTGTTGGAAAACTTGAATAGGTAGTTACTAGAACTACAAACGATATGTTAAATAATGATAAGTTCTAATGATGGTTTCATGCCTAATGACTTTATCAGTTTAAAGATTTAATTATTGCTAGACAGAGTTCGTGTAAGTTTTCAGCTTCAAATCACGAATAATGTGCGTAAGTGTGTGACATCCAACTTTCAAACGATACCGCAGACATAACTTGACATACCACCAAATAGAAATCTAAAACAAAACTTATAACAACTTTATGAATACGTAGCAATATAATGGCAATCTCAGCGACGGAGGCAACCGAGTACTATCATCACCAGGACAACAACGAGGGATCGCAAGTTGAATATCGACGGACTAAATATCAGAGTTCGTAACTCCATTTGAGTAAATTTTACAGGAGCAAGAAAAAAAGTTTTATTTATTAATTTACTGCAATATTTCAACTAGTGATTTAAGGATAGAATTGATAGAGATTTTTTTTTTAAATATTCCATTGTTTTTGTGAGAAAATTTACTTAAGTACGAACTTTTCTAGCCACGGTGTTTCGAGTTAGGAAGTGTAAATGCAGTACGACTTTATAATTTTACAGATTGATAAATGTACATACCTCATCGTATAATCGTTTTTGTGAAATAAGAAATATTCCATTGTATAGATTATAAAATACTGCACGAGATGGTATTAAAAGTCCATTTTTGTTTTTTTTTTTGGTTTGGTTACACATTTTGATAATTAGACTGACGATATTCTGAATGCTCGTGTACGCGAATTTTTAAAACAATTTCTCTAGAGGTTGCTGATAGGAGGTCATGGCTTGTCGAGCTTCATGGTTTAGCGACACTTACCGAGGTCGGAGTGTAGATGGGTAACCAATTTGACATATCGAGATTCATCCGTGCCTCCAAAAGCACGTTCACCAGTTCTTGGCTGCCCTTGGACATCTTTGACAGTCATTACGGATAGAGTCCCGAAAATCTGACACTGGTATGGCCAACACGTATCATGCTATCCAGCTTTTTATGGTTGATAGACTCGCGATCTCACCTAATGTTACGCGATCACGTTTTTTTTTTTTATTCAGAATGAGCTCACTCTTGACCTCGATCTCGCCTGATGGTAAGCGATGGATGAGGTCTACGATGGAACGAGCGAGCCCAGAAGATGCCTGTTTTCTCTTGCTTTAAAGGTTGAAAGGTCATAATTGGCAGGGAACACAGAAGCCGGCAGAGAATCCCACAACTTGATGAACGACAAGACGGTATATCAACCAAGTGTGGATGGTATCCAGTCGTGCGTCTGGTAGACCCGTAGTGAAAGGGAGATGGAGGGATCAGGTCATGGAGCTCCTGCGCACACTCCTCGAAGTACAATCTGTAGAAAACCGACAGGCAAGCAACGGTTCGCCGATGAGCCAGGCTATGCAGCTTGCCCAATAACGCCTCGTCGCCTATAAGTCTTTTAGCCCTGCGCTCGATCGAGTTCAGTGCAGCAAGTTGGTATTTTGCAGAGCCATCCCACAAGTGGCTGCAATACTCCACGCAGGAACGGACCTGTGCTTTATATAGATTCAGAAGCGATGATGAAGCACGCTTGCCTAGAAGGAACCTATTCACTCTTGACTTAAAGCCTCCCAGGGTATAAAGAAACACATACTTCGGCAGGGAATACTACAGGCTAGCTACGACAATGTGTAGGTCAGATGCACAGTCGCTCCGTGTAAAACACTAATACTCAGCTGCATCTGATTAGATTAGAAGCTGATTTCAACATAGTTCCGCAAAAAGGAGTCAATTCAAACCGGCTCCTACTTTCCGTGGTGTAACCGTGCCGATAACCGATCGTATTGAGCTTCTTGGGATGACTTTAACGGCCATTCTCAATTTTGGCCCGTTTATCGAGGCTAAGGCTCAGTTAGCATCAAAAAAGTTGGAAATCCTAGCCAAGATGAGACGGAACTTCACACCGGAATAGCTGCTTAATTTGTATCAAGCCCAGGTTCGGTTGTGTATGGAATACTGCTCTCATCTTTGGGATAGATCTGCGAAATACCAACTGGACCGCTTGAGTCTATCGAGAAGCGGACCAAGAGACTCATTGGCAACGATGCACTGGTCGAGTCAAAGCTTCAGAGCCTTGAATATCGACTACGAGTTGCAAGTCTATCGGTTTTCTATCGGTTACATTTCGGGGAGTGTGCGATGGAATTACACAATCTAATTCCGCCAAGTCCATTCCATCATCGGACTACAAGACAAACTGCGATGAGCCATCGTTACATGGTGGACATCCCACCCATACGCACTAAACGTTTTGGGAATACCTTCATTGTGCGTACGGCTACGGAGTGGAATTCCCTGCCGCAGTCTGTGTTTCCCAATAGCTATTACCTAGGAGTTTTTAAGTCAAGAGTGAATAGGTTACTTCTAGATAGACGTGCTCCATCTTCGACCACATCATCACTTACCATCAGGTAAGATGGTGGTCAAACGCGAAATTATTTTCAATAAAAAAAAGTTAGTAAAACGCTCAGCAGATGATGACTCTCGAGGTCGAGGATGTACTCCAGTTGATAGAATGGAAGCTACAGACTACGTCACTACCGCTAAAGGTACTTTATTGAACTCGTGGTCTAGATACATAGCGTCAATAGGAAAATAAGAGCGCGGGTTTGAATTTTACTTGAAGTAAAATCTTAGCTTATATTTGTATGAGAATAACGCCGACGGAGGATAACTAAATTTCGCACAGATTATATTTATATGTAGAAGGAGTACAGAAAGTACATTAAATTAAAATTGATAGAATGAGTTTGGTCGAATTTTGACTACTGGGCGAACACTAGAATTGCTTTTATAAACATAACTCTGGTTTTCCGTCATAAATGTTAACTTGATAATTATTATCCTCCTCAGTGAACCTGTAATCATAATGTTGTCAATGTTTGCCACACAGTATTGTCGTCGAGTAATTAAACCGACGTGTTTTAGTAAACGCTTTTCTAGGTCTACACGCTCCGAGGACCTGCTTTGTATGGCCAGCCTTTGCAAGCAACCGTGTAATAGCTACATTGTACTATGCGAGACACGTTATATATTAACAGAGGTACGAGAATGCTTAACTGTTTCAGTCAGAAAAGCAGGAACGATCTAGCGATCTAGCACTGTCTCAGTAATGCCTATAAGGTGCCCATATTGAAGCAAGAATGAACACCCTAAGCCGAGGTCCACACCCATAGAAGGTGGTCTTAGCGTGTAGTCACTTAATTTGTAAGTTTTATAATAAGCCCTGGCTTTAATGATTATAATGAAGGCTGTCACACGCAAATTAGGTTAAGCAGTGGACAATCTCACAGAGCGAACTTCAGGAGCCGACTTATAAAAAAAATTGGACTGCAAAACTTCATAAATTGAAGCAGCTGCAACTATTAGATTCATAAATGTCCCCGTGTAAGAGATACTATGCGCCCGCTACGACAAAAGCTACACCTAGCACCTACGCCGCGTAGCACTGGTGCTATGCCGTAGTACTGGTGCTACGCCGTAGCACTTGTGCTACGACATAGCAAGCATTCATCGTACATACTTTTCCCCACCTGCTACATCGTAGTCGCGTAGCATCATTGAATCCATGGAATAAAACCGATAATAGTTTCCAGTTAACTCAATTGAAAAGCTTCACTACAACGCCCGTCTGGCTTAACAATGCCAAAGTAACAGAATGAAAATCGAAGAGTTCTTTATAAATTCAAAAGAACTTTAAACAATTAGTATTTTTCCATCGTTTTGCAATCACCGCAGTCTAGCGTTTTCAGTTAGATGCTAGCTATTGGAATCTATTTTAGTGAGGCGGGGGCTGACAACTTTAAGTCTTTTGATACGTTTTATGTTTAAAGAGAATGGGAAGGAACGAGCTCATTTGCAAATAGCGTGAACTGTGAATACGTACATTAGTATGACGCATTTACAGTTTGTGACGCGCTCTAATCTCTCTGGAACACAGTTGAAAGTAACTGATTCCAATACTCGAAACGTGAGTTATTAGAAATGGATATTTGTGAAATGAATAGTACGGTCACCGGATTATATTCATAACAGATTAAAGGCTTACATATTTTGGGAATAGCCATAAGATATGAAGGTATTTCTTGACAAAATGACATGACAAACAAAATTTCTGTATTATTATAATACCAGATATTTTATCGGTTATTCTGCGATTTTTATCCCGAGTGCCTTGGGAATATCGATCAGGAGCATGCTGTGCGTCACTGACCAACAAAACCGGACATTTCCCGATAGATTGTTGCCATTTGATAATTTGCATCCGCACTAACATTTATTGCGCCATCCATCACGCTCGGTGAAACATTCGCGGAGTGTGCAGATACTGCGGCGCGGTGAATAGCTTTGTGCTGCGGTACACACACACGAGCATGTATACACAGCAACCGATATACATGCCAGCCTCTTTACTAATGTAACGAAAGTAAACTCTCTCTTGAACTCATTGAAAAAAGCAAGATCATTGATGATAGGCTCGCGTTTAAGTATCTATCTGTTACACTTTATACTTTCATACCAGTTAACCGATTTTAATAACTTTTGGTACAAATTTAGATTAGATCTTAGCGAAAACATAGGCTATTTTTTAGCTGAAAAAAAAACAAGGTTTCTCTTGAGCAAAGTCGTGGACAGACTAGTATCCAACAACGAGTGCAAATAAGACGGTTAGGTAACAAAATCATATCCTCCATAAAATTTGACTCTATTAATATGCTTATCCACAGGGAGGGTGTCTCGACTCTCTAATTCTTAACGTCTGAAAGCTCACACTAATTAATTGTACTGAAGTCGTTCTGATGTTAATTTTACGATTTTTTCGATCTGGATTTTCCAGAGTTCGTTTGTGATCACAGGATTATCCAGACTGGAGCTCAAACATTCGTACACTCATTTACTTGAATACTATTACAAACTGATTATCCTCGGAGCTACACACTGTTGACTTTTGGAAACGCCCTGTGATTGATGTCGGTGGAAAATACGGGATCATTTGGAGTATTCTCAAGATATGCTGTACACTGCTATGAAATTCAGTAAACTATTAATTCAATCATGTACACACGGAATCAAGGACACAAAGGAATACGTACAGATAAAAGAGCACAAAGGTACCTATTTCATACGAAATTTCTTTCAAAAGAGGAGTTAGATAAGAGATAATAAATACAGTGTGTATAATTTGTTTTTTTTTTTTTAAAGGCAAAACTAGCAATGTGGTTAGAATTCACATGACTAACAATCTTGTTAAATTAAAAACTAATTATGTGGATTAAAATTGACATTAATTTTAAAATTTAATGTATACATATATACATATATGTATGTGTTACTTTAAATAATGTTATGTTGTAAATCCTAAGATTTGTCAAGCGTTTACAAAAGTACTGCCTGTGATGCGTGATGTCTTTATCGACAAATCCCAAATGTGGTTTTTACTGAACACTAGCTTCGCAGAAATGTTCTTTTACCGTGTTTATGTATCCGTATAATTTATATAAATAAAAATAAAGGCTCGTTTGTTTGTCCTATACCCATGCGCTAGAACCATCGAACAGGTTATGATTAAACTTTGACAACTTTGGACCTAATAATCCACTGCCACATGTGCAAACTTTCCACGCGAACAAAATCACCCGCAACAGACAGTTTCAAATAAAATAGTCGACGAGAAGCATATTACGTGTTAAACGTGTGTGTGTTATGAAATTTTCAGTATACAGAAATGTTTAGCAAATAATTATCATTTTATATCACCGACCTTCATTAAATGTGGCAATGCGATCAATGTGAACATTGTTAGTGATTATATAAGTTTATTAACGAACATACTAATGAACGAAGTTTATGATTACTAAAATATTTCAAGAAAGTGCCATTTAATCCAATACCTATGTAGTCGTACTAGGTGCCTATTTATGTGTGTCGTCAAAAGTTTTCTATTTAGTATTTGAATTTAATTATTACAGGTATAAGCACATTGGTAGGTACCTATGTTGCCAATCGGTAACATATTTAAATATAATATAAGTCACGCAATTTAGCTTCAATATTTTAAATTTAAACTAGTTATTCGTTCAGGTGAATATTGTATATGGTCCTCGTCCGTCATTTACTTGGACTCAACTTTCCTTGTTGACTCTTTTACTGAGCACGATTTTTAAGTTTTCAGGTGTATACTGTTAAACAATATTTTTTGGTTTATTTTTACGGTATGAAAGCGGACAAATAACATTTAAGACGAAGTTATATCAATGTTTACAATGAGTTTAAGCGAGTAAACTACAAACCACTTGAGTTCTCTTTGCCTGGCTCAACGCTGAACCGCCAACGCCACCTGCCGCGCGCACCGCACAAGAGCTAGCACTAGTTTCAAGTGACCACTCTCTACTTTCCAAGATTGTAGCTCTTATAATACTGAAGCTATGAGACCGCTTTATAAAGATCGAATATTTAAACTTCAACATCGAAGGATTTTTAACGAGAAAAATTACGAAAATGAGATCGTACTTGAGGCAAATAAAAAACTCAAGCTGGGGATTAAAGAGGGTTTTTAACAATATCTTATAGCGGCGATATTAGTGAGAGGCCCCGACCTCGGCTCGGAGGGCGGAGGACAGTGGCCATATTGATGGAACCCCACAACATTACTGACGGAGCGATACCAAGATAAAAAAGCTCTGTTGATTACAACGCGCCGACAAATGTGGGGCATAACTCTTGCAGTGGAACGCCGACTCATTGCACACAAATGAAGTACGTGACGCGCTAGTATTACAGCTCAGAATCGATTGACGCCACTAATGTAGAAAACGATTACGACGGATTTAAAAATGGTTAGTGGTAAACCAAATCCATTTGTGATATATTGGATTGTAATTTTATTAACGTTAGTGACGGTCCACTTTGATTTGGTGCTTGGAAGCTATTCGCAGTGTTCATTTATCTCGCCTTTAACATTGTGCAATGAGATGGAACTAGATCGACTGGTCAACCAACGATTAATGTCTTTTGTAAGAAATCAATGTACATATCAGGTATATAATATGTATTTTTAATAATTGTTATGAAAGCACAATATTATTGGCCCTTTCCAGGCGTCGCTGACGACTCCAAAGAGCGGGAACTTCCCGTTTTTTCTGTCGCACCAGAAGGATGTGTGATTTTTGGGAAATCTATAGATATCAATAAATTCGATGTTTGGAGTGCTTGTTCGCGACGCGGCCGCTCAGTAGGGACTCTAACGGCAGGAGGCCGCGCTCGATCGATTCCGCACAATTTATTAATCCTTCGCAACATCCCAACGTGCGACATTAAGACCCCCATGACATACATATAATAATACATTCAATATAGGATAATTTTCAACGAATGCGTTTCCCTGTGTAAGCATCAGGATTTTGTACATTTCATGTGAAATCTTTTGAAGCAAAATAAATAAAGCTTGCGACACATTTTGTATTCATACCGTTTAAATCTGTTCGCCCTTCGTCAAAGGAAATGCTTCGCTAAGTATATGTTTATAGCCGTTATGTGTGCACGACAATTACTGAGCCGACTTGATTTAAATGAGGACTACGAATGCAAACCCGTGTTAGATATGATTACAGAGGGCTTTACTAGAGCTAATCACTAACTTCGAATTGTACTTGGCCCCGTTCAGCTTATAACTACAAATACGTACGCACTTGAAGCCACGTGAGCGGGTGATTGTATCGACAACTAATGGCGCTCTCTCCTGAGGACTGAGGGACACTTTGACACACCACAGGCTTATTAACTACTTGCTAATTAGTCAAAGACTTACACCTATGTTCTGCGGAACTGGGGACAAGTTTCCCAGCACTCTATGGACCCGAGTGTGGGAACTAGCAAGATTCCCAATATATACAGTACCCGTTCTGGGTGAGCTGTGGCAGGGAGCAAGTTCCTGATTGTCCTAATTTGTGCAGAGCTAGCTAATCGCCACGTGGTGAGCTAAGTCAAATTTAAAGTATTTGTTTATGCGCTTGCTTGTTTGTTACTTAGAAGAACAAACGGTACTACACTTAATTGTGCATTGTAGTACTGTTTGATCAAACAAACAGACATGTTTTTATTTTTCGTCAGACCTACAGTGTCAAGAAAAAACAGCGCCCATTCCTGTGTCTGTCTGTCTGTCCGGCTGACAAAGATAATTCTCTCCAAATCTCCAGGATTACTTTAGTTGTAATATGACGGGAATGTTGTACGTAAATAAATAAAGAGTATGGGCTCGCTTGTGAGGGACAATATAAGTATAATAAAAAAATGTGTTTTTGAAACTGTATCATGTGACATTTCAAATGAAAGGGATTATTGTGAATGCTTCAAATAAAAAAAAAACAATATTCTAAAATAAACTATTTCGTAGGTACTCATACCAGTATATCGAAAAATATACACTTATTTTTTCTAAACAGTTTTTTTTTCCTTGTTTTCTGGAAAACCTATAAAACGTATGGTTGAAAAATAACAGGTAAAAGATATAAGGTTGGTTCTGAAAACATTGCGCGCGTGTCCATCTTGCTCTTCGCTGTATTTTCATAAGAAAGCCAAACGCCCTTACATAATATTTATGTACGTTTGAATGCCAAAATGACAAATGAAATTCACGAAACGTCTTCTCTAGGAGCCGCACCGCGACGTATGTTTAATCTGTCAGTGATTGACGGCTGAAGCTTGCTTTTCTTCAACAAATACATTGTCAGAATATGAACAAGATGTCATATGAAAATGTCGAAACTCTGTGTCCCAAATCAATACAAATAAAGCCTTATGTATCTAACTAGGCATGTGCAGAAATATTGAAGTAGATATGAATGCGAAGAGTTCGAGCGCCATTTTCATCAAAGTTATCCAATAAATAATGTGATATATACGCAACGTAACACAAACACTACACACGAATATCATAATCAATCGGAGGTAACACGATAGGACGATCAGTGTATTAGGTATCCTCCACCGTATCACAATGTTGGGTGGTGCGGGGCGCGCGCGTTAGGCGAACGTAAACACTACTGATGTTTGGAATAATTTAATCACTGTGTTATGGTACCCTGGTAGTGAAAATTGAACATACATGACGTGGAGATGTCGGGGGCCGCGGAACGCGAGACGCGTACAGGCGCCGGGGCGGGCGGCCGATCACTGAAACGTCCCGGGCGCGCGACGCCCCGCGCCCTCGGCTCACCCCGATACTGAAACTCTCAATTATTTTATTGGGAAAGCTAATGAGACGAGAGCCATCCACAGGACTGTTGTCCGTTATTCCCATGGTTACCGGCAAATAAAACATCGTTAGGATTACACGGTAATTCGCTCGTATTGGCTGCGTAGTCAATTTGGGAGCTACAAGTCCATTTGAATAACATTTCAGTTCATAGACTGCGGATTAACGAAATTGCTACATATGTATTGGTGTACATAAAAGGCAGCGTGGAATTTTAAATAAAGATCAAAGCCCCGGATTTATTGGGGAAGACGTTTCATAAGACACGGAATGTTTTTTCAATCGAAGTCCGTCGCAGTCGGAATGTACTTTTAAAAGTCTCGAAGTTATTCGGTGTCCTTCGACGACACTTTCCTCCTTATTTGCGTAATGTGGACGTGTGCCGGGAATAACAAGCTTGTCCTAATTGATAGTCGGCGCCCGAGGACACGCGGACTCGGCGACACGGGGGACATCTGCAGCCCTGTGTAGATGGCGCCGACAGACATCCCTAGCGATTTTGTAAAGCCTTTTCTTCGTAAAAAGCGATTGCGTCAGTTAGTACGTAACAATATTCCAGCTGAACGCGACAGAACGACATTTACACAGAATCAGCTCTTCAGATGCCTCTCTTTATCAATCTATCTATATAAATAAAAATGAATCGCTAAATGTGTTGCTAAGCGCAAAACTCGAGAACGGCTGAATAATATCAAAATTGACACAGTTAATACTAGTGGTATTTACGATTAGATAGTAGTTTTTAGGAGTAACGATAGATCAGAGCTTAAATTGGAAGGCGCATGTAGAGGCCCTGACTAAAAGAGTAAGTAGTAGTGCATATGCCTTGTACTTATTGTCACGTAAGGTGAACAGATGCTTTGTTAACTGCCTACTACGGACTAACTGAATCGGTTCTCAGATACGGAGTTATATTTTGGGGTAACTCAACAAACAAAGAAGATGCATTTAAAGCACAGAAGAGATGTCTCAGAGCCATGTTTAATTTGAGTACCACTACTAGCTGTACGCCCTATTTCATAAAAATACTGACACTAACTTCCCTGTACATTCTGGAAACAGTCATGTTCATCAGAAATAATAACACATTATTTTCGCGAATGACAGAAAAATTTCCCAGAAATAGGCGTGATCAAAATCAGCTCTGTCAGCATAGGAGTAGGACTGCACTTATGCGCAAAAGTGTTTTCTGCATGGCTCCCGTGATTTATAATAAGTTACCTAAAAGTTGGAGGGAGCTTAATAATATTGAACTGAAAACAACTTAAAACTTTTCTAACAGATAAAGCTTATTATCATATTAATGAATATCTTGCAGAACAATTTACTGTGACATAGACTGATTGAATTAAGATTGTATTTTATTAATCATGACATGTATACTTCTTCTTTAAATTTTTATTTTTAGTTTTGACATGTACAATTTGACTTTATTTTATTTTTTACTTTTGACATATGATATATTTTTTTTACTTTTGTTTTGTTTTGTTGTGTATATTTTGACATTTAATATTTTTATTTTTGTGATGTATACTTTTGAAATTTATTTATTAATTATTGCTAATCTCTATAAATTTAAATTATTAGGTTTAAATTAAAATTGTCAAATTGATTATTTAAAACATTTGCACGCCATCGTATAGGCAAACATGTTATCTTACATGCGTATTTATTTTCATTTCATTCATTTCATTTCATTTATTCAAAAACAATTTACATTGTGTGCGAATATAAAAGCTTAACAACTAGGTACACATGCAGTAAAAACTATATATACTATATATGTATTCTGTATGTGTACACATGTTTGGAGCAAATAAGGAAATCTTATCTTATCTTACCGATTTGGCTGATTTCTTTTTGTCGTGTTTGTTATTGACAGGAGAAGGTTCTTATGAAATAAAAATTAAGAAAATTGCGCGAAAAATTATAAATTTTAAGAATACTTAACCACCATATTAAATTTTCACTTTTGACAATATAAACTTTTTAATGTAATCTTATGGCGTTAGAAATAACATTGACAGAATGCTTGCTGCAAATATCGTCAAAGAAGATTTAAAACAGATGCTTCGGTCGGAGTTACTATATTGATATAAAATAATTCATTTATTAATTCTTACAAAGATGATGTAAAAAAAAAACTGAATTGCTTAGTGCACATCATAGACTAATATACACGTTACTAACATAACACACATGGCCAGTAAAGTTATATGTCACCTATTCCCGTGTCGGAATACCAACAAAACTATTTATATACGCGCCAGAAAAAAAAAATAAGAATGTTGTATATCATAAAGCATTAGAATAATAAACACTTTGATAAGATTGTTTTTTAATAATTTAAACCATTTCGAACTCAATATTCATAGTTGTGACAGGACAACGTCTGTCGAGGCAGCTAGTCTCAAATAAAATTGGTTTACCTTTATGTAAGAAGCCTATTCATCTTTTAAAAGCCTCCGTCGGAGTCATTCGATTGTAATGTGACGAATTTTTGAGATGAGCGGGAGCGATTGCCGTTTGACCTCGGTAGCCCACAGGGAAATCAGGTGCTCGCAATCCGAGCAATCAATGCTCGGGAGGACGATGGTTCTGTTCCATTACGACCAAGTTTCAGAGCTAATGTAATCTGCTCCCCATCTCGGGGCTGGCGTTAGTCTGTTCGCAGACCCACATTATACAACCCTGCTACCACACCATCATTTCTTAACGGTAGTATTTAGGAGTCACGGCTGCCCGTCCGGATGAGATTACAATTGATTTCTGTCGAGTCTCTATTCCCCACCCCCTAGGGGCGTAGGGGTATAGATAAGACAAGGAAGTACAATAAACAGACTCAAATTATACACAAAACATTCAGAGAGCTCGGACAATCTAAATTGTTTGGGGACATCCAAGGAATTCAGGGATTCGCAGTCAGTGAATAAAAAAGAAATTTGGGTAGACAACAAAAGACAATAGCAAATGGTCACTCCAGCGAGAGAACATGTTTGAAGTAGGGTAGGCTGGCATAAAATAAGGCCCTCCGGGGCGCTCCCGCTCAGCCACCATTTAGTTTCAGACCACTATTAATAAAAAATGAATATTTCTGGCAGTTATATGCGTAGTCGACGGGTCTACTTTTCAAGACCGTCATTCTACATACAATTTTAACTGCCATAAGGTTGTGATTCAACTACACTCAGCATTAAACACCAAGCTGCATGATGCACTCTACGACGCCAAGGATAGGCACCGATGGAACAAGATCATCAAAGAAAACTAATTTCTCATAGGGAGAATCGCGAGCCTCAGTAATGAGATATGAGGCGGTATGATCTATGTAGGTACTCATAAAAACATGAAATTTACCAACGATACAATTCTATTAAAAAAAAATTAACAAAAAATAAAACCGGCTCCCATCTCAAAACACTGCAAAGCCAAACATAACTTTAATTTTGGTAGTCGGTGTTTTTGGTTTTGTATTTTCGTTTTTTTACACCTTGACACCGGTTTTGCAGTGTTTTGAGATGGGAGTCAGTTTTTTTTTTTACGGTTTTTAGTGGGTCGGTTTGTAATTTATGTAGTTACAAAAGCCTAAATGTCAATTACTTATCACCTTTTACAAAATATTGCTTTTCGTGATTTATTTGTGTACAAAAAACATAAAGCGTTTCACAGAGTACATCTACCTATTAAGTTTCAATTCTGTAGTCCTAATAGTTTCAGAATAAAGTGACTGTAACATACGGACAGACAGACATGACGAATCTATAAGGGTTCCATTTTTTGCCATTCAGCCGCGGAAACCGAACAATGTACTATTACACTTATCTTTGTGCAAAACACCTATGTTGACTTCTCAGCTTTCCATCGCAGTCACCGCAGTTGTTACAATATGTCGCAACAGAAGACACAGTGCCCACATGCCAGCAGCATTACAATCCATCATCTCACCGGAGGTAGGGGGCAGGCGGCGCGGGCGAGCCCCTTAATCAATGAAGACAAACATACTCTCATTTGTGAATCAGGCCGAGTTGGTTTAGCTAAGTCATCACTCATTATCTTGAGTCCGTCTTTAACCTAAATACATGATTCTCTCCAACTTACTGTGAGAGCAAAAACAATGGAGGAAATGCTCGATTTAGTTAAGGGCGTAATCTTAAAGTATGTATGTATCGCACGTCGATAATACGTAAGCCTAAATTAATTTACTTATGTGTACTTTTTTTGTGTCGCCACGTCCGTTCGTCCTCTGTATTACTTACCTATTGATGCGAAGCTTTAATTTGTGTATTATGTCGTCGAAAGTGATTTAAATTACACGATAACATTATCGAATTACTCTTTTCATAATAAGTAGTCAAATGTAACTTAATTCCTATTGGTTGGAGGGTGAATACAGTGAACGCCGTGAGAGGGCGCTGCCTTCCTCGTGGACAGAGTCGATCAAGCACCGCATTAACATAACGGACACCGTAGGTTGCAGACCATACGATCGAACCTTTCACGTTCACCGCACAAGCTATTATATACTTTGATTGTGAAAATACCTACCGAATAAAGTGATTGTGATTTATAACCTACAACCTACGTTTTACGTGGCTTGCCCATTTTCCTCATGGAACCTGTACCAAGAAGCGAAGATGATGAGCCTACTGTCGCTACTCTACCGCTCCCGCCGTCAAATAAAATATTTCCTCCCATTCTAGATGAAGCAAAAGGTAGCGTCAAACTTTTATTCACTAACAACCCACCCCCTCCTTCAGTTGCGTTTTCATTATTTTCACTATTTGTGTCTGACAAGTACATCGGACCACCATCAGAACCGCTTGCACAATTTGTTTGCTCCACCGACTTCCAAAACTGTCGCCAGAGCTGAATCCCCAGTATGTCGCACTCTAAGGATGCTCAATGCCCTCTTGACTACCAACCCTGAATGTGAGGTGTTTGCCGACGAAAGGAGTAAAATTATGCGTGCATGTCTGGTGTTCTGCGAGAGGAAGTATGCGAGTGTCTACTGTTCCATTTTAATTTTATCTTACATTTTTATATAATTTAATTTATCAATCGCAATTATTATTATACTTTTCTTATATGTATTTTTATGTTCATTAATCTAATTGGTGTTTTACCGTTTTAATTAACTATAAATAAAATAAATAAATTACGAGGACCCAGTCCCGGTTCTCGTTGGAACGTTCTCGAATCCCCGGGCGTGTCTCCTTAAAACACCTAAACACACCTATTTAACAATTAATCCACAAACCTAATACAGCAAGAGAATATCGTAACTCACAAACTTAATTTCAGCTTTAAAATATAGCGTAATAAAACGTAGTAGAATTACTACTCAATATTTGGAGTAGGAACCTGATCCGAATACAGAAGTCGTATAGGTACAGTACACATTTTCGCGGAAATCAAAACAAACAAAGTGAAATCAATCGTCCGACAGTAAGTTCCACCGAGCGATACGTCTTCAACTAAGTACAATATTAACTCATTTCTAAAAACAAAATTTGTATACATATACATAAAAATCAATTGCTGTTCGTTAGTCTCTTTAAAATCGGGACCGGATGACCAATTTGGGTAATTTTGATTTTAAAATATTTGGGGTCTTCCATACCAATATTATAAAGAGGTAAAAATTGTTTGTAAGATTGTGAGTAGGTGGTAATCTCCGGAAGCAATGATCAAATTCTGAAAGGTATAGGTGGTTTAGTAAGGTGCATTATTTGTTAGTGCTATATGTATATTTTTCCTTCCTTGTCGCTTCGCTCTTGACAGAGCGGTCGTGGTCACGTTGAGGCTTCCGCGTTGGTGGTAGGGGCGGAAACAGCTCTTCGCACGATCTCCCGCCATCTGTCCCTGTTGGCAGAGTGTTGGCGCATTCAGATACGCCGCTTCCCAGTGCTGATTTCACCTGGTCAATCCAGCGCAATGGTGACCTGCCACGCGACCTGGTTCCTTCCACCTTTCCTTGAACGACCAGCCGCTCTATAGACTCGTTCCCCCGCCTAGAGACGTGACCAAAGTACTGCAGTATGCGCGACTGTACTGCGGCCGACAGACGCTGCGTGATGCCGAGCTCCTGAAGTATGGACACGTTCGTGCGGAATTCTGTCCACGATATTCTAAGCATCTTCCTCCAGCACCACATCTCCAGAGCATCTATCTTCCCCTTTTCCAATATGTATATAATTATTATGAAATCCACACGGTCGAAGTCCGAGGAAGTGCTAGTGGAAAATGAAATAAAACCGGCGGTTTGAAATAAACTGAAATGCAAAAAACAAGCACATTTTCATTTTAAAAAGATACGTTTAAGCAGGCGGGACCAATCCCATTTACAGGGTTCCGTAATCGAAAGGAGCCCTTATAGTTTCGCTATGTCCGTCTGCCCGCGGCTTAGCTCAGAAATGATTGGTACTAGAACGTTAAAATTTGGCATGGATAAACATATTAATCACGACGACAAAGTGGTAAAATAATATCATAAAAATCTTTTTTAGGTTACACATAGAGGGGATGATATCTTTTATCTCGTGTACCTCATGGTGTGGGATATCGTTGGATAGTTCATCCAAAAATAATGATGTGTGTGGAAAGACCAATTTTCTATTCGGTGATCCGTTGGCAAAATATTAAACTTTAAAATGCTAATTTTGTTAGTCTAACTAACAAAATTAGAGTCTAACTCTCTCTCTCAAGATTATTAAAGTCTAACTCCCCCCCCCCCCCCCCCAACCCCACCAACTAAGTGCTTGTTGTTTAAACGTCACGGTAAAAGTACCTACAGAGGTATAACGAAATTAAAAGGACCTATGTTGGCTTCACAAAACAAGTAATAGTCAACCAATTGTATTCTTGTGAGCATCAAGATGGCGGGACCAAGTCTCCAATTTAAAATGTATCAAATTAATCTTGTACTACGTATATACTATTTGTACCCTAAACAAGACATTTGTACCTCTAACGGTAAAGAAAATATCTTCAGACGTCCCTGGTACCGCCACTTTGACGTCAAACGGACCTTTGAAAGCGCTACTTAGAGGCAGGTAATTCACACTCGAATACATAAATAAATAGAAGTTCTAGGACAATGAGTGTAAGACCGATATCTGCACTTGTCCAGGAAAACCTGTTACAAGATTGCTAGTTGCCCTTGTTTACACTGAAGTCGACAAAATATTGCTAATTAATTAAAAGCCGCCAGGCAAGCGTGCTCTATCTTCGACCACATCGTCACTTACCATCAGGTGAGATGGTGGTCAAACGCGAACCTATAATCAATAAAAAAAATTACCAATACTGGTATTAAGCCGCCTTTTTAGGGTTCCGTAGCCAAATGGCAAAAACGGAACCCTTATAGTTTCGTCATGTCTGTCTGTCTGTCTGTCCGTCCGTCCGTATGTCACAGCCATTTTATTCCGAAACAATTAGGACTATACACATGAAACTCGGTAGGTAGATGTATTCTGTGAACCGCTTTCCGATTTTAAGAAAAAAAATATTTAAAAATTAAGGGGGCTCCTCATACATGGAACTGAAACTGATATTTGTTTTTTCATGAAACCTATGCGTGTGTGGTATCTATAAAAAGGTCTTTAAAACTGACATTGAGATTTCTAAAATCACCTTTTCATAAAGTCAATCGTTTAAAAGATATACGCTTCCAAAGTGGTAAAATGTGTGTCCCTCTAACTTCTATAATAATGGAGGGAAAAATCAAAAAAATATATATGTTGTAGATCTTAATGTAAACTTTCAACGAAAATTGGTTTGAACGATATCGGCTCAGCAGTTTTTGAAACAAAGCATATTTTCTAAAACACAGAGTCATGTTGAACAGATTTTCACCCTATATAGGTATTGCGCACCAATCGACAAGCTTATCGTCATTACTCAAAGTTCAGATCAGACCAGTCGGATATAAATGGGAATTAAAAGCATTAGTCATAGGAAAGTTTTGATAAAGTACTGACCGGGGCTTGCTATGTTGGTACTAAAGCAATAGCTTTAGCAATTAGTAATACCTAGCTAACCATTACAATGTTAGTAAGTTTTTTGTTTTGTTTTATCTCTTCTTTCACGCTTATTGTTTAATGCATGCCGTGGCAGCCTTTAATTAAGGCTACACTATTGTTTGTAGTAATATTGTAACGTGTAACATGTTTATTAGTGTATGCTTTGTTGGTTGTCCTTAAATAAATAAACAGGAAGAGCTACACATAACGTTACAGGTTCCGCTGTACAGATTATTCAAGAAACTCTTGATTCTTTAAATATACGCATTTGTATTGTCTGATATCATTTAATATGCATCTTCTGTCTATACATAAGAATGTGTGTGATTTGAAAAGGTGTCTCTAGTGCTTGTAGTTATTTTCACGAAACTAAAACCCAAAACTTTTTTACATTTTAGTCAAGCTATCTATTCTTCTGTTTGACCGGGCTAATTTCTGGTATCGGCGAACCGATTGTATTGGGACTTTCACTCGAGAATAGAGGAGGCAACATAAAGGCTACTTGACAGCTATTTATACAATAATTAATTACTTTAATTTTTTGTTTTGTTCTTTGAAGGTGTATGTTTGTAAGAAGCGTTGATTTGTATATTTTATTTTAATAAAACTTAAAAACGTTCTAAATCAACGTATACAAAGTTTACCTGCAAATAATAGTTACACTTTTATGAGCTTTCTAACATTTTAAAGTGTAAGCAACTGTGGGAACCAATTTAAAAATAATTAAAAAATAATAATAATAATAAGTAAAGGGAATCATTGGATGGGTCTTTAACTGCGCTAGAAGGGGCTCTAGTTTTAAGTATTTTCCTTCATGTCTGCATTCATCCGTTTGTCACTAACCAGCAATGAATCGTTTATATGTCATCTCACAGCGATTATATGTCGCTAAGTGTCAAGATCTTTATAGTTTGCAGCCAGGGTAATTGTCTGACATAATGTGTACTGTACAAACAGCCAGTATTCTCTTAAATGTATGTTAGCATAGCTACAGTGCTGGTACATGCCAGCCGGCGACTATGGCGCACAAAGCCAAAGGAGGAATTATGTGAAGGATTACGTGCGGCGGAGCGCACACCACTGACACACTGCCACACACATACCAGGACCGCATAGCTGGACCTCAGTACCAACATTCATACATAGTAGATATGTGATGCGAAATTGTGCTTGTAGTGCTTTGAGCTTATACATAGACGAAACCTCAACACAGATGACGCAAAACACGCCGCGTGACGATTTTAACGCGTTCTTGCCTAGTCAACTGACCGAAGATAGCGAACGCATAAATAACATTGGAAAGGACGGTAGAGGCCTTGCATGTCCAGCATTGCAACAGAACAAAAAAAAAAATACGCTGTGAGCCGCAGGTGTAAAAATACACAAAAATACATTCGAAAAAATCTATCTGCGGGGCTATCAGGCATTCACGATTTGATATTCGTTTCGCACGCTAGACACATTTGTGTCGTCGTGTCGATACAACGTCATCTCCATAACATATTCATACACACATTTCCTCCGTAATGGATAACTTGATAACATAATCTCCTTACATGGCGTGCAAGCCGACTGATCAGCTTACCTTTGTGTCAGCCGTTTTCATAGGTATACGACCTTTACTTGCATGAACAAAACCATTTCCAATTTAACAACAATTTCAATATCGCACTTATACAAGTGTATAGCTAAAGAGGACTAAAGAAATCTTCGCTTTCTCAGTTCAATGGAGCAGAGAGGACGCATCACAATCGTAAAGACGCACGTATAGAATAGTTTCTACGTATTGTAGATGTACGTCAGACATGAAACGAGATTCGGATCCAATAGATTGTACATGTATTAATGTAAATAACATTAGATCAAAGGAACTTTCTTGTATGAAGTAGCGTTTCAACTTGTCTTGTTTTATTAAGTTTTAGTGAGACCGCAAACAAGGTTATACATGCAGAACGAGAGGACCCAACTGAAAGTAATTTGTAACAGTGTCCATTATAAGGTGATTAATAATAAGTCCGCGTTGAATGGTTCAAACTCATCATGAGCTCTCACTCTTAATGGGTTCGTGAAGTGTGGAAAATTCCACTCACAACGTTTCGTTTGTTTACTGACACATGCAAGGAGTCAATATGAGATCCCCACATTTTACACCATAAAGAGGCAATAAGCCATTTAGCCACTTCCAAGAAGATTAATTGATGATTGATTCGCGATTGATTTTGATTAGCAGATTTAAGTTTGATAGGAAGTTAATACGACGTCTAATTGCCGGCTTCGATTCAGTTCCCTCGAGTTGTTTAACTTGACAGTTATGAGAAATAATAGATCATGAAATGGGCCCACTTGTGATGGGTTTACAAATCTCATCTGTGACAAATCTGTTACTAATTGGGTAGTTCCTAAACGGTAGGTTTAAATTAAATAAAGAGTCCGGAGAGTGTCGGAGCCGGATGAAAGTTTGGGAACTTTAATCCGCCAGTCAAGTGTTGGCCGGAATTTGTAACGTCTCCCTCTCTTCAGGAAAGATCCCTCATTTTAAATACGAGGGCTGCGCGAGTGCTTCTACACAATTTATGTACGTGAGTGAATTTTATAAATGCGTTCATAAGTCATAACTTTCGAGTGGATGTCGGTGATCCGCGGCGCCTTTATGTAAGTTCTAACTTCTGCCCGCGACTTCGTACGCGTGGGAAGGTTTTCCCTAGAATTTCGGGATAAAAAGTAGCCTATGTGTTATTCCAGGATGTCAACTATCTACTTAGCAAATTTCATTCAGATCCGTTCAGTAGTTTTTGCGTGAAAAAGTAACAAACATCCATCCATCCTCACAAATTTTCGCATTTAGAATATTAGTAAGATTAGTAAGAAAAAAGAAAGTAAGATATAGTAAGAAGTAAGATATTAGTACCAAGTAAGATTAAAAGATATGCCCACTGGTTTAGTTTCCATTTCGTGGTACAATTCGGTAGGCACAAAACGAACTCATTAATTTTACACAAGCTCTTATATGAATATTTCAACAAGTGTATTTAATTAAATTGTAGATGTAATATTGCTCGGCACATAGTTTTCAGCGCAATTCTGGCAACATTTAATAACAATCTTTCAAAAACATCTATAGCTCAAATTACTTATATTGGTTTTTTTTTTTAATAAAAGTCACTATTGAGTGTCTGGCACGTCTTACACGTGTTTCTTACTACTGTTTTATACAGCATTTACTCATAATTAATTTATGAAAAGAAAATTCACGATGGTAAAATCTTTGTTAAGCAAAATAAACGAGATTTCACGCAGGTGTTCCTCTAAATTTAAACACGTAAAATATGATTGTACCGTCTCAGAATTTCTAGTAGGTGGGATACCGAAATGCGTCGTGGGTTTCGCGTCCTCGTTGCCGGGTGGCTTAAACCCCAAAGACTGGACTACAAAGACACCGGTGGGCGACCACAGGCGGCCCTTGGGCATAAAGGACGCTTAATCCACTTAGGGCATTTTAGCGCGTCTGGCAGCGCGTTCATTATGCGCCATAATTTATTTATTAATTAATCCTTTTGCTTCACAAACATGATAACTTTTGCGATGTTAAAGTACCCTTATTATTTATTTTGGTAAACAAGAACCAAAATAAATAATAAGGGTACTTTATATTCTTATGTGTAAAATAACAATTGAGAGAGTTCTAAAACCAGAGTTACGTTTAATGTAGACATTTAATCAAAGCTTCGCCCGCGAAAGCCTTCTTAGCTATCAGCCATCTCGTTTGTAATTAAGTACACACAACTATTTCTTTTGTACGCTTACATTTCTTTACGATCCATAAGAATATTCAGCGTAAACACATAGCCGATTTTTCCTTTTATTAAAACGATATTTGGAAGAATGTGTGTTTCTGGAGGTATATCACTGAAATGGATAGAAGAGTATATGTTGATACTGCCGAAGTAAAATTAAAACTTGGATTGAGTTCCGATTCCTAACAATGGGTGGGTCGTTTCTTCCGCTACGACGCAAACCAATGTACGATGGTTGAAAAGAATCGGCTGTGCGCCCCGCTGCCTTGTGGCCCAAGTTACAGACGGACGTGTGCGCCCGTAACTTGGCTAACGAGTTTTTCACGTAAATATGTATATGACTTTGGTAATGAAATTAAAACAAGTAAATTTAAAGACCATGCAGTAAAACTATGATGGTAGAGAGAATAACAGCTACAAATACTGTTGAATATACCTTCATCATAAAAAATTCATCAGAAGTTTAGAAATAAAAGGATATTTCGATGGGCAGATCTTTAAAAGTTATACATAATTATGTTAAAGACAATCTTTGGATTGAATTGAAGGAGATGATAATATATTAAGTAGGCAGTCCACAGTATTTCAATTTGCGTGGTATTTTTTAAAAATGGTGTTCTAACACATTGCCAATCTATTTGACTAACGCAAGTATCGGAAAACTACTAACTCCCGTGATGAATACGATAGATTCGCCTTTTTACCTTTTTTAATACAACAATAAACAGAGCGTTTTCAGTTTGCTTATAAATTACGCCAAATAGGTAAAGTCGAAGCTAAAGTCGCCAAAAGCTGAGCAAACTTAAATTGGATCTCTCAAGTCTGTACTTCGTTTACGATCGACCAGGAGAGCAGAAAAACTGTACAATTAATGCATAGCTGGAAAATTGGATATTGATTCCTAGAAACGAATAACTTAGGTAGATAGCTATTTTTATGAGATGATATGTGTATTTACTGACGCAGAAATTATTACATAGTCGTTTGATATTGAAGAAAATTCAGCCATCAAACTATATTTTAACCGACTTCAAAAAAGGAGGTTCTGTATTCGACCAGTATGTTTGTATATCCGCGATTTTCTCAGAAACTCCTGATCCGATTTTGATTGCGGTTTCGTTGTTTGAAGGCATATCTAACAAGGAAGGTTTTAGTATATATTACATCAGGTTCTGATGAAGAACTTCGGAGATAAGTGATGTAACTCTTCAATTAAATACAGCAAATCTCCCGCGATTGCTTCCTTCGTACATCTATGTATTGTTTAGCATAATCAGCCTATTAATATCACCACAGCTGAGACACAGACCTTCTGCATCACGTCTGCAATAAGATTTTATTGTATAAAAAAGACGTATACAACTAACTCTCTTTTAAAACGAACTTAAAAAAAATAGTGCGAACGATATGTAGGTACCTCAAGTAACACAAACTGACTTCAAAACTTCCAAAAAATACTACTGCACTACAAAGCGAAAAATAACCTTAAAGATTGTTTCATTTGATGTCTAATTCCATTCAAAATAAGGGTTAGATACCTACTCACATGGCTAAAGTTATGTTGGTCGATGCCAACATAAATGGATAGGTTTGATCACCTCGGGTGTGCCCAAGAATGCGGCGTCCTATGTCTATAACCTGCAATACATGTTGGCCGAGCGTAGGCCAACGCGAGCGTTGGCAAATAGGTACAAGGCAAAAAAATAATGTCCACACGTTCGACAAGTTCGTCGAACGCTAATGCAGACGACCAATGTAGAAGAGGGTCTGTAGAGCTGCCCACACGTTGGCCGAGCGCCTTTGATTTGTGACCAAAAATCGACACCGATCCAAAGTGAGGCAAGTGATCACGAGCAACGGCGAGCGAAGACAAGTTGCAATAAATGAGCTCTATACACGTTGTCTTGGCGCTGGCCTTCACTTGGCCAACTAGGCAAGTGACACCGAGCGATTGCAAGACAAGGCAAATATACTGTCTACATAGTGATTTTCCAAACTGAATTTGTTAAACACGCTTACAAAATTCGCGACCCAAGTACTAGGTAAACATGGGATCGAGAATGTGCTGACCCAAAGGACACCGCCCGCTGCACGTTCCATTTCGCGACATGTGCACTGCACTGCAGCCGTCGAGTTCGGGGCACAAAGGACTGTCACCGTGTAAACTAGTGTTAGCACGAGACCGTGGCGAACTTAATATATCCAACATCTGCAAATGTACGCACGATTGCCTGTCACCCACAAGACAGCCTAGTTTCTTAGCTGCAGTGCAATCTAGTTAATTAAACTTAATAACTCGCCCGTATTTCGTATTTAAAGGACTGGATGGAGTATTGTATGTAAAGTAACTTGTGTGTTTGTTTCTTATATCCAGGATTTCGACAGTGGCACTCAACGACTGGTGCAATAGTTCCGGTCGCATGGCAAAGCTTCAATCTGCATATACTCGTATGTGGAAATTTGGCGAGAGACATTTTAGCTAGCGTGTAACGAAATCATAGATATGTACATATGTAGGAGGAGTATTATTCTCTTTGTTCGTAATTTTTGCCCAATTTTCATATATTTATATAATAGGCTACACGTAAATTAAAGTGGTGCGTAGTTTAAATAAAAACGAAGAAATGAGAACCTAAAACCCAATTATCATGATAAATGTTGCACCGTTTATATCGTACTAATTACGATCAGAGATAATTAACCCTTTTCAAAAATAATCTGTAGAAAGAAAAGAAGCGGTTTTTTTTTTAATTTTCAATAGCCTCGTGCCCGATTTTTTTTAAATCCAAATGTAGGAACCTGCCAGTGGCTAACTGTAAAAATGAAGGCGTAATTTAAAGGGAGATCTTAAATAAACACAATGTCGACGAGGACCACAGAAGATATGCAAAGAAAAGAAATTAATTGGCCGACGATATTAAACCTCGGATTTGAGACCCTTTTACGAGTACTCGGCGAATAGCGAGCCGCCAATACCGGAGAAGGAATTCGAGGCGTTTATAATATAGACAGGCTTCACTAAGCTGCTGATCAGATTTAATTAACTATTTCTAAAGAACTAATGCCAGTTTTTACCAACGCTCCCTATATTTTAAGGGTCAAACCTAGTTAAGCTATCCTTAACATTTTTTCTTAAAGGGCTAAAATAGCCATGAACTATTGAAATTATACAAAGTTAGTAGGCACTAGTAATTTAATTTATTTATAATTAATATAAATAAAAAAATGAAAATATTGTCAGGTGTACAATAAAGTATATAATTAATAAATAAATACCATGAAAGCCTAGATCTTTTTTAAAACCATGTCAAAAAAATACGTTTGTCTTTTTAACTAGTCATACTATAACCACAGGCAACTAATATAAGTCTTAGAATAGGTACCTATTCTAAATACAGATAAATAAAACGTTTTGAAACTACTGCACTTTCGGGTCATAAAAATGTTTGGTAAACAGGATAAAACATTAACATAATTAGCCTTTTTCTGTATCCTTAATAATGTCTTATTAATAAGTCTAAACTGACTAGTCTATACCGCCCCAGGAGACTTAGCCTCCCTTTATTCTGACCACATAGTATGAATTACACGAGCCAGTCCATAAGGTAGAGATGAAATTCGGCTGAAAAATGTTTAGTCAATATGTCATTAATTACAACATAAAAATTGTATCTGATATTTTTATGTTTCGTGTTTTTTTAGCTGAACCGGCGAACTTCGATATTTTTTTAAATGTTCTCTTTGCATTTTTTATTATTAGCAAACCTTGTAATGACAAAAAAAACACAAAACGAAATTTGATGCTGTTGTTCGGAAGTTACGCGCGTACATTTCGTCGATTTATTTTTATTTATAGAATAGGTAGATACATATATAATGTGTCAAAAACACATCTTTTGTTCAATAATGTGCAATTTTCCTTAATAAGCCAAAGCACCAATAACAAAACATCCACTTCAGAAAAAAAAAATTTTTTTGCTAAAAATAGAACCGACTTCCATATCAAAACACTACAAAGGCAAAAATAACTTTAATTTCGGAAGGCGGTATCAAAAACGAAAATATATACAAAACTAAAGACACCGCCTTCCGAAATTAAAGTTATTTTTGCCTTTGTAGTGTTTTGATATGGAAGTCGGTTCTATTTTTTGCAAAAAATTTTTTTTCACGCTTTTTAGTGCGTCGGTTTGTAATTTATCTAGTTACAAAAGCCATAATGTCAACAACTTATCACCTTTTACAAAATATTGCTTTTCCCGATGCATAGCCGTTAATTTTTGAGGAGTTCTCCTGGTACTTGACCATCAGCTCTATATCACCATATGTATTGTGACGAGCATAAAGTGTTTAACATCCGTACTCAAGTAATCGAATCGCAATCCACGAAATACTTATTATTGAGGAGTTTTAGTGGCCATCTGTGGTCTTCATCATCAGTTCAACTTCCCCAAATGGTACTTTTCGGAAGCAACTGCTCAAGGTACTATAAGAAATACCCAAAACTTTATAGGTGTGCCTATAATATTTGAAGAGTTCCCTCGATTTCTCCAAGATCCCATCATCAGATCCTGATTTCGTAACAATGGGACCAACTAGAAAGTATACCCATTCAAACACAAGAAGAATTTTTCAAATCGGTCCAGCCGTCTCCGAGTTATGAGGCAACATACATAAAAAAAAAAAAAAAGTTCAAGACGAATTGTAAACCTCCTTTTTTTGAAGTCGGTTAAAAAGTCAAAAGGAACAAAAGCACTACTGAAAGAAGTGTCGATACAAATACGGTTTTCTAAATTTCTTTAACATAAAGCTTTCCCATGGAAGAGAGAATAGTTAAGGACTGTTTTAATGGGTCACTTAAACAAACTGGCACGATGCTTAGGTGAAATTATGAGGGTAATTGGAAAACACTGAATTTACGACTGTGAATTATGTCTTCAACTTCAAACCTAGATATATTTTCATATTTCCCCTCGTAAACAAACCAGTACTGACATGGTGTGGCGACAAAAGAATTAACCTTTGCACTGCAAACCTTTGCACAGCGCTTGCCAACTGGGGCAGAAGCGTCGTGATCAAAGGAAACACTAGGTAGGCTCACCTCCTGGCGTGCTATGAATGCCTGGTATGCAGAGCGAGAGGTCGCGCGCACTGTATGCATGTACGTCAAATGTGGGTCACAGGGCCCCAGGGCACGCGCAATAATATACCGTATACGTCCAACGCGGAAAATACCGTTTTTGACATTCTACCCGACCGAGTATCTTCGATAAAAGCGAATTTAATGGCCGTATTTGCTTGTAAGTACTGAAAATCACGCAGTATAAATACCAGGCATAGTTTTATTGAAGGGTAACACGGCGTCAAAGCCTACCGACATTTAGTCCAGTTACGTCATACCTTAGAAGAATAACGCGTTATTCCGAATTAAGTTATGCTGCTCGCAATATTCATTTTGGCGCTTTACTGTTGACAAATTGTAACGTAACTGATTAGTATATTATATTGCATTGCATTTGTAGTTTACAAATAAATGGAAGACCAATGGTTAACTGGCGGAGAATGTCTAAACTTTTTTCTGCATACAATTTTAGTAAAATAATATAAGAAATCGATATAATCTAATATTTAATCAGTTCGAATAGAAAGCCGCTGCGAAAGATACCAAAACAGGCCCTGAACCTACAAAAAAATTCCTTGTCTAACTTTTTTTATATCCAGAGAAAATATTCCAAGCAATTCTATTACATTTTTATGGTCCCTCCGTTAAACTAGAGGATATACAACACAAAACTTGTTCGGCAAGGTCCGTTATCAAAGTACAGTCTACACCCGGGAGGCCATTTAATAAAGTCGCCTGTCCTCGCCCGCGGCAATGTGACTTGAATTTATTACTATCAGTACATACTACACCTAGAATTCAACCGTGCAACCAACGGGGGCGTAGCTCAGATGGTAGAGCGCTCGCTTAGCATGCGAGAGGTACCGGGATCGATACCCGGCGCCTCCAGATTTTTATTTCTAGACAATATTCAGCCATTACACTATCTGTCGATATAGACATTGTCATCGTTTCAATAATTATGTGTACGTCAGATGAGGTCCAGATTTAGTTTTTTTTTTTAATTAAAAACATTGTATCAGCCTGTGCATATCTGATCCACTACCTCTCCATCATATGGAAATTTAAATAACTACTAGTATTTGCGTGCTTGTGAAAAAAAAAAAAGGGTGGGGGTGATGGGGGGGTTAGTATTTGCGTGTTGCGCGAGGTGTTGTTGTGAAAAAAAACAAAACAAAAAAAGAGGGGGGGGGGTGATGGTGGGAGATGGGGGGGTTTAGTATTTGCGTGTTGCGCGAGGTGCAAGCACCTCGCGTGCTTGTGACAAAAAAAAAAGGGGGGGGGGGGGGTGATGGGGGGAAGATGGGGGGGGTTGCACAAGTATTTCGACTAAAGCATTGCCCCTCTAAATGAATCTGAAACAAAAAATGTTCCAAGTCTCTTAATTTCCGAGATCCGCCTAAAGGGGGTGAAAAGGGGGGCGGGGGGGGCGACTGAAAAATGGTTTTTACTTTACCGAGCCTCCTCTATACGAATCCGTAAAAAGAAAAAAATACGGGTCTCGTAGTTTTCGAGATACGATAGGGGGGGGGGAGAAGGGGGGGGAAAGGGGAGGTTTGGCACTTTTCCCGTAGGTTTGAGAGTTACTTGTTTACGAATCTGTCAAAATATACCCACCTCCCCATCCACCATCTGGGAGAACAATTATGTCAATGAGTGAGTGAGTGAGTCAGTCAGTCAGTCAGTGGTAATCTAGCTTTATATAGTATAACTAGTATTTGCGTGTTGCGCGAGGTGCAAGCACCTCGCGTGCTTGTGAAAAAAAAAAAGGGGGGGGTGATGGGGGGGGTTTAGTATTTGCGTGTTGCGCGAGGTGCAAGCACCTCGCGTGCTAGTGAAAAAAAAAAGTGGGGGTGATGGGGGGAGATGGGGGGGGGGTTTAGTATTTGCGTGTTGCGCGAGGTGCAAGCACCTCGCGTGCTTGTGAAAAAAAAAAAAAAAGGGGGGAGGAGATGGGGGTTTAGTATTTGCGTGTTGCGCGAGGTGCAAGCACCTCGCGTGCTTGTGAAAAAAGAAATTGGTATTTGCGTGTTGCGCAAGGTGCAAGCACCTCGCGAGCTTGTGAAAAAAAAAAAAAAAAAAAGATGGGGGGGGGGTGATGGGGGGGGTTGCACAAGTATTTCTACTAAAGCATTGCCCCTCTAAATGAATCTGAAAAAAAAAATGTTCCAAGTCTCTTAGATTCCGAGATCCGCCTAAAGGGGGGGGAGAAGGGGGGCGGGGGGGGGGGGGACTTTGAAAAATGGTTTTTACTTTACCGAGCCTCCTCTATACGAATCCGTAAAAAACAAAAAATACGGGTCTCGTAGTTTCCGAGATACGATAGGGAGGGGGGAGAAGGGGGGTGAAAAGGGGAGGTTTGGCACTTTTCCCGTAGGTTTGAGAGTTACTTGTTTACGAATCTGTCAAAATATACCCACCTCCCCATCCACCATCTGGGAGAACAATTATGTCAATGAGTCAGTCAGTGAGTGAGTGAGTGAGTGAGTGGTAATTTAGCTTTATATAATATAACTAGTATTTGCGTGTTGCGCGAGGTGCAAGCACCTCGGGTGCTTGTGAAAAAAAAAAAAAGGGGGGGGGGAGATGGGGGGGTTTAGTATTTGCGTGTTGCGCGAGGTGCAAGCACCTCGCGTGCTTGTGAAAAGAAAAAATAAAAAGGGGGGGGGGGGTGGTGTTGCAGAAGTATTTTGACTAAAGCATTGCCCCTCTAAATGAGTCTGAAAAAAAAAATGTTCCATGTCTCTTAATTTCCGAGATCCGCCTAAAGGGGGTGAAAAGGGGGGTGGGGGGGGCGACTGAAAAATGGTTTTTACTTTACCGAGCCTCCTCTATACGAATCCGTAAAAAAAAAAAAACGGGTCTCGTAGTTTCCGAGATAAGATAGGGAGGGGGAGAAGGGGGGTGAAAAGGGGAGGTTTGGCACTTTTCCCGTAGGTTTGTGACTTACTTGTTTACGAATCTTTCAAAATATACCCACCTCCCCATCCACCATCTGGGAGAACAATTATGTCAATGAGTCAGTGAGTGAGTGAGTGGGAATTTAGCTTTATATAGTATAACTAGTATTTGCGTGTTGCGCGAGGTGCAAGCACCTCGCGTGCTTGTGAAAAAAAAACAGTAAGCACCTCGCGTGCTTATGAAAAAAAAAAAAAAAAAAGAGGGGGGGGGGGGGGTGATGGGGGGGGTTTGCAGAAGTATTTTGACTAAAGCATTGCTCCTCTAAATGAATCTGAAAAAAAAAATGTTCCAAGTCTCTTAGATTCCGAGATCCGCCTAAAGGGGGGAGAAGGGGGGCGGGGGGGGGGGACTTTGAAAAATGGTTTTTACTTTACCGAGCCTCCTCTATACGAATCCGTAAAAAGAAAAAAATACGGGTCTCGTAATTTCCGAGATACGATAGGGGGGGGAGAAGGGGGGGGGGGGGGGGGGGGGGGAAAGGGGAGGTTTGGCACTTTTCCCGTAGGTTTGATAGTTACTTGTTTACGAATCTGTCAAAATATACCCACCTCCCCATTCACCATCTGGGAGAACAATTATGTTAATGAGTGAGTCAGTCAGTGAGTCAGTCAGTGAGTGGTAATTTAGCTTTATATAATATAACTAGTATTTGCGTGTTGCGCGAGGTGCAAGCACCTCGCGTGCTTGTGAAGAAAACTAAAGCATTGCCCCTCTAAATCAAGTATTTGCGTGTTGCGCGAGGTGCAAGCACCTCGCGTGCTTGTGAAAAAAACTAAAGCATTGCCCCTCTAAATCAAGTATTTGTTGTTGCGCGAGGTGCAAGCACCTCGCGTGCTAGTGAAAAAGAGAAAAAAACAGGGGGGGGTGATAGGGGGAGATGGGGGGGGTTTAGTATTTGCGTGTTGCGCGAGGTGCAAGCACCTCGCGTGCTTGTGAAAAAAACTAAAGCATTGCCCCTCTAAATCAAGTATTTGCGTGTTGCGCGAGGTGCAAGCACCTCGCGTGCTTGTGAAAAAAAAAAGTGGGGGGGGAGATGGGGGGGTTTAGTATTTGCGTGTTGCGCGAGGTGCAAGCACCTCGCGTGCTTGTGAAAAAAAAAAGTGGGGGGGGAGATGGGGGGGTTTAGTATTTGCGTGTTGCGCGAGGTGCAAGCACCTCGCGTGCTTGTGAAAAAAAAAAAGGGGGGGAGATGGGGGGTTTAGTATTTGCGTGTTGCGCGAGGTGCAAGCACCTCGCGTGCTTGTGAAAAAAACTAAAGCATTGCCTCTCTAAATCAAGTATTTGCGTGTTGCGCGAGGTGCAAGCACCTCGCGTGCTTGTGAAAAAAAAAAAAAAAAAGAAGGGGGGGAGATGGGGGGTTTAGTATTTGCGTGTTGCGCGAGGTGCAAGCACCTCGCGCGCTTGTGAAAAAAAAAAAAAAAAAGGGGGGGGGGAAATGGGGGGGGGGTTGCACAATTATTTAGACTAAAGCATAGCCCCTCTAAATGAATCTGAAAAAAAAAATGTTCCAAGTCTCTTAGATTCCGAGATCCGCCTAAAGGGGGGAGAAGGGGGGCGGGGGGGGGGACTTTGAAAAATGGTTTTTACTTTACCGAGCCTCCTCTATACGAATCCGTAAAAAGAAAAAAATACGGGTCTCGTAGTTTCCGAGATACGATAGGGGGGGGGGGGGGGAGAAGGGGGGGAGAAGGGGGGGGAGAAGGGGGGGGAGAAGGGGGGGGGAAAGGGGAGGTTTGGCACTTTTCCCGTAGGTTTGAGAGTTACTTGTTTACGAATCTGTCAAAATATACCCACCTCCCCATCCACCATCTGGGAGAACAATTATGTCAATGAGTGAGACAGTCAGTCAGTCAGTGGTAATTTAGCTTTATATAGTATAACTAGTATTTGCGTGTTGCGCGAGGTGCAAGCACCTCGCGTGCTTTCTTTAAAAAAAAAAAAGGGGGTGGGGATAGGGGGGTGCACAATTATTTCGACTAATGCCTTGCCCCTCTAAATGAATCTGAAAAAAAAAAAATGTTCCAAGTCTCTTAATTTCCGAGATCCGCCTAAAGGGAGTGAGAAGGGGGCAAGGGGGGCGACTTTGAAAAATGGTTTTTACTTTACCGAGCCTATTCTATACGAATCCGTAAAAAAAAAAATACGGGTCTCGTAGTTTCCGAGATACGATAGGGAGGGGGGAGAAGGGGGGTGAAAAGGGGAGGTTTGGCACTTTTCCCGTAGGTTTGAGAGTTCCTTGTTTACGAATCTGTCAAAATATACCCACCTCCCCATCCACCATCTGGGAGAACAATTATGTCAATGAGTCAGTGAGTGGTAATTTAGCTTTATATAGTATAATAACTAGTATTTGCGTGTTGCGCGAGGTGCAAGCACCTCGCGTGCTTGTGAAAAAAACTAAAGCATTGCCCCTCTAAATCAAGTATTTGCGTGTTGCGCGAGGTGCAAGCACCTCGCGTGCTTGTGAAAAATAAAGTGGGGGGGTGATGGGGGGTTTAGTATTTGCGTGTTGCGCGAGGTGCAAGCACCTCGCGAGCTTGTGAAAAAAAAAAAAAAAAAGAGGGGGGGGGGGTGATGGGGGTTGCACAAGTATTTCGACTAAAGCATTGCCCCTCTAAATGAATCTGAAAAAAAAATGTTCCAAGTCTCTTAGATTCCGAGATCAGCCTAAAGGGGGGGAGAAGGGGGGCGGGGGGGGGGGGGGGGACTTTGAAAAATGGTTTTTACTTTACAGAGCCTCCTCTATACGAATCCGTAATAAGAATAAAATACGGGTAAAGGGGGGGTTTGGCACTTTTCCCGTAGGTTTGAGAGTTACTTGTTTACGAATCTGTCAAAATATACCCACCTCCCCATCCACCATCTGGGAGAACAATTATGTCAATGAGTGAGTGAGTGAGTGAGTCAGTCAGTGGTAATCTAGCTTTATATAGTATAATAAAGAATCCTTTAAAATCTAGAAGTAGTACCGAGTCTGGTTTGCAGCACGTTGCAACATCGATCTTGTTCTAGATTGTTATTATGTAATTATTTCAAACACGTTGACCTCTTTCCCGCGTTACTTATTCTGTGAGTTTAATTAAAACATAATTATACGAGGAGACCATAATTTGAAAGCAGCGCAGTCGCTAGTGAAACTTACTTGAGTTTTGAAAAGCGTCGCTAACAAAGCGTCTCGCTACAAGAAGGCTTGACTCTCCTTTACGACATGACATCCTGGTGTCGCGTAATAATTCCTACTGTTTTCGTCATTACAGAAAAATACAACACACGTACATTTTTACTTTTGTGAACTCGGCAAGCTGAATTACTATTTATGAGGCAGATAAGTAAAATCATACACTATAATACAGTTATCAGTTATCAGGGATTGCGTTCTAGCACAAATAATACTTATTATACGTAAATATACTACGTGCTCTTCTTACTAGTAATTATAGATTTAGTTCAATAAAATTTCTTTGTACAGCGATTAGCTAAATAAATGCGTCATTACCATAAGTCAGTCGTTTCTACGACAAGGAAAAACAAAGGTTCACCCTCACGGGACGTTCCGGGAGTGAAATAGAATCCTGTCTGGGAAACTAATTTTAATGGTTGCAAAGGGCTTCGGGCGCATATTTGTCGGAAAAACGGGACGGACACGAGGTCCGAAGTTCTGTTTAGCCACGGAAAGACACACTCATATTGTAAAATCTGGTGTATGGTTAGAAAAGAATTCACGGAAGGAATTTCACGAATGTTCGTATCACCCTACAAGTAACAAGGTCACTTTTGTTAGTAGTTTTTTTTTATTACAAATACTTTATAAAAACATCCCTCACATAGAGAGGACAACTGTCTCAGTAATGGAAACATTATAGGCTGATTATGAAATATGTTATTTCATTTCATATCATTGAGTTTTGATTTTGAGTATATAAGACTGTAGTGAAACATTTGTATAGTATAAATAAAACTAGTCCATAAGTTTCCAATAAATTAATATGATTAGACGAATATACATCACACATTCTGTGTAATCTCTCTATCAGTGACAAAGATGTCCAAGTCAATGACAAACGTATTGATATGTGAAATATCTATTGAACTAAGCGACGCTAAACAAAGAAAAAATGTACTAAGCTTTTATCTATTCACAAAGATGACTCAAATGAACGTTTAGCATAGATGTTAAAATCATGAGTGAAAAGGTTACTGCTAGGTAAGCATGCTTCATCTTCGATCACATCATCCCTTGCCATTAATATAAAAAGAAATAAGTAAAAACTGGTCCCTATACAACTACGAGAGCATAATTCATTTATAATAAAATAATGAGGTCAAAAGTCACAACATAAACTAATATACAATAACTATTTTGTAAATTGGGGAATGCATCTTACAACTTTAAATTTATAGTTGCAACAGCTCTCAAAACAAGTTTACAAAAAAATTGCAACAATGGCCACAGGCAAACAAGAAAACAAAGTAACTAGTGCTAGTGTAGCATGCACAAGTACCAGGGCAACAGACATGAGAAAGAGAACAAAATACCCGCCCGCTCTTGAGAGTCCTTTCACACTGTTTCGTTTGTAACTAGCGGCTGCTTCATGTTTTACATGTGCAAATTTTTATGCAATAAAACGAAGGCAGGAAAAAATTTCTAATTCATTTTTAATGTTTTCGCCACTAATTTCTAATCGTATGTGGATAAACTGTAAAATTACTCAATAGCGGATTATTTATTCAAATTCCCAAGGTATTAAGTCCGACACTGTAAGTTTAAATAAAAAAATAATTAATACCAATTCTGCATGGCAAAGAATGATGGGTATTTTAACCGGCCTGTACCACTATTATGTACCAAACCTGAATATTTAATTACGAGTAGCTACATAGTATGTAGCTTATAAAATAGCTTATAACTAGAACTTTTCTTTATATTATTTAGAAAAGTTCTAGTTATAAGCTATTTTATGAAGTGAGATATAAAATGTATGTACTGTTGTCCGATACTTCGTTCACGTGCAAATTTCGTTCATTTTCCCGGGATAGCACTAGTCTTTGTTTTATTTCAGACTATAATCTATCTCTGTTCCCAATTTCTTAGCTTTCATAATTTTTTCAGTATTCCTGTATCAAGTTAAAAAAGTTTAAACTCAAGGTTATCAATTAATGACCGAACCCAATAACGTATCAGTGGAATCACCATTGGGAATTTGTCATTTACTTAAAGCCTGCAATACATGTTGGCCGAGCGTTGTCGAGTGAAGGCCAATACCAACATGTAGACAGTATATTTGCCTTGTCTTGCTATCGCTCGGTGTCACTTGCCTAGTTGGCCAAGTGAAGGCCAAGGCCAACGTGTATAGAGTTCATTTGGTGTAACTTGTCTTCGCTCGCCATTGCTCGTGATCACTTGCCTCACTTCGGATCGGTGTCGGTTTTTGGTCACAAATCAAAGGTGCTCGCCTGCGCTCGGACAACGTGTGGGCAGCTCTACAGACCCTCTTCCACATTGGTCGTCTGCATTGGCTTTCGACGAACTTGTCGAACGTGTGGACATTATTTCTTGCCTTGTACCTATTTGCCAACGCTCGCTTTGGCCTACGCTCGGCCAACATGTATTGCAGGCTTAAGAAACTTATCATTTTAGAGTTCATTCGTTGAATTATAAAGTGTAGTTCGGACACGGCGGGAATGTTTTACAGAGGTACCGCAGCCCCAGAACGAAAGGGCAACTGAAGGCTCTTTAGTCAGTAGAAGTCTGACACTCCTTTCTTTTTCTCCAAAAGCGGGGAAGTCATTTGACGACTTTCGGTCCGGCAAAAAGGCTATCCGGAATTCCGGACATAGGCTAATATGCGTTCACCATGCTAGAAACACGGCATTTTTATGTTTTGCGCACACAGGTGTTTTTGGCGAGTTTGCTTCGGTCTTAATGGGCCAATAATGAGCTAATTTGTGGCGTAATAAACATGCGGCCCGTCATTTCTTTATTAGGCGGGGTGTGTTAGAATTGCGGAATCTTAGTTAAGGGTGTTGTTGTGTATCTGATATGTAATAGTAAAGGAATACTTTTCTTTTCTCGCAATATTCGAAATATCTACTCTACTAAGTTTATCTACGTGCTTTATGTAAATTGTATTTTGTGTCTTCAGTTGTACCAAATAAATGCAAAATTATCCATCTATTTATGATCTATCTATTAAAAAAATCTGAACAATGACTTTTCAAACAGATTCTGACCATTGCAAATCAATTGCAGCCGATTACTTTATATAATTGCCGTGATTATCTCGATATTAGTTTGAAATTTTGTTTTCTTTTGTCTGTGCTAATTTATACGAGCCTTTTGTAACGCACTCTTCGAGATATTACTAAGTATACAATATTCTACCATTTCAAACCAGGCTTATTGAAGGTTCCACATGCGCATGCTTTTTAATATAGAAAAAGCGCCTTCAAGTCCTAAATATACACAAATGTGTCACAGCCGGATTCGTCTTTTAAAGGCAATAAGTATGATAATTTGTATTTATTTATCCTGTTTGAATATACGAAGATTTTTTTTTATTTATAATAGGCTCGCGTTTGACCACCATATCACCTGATGGTAAGTGATGATGTGGTCGAAGATGGAGCACGACCATAATCATAATCAGCCTATAATATTCCGACTGCTGTGACACAGTCCTCCTCTGAGGGGGAATGGACCGTCCAGTCCCAGTTTGGTGGTGGATGACACATGTCGTCGAATTTTCAGTCTCAGGACTAGACTAGTTTTGAGATTTAGATAATGCATATAAAATAAAATATCCCGAGACCCCAGCATGGCTTTAGTGGTGACCTCTGGTAGCGCTAGTGTCCCCTTCCTTGCTGAGGTAAATAGAACCAGCACGATACTGATAGATACGCTACCTTTACAGCGCCCCCTAGTACTGAAAGAATCCCTTCACAAGTCAGTTTTTACTAAAGCGCCGACAGCGCCATCTCGGCTCCTAGCTGCGCATTACCGACTGAAAGTAGAAAGGTTCATTTCATTGAAGTACCCTTCTTTACCGCGAGGGGAGCAGAGAGCAGCCTGTTTCTACGGGTTGCTTACAAAGTAGTACGGCAGTTTTGCAAGAGATGGCGCTAGTTGAATGAAAAACGAACGGAGGTATGAATGAATCCCTCATTAAAGCCAATGTTCCTCTTATTTTTATATATTTACCTTTCCAAGATACTATAATGCCTTTCTAATATCTCCATACAATTCTCTCTTGAAACCTCGGAGCAGCCGTACGACTTACCTGCAAAAAATAAACAAAATAAAATTAACAAAATTTTTAACTTTCTAATTTTTTTCGATAACACGTATTAATCCTGAACGAGCAGGTTACTATGTTAAGTACATAGTAACGTTCTCGCTACAGTTTATTACCTCGCACAAGTTATAAAAATCGGGTAACTGATGCAATCAACGAATATAAAGATTAGCAAACTGAGTCAGTGTTATAGTGTAAGTATATGTATAACGCCGTTTCGTTTACCTGTGTTGTTTCGTGACGTTTATATTAAAACTAAGCAATCTCTGTATGATTTTCGGCTAATTAGACATCCGTAGTATTCACAAAAATATCTGCACTATGCAATGGTAAAACATGAAAGATCTATTTAAAAATACTAGATGAACCGACAAACGTCGTTTTGCCATATAAATGATTACTACTAAATGCAAATAAAGTAGCTTAAAACGTATTCTCAGACAAACCAAATATACACGATAATTTCATAAAACTTTTTTGCAAAAGAATAAAACCGACTTCCATATCAAAACACTACAAAGCCAAAAATAATTTTAATTTCGGTAGTCGGTGTTATTGGTTTTGTATTTTCTTTTTATTCACACCGCCTTCCGAAATTAAAATTATTTTTGGCTTTGTAGTGTTTTGATATGGAAGTCGGTTTTATTTTTTTGCAAAAAAGTTTTTATTTTCGCGCTTTTTAGTGGGTCAATTTGTAATTAATGTAGTAATAAAAGCCAAAATGTCAACTACAAAAAACTAAAAGCGCGCGAACAAAAAACATAATGCAGAGTAAACGAAAAGATCATCAATGTAAATATTTTTTTACTTTTGTTGATTTTTCAGAAACGGCTTGTCCGATTTCGATAAAATTTTCATTGGACCATTTGGGAAGTATACCCTTTCCAACAAAAAAAGAATTTTTCAAATCGGTTGGCAAGCGACGGAGCTATGCCCGAACAAACATAAAAAAAAACAAACAAACATCCGAATTGAGAACCTCCTCCTTTTTCAGAAGTCGATTAAAAAACTGTTCAAGTTTTTTTAGTAGGAGTTCGATAAAAACACTCTGATACGAGATATTTAGGTAAAATTAATTTATACCATTTTTTTTTAATCTGCGACTCAGGATTATGTTCTATTATTTTTGTATTAATTGTTTTGTATTTTACTAACAGGTTAAACATTTACTAACACCATGGACAACGATTTGGAAATAAATAATAATGTTTATATTAATCTTAGAACTGTTTTTATGTTATTTACTTTGCATACGACTATAAGCCTCATGCACTACAAACTCATCTTTTTGTATGTAAATAATTTATGATCATGTTTAGCACCTCTGACCTATTAAATTCCTCAGTACAAAAATAATACAATCGATCGCACAAAGGTACTCTCACTTTGACATTCTTCGTCTGTTTCACGGTGTTCAGCAGACGAAATTTAATGTACAATCATATGAAGCAATGAGTCTGGAGTTCCTTTCGATTGTGAATATAGAGATAACGTAACTGAGGTACTGCGAAGCAGAATCTTTATTCTAATTTTCTGAAGAGAACTTTTGCAATCATTTGCTACAGAGAGAATGCTAAAGAGTAAAATATTCCTAAGAAAGTAAAATACTGTCAAGTACGGGTTGTATGGGTTTTTGTGTAATTGTTTAACACATAAAAAATTTGAATAAACTCGTCACCTTCACCACACATCGTGGCAATACCGATCCGGTCTCTTTTTACCGACTTCAAAAGGGAGGAGTAGCCAAACAAACAGGTTTGATTCTGAATTCGGCATACGTAGCGTCTCATAACTATTCATTGGCTTGGCACTGACTTTAACCAGATGAGTAGTCCTTATCATAAACGAAAGGTATCGGTTATTCATCCCACCCTCGGGAAAATGTCCCAATGATTGGTACTTTACAACCGAACTAATTTCTACCCGATGCAACAAGTAAATAAAGATCTCAAAAGCAGAACCTCACATATGCTAATATTAATCTATTCCCTTGAAACACAGTGGTCTTTGAGATACACCTAAATACTAAATAGGTGCCTCATAGGACTTGGATTAACAAAAAAGTATGGCATGATAAACTTTAACTGCGTTACGTAAGGGCTATTTTAGGTTAATGCTGGGGCGTGTACGGGAAATGTCACCGTATTTTGTTCAGTGAATTTTGAACGTTGTGATGGTTTGTTTAAAGTTCAGTGGTGTTAGCGTGAATGTAGTAAGGTAAATGTGTGAGATGTTTGCATAATCGCAGCGTTCCATCGAGGTAGGACAATAGCATCCAAGTCTAGACCGCACTCGGCTCAAATATGAATACGGAAGTCACCGCACGCCACTGACAATCTGCATATATTTCATAAAATTTTCATAAAGCTGCTTATTCCATGATAAAAAAAAAAATATTGAATAGACATTTGTGGTTTATATTGGCTTCAAAGGTTCACTGCGGAACGGTTACGTTATTTAATAAACAAATATAAAATAAAACAGAGAAGTAACTTTTCATCTACATAAAAGCATCGGCAAGTTAAACCGCTTCATAGCTGAGTGTTGTAGTTTGGATAACAGTATACGAGTCAATAATAGTCTTGAGACTATATTCGACATCTACAACCTGAAAGATGGTTGTTGTTGATAGATTGGAGAGGTTGCTAAAAGAGATCTTTTTACTCTAGGTTAGAGGTAAGAACTCTCAGTTTGAAAGAATCCTTAATCCAAATAGCTAAAAGAAGTTGATCGCAAGAAATTGCTAATTTTGAATAAAAGTTGGCTCAGAACACGTAAAAAGTTTATGATAACAAGTCCCATTCAAAAGCTTTCTTTTGATGATACATGCACCCTCAGCGGTCATAATTCTACAGGAAACAGAATACCTACCAATATATCGCAAATCAGATGAATAGCTACAGGGACCTCGCGTGTGAATTGGCAATAATGAACTTCATTATTGAAAGCCTCTTCTAAAAATGGGCTGAACGACTTGCAAATGAAATGAGGGTGGAGATTTGGGGAAATTCGAGTCTGTGAAATCAATTCGGATAAAAAACTTTTATGGACAGACAATAGAAGTTAGCCATTAGAATTGGTGACGTTCACTCCATAGTATCTCCAGATAAATGATTTACATATTTTATAGACCATGGGGCCCGTGTGCTCACAGCCTTTTTAAAGACATATCGAAAAGGCTCGTTGACGTTTCCCGCGACCCAAAGGCTGGCTATTTCTTTGGTCAACGGCTAAGCATTGCCATACAACGAGGCATTGCCGCTAGTATCTTGGGTACGTTGCCAGCCGACAGCGATGAGGATCAATTTTTGGTGCTTTATTTTAGTTTGTATTTTAAGTATTTTATGTTATATTAAGTTACATTTTATCTGTGAACTAGGTTAATTTTCTTCTTGTATCAATCTACATACAAAAATAAATAATAAATAAATATACTCTTTTATAGATGTAATATAAGTTCTTACAAAGTATCACCGATGCTAAGCATTAGAAATACTTACATTTACATAGCGTTAAATGGTAAAAAAATTAAGCAAAAATTCTATCAACTTAAATACTGACTTACTATTACTCGCGAGCACACAAATTGACTCAATCTAAATTGGTATCATCATGAAATTACCAAAATTTTATTCAGTATATTACTTTTAAATACGTATATCGTCGCCTTAGTGGTAGTGGTGAAAAGAGCTAAGCCACACTTGTAAAAAGTATGGCTTATGCCAGCTCTTCATATTGGCCAACATAGTGGCGAATGTAGTGGCCAATGCCTATTGGCCAACGTGTAGAGGGGGTGTTTGTGCACCCAAGATGAATAAACACACGTTGTAACACGTTGGCCAATAGGCATTGGCCACTACATTCGCCACCTTTTTGGCCAACGTGAAGAGCCGTCATTAGCTCTTTTCACCACCAAGGCGATGATATATTTACTCGTATTCGGTATAATAGGTTGACTCGATTTGATTGCTCGAGAGTGTATATATAAGCATAACTGAACGCACCAATGCAATAAACAAGTCAACTCACAAAAAAATATATATGTAAATTGCCTTTTCGATACTGTTTTCTTAGTAAAATTGAGTAAAAAGAGGATTCTATAATCTTCTTAAGAATTATTTAGTAGGTATAACTCTTAAAAATAAAAACATTTCCTAAAGAAAAATTTTTTTGCTAAAAATAAAACCAGCTTCCATATCAACACTACAAAGCCAAAAATAACTTTAATTTCGGTACTCAGTGTGATTGGTTTTGTATATTCTTTTTTTTTTTCTTTTTTTGTACTTCACTATCAGCTCTACTTCACCATATGCATTGTGACGAGCATAAAGTCTTAACATCCATATTCAAGTAATCGAATCGCAATCCACGAAATAGTTAAATTATTGAGTAGTTTCGGTGGCCATCTGTGGTCTTCATCATCAGTTCCACTTCCCCAAATGGTGCTTTTCGAGAGCAACTGCACAAGTTACTATAAGAAATACCCAAAACGCTATTGGTGTGCCTATAAAATTTTTAAGAGTTTCCTCGATTTCTCTAGGATCCGTCATCAAATCTAACTTGATGACAATGGGACCAACTAGAAAGCATACCCTTTCAAACTAAAGAAGAATTTTCAAAAGCGGTCCAGCCGTCTTCGAGATATGAGGTAACAAATATTAAAAAAAGTTCAAGACGAACTGAAAACCTTCCTTTTTTTGAAGTCGGTTAAAAAGGGGTGGACACAACTCGTTTGAAATTGATGAACGCTCAAAAAGTTAATAACGCGTAAAAATTTCTCAAAATTACAGCTGATGGGGTGAGTTGACATAATTATGTACTTACTTAATGGCTTTCTTTTCTCCCATAAACAGACAAACAGACGGTGTGAAACGTATTCCACATTGGGCACCCGCTTAAACTGCACCTGAGTGAAACACCTTATGTGGAATACCTTAGGTACCATACACTCAGGTGCAATGGCGGATTCAGCTTTGGTACCAGCGGGGGGTCATATAATCGTGGTCAAGTCACAAGAAGTTATAATTTGTATTTCCTGACTCCGCTGCCACTTGGCCATCCACTGCCGATATTCGTTTACAACGACAGAAACTGGAGTATTATCTTGTAACAATGTTTAATTAAAAATTTTAATTAGTGGTCCACCTAGGTCCTGGACTCAGCCCAGGGGGGGTCATCACCCCATGACCCCCCCTCCCCCCCTGGATCCGCCCTTGCTCAGGTGCCCCATTTGGAATACGTCCTGTGTGGCCATGAAAAAAACTTTCACAGCTTAACTGTTCCCTATTTAAGCAAGGTCGCCGCGGTCGGCCTCGTCAGGGGACTTGGGGCTCGTGGTAATGAGGGGCTCGTTAGCGGCCTACCAGCGCCGGTTAGTGCCTGCATGATTAACACGAAGCCTTCCACTTGTCTACTTGTACCCAACTATGGCTAATAGAGCTACTGATCAGATGCTAATAAGAAAACATGTTACATTACAAAGCTAAAAAATCAAAGCACATTAGATACATATCACAACCAAAATGTTTGGCATGAAACGAATTATAACTAACGTGACCAGACGTCCCGCTTTAAACGGCAGTGTCCCTTTTTTAACCGACTTCAAAAAAAAAGGAGGAGGTTCTCAATTCGTCTTGAACTTTTTTTTTGTTTTTTTTTTTTTATGTATGTTACCTCATAACTCGCAGATGGCTGGACCGATTTGGAAAATTCTTTTTTTGTTTGAAAGGGTATACTTTCTAGTTGGTCCCATTGTCGTTCACGTTTGGATCTGATGATGGAATCATGGAGAAATCGAGGGAACTCTTCAAATATTATAGGCACACCTATAGCGTTTTGGGTATTTCTTATACAGGGTCTTTCATTAAGCGTGTCCTATCTTTAAATTTAAATAAAACAAAGTGTGTGTGAGATATTATCGAAATTATTTATTTATTTGAATGATGTAGTGATGCCATTATGTGTGGAATATGACATCATTCAAGTGTCCGCCACGGCTTCTCTGGGTGGAGCGCATGCGAGATATCCAATTTTCCATGACTTTTGCGCATAAATCAGGCTGAATTCGACCTATGGCATAGGTTATGTTGGCTTTGAGGGCCGCTGTGGTTTGTGGTTTATTCGCATAGACCTGCGACTTAAGAAAACCCCACAAGAAAAAGTCTAGCAGGGTTAAGTCACAAGATCTCGGTGGCCAGTTCACATTTCTGTGAAAATTACGGTCAGTTGCTAACTGCTCCAGTGCCCATTCAGCGAACACACGTCGTTGTCTATGGTCGTTTACCTTCAATTCCTGGGCGAGTTGAATTTTATACGGGTGCAGGCCCAAGTCACGACGCAAAATTCGCCATGTTGTGGTCTGTGAAATGCCGAGTTCTTGTGAGCGACGCGAAATCGACTGCCTCGGATTCTCCTGCTCACTCTCACGGACAGCGGCGATGTTTTCGGCAGACCTTGCGTTTCGTTGACGTACGGGTGTTGGTCGATCATTTACCGAACCAGTGGACTCAAATTTATCCACCACACGACGAATAGTCCTCTCGGTAGGACGATTATGGCGACCGTAAAATGGGCGAAGCGCGCGGTGCGTTGCCCGAACAGAACACTCATTTTGATAAAACAATTTTATCATTTGCACGTTTTCAGAATCAGAATCAGAATTTTTATTTGTGAAACATAGGTAACATAAAGGTCTTTGGTATACATAAATATTTGAGCACTATGTTTTGCCCTGAAGGCGTACAAATTTAGTATGGAACGTAATTCCAAATATGTACTTAAGTATCTAAACAAAAAAAACTACAAAAAGAAAAAATAATTACTTACAAAATTAACAATATAAAGAAAAAAAATAACAAAGAAAGAATCTACTTGAAAAATTACAATTAAAATTTATCATTCATAAAATCTTCAACACTATAATAACATTTATCTATTAATAGCGAATAGAGACATTTCTTAAATTTTAATAATGGCATATTTTTTATTATGTCAGGAATTTTATTATAAATTTTCGGAGCCATGCCAAAAAAACTTTTTTTCAACAAAGCGGTTCTACATTTTTTGTCGCACAATTGATGCATATATTGTGAACGCATTGGAGTCTTTTTTACATCGGATAATTTTTTAAATAAATGTAAATTGGTTTTAACAAACAGAGCAGTCTCGTAAATGTACATAGAAGGCATAGTAAGTAATTTTAATGATTTAAAATGGGGTTTACACGTGTCCGTAGTTTTTAAGCCACACATAGACCTAATACATCTTTTTTGCGCTTTAAAAATAGTCTCTCTTTCAGTAGATTGCCCCCAAAAAACAATACCAAACCTCAGAACAGATGCAACCAATCCGTGATAGGCTATTAATAGTGTTTGCGTATTAACTTTTTTTGACAGTTGAAACATTGCATATGCAGACTTATGTAATTTTAGACAGATTTCTTCGATATGGGGTTTCCAGGTTAGTTTACTATCAATCGCTATACCTAAAAATTTAGCCTTTTCTGTATTTTCTATTTTATACTTATCATAACTTACATGAACTGCAGGTTTTTCACACCTTTGATGAAAGTGCATTACTTTTGTTTTATTTAAATTAATGACTAGGTTATTGCTATTAAGCCAGTTAATAATTTTATTGAGACAATCATTAATATCATTCTCGTAATCGGTTGGATTAGTACACTTAATAACAGCTGTGCTGTCATCGGCGAAAAGAACCATATTTTGAGTTATGACTTTAGGGAGATCATTAATATATATTAAGAAAAGCAGTGGCCCTAGCACGCTACCTTGAGGCACCCCGTACATAATAGTTCTTGGTTGAGATTTGTGAATGGTTACTAAATTGCTTTTTGGACATATTTGAGATATTTCTGTGCACTGGGATCTGTTAGTCAGATATGACTCCAAAAGTTTCAAAATATTTCCTCGGATTCCATAGCCATACAGCTTTTTTAGCAAGATCTTATGATTAACAAAATCAAATGCTTTTGTCATATCAGTATATATGGCGCATACTGGAGTGGTCTCATCGACAGACGTCATAATATAAGAAAGGAGGTCAAACAATGCCATATTGATATTAGTGTTTTTCCTAAATCCTTTTTGTTCGTTGCAGAATAACTTGTTTTTTTCAAAATAATTATAAAGTGAGTTATAAATTACTTTTTCGATAACTTTTGAAAAGATAGGAATTTTAGCAATGGGTCTATAATTTTTTACATCTGATTTATCATCTCTTTTGAATAAGGGCTTAATAATTACTTTTTTAAGACTATTAGGAAAAACACCGTTTGCTATGCATAAATTAATAATATACGTTAGAGGTGCTGCTATAATTTCCTTGACATATTTTACAACTTCAGTGCATACTCCATCATAGCCAACAGTATTTGTATTTTTAAGATTACTAATTATTTTTATTAGGTCAAAGGGTACAACTGGTTGCATATATAACGATTGTGAAGTTAGGTTGTTAAAAATATTTTTACTAGTCGAAGTACTGTTATTATGAATATTTTTTTCTATTACATCTACAAAAAAGTTATTAAATTCATTTGCAATAGCCGTCGGATGTGTAATAGTGACATTATCTCTCTTTATGGACGGTATTAGTTGATTTGGTAGACGGTATTTGGATTTATTAATTACTTGCCATGCAGCTTTTGATGTATTGTGAGAAGTGTTTATGAAGTGGTTATTTTGAGATTTTTGTGTTAATCTTGTAACTTTTTTGTAAATCTTAGTATAGTTCTGAAAATCAAGTTTAGTTTTAGGGTTAGGTTTAAATCTATACGACCAAAGCAGTTTTCTTTGCTTCTGACTACAAATTTTTATTCCACGTGATATCCATTTGGTTTTAGTATTCGTTTTTATCGTTACACATTTTGTTGGAAAACATAATTTATATAGCATTAAAAAATCTTCTGCAAAAGAGTCATACGAGTCATTCACATCATTAGTGCTATAAACTTTCGTGAAAGATAAATTACTCAAATATTTTTTAAACCTCTTTAAATTTTCTTGGGATATATCTTGCTTTTTAGTTTTCCAATATTTTAGTTTACATAATTTATTAATGGGTACACTTAGTAATTGAGAAGTATGATCTGACAAAATTAGGTCTATTATTTGTGCTTTACAATCTCTTTTGTAGGTGTGTGCAAAGTTATCTATACAGGAGTTACTGCTCAATCTAGTAGGCTTGCAAAGGGCTAATTTCAGATTAAATTGAGTTAGGAAAGATTCAAATTCTAGTGTTATTTTATTTCTTTTTAAGATGTCAATGTTGAAGTCGCCAGTTAAGATTACATTTTTTTTAGATAGGGAACAAAGTTTTCTTAATATATTTTCTAATTTTTCATAAAATATTGTGTAATTATGTTTAGGTATGCGATATATACAAATAATAATAATCTTATGATTTATAAGCTCTATGGCACAGGATTCGAAGACACCCGGCACTGACTGTTTTGCAACGTCAGATATTTCTCTGAACTGAATTCCGGCTCTAACAAGAATGCACGTACCCCCGCGCTTAGTCTTTCGAGAAAAGAATGCTGCAGGTAAAAAATTTGGTATATGCAACAAATCTTCATAACCTGTCTCAATGAAGTGTTCTGTTATACAAATTACATCAATATTAGTTCCTGCATTGTGAAGCTCTTCTATTTTGACTGTTAATGTATCTGACTTGTTCATCAGTCCTGCTATATTTTGGTGAAGTATATTAATGTACTTACAGAAAAAACTGAGAATTATTTTGTGAGTCAGTACCTGTTATTCCGTTATGTATTTTTTGGGAACAATCACCTTCCGAGCTCAAACTAGTAGTGGTTGCTATAGCGCTACAGTATGAGATCATGTCTATTAAATCTAAAATAATAATTTGTAAGCCTTTGTTATTTAATGTTCCGTAATATGGGCGGTATGTATCATAAGTATATGGTAAATTAAGGTTAGAATCTAAAATGTATGCATAATTACATGTATCTACATCCATATAGAGCAAGTTATTAAAATTCTCAACTCTGCTGTTGAACATAATATTAACATTATTCATATATTTGAAAGTTGGTAAGCATAGTATAAAATTAGTGTGATTCAGAGGTAATATTTTTTTACGAATAAGTACAACAAGTTCTATGTAATTTTGAGTTCTTTTGAAATCTTCTTCACCTATGTAGATAATACAGAAATCTGATTTGGTAAAGTTCTTAACTTTTTTATCTACATTGTCTAGTATTAGTTCTAAGTTACAATTCGGCTTACGATAGTGACATATATCATAACTATTTGATAAACTAGTACTGTCCATTATTTTGCACATTCTACTGCTATTTTCACTACTTAGGATGCATATTTTTTGCTTTATAGGTGCCTGTGGTAGATCAGGTTTGATAGCATTGCTCGATACTTTACAGTTAAAAGAAGTATGGGTAACATTTTTACTTGCGGTTCTGCTTTCTTCATGTATAGAAGTAATATTGCTAATATTTATATCTGTTTGTGTGTGTTTGGTTTGCTTTAACTGAATTTTCTTGGGTGTTGTTGACTTATGCTTGACTGGAGAAATAGCAATTTGTTTATAGAGATTATTTTTTTTTGATAGTTCTTCATTACTTTGTTTTAGACTGCTGTTTTCCAAAGATAATATCTCAATTTCCTTATGAGCACTATTCAGTTGAGACGTCAACTCATCAATCTTTTCCTGCAGATTTTTTATTTGATTATTCTCTTCATCTTCCGACATTTCTGGCATACTATTTGTAGTACAATTCAATGTTTGAGATGTGTTATTGCTCTCATCATGGTTGGATTCCGATTGTCTGCTGCGGTTGCGACGGAACGTTATATTATCCAAGAAGTTCATATTGGCAGATAATTATACCAATTTAAACAAAAAATAAAAAATTATATTTCTTCAAAAGTAAAATAAAAAACTACTAGGTAATTTTCTGCTATTTTTGGAGTAATTTTTGGTCGCACTGTACATCTATAGAAATTGTTTCTAGTGGATAATAGATGTCTCTGTCCGTAATATTTATTCAGTTATATAGAAAATTTATTTCTTGCAACACTATCTTGAGTTTTGTAACACAGATAGTTTTTATGCTGCTACTCTCTACTAGATAGCGCTGTCATCAAGATATTTAGATCTTTTGAATAAAAAACGGAAATCGTAATGTTTTTTTCTTGAAATTTTACATATCACTGTATTATAAAATGTTTTATGGTTGGCCTTGTTTGCTTACGGTTTAAGAAGTAATAATATCAGTTCAGAGTTCACTTGGTCCTCTTAATTACGAGAATACAGTCACTGTTTTTATAGTATTTTAATCACATCTCATTTGTTAATTAATCAACAAAAATATCCATAAACACTGTTACAGTTGATTTATTTAAGTTCACTTTCAATTTTTTGTACAGTACATTATTCAAATGTATGAAAAACTATTATTTAAATAATTTTACACGGAGCACAACAAACTGCTATGTTTACTAGTGCGCGCCACCTAGCGGAGTTGTTGAATGCTATAGCTATCCATGATGATTTGGCAAAACATAATGAATAAATGACAACCAATTTGACAGATGTAGCTTCAACAAGATGGCCGCTACTAACTGTCAAAGTTCGGACGTGCCTATTGGAAGACTCGTTAGTACCTTGTGCAGTTGCTCTCGAAAAGCTCCATTTGAGGAAGTGGAACTGATGATGAAGACCACAGATGGCCACCGAAACTACTCAATAATAAGTATTTCGTGGATTGCGATTAGATTTCTTGAATATAGATTTTAAGCACTTTATGCTCGTCACAATGCATATGGTGAAGTAGAGCTGATGGTTGCCGTTAATTTTTGAGGAGTTCTCCTCAAAAATTAACAATTAAAAATTAACGGCTCTGCACCGGGAAAAGCAATATTTTGTAAAAGGTGATAAGTAGTTGACATTTTGGCTTTTGTAACTAGATAAATTACAAACCGACCCACTGAAAAGCGTGAAAAAAAATCTTTTTAGCAAAAAATAAAACCGACTTACATATAAAAACACTACAAAGGCAAAAATAACTTAAATTTCGAAAGGCGGTGTCAAAATGAAAATACAAAACAAATGACACCGACCACCGAAAGGGGATTGCCCACTAGGGTGTCCCGAAAGATTTTTTTTTCGCTTTTCGCTACTCAAGCCCCCTCAAAAGTTGCATGATTAGTTTTAGATTACCGTAAAAATTATAAAAAAAAACATAAAAAAATATTTTGAGGGTTCTACCGGCATTTTTTTATATTTTTTTATCACTTAAATAACCCTCCAGTCAATGTCGTCTATTCTATTTTATGTACATTATTCCCATTTTATTTTTTATTTCATTGATAATGAAACCCTAAGTTATGATTTGCAGGCAACGACAGGATTTTTTCTGTTAGGAATTGGTTTGGAACAAACTCGCAAAATTCATGTTTTGACTTGTTTTTCTTAAATTCTCTGCTTCTACTGTGAGGCAGTTCGTCTCATTTCTATTGCGGTTTTATTGCTGTAAGGTGTCGCTTTGCACTTCCTTGTGATAAAATACGTGTTTTTGTTATATATAATAATGGGTTCAAGACGAAGTGAGACTACTTGTGCTATTTTGGGATCATATAAAGAACTTGACGATCGCCAGTTACCAGTGATAAGTGACGTTATCAAATTCATTTTGTTTACTAAAAATGAACTAAAACTACAGAAGAATGGGAAAGATCCTTCTAACACAGAAGTTTTTTCAATCGTTTCTGGAAAACTTGATACGATTTGGACCAAAGCTTCGATTCCTATCGTTTCCAACGTACGAGTTACCCAATTGCTGAAATCATATTTCGACAAATACCTGTCATTGATAAGATATCCCAAAAATAAAAGAAATGATAGTTACGAAAGCAAAATGAAGTGCTTTTTGGAATCGTCGAACAAGCTCTTCGATATTGCTGCTTGTAAGTGCACTTCGTTTGACATTTGTTCCTGCATAAAACCTAAGAAAGTTCCTATTTCTGAAAGAGACTTTTTACTGGATCAAAGAAGTGATAGAAAAATGGCAATAAGCGGTATAGACACAAAAGAAACAGCAAGACTTTTAAAGAAACATCAGAGACAAGAAAATTTGAATCGGAAAGAGTCAGAGCACGTGTTAGAAGTGATAGATATATAGATATAAACATATATTACCATGATTACTAGGTGTTTTATCGAAATAATTAGCAGTCTGTATAGCAATATCAGTTTATTAATTTACCACACGGTTCGGAAGGTAGCTATCTATGGAGAAGAACCGGCAAGAAACTCCACAGTTACTCTTTTCAAAACATCGTCACTTTCACATAATTTCAAGTAAAAATTAACACAATATTATTAGGACACCGATACAACAACATAATTATATTATATAAAGCTAAATTACCACTCACTGACTGACTCACTCATTGACATAATTGTTCCCCCAGATGGTGGATGGGGAGGTGGGTATATTTTGACAGATTCGTAAACAAGTAACTCTCAAACCTACGGGAAAAGTGCCAAACCTCCCCTTTTCACCCCCCTTCTCCCCCCTCCCTATCGTATCTCGGAAACTACGAGACCCGTATTTTTTGTTTTTTACGGATTCGTATAGAGGAGGCTCGGTAAAGTAAAAACCATTTTTCAAAGTCCCCCCCCCCCCGCCCCCCTTCTCCCCCCCTTTAGGCGGATCTCGGAATCTAAGAGACTTGGAACATTTTTTTTTTCAGATTCATTTAGAGGGGCAATGCTTTAGTCGAAATACTTGTGCAACCCCCCCCCTCTTTTTTTTTTTTTTTTTTCACAAGCTCGCGAGGTGCTTGCACCTCGCGCAACACGCAAATACTAAACCCCCCATCACCCCCCCCCCCCCCTTTTTTTTTTTTTTTTTCACAAGCTCGCGAGGTGCTTGCACCTCGCGCAACACGCAAATACTTGATTTAGAGGGGCAATGCTTTAGTTTTTTTCACAAGCACGCGAGGTGCTTGCACCTCGCGCAACACGCAAATACCATTTTCTGTTTTCACAAGCACGCGAGGTGCTTGCACCTCGCGCAACACGCAAATACTAAACCCCCCCATCTCCCCCCCCCTTTTTTTTTCTTTTTTTTTTTTCACAGGCACGCGAGGTGGTTGCACCTCGCGCAACACGCAAATACTTTTTTTTTTTCACAAGCACGCGAGGTGCTTGCACCTCGCGCAACACGCAAATACTAGTTCTATATATAAAAATAAATCGTACCTTAAGATGTTTACAGTGTGGCTGTCCGAGAGAGACTGTGTCTAGAACGACTGAGCGGCGGTTTTTATACGACAGTGTAAACAAGTGACATCATACAATTTTAAAACAGATTTGTTAACCTCTGTATTTTAACATTAAGCTATGATTAAATGATATAAAAATACAGTAGATATGTTGAAATTAATTAGTTCAATTACATATTAGTCTTACGATGACAGATGATTCAACACACAAAGAAGGGTTATTTCTAAGTAACAAATTAGTGTTTTATACAATAAAATTATTAGATTAATGTGAATATCTTTAGCATAATATAATATTAATTATATAATATAATAATCAGTTACTATTATCTAACACACGCATGTTTTCTCAGTGCATCGCTAAAAACCAATCCTGTTCCGGTGCGCGAGTTGCCGCCTCGACCGCAGTCGCCTGTAACAGAGCTTTCTGCGAATAGTGACGTGCCTGTAAATGAGACTCCATCTACTTCGTTGAATCGGAACACTCTGGCGCTGCCAACAGTAGCTAAGGTATGTGATCGGTATGGACTATCAACGCGATCTGCGGCTGCGGTCGCTTCGGCGGTCTTAGATGACGTAGGATTGGTATCTTCCGAAGATCTAAGTCTTGTTATTGATAAGAATAAAATTCATAGAGCTGTTTCAAAAGCACGGACCAAGGCCAGCAAAGACATTGATACGATTGTAATAAAAAGTATCTACTTTGATGGACGAAAGGACAAAACACTCATAAACGAGAAAATAGGCGATCGGTACCACCGCAGAGAAGTCTTGCAAGAACACATTTCAGTTCACACAGAGCCGGGATCTATTTATTTGGGACATATGACGCCAAGTCGTGGCACTGCCAAAGGGATCGTCTCTTCTATCATATCTTTGTTAGAAAATCAAGGGTTGAACTTGGAAGAGGTGATCTGTGTGCGGTGCGATGGTACTGCGACGAATACAGGTTGGAAGGGAGGTGTCATTCAATACCTGGAAAACTATTTAAAGAGACCGTTGCAATGGTGTGTTTGTATGCTTCACGCGAATGAATTACCGCTTCGTCATTTGTTCATGTCTCTGGATGGTAGCACATCTGGGCCAAAAGAATATTCAGGACCTATTGGAAAACAGCTAGCTGCTTGTGAAAGTAAACCTCTAGCGTCTTTTTGTGCAGTGTCTGGCAATTTGCTAGTATTACCTGATAATATTGTGAAGGAACTAAGCACGGATCAAAAGTATCTGTACGAAATGTGTCATGCTGTGATGGCTGGTTCCTGTTCCCTTGAGCTAGCGAACCGCCAACCTGGAAAAATGGCGCATTCGAGATGGCTCACTACTGCCAATCGCATACTCAGACTTTACGTAAGTACTGTTTCGCCGTCAAATAATTTGCAGCTGCTTGTGAACTACGTGGTCAAAGTTTACGCTCCTGTTTGGTTCCTAATCAAGCAAAACTCATCATTTAAAGATGGAGTCAAGCATATTTTTCAAATGGTTATATACTCTCGATTTTTGCCTGATAGTCAGAGATCTATTGTAAATTCGGTGATCGAAAGAAACGCTTTTTTTGCGCACCCAGAAAACTTGCTTATTGCCATGTTATTCGACGATAGAGAGCATATTCGAGAGCTTGCATCTCGCAAAATATTAAAGGCCATAGAAGCAGAAAAGAGCAACTCTCGCAGGGTATTTAAAGCACCAAAGCTTAACTTCTGTGCGCGAGACTACACCGATATAATATTTTGGCAAGAGTGTGAAATATCAGCTCCACCAATTTTGCGACACGTCTCCAACGATGAACTTAGAATTAAGGCTAAAGAACACATCCTCGACATTATTGACTTTCCCTGCCACACACAGTCAGTGGAAAGATGTGTAAAACTAGTGACGGAGGCTTCTCACAGCGTCACGGACGCTACAGCTCGGGATGGTTTTATTAAGAACAGATTAAAGTCTCGCTCAGAAATGCCTAATTTTGGTCACAAAAACCAGTTCCGTTTTTAAAGTTGCCATTGATTATTTTGTCTTTCAACTATTTAAACCTTGCTTTAACTCATTGTTGTACCCTTAAATTTAATAAAAACCATTTTATGTTATTTTTGTATGATTTATAGTTTATATTAGGAACCCCTAAAAATAGCAAATTTTAAAAACTTCAAGGACTGGTAGAGGCCTCAAGATGCTGGATATCTAATTAAATTTTATAATAATCGTAATATATGTGTCAAAACGTAACTTTTGATACCTCTTGCGTAGCCGTAGCTCATTTTTTTTCCCCCATACATGAACGGGACACCCTATTGCCCACCCTTCATAGTGCGTTGGGCCCAGAATGGACAGCGAATAATGGAACACCAGTTGTGTATTTTAGAATCTTATGTGTATCAGAAATATAAAAAATATACCGAAAATGTGGCCAATGTTTAAAAAAAATGGATTGCTTTGATATTCCTCAATATAAAAAAGTGTTTTAACGACGGTAAATCAAAGATTTATTATTGTTTGTGTGCTTGATGTTATTAATATTTTTTATTATATTTATCTTAATTATAAAATAAAATAAATCAAGTTTTTTATGCATTACACATCTATATTTTCATCATTTTCATATATGACTAATATATTATCCAAAAATGGCGCAGTAGGGAAAATAATTGTTTCATATCTCGCCCATCCTACATACCAGAGCACTCGCGTCGTTCTGTATTTGCAGCTCGGGTATAATTGGGTAGAAATATCTCCGTTAAATAATTAGTCCATGTTTTATGGGCCGGGTCGTAATAACAGAAATCGAGTATCAAGAAAAAACACATCAACATTAAGCGAAAACAAAATGTGACATGACGTGAATAGTATATCTTTTTATTTTTGACAAATGAAGAAAGTGTTGTCATTATGAAATAAAAATATACAAAACAGTATATCGAATAATCGATTTATTCTACGTTACATTATAAGTCATACAAGTTAAACGTTGGTTTAATTCTCATCAATCCTTTTTTATAACTACTGTTTGTGCAAAGTCTATGATGTATTACATTGAATTATATTGTATTATTTATTTATTACTATAAAATTAATATCCGTGGAAAAATCGATAAAGAGTGTTTTAAGTAGTGGCAACATTTATCTACAAGAACGTTTTAGATTTTTATTTAAAAGTACTTTTTTATACAAAATATTATTCATTACAATAGCGCTCATTAGAATGTATGTAAAATTCATGATATGATATTAAAAAATAATGGTAATTGTAATTTCTTTCAAAAGAAGTGTCCATACTGAGCCCAGGATGGGCTATGCACTTTAAGTTATTTTTGCCTTTAGTGTTTTTATATGGAAGTCGGTTTTATTTTTTGCTAAAAAGTTTTTTTATAGTATCAAGTCCCGGTGTCCCCGAAATTAACTCTGTGACGAAAAATTGACCGGTTTTTTAAAACCGTGCGAAAATTTGAGTAGTCGAGCCGGCCGGACGAATATATATATAATATAATAATTGAAAAGGCATATAATAACTGTAATAAAGATACAAAAGTTTATGACGATTTTTTTTTAACTAACATCGCAGAATGTAACCGAATGGAATAATCTAAATTTTTCCACAGAAACTCGTTGAAGCATAGTAGTAGTATTCTAACCCTTTCAAGCCAATAATCTTCAGCATGAAAATTTTTCTATTTTATGTTTGCCTGTCACAAATGCTCCAGTTATTCCTATGATGTTGATATTATTAAGGTGAATATAAAAAAAACGTACCAAGAGTTTCATTCTTATCAATCAATCACCTATTTTAAAGCAAATTTGTTCTTCTGATAAACGTAAATATATCTAAACGTTTCGGATATATAATGTTTTTTAATTTGTAACTTTTAAGCCGACTGACTTTTCTGAACAAATATAACTTTAAAAAGTGATTTTTTTTTCAATGACTACCTGTTACTTGACCTAAATAAACCGTCCCATTTTGAGTCAAAGAATGAATGGTCACGTGAATTATAACCTTTACAAATGCCAAATGAAACGAACAGAATTTTTCAATTAACTGATTACGAAACCACGTTCCAAATTCAAATAGTAGGTATGTTATTTTCAGGAGCTCGGCAGCTAGTCTGAAATACAGAGTATATATGTAGTCCTAGCTTAATTAAGCCGGGAAGATTTTGGAAGGCAGAATTATCTGAGAAACGCATAGGTGTGTAAAGCCACCAAGTACCGCATGGCCGCCGGGAACCCTCTCGACGCCAATATATAATATTCCAGCCGTTCAAACTCCACTGATTCATGTAGAACGAAACTTTTCGACATACGATTTCCATTCGGAATTTTTAAAGGGAACACAGACAGGATAGCTCAAAACGAGAATATACATTCATGTGAAAGTTACAAAGCAGAAAATGATAAAGGTTTACACAAGGCTATTTTTGTTATCCTTCAAAACTGAGTAGGGTCCGATTCAGATAAAGTGTCCGAATTCAGGTCGATGTATCTTGAAATCTCGGCAGGGATTCACAGTAACGTCTATAATCTCCAAAAAGGTAGACTGAGATATGGTAACTTTGAGATTAGCTAAGTTACTTTTGTTAAGTAACATTTAATCATCCATTGGAGCTCGTGGCTAAAAGGTAAAGCAACGCTTGTAGAGGTCGATCTCTTGATGGGTTACCTTCTACATATGACCGTGCTCTAGTGGGCACTGGCCCTGACTGCTATGCGCAAGGTCGAGGGTTCAATTCCTAACCAGGACAAATGTTGTGTGATGAGCACGATCATTTGTTCTTTATATGGATGTAATTTATCTATAATATGTATGCATTTAGAAATATATATATGTTTATCAGCAGAGCCGGATCAACCTTGTCAGAGGCCCTAAGGCAATGGCATTCTCGGGACCCCTTATCTTACTTTGACTGACCAAATCATGTGTGAACTGAGGCAAGGCACCTTAAGGACTGTGGTTTTTAATATATTTGTTTACTTATTCCCAGATTTGTTCTAAAATTATTTTAATTCTCTCCTAAATTTAACGATTTGTATTTTGTGAGATAACAGTGAGGTCCTTAAGTTCACACGCACATCAAATTCTCGTTCGAAGAAACATGTTTTCTTGGTGCGTGCACTGGGTCTGGGCCCCTAGTTGATGCGGGACCCCTAGGCAGTTGCCTACTCCGCCTAATGGTTAATCCGGCCCTGTTTATCAGTTGTCTAGTACTCATAGCGCAAGCTCTGCTTAGTTCGGGACTAGATGGCGTTGTGTAAAAGTTGTGGAATATAAAGCACGTTCAGACGTTGGTCCTGGCTGTCATTTGGACTTCTTTGACAGTCAGAAGCCAGAAAATCTGACACTGATCCGACCAAGGCGTATCGTGTTACCCAGCTACTGGGTTGTGAGGGTGCGCCTCATATCATATAAATTTATTTGGTATATTTTCATTTCAATAACGTTCACAGGATATAATAAACGTGAGTTATACCACATGTTAATATAATTTCTTTAGATATCATTTATATTCTCTAAAACTTATTTCGTATAACTTTCGGATATAACGTTTATTTAATCGAAAATCATTAAGCCTATCGTTTAAAATACATAATTTGATTGAGCGTGTTGCGGGAACGACATGACAGAAACGAATCGCTACAAAACCGACTCCACGTAGTCTTGTCTGTCCTATCCCTAGAGTGTTATTTAAAATCCGTAGGCGCGGAAGGGCGAGGCGGCCCGCGAGCTGAGGAGCAGGTGGTTTTAATACTCACCGCCGCGGCTGAGGCTAGGCGGCCAGCAAGCCGAAGCCGCGGTGGTGAGCGTGAAACACATCTGCGACGATAAGCTCACATGGGACCGCCGGAACCCTGCGGCGCCGGAGCCGTGACAGAAACTATGCATGCTGCATGCTTGCTTGTATGATGCATGCTTGTTTGCATGCATAGTGTATCCTTGTTTGAATGTTTTTTACAGGGAAATAAAAACTAGGCATTTTATCAAATTATACTAAATAGGTTTTATGTCTCAACCCCCATTGACCCCAACATTGTTGACAAAAGGCTAAGCAGATTATGATTTAATCATCCATTGGAAACAACAAAGAATATTAGTTCCTCACGGAAGTACTTGTAATAAATGTGTATGTGCCAACAAGTAGTATGAATCAGGAGCTCAGCACGTCCCGCACCACATCTCTGGTTACACGGTTGGCGGCACTAACTAAATTATTTATGAACGCGTCCCTTAGGAGCGGCGCGCTCGGGACCCAATGACATTTGTTTCCCTTATTTATTCGAAAGTGCCGTCTACTCTATGCGATCCTGGTATGTAGATATGTGAACGATAGCCATTGTGGAAGCCGGGCTGGACGGAGGATCGCTTGAACTCGAGTGAAAAGGTTCATAATTGAGTACTTTATCTGCATGTTTTTTTGCTATTGACATGGGTTCCAACGAATGGTTCAGATATACACCTACGTAGATTCATAAAATAGATTTCGTAATGATATAACAGGTTTCATAAAAACATATTTTCCAAAGCAATCTCAGGATGACGACGCTTATATAGCAACTTTCCATTTAATTTAATTTCCCAGCTAAGATTGCCGTGTATATCTATTAAGCTAGGCGAGGCGAGTAATTTCACCATAACAGTGAGTGGGCCCGGTATGCAAATGGCTAAGAACCGACAGTGGCGAGACACTCCATAGACAGACATACAGCGGCAACATCACACTGCAGACAATGATAGGTTACCGTGTTCCCAGCTCTGGTGCTGCCATCAGTTCTCTTTATTTTGTATGCTCTAAGTAGAATTAATGAATATGTAAATTGATATTACACAAAATTGTTTCTATTTCAAAATTATTTGACGTAAGTAGGTATGTGGGTATTAACGTAGATAACAACGTAATTTTTGGGGTTTTCAGACGAAAAACCAGTAAACAGCAGTATACCTTAAGACTATTTCATCACAAAATTTTACTTCACCCTGATTACTATCACCCTGCAAAGGAAACGACCGCGCGTATCATACAAAATGAATATATGTGTAGTGTACATCTGCAATCAAAATCTTGGAAACTCCCAGGCAGGTCAGTTAACTATCTTTTCTGATAATTTGACAGATATTGTTCAGAAGCATCCCGCTGATAAATTCTTAGTTGTCGGTGATTTTAACTTATCAAACATAACCTGGAACCCAGATGATGATGGTCAATCTGTTTTGCCAAGTAATATTCAAGGTCGTGTTCAAACAAGTTTTTTTTGATAATATTACCCTCTGCAATTTTTCGCAATTCAATTCACATGTAAATTTAAACAATAAAATTCTTGATCTAGTTTTGTCTAATAGTGAGGTCTCGGTGTCGATTTGCGATAACCCCCTGGTGCCGGAAGATCCACATCATAAGGCTCTCTGTGTGTCCGCTGATTTCGTAGAACTTCATACTCTTCCTGCACTATCTCGTATTAAATTTCTTTATAAGTCAGCTGATTATACGGCCATTAATAACCGGCTAAACGAGATTGACTGGCAAAGGGAAGTCTGCACTCGAACACTCGAGGATGCCATAACATTTTTCTACCACACACTCAATGACTTGCGTGATTCTCATGTACCTGTGAAGACAGTCATTACATCTAGCAGATATCCTCTTTGGTACAAGCAGCCTTTGATTAAAATTATTAAGGAAAAAGCGAAACATCATGCTAAGTTCAAGAAATATGGCAATATCAATGATTAAGAGTCGTTTGTCCTACTCCGACAGCGGGCTAAAGAAGTTGAAACTGAAATGTTTAGCTGCTACATTACAAAAATTGAAGAAAGTATTTTTAAAACCCCCAAAGCGTTTTGGTCATACGTCAAATCTAAAAAACAAACAAATTCGTATCCTTCTCTATTAAAATATAAAAATCGCATCTCAAGCGATGGAGAGGATATCTGCAACATGTTCAGCGACTATTTTTACTCAAATTTTCTTACTTTCGACGGCAACAGTGACAACAACCGTTCTAATACACGCTCGCAGGATTCTGACACGCAGTTAGGTGATCTCGTCACGGATATACATTCAGTCGAAGTTAGTAAATTAGAGGTATTCCAACTGCTTAAAGGAGTTGACTTAACAAAGTCCGCAGGACCAGATAATATACCGCCTATTTTTATACTAAACTGTGCTAAAAGTCTGACCGCTCCACTTTCAATACTGTTCAGGCGATCTCTAGATGCGGGTCAGGTACCTTCAATTTGGAAGTCAGCATTAATTACTCCGATCCATAAAAAAGGGCCTAGGGACCTCGTGGAAAACTACAGACCTATCTCTAAGCTATGTATATTTGCTAAAATCCTTGAAAAAATAATTCACAAACAACTATACGCTACTCTTAAATTAAGTATCAGTGACCGCCAGCATGGTTTCCTGCGAGGTCGCTCCACAACCACCAACCTGGTTCTTTGCAGTGATTACTTGACTGAATGTATGTCTCGTCGCACACAGGTAGATGTAATTTACACTGATTACAGCAAGTGTTTCGATCGCCTGGATCATGCTATACTACTGCGCAAGCTATTGGCTATAGGCATCAGCGGGAGTCTTTTTAGGTGGTTTTCGTCTTATGTAGCCAACAGATGTCAAACTGTTGTTCTAAATGGATACACATCTAGGCCTAGTTTTGTCCCCTCAGGAATTCCGCAGGGATCGTTGCTTGGACCCTTATTGTTCAACATCTTCATCAATGATGTTTCTTTATGTTTCTCCAACGCAAAAGTTCTTCTATTTGCGGACGATATGAAGATATTGAGTGAAATAAGAACTGAAGAAGATGCTGAACAACTCCAATATGATCTGATCGGATTCCAAGAATATTGTGTCGCTAATCGCTTAGATTTAAACGTATCTAAATGTTACATATGTACGTTCACTCGCAAACCAAAACCTATTCTTTACGACTATAAACTAACCAATACTTTAATATCCAGAGTCAGTACGATTAGAGATTTAGGCGTCACTTTTGATTCGAAACTTCTTTTTGACACACACATTGACAATATAATCAAAAAAGCTTCCAAGGCACTAGGTTTTATCTTGAGAATATCAGCCGACTTTAAAAACATAAAAACACTCAAAATTCTGTATTGTGCCTTTGTGCGCAGTCATCTCGAATATTGTTCACCGGTATGGAACCCTAATTATAATACTTACATAAGTCGCATCGAAAGTATTCAAAGGAAATTTTTGAGGTACATTCAGTATAAATCTAAAACTTATCTTCCTAACTACCACAGTCGATGTAGGAAGTTTCATATTCTTCCACTAATCGACCGGAGAAAATGGCTGATCTGGTATTTTTATTTAATATCGCTAATGGTTCAATCGACTGTTCGGAACTGATTGGCAAAATTGGGCTACGTGTTCCATCTCTCCAATTAAGGAATCATCGACCTCTATATGTTCCCTCTGTGCGGTGTGTTTATCGGAAAAACTCATATATAATAAGAGCTAGCAGATCATACAATACAATGTGTCAGAGTGTCAATAATGATCTGGACTTATTCTCCACCAATGTCACGAAACTAAAAAAAAAAGTGTACAATCAGTTTTTCGATGAATAATGCAACTATTAATTACTTGTATGCGCTTCTGTATAACTTCTTGTCTTATATAGTATGTTAACTTCTAATCTTATATTGTATAATTTGCTCCGAGTACTTTTACTTCTTACTTTATTTTATCTGTCTACTGTCTCTTGTTCTATTCTAATACTGTCTGCAAAAACTTGTAATTGGCCTTCTTTCAATATTCTTCATCTATCTGTATCCTAGCTGTAAGTTTTCCCAAGAGAATAAAATAAAAATAAAAACACAAAGAAGTTTATTTAAGTATGAAAATAATCCCGGAAAACAATTTCTTTGAAGCGTGGTATTCATTCGTATCGCCATCCCTCTGCTTGATGAATGTTTTTAGCAAAAACAATTACGGAATAAAGGCTATATACATCACGGCAGCGGGGCTGAGTGCGCAGGGTAGGCAGGGTAATAGCTCGTGACAAGGAGCGCAGACAGGTGAAGCTAAATCATAAGTTTTTTGCGCCCATTACCAAAATATTGCGAACGCAGGCTACAAGAGAGCGGTAGCGTGGACGCTATCGCTTGTAACTTGTTCATACAAAAATGTGTTTTGTTACAAAATGAGTTAGGTCAAATTATAGCTCCTATGCAGACTACTTTATACGACTTTGACAAAAAATAAAGAGATCTAGCAACGTGGGTAGAATTCACATTACTAGCAATCTTGTTATCCTTCCAACTAATAAGCTAAATATATAGCTATAGTAATATAGAATACTTGTTGTTTGGAGTGAGTTCACGGCAATGGTGTAACGTTCGAACTCACAACCTCTAGATCACAAGGCCGACACCTTAGTCATTATTTAAATTAGTGACATAACTGCCCTAACTTCTTTTAAAACATTTACTTGAACAATTCCAAGTAAAGAAAACAATCGCATGACAACGGCAGCGTTGTGCGACAGGCGCAATTGCTCGCTTACAACATTAGTCAACCCGCAGACCAGTAGTAGCACAATCAAATAAATCGTGTGTAGTTGCGCGGTGTCCCTATTCTTCCGAGCGGGTAGTGTAATCGCCCGCCATCCGTCACTTACGCCGGGGACGAGGTACGCTGCGCTGTTTTATTGTGTCGTGAAATCTATCTAGTCTGTAACATAGGGAGTTGTTTGCTTTTGGTTTGGTTTACCGAGAATTGTTTTTGATGCAATTTGAGGATGTTGGTACGTGGCTTTTGCCAATGAATTTTGTTCTATTTGTGGTGCGTCGTTTTACACACAAATATGTATTGCTCTTTCGCATAAGCCTGAATCTACGCAACTATTGGAACACTTCTTATTTAATGCCTTGTCGGGATTAAAATGTCGCTCTATCTCGCTTGGTGGTAAATAAATTATAGCTTTTTATAGATTTTCTTCTATCCTACAAATCAACATTCAGCATACGCACACACGTCACGTTTACTGAAGCGGATTGATGCTAACCTTTGCTATCTTTCATTCGCAACGTCAATTTGGTTTACGGAAAATGTCTATAAAAAGTATTTTTATAAATTATACCAGTTTTACCACACCACGGAAACAGCAATATTGTTCAAAATTTAAGTTTGTATGTTTTCTATTCAGCGCCCTAATTAAATATATTTTTCGAAGGTGACATAGCTTCGATACTCCGTGGAATGAGCAAGCAGGTACTGAAACATTCATGGGCAAGTTTACTGTGGACTTAGGACTTGATTATTTTTGGATTGACATTTTAAAACACGTGTGAAATTCATGAGAACTGTTCCATAACCAAGCTTCAACAACGATTTCGGATTGTAAAATACCTACAATCATTGAGACTTGGTTTAACCGGTTTTGTGCGAGGTAACACTAATGCAAATCAAATCTAATCATTTATTTCAGACATCCAAAGTGTAGGTGCACAAAAAACTTAAAGCTATGTAAGTATTTATAATTAGTGTTGCCCAAATGCAAGACCAAGACGAGACCTGGTCCACCTGGTCTTGGTCTTGGTCTTGGTATTGCGCTCTCAGTCTTGGTCTTGGTCTTGCAGCAAGAGTCTCGCAAGTCTTGCAAGTCTTGCAAATACCTATTAGCCTAGGTATTGCTATTTATTGAACACGTTAGTTTAGATTTTGGATTATGATTCGTGCTGTAAGGCGTAGGTAGTTGCAGAATTATAATCATCAAAATCATCAATACAACCCTCCAAGTTCATAAAGGTCGAGTAATTATTTAAAAAAAAAGACTTATTCAAGGTCAAACTCATTCCTCGACCTTTGAACTTGGAGGGTTGTATTGATGATTCTGATGATTATGATTCTGTAACTATATACGTCTTACAGCGCGAATAATATTTTAATCAACAAACAATCTAGCACTGGCCTGCAAATTGCAATAAAAATAAGAAAATTTGAATTTTGTGGGCTATCCTGGAGCATTCACCAATGTACAATGTTAATCAACCAATAATAGAAGACTACAGGCAAAGCCTACCTATGCGGCCAAAATAAGGAAGTGCGTGTGTGTTGAGATTAGCAATTTCATTACAGTGTTACAGTGTGCGTAGGTACATTTTTTAGGCAATTTGTCGTACTCGTGACTGGCGCGCTTTGCTACGTAGTACTGTCGTAAGTATGTGTAAGTAAGAAACAATGTAGGTACCTACTACAACAAAATTGATTCCTTAGAAAAATAATCGTCGTACCTACACGACGATTATTTTTATTTAGTTAGTTAGCGATGATTTACTAACTAATAATAATTAATTAGTTTGTTTAATAGAATGGGATGGAAGAGTTGTAGAATAAAGACAATTTATGCAATTTAACATTTATTTAAATAAAAAATTGAACACAAATAGTAGAGTAGGTACTTCATTTAGCTGACGGTTCAAATGAATGCAGATTCTAAACCAGATACCTACCTACACTCTTCACCCCGTTTGAATGGATATACCCTACCCTTTCTGTAACACGTAATACAAGGGTAGGTACCCTATACAAACACTCGTTGGTAGAAATAGAGATTAAAATCGTAAAACAATTTAATAACTACGTACTACTCATCATTATCATAGCTGCATAATCAGCCGTAGAACGTCCACTGCTGGACAAAGGCCTTCCCACTCGGGGGGTAGTTGCCCATAATTGCCAAGCTGGGCAGGTTTGGCGGCAATCGGAGGACTACGTAGGTACTACTAAATAATTTATAAAAAAAAATATAAACCTATAAAAAGTAAAGTAGATACCTAAGTAAACTCATAAATTTTAATGTAGGTATTTATGAAACACCCTTATTTGCATTGTTTTTTTCATCAATTTACAAAAATAAAGTACCTACGAGAAACAGCTAGGTACTTTACTTTGGTAAATTACTGTAATTATTAATTGAGTACCTACCTAGTATTTACGTAACATATTTTTTTCTTACCTGTCTACTTTTTGCAGTGGTTGTTAAAAAGCTTGTGACTTTGACTTAATGTTGGTTTTCTTACAGGAAGAAATATTTGCGATTCCTTCTCGTGAAAAGATAGTAGATGCTTCCTTAAGCCAGAAGTGTTTCTGTTTTGCATTCAATTTATACCTACCTACTGCTGAGACATCTTCAAGGTCACTTAATTTTATCCTCCTGTACCAACCCTACCAAAATAGGTAACAATTTTGTGTGCCTCTGTCCGTTGTTGGCGAATGCGGCGCTCAAACAGTGTCAAATGCCATGATACACTTGTTGCAAACCGCGGCGTCTTTGTCGGTAATTATCAAATAAGTAGGTATATAATACACCGACCGACCAACAGTTTATTCGCAGAACGTTACATTTTCCCAACCAACCTTGAACCTTAATTCTTTAGCGATAAAGTTGAAAATCTGTTAAGAAATTTGACAGATTGTAGGAGCTTGATGTACTGGCGTCTGTACCATAACATTGGCTGCCGTAGAAACTGTTACTAGACCTACTCGACTCGCTGTTAGTTTTAAATTTTGCTGAATAGAAGAATAATATAAACTTTGAAACATAACCTACATAATGTTTATAATTATAATTTTGTAGGCTACAATTTTAAGCACATACCAACCTACGAGTACTAACGTTAGATCTGCACATTAGACATAAACAAGCATAATATACCTACGCTTACTTTTACATCGTTCTGGAGCCGAAACATAGTACCTACCTAACTCCAGTCGAGTAATAATTACTATTGGCGTTGTTATTTTTTTTTAAGACATCTAATATAGTAGTTAGAAATGTATCAATTTTTTTCTGTCATTCGAGTTAAATCTTAGTAGCGGTTCCACTATTTCATTCATAAATGCAATATGGTACGCGATCTACTTAGTAATGACGTAGCGCGGAACCGCTGTGCACCTGCGGGTCAGTTGAGGGAGTCAATGGACGACGGAAAAAAATAATATTGCATAAAACCTATAACATTCTTTTGGCGGCAGTCGGGCGGCTTCTACAAAGGCAGGCAATTCGAACAGAAAAATGAATCGTTTCGTCTGTCGAATAGTGTTCATTTTTATATAGCAGCGGTGCCCTTTTTAAGAAATTATTGAACCGAATTAAGACCTTAATTTTATACAGATAACCGTGTGATTCGGTTGTGCATCTTCGTCATCATCTTCTAAATGGTAAAATTTCTAATTTTGACCGTTAACTGTTTAGAAATAAAGTCTAAATTTGCTTTTCGTATACTTATTTGTGTACGTATTTAGATCGCGTATGTATTTTTATCTAATATGTCTATGAATAAAGGTATCCTTATGAATGGTGTGGAATTGTGGATACTTACGTTTACACACACATATGCATTTACTGCAAGAAAGCGTTACTTCGAGTTCTCATTATTTCACAAAAAAAAAAAAACAATAAATTTAATTTTACGTGTTTTTTTTATTGTTCTTTTTTGAAAAAAATAGTACCAATCATTTCGAATTCGATGATCGAGTTCATGGCTTTCGGTTCCAGAACGCTCTAACAGTAACCGTGTATTATTATAGGTAGATACTTACAAGGTATGAACTTTGCTAGAAAGTTATTCTAGGTAGGTACATTTTATCATATGGGATGATGGGAACAGATTTGTAAGTATTAACACGCTACTTACTTAATAAATAGTTGAAATATAATAAGTACTTACCTACCTAATCAATACAATACCTTTTAGGGTTCTTTCAGACGAGCGGCACGTTGCCAACTGCAGATACAACTGCAGCCCTTAGTTTAGTGTTATGACGATACCTACGGTTTTGATACTGGGGAAAGTCTCTCAAAATCGGGATTGAAACCAAATGCCTACTTAATAACGCCCAAATCTCAGTTTGTCTTAACTGCAAGACGCAAGAGTCTTGCAGGCTTAAGTCTTGTCTTGCTCAAGTCTTACATGGTTCAGTCTTGGTCTTGGTCTTGCTACAATAAGGCGGCTTTGGTCTTGGTCTTGCGAAAATGCAAGAACAAGACCAAGACTGCAAGACCAAGACCGATTTTGGGCAACACTATTTATAATTCATATCTCATCCCAAGTTAATGCTAAGTAAGAGTAGTTTGGTTGCTGAATATCTAGGTATCTAAGTTTGGCGGTTCACTACACGAAGTGCCACCAACTGAAGAACGTGCCGATTTCTCCCCATCCAAGTAAACCTATAAAACACAAAGCGAGAAGCTATTCGTATTACAACCTGCATCAAAACTAAACGACAAATCAAATCGTCAAATAATGGCATAAATTGCCTGTATACGTCGAGAATTAGGATTCTGCAAGTTTTTTAGTGTGCGACGACATATTTGATGACGACATTAATCCCGCAGAATTGCGAGCCCGGCACGCCTGTTACGTCACTCGCCCATACCACAGGTACCAGGACATCACGTCGACTGGGCGGTATTGCTTTCATTTCCGCTACGTCAGTGAGACGAAGGGTCTATTTCTTCTAAGATTGTGTGCACAGGGTGACAACTTTTCAAAACTCTATGCATCGGGTTTCAGGTAAATCTGGATCGTATGTAGTGCAAACTCTTCCGAACACACTAAAGCAAAACCATATTGACACAGAAACCTAGAATCAATTATTGGAAACACCTTAGCCGTAATGTAGTGTATATCTTTTCTATTAACCAAGTCATTTTTCAGTTTAATATTGTGATTTTCTTCGAAGATTGTGCGCCTTTTCTGGCTAAACAAACAGTTTTTCTATCTCAGTTTTTAAACTGACACGGTCACAAACAACGGTAACTTCAATACAATCACTTTTGTTCGTTCGTGATCATAGCGCTTGAGACAGTGCCAAAATATCGATAACTTGAAACAAGAAGTATTGTAAATATTCCGTTTAAAGTTCTAATGATAAAGATTTTCTTCCTTGTTGATTTTGGGGATAAGATCGAACGCACGTTAGGAACAAAGCCCTTTTAATCTATTCTTAGCGAAATCCAATGATTAGTTTCACAGTTTTTTGCAATTTAACAAAAACGCCTTTTAAGTTAAGATCACAAAATGCGAGCGTTGTCCGGTGACAGCTATCTCGCCGGCGGACTAACAGAGATCCATCAGTAGCAAGGAAGGCACGCGGCCAGTCCCGGCACCCGCCACTCTTCATTACGGAGCCGAGACAAAGGAGTCACGCGACCGTGAACGCTCAGCACATCGCACGCTTACCAGACAGACAGCTACGGCCGAAACATCTCTAGGTAGCAATGGATAGATAGATAGGTAAAGCTTTTATTGAACAACAGAAAACTGAACACACAAAAACAAAGTACATAGATACATAATTTAAACAGAAATAAAACGGATACCTATAAAGTAAATTAAAAATAAAAAGTTATTACCAAAAAATTAAACCGACTTCTAAAAAAATCTTTTTACCAAAAAATTAAACCGACTCCCAAAAACACTGCAAAGTGAAAAATAACTTTAATTTCGGTAGTCGGTGTCTTTAGTTTTGTATTTTCGTTTTTGGCACCGACTTCCGAAACTAAAGTTATTTTTCACTTTGCAGTGTTTTTGGGAGTCGGTTTAATTTTTTGGTAAAAAGTTTTTATTTCACTCTTTTTAGTTGGTCGATTTTTAATTTACCTAGTTAAAAGAGCCTAAATGTCAACTACTTATAACCTTTTACAAAATATTGCTTTTCCCAATGCTGGGCCGTTAATTTTTGAGGAGTTCTCCTGGTACTTCACCATCAGCTCTACATCACCATATGCATTGTGACGAACATAAAGTGCTTAACATCCATATTCAAGTATTCGAATCGCAATCCACTAAATACTTATTATTGAGTAGGTTCGGCGGCCATCTGTGATCTTCATCATCAGTTCCACTTCCCCAAATGGTGCTTTTCGAGAGCAAATGCACAAAGTACTATTATAAATACCCAAAACGCCATAGGTGTGCCTATAATATTTGAAGAGTTCCCTCGATTTCTCCAGGATCCCATCATCAGATCCTGACCTGGTGACAATGGGATCAATTTCGAAGTATACCCTTTCAAACAAAAAAAGAATTTTCCAAATCGGTTCAGCCGTCTTCGAGTAATCGGTGATCATACATAAAAAAAAAAAAAAATATACGCGTCGAATTGATAACCTCCTCTTTTGGTCGTCGGTTGAAAACACTGCAAAGTAAAAAATAACTTTAATTTCGGTAGTCGGTGTCTTTAGTTTTGTATTTTACCAGCATGCTGTATGCTGTAGGTATCCATATTCATAATTTATTTGTGTAACATGATGACGTTATAGATGTTACAGAAATTAAAAAACAGACTTAAAGGTAAAATACAATTATGAACCTATAGGGCTTTAAGAACCTATATGCATGATGTCATGAAATAACTAGCCAAATTAGAAATAATTAACATGTCTTGCTAAAATAAGTCATATAGGTACAATTCAGATTTCTGTGTTCATTACAAGGCAAACGCTGATAATTCAACACAAAATAATTAATTTCTTAATCGAGGCTTCGGTAAACCAGTACAAAGAATCAATGTTTGTATACATACCCTTCAGCAGAGATTAACCTTTGATTAGCCTTCAGTGAATGAGTACCAACATTACTTGATACTGATCTCTGACAAAAAACTACTATCGGTATGTTAAACTGTATTGTATTTTATCAATATCATCGTAAATTAATCTATCTAGATAACTTTAGGCTCTTGCCGAGTAAACCACCAGACAAAAATAAATTTAATTTCGGAAGGCGGTGTCAAAAAAAAAGCAAATACAAAACCAATAACACCGACAACCGAAATTAAAGTTATTTTTGGCTTTGTAGTATTTCGATATGGAAGTCGGTTTTATTTTTTGCTAAAACGTTTTTTTTTAAATCTCGGAATACCTACTAAAGAGTTAAAATATAAAACATGGCTGCTGTAACAACTCTCCCCGTCTACTCCGCCACTTCCGCGCCGCGCGCGTTGCCAGTAACGTGGATGTTGTTTTTTTCTCATATAAGCAAACATGGAAGCCCTGCCGACGCCGTATGAACCTTATGATATGAGCTTGTTTGTTTACGATATTACGTTAAATGTTTACGTTGGAATTAGCGCGGCAATAACTCGCGTAATTGAACGAGGGCTGATGGGCGGCGCGAGGCTAAGTCGCTTCATCACACTTCATTTGAGATAATTTTGTGTTCTAGCCATATCAGAATAATACATAATTGGAGCGTAATAGATCTCAGCTTTTGTTGCAAAGTCCATACCAATAATTAATTAAGTAGTATCGCTGATTGGAACTATCTTGTAACTTTGTGTAAAATATGTTCAATAGTTGCAAAAGTTATTTTAATTATGATATGTTCACAGTGATGGCTCAGTGGTTACAGACACGACATACGGGTTGTAGTTCGTGGGTTCAAACCCAGAAATTTATAGGGGGAAACTTACGTCTCGCGTCCAACTGTGGGAACGTTATAGAATGATAAACGAAACGAATCTTTATGGCGTCTGTCGTGTGCGATGGGGCAGAAACATATCTGAGGCGGTGCACTCGCCGTAGTTCGACGCGATTGTCACCGCGAATGTTTGCACATAAGTACCGTACATAATTAAACACAATCTAAATCTATACTAATATTATAAAGCGAAAAAGTTTGTCTGTTTGTTTGTTTGCTTGAACACGCTAATCTTCGAAAGTACTGGGTGGATTTGGATGCAATTTGGTATGGAAGTAGCTTGAAGCTTGAGGAAGGTTATAGCCTACTTTTTACGCGACTGCAAAAAAGGAGAGTAATATTTTTACCATAATAGAATGAACGGGAGCGAAACCCCGCGTGAGTACTAGTTTATACTATAACTAGTATTTGCGTGTTGCGCGAGGTGCAAGCAACTCGCGTGCTTGTGGTGGTGGATTGTTCACTTTTGAAACCCCTAAATGTAGTAAAATGTCAAACATAACCCTAACAGAGATGCAGCTCCAAATTAAACTTTTCAATTTTAGGGGAGGTTGGGGAGGGGAGGGCATGGCATAAAAAATTTGAAGGTCCGTTTATAGTTAAAAGTCAGAATCAACAGTTTTTTCAGAAGTAAAAATCAAAATGGGGGGGGGTGATGGGGGGGAGATGGGGGGGTGGATTTGTACAATTATTTTGACTAAAGCATTGCCCCTCTAAATGAATCTGAAAAAAAAAGTTCCAGGTCTCTTAATTTCCGAGATCCGCCTAAAGGGGGTGAGAAGGAGGGCAAGGGGGGCGACTTTGAAAAATGGTTTTTACTTTACCGAGCCTCCTCTATACGAATCCGTAAAAAAAAATACGGGTCTCGTAGTTTCCGAGATGCGATAAGGAGGGGGGAGAAGGGGGGTGAAAATGGGAGGTTTGGCACTTTTCCCGTAGGTTTGAGAGTTACTTGTTTACAAATCTGTCAAAATATACCCACCTCCCCATCCACCATCAGGGAGAACAATTATGTCATTGAGTGAGTGAGTCAGTCAGTCAGTGAGTCAGTGGTAATTTAGCTTTATATAATAGAACTATTATTTGCGAGTTGCGCGAGGTGCAAGCACCTCGCGTGCTTGTGGTGGTGGATTGTTCACTTTTAAAACCCCTAAATGTAGTAAAATAAAAACTAAAGCATTGCTCCTCTAAATGAATATGAAAAAAAAAAATGGGGGAGGGGGTGATGGGGGGGGGTGGGTTGCACAATTATTTTGACTAAAGCATTGCCCCTCTTAATGAATCTGAAAAAAAAAATGTTCCAAGTCTCTTAATTTCCGAGATCCGCCTAAAGGGGGTGAAAAGGGGGGCGGGGGGGGGGGGGACTTTGAAAAATGGTTTTTACTTTACCGAGCCTCCTCTACACGAATCCGTAAAAAAAAAATACGGGTCTCGTAGTTTCCGAGATGTGATAGGGAGGGGGGAGAGGGGGGGAAAAGGGGAGGTTTGGCACTTTTCCCGTAGGTTTCAGAGTTACTTGTTTACGAATCTGTCAAAATATACCCACCTCCCCATCCACCATCTGGGAGAACAATTATGTCAATGAGTGAGTGAGTGAGTGAGTCAGTGGTAATCTAGCTTTATATAGTATAACTAGTATTTGCGTGTTGCGCGAGGTGCAAGCACCACGCGTGCTTGTGAAAAAAAAAAAAAATTGGGGGTATGATGGAGGGGGTTTAGTATTTGCGTGTTGCGCGAGGTGCAAGCACCTCGCGTGCTTGTGAAATACAAAAAAATAAAAAAAGGGGGGGGGGTGATGGCGTGTTTAGTATTTGCGTGTTGCGCGAGGTGCAAGCACCTCGGGTGCTTGGTAAAAAAAAAAAGGGGGGGGGCTGATAGGGGGGGGGGGGGGGGGTTGCAGAAGTATTTCGACTAAAGCATTGCCCCTCTAAATGAATCTGAAAAAAAAAAATTCCAAGTCTCTTAATTTCCGAGATCCGCCTAAAGGGGGGGAGAAGGGGGGCGGGGGGGGGACGACGACGACGACTTTGAAAAATGGTTTTTACTTTACCGAGCTTCCTCTATACGAATCCGTAAAAAGAAAAAATACGGGTCTCGTAGTTTCCGAGATACGATAGGGGGGGGGAGAAGGGGGGGGGAAAAGGGGAGGTTTGGCACTTTTCCCGTAGGTTTGAGAGTTACTTGTTTACGAATCTGTCAAAATATACCCACCTTCCCATCCACCATCTGGGAGAACAATTATGTCAATGAGTCAGTGAGTGAGTGAGTGGTAATTTAGCTTTATATAGTATAATAATAAAAAGTAAAAAAACTAAAACCCGACTACGACAAAAAAATCAATTGTAAAAAGGATGAAACAAGATTTTCAGGATGCTGAAATAAACAAGGTTACTGAAAAAACAAGAACAAAACAAAAATAAAAGCCGTAGTCACACGTCACGTTATTAATTGTTTTGTTACGGTTGATATCCTATATAACGTGTGACTACGGCTTTTATTTTTGTTTTGTTGTTGTTTTTTCAGTAACCTTGTTTATTTCAGCATCCTGAAAATCTTGTTTCATCCTTTTTACAATTGATTTTTTTGTCGTAGTCGGGTTTTAGTTTTTTTACTTTTTATTATTTAAACTATTTTGGTGTTAAATCACTGTGCTTCTATACTATTTACTTTATTTTTTATAAGTTCAAGTGAAGCCCTTTCAAATGACACCAAACACGGTATATCTAACTTACTTTTATTTTTTACACATGACTTTTTGACCGCTAGAGGGCGCCATGTTTAATTTAAGCAATGTTTTTGATAAGTACAAGTGAAGCCCTTTCAAATGATACCAAACACGGTGTATCTATCTTATTTTTATTTTTTTACACATGATTTTTTGTCCACTAGAGGGCGCCACTTTAAATTTAAGCATTTTTTTGGAAATGTGCATGTGACACCCTTTCAAATGATATCAAACACGATGTGTTTATCTTATTTTTATTTTTTAACACAACACTTTTTGTGCCCTAGAGGGCGCCACATTGGGTTTTGTGACACGTCACGTAGCCTATGTTCAGCGGACGGTCAAGACGGTTCTAACGATACCTCATTTGTCGAGTTCCGATAAGCAGCTTTGGAGCTATGAGGGAACAGATGAACATACACACATACATACATACATAGCCTGTCAAAATCATAACCCTCCTTTGGCTTTGCCGTAGTCGGGTAAAAAAGAGAAAAACTGTAGGTATTGTTTGTATTAAGAGCCATTTTTCAAAATTTGAACGCTCGAGTTTAGGTAATAATCGGCATGTTTGCGTGGCGATGCACACATAAACAACATAAACAACACTAATAGTGTAGAGAGAGTGTCAAGTCGGACTAAACAATCTTGAGCTGTTATAATCGTCTTTATAAGAAAGAGATTTGATTACTTAAATGACTTAAGATTTAAAAAATGAAAGATATGTATAAAGTATATATTTAAAAGAAAAATGGAAGTTATGTGACAACCAACTTCAACAAAATTAAACTCAAAAGTGTAAAATCGGTGTTACTTAACTAAGAAAAATCACACTTTTTGTGTACGTACGTACGTACGCACGTAAGTTATGAGTTGTAGTTTCCGATATTTATTTTTTAATAAACTGTTTCAGAAGGAAGGTTATTTTTTACGTTAAATTGTAAATGATATTTATTTCTACAAATAGGTTACAAGTAAGAAAAAGTGTTGGTGTGTCTATACAAAAATATATATATTCCTGTCATAATTGAACCATATACCGCGCCTTGATTGAGTTTAGATTTTTCAGTTGTGTTGGGGTCTGAAGTTTTCAGAATAAAGCTAGATACACACATCTTACATTTCAAGTAAAATTTGGATATGAGACCCATCCATTTCTCTTTTTCTATTTTTAGATAGCTCATATTGTAGCCGAACTTTTCACTGTGTTTGCTTATATTGATTAATTGACTCCAAAAGTACTGACAATCTATTATTCGCCTTCCATGCACTTTATAATTATTCTAAAAAATAAAAATTTGCATTTCAGAATTTTAACTTTGTAATGAAATATACATACGTAAAACTGGAAAAGAGGTAATTGTAATCATCATTATGAATATCTTTTACTATGGGACCAACCTTAAAATTGCGAAAAAGAATAGACGACCTCGTTCATTTATAAGTGTGCATAACTGGACAAAATTTACTAAACAGCTGATGATGATTTTCACGTTCATGATAATGAGTACAATTACCCCATTTAAGGGTTTATGTATATTCCATTATACCCTGTATAACATGTTTAAAATATATTACCCTAAAGTTAGTTAGTTTATCTTCATACAAGTAGTTGTTGCACTACATATCTGAAGATTTTTGTACGTTCAAAATTTTCTACCTATGCAATCATATACAACGTGTAATGAAAACCCCATATCTATCCAAAAGGACTGAAGACAACATCTGGTATGGAGTCTCTATGCAAAGTTTCAGCTCAAAATAAGTGACTCACAGAATTGACCCCAAATTATCGGTTTCATATGTTTCTTGAATACCAATAATAACAAACGTGTCATATCACTATGAGGGTCATCACTTTTCACGTCACTAGCCAATAACACGATAATTCTTATCGTTCTTCTTAATTTGAAAAATTCGGTCTCTGGTATCAATGTATTGAAATTTCTAATAAGCTCCACACATGTAGACATAAAGATTAGAAAACCCTTGCTATATCGATTGTTATCATCCAAAGAAGCCGTGCACTCGGTATGTATATACCCTTTAAATTACACGTTGTATATATGATTATACACTGGTGCTGTTTCATATATATAGTTTAGACTTTCGCCGTTATTTACATATATTATCTTGAATTTTTCGGCTTTTTTACCAGGTACCTTTTATTCGAGCTCTGATAACTTCCTACCTACTTTATCTTTCTGTGATTATGGCGTTTTCAATATTACCAAAATACCGGGTCCCAAACAAAAGGCACGCTGTAGAAGACCCTATTTATATAAGTAATGCTGTTTCGTATTAACTAAATTCAGAACTAAATAAATATAGAAAGTCCAAAAAGTATTTACTATTGAGTTCTAAACTTCCGCTAAATCGTCAAGTCTGATGTCTAATGCAACGGGTAGTTATTCCTATAAAATTTAAGATAAGATATAATAATTTACGACTGAATAGACTAGAAACTACACAGTCACTCTGAAGGGGAACTGAAAAGACAATGCTTGATGACGACCATTCGGTTCAACACCTAAATTGAAGTAACTACATAAATAAATAGTCCAAATAATATTTACGTTTGCGTTCGAAAGTTCCATTGCATCATCAAGCCCAAGGTCTAAAGCTACAGGATTAATACGATTGCAATAAAACTTATTTTATCTTTTATTTTTGGGGTGGAAAATGCAATAAATGAGTTTTCCGGCTCTAGGTGGAGGATGGGAGTGCTAGACTTCTACTGACTAAAAATCCACCCTGTTCCATCAGCAGCCCTTAAGTTCCGTGGCCGTGGTATCTTGTTATTTATTAATTTTATCTCAAATAAAATAAACTTTATATTAAAAAATAAACCCGACTTACAAAAAAACACTGCAAAGAGAAAAATAACTTTAATTTCGGAATTCATTATCAAAAACGATACTACAAAACCAAAGACACCGACTCACGAAATTAAAGTAATTTTTCACTTTGCAGTGTTTTAAGTTACTACAAAAAATAACCAAATCGCTATAGGTGTGCCTATAATATTTGAAGAGTTCCCTCGATTTCTCCATGATTCGATCATCAGATCCTGACGTGATGACAATGGAAACAATAAGAAAGTATACCCTATCAAACAAAAAAATAAAATTTTAAAATCGGTCTAACCGTCTTCAAGTAATCGGGGAGCATACATACTCAAATCCGACGAACTCAGAACCTTCTCCTTTTTTTTTGAAGTCGGTTAAAAAAGATGTACCTTGCTTCATGTGCATTCTTTAATGATGCATAATTATTGCGTTTCCCTTTTTTGACACAATGGTACACACCGTGCCTGTTCTCCATAGCTAAAACAATTACGTATAAAGCACTAAAAATATTTATTACAAAAAAAAAATACGAGTATCAAAACCCGCGTAGTCGTAGTATAGTTAGCGTTCTCAATACGTGCGCTCGACTGTCGGGACGCGGAAAAAATTGACATAGGTCCTACCTCGGAGGGCGCTCGCGCCGTACTGAATGCAGCTATTTTTTTTTTTTTTTTTTTTAGGTAGGGCCACTCGTAGATCAGCTCAGTAAGGCTGTGCGTCTACTTAACCGGTCTTTCCTGTGGTGACCTCTAATAATTAAATTAAAGGCCCCCAGCCAGGGCTTACAAACTAAAATTTTACTTACTACTAATGACCGCACGCTAAGGGCACTCCCTGCGGAGTACGGGCCTCGGCATAGCGGGGTCATTTTGGGAGGGCAGCAAAGGGACAGGCTGGGTCGTATTTAGGGAAGAATGCAGCTAGCTTGGGCAACGTAATATATAGTAATTTAGAGCGTTCTTAAAATCATGTTATTACAAAATTACATGATCGCATTGTCATAAAAACTATTTATTTGAATTCTTCACAGAACAAAGTTTATTTTGACGTAATTTTTTTTATCGAAATTACGCCTTATTAAATGCAAATAATCGCGACAAATTTGTGCTACAGCACCTAAAAAAATAAATAATCCTGAATATTGAACATTAGTTTACAAATCAAGTATATGTCTTATACTATCCATATTTTTTTCACCTGAATTTGTGAACATTAGACATAGATTCCGGAATCTGAAGTTGACTCTACGATGATTTTTCAGTAAACTACTTTTGTGAGATTACTCACCACAAAGCGATGCACATGTTTTAAGTAAATGTGAAACGAAGAAACACTTCATTAATAATTGATCTATTTTAGACATGTATTTTAAAAATTCAAAGTATGACGTAAGATGGTAAAGCAGGCTATTGAAATCTTAGAAATTTGCGAAAAAACGTCTAATGGCTCTTAAATTATGTTTGTAAAAGATTATTACAAGCATTCCTTCACTGGACAAAAGCCACATTATTGCTGAATGACAGAGGATTTATTTTATGTTAAAATACATATTTTGTAAGGCGTGTACATATAACCCTGGAAATGCATATGGTGCGATATAAATCTACTCAATATTCTACCCAATACTTGGTTCTTAGCAGTAATAAAGATAGTCTGCGATAGTTAATGTCAGTACTATAATTAAAACACGATGGCGGTTGAAATATCAAAGGTATTTTCTTGGTTTGACAATGCAAATAAAAATACAGATAATTACCCCACCACAAACATTTAATGAGAATAAAATTGCCTTTGACAGTATATTATTCCGTCGTTTCGTGGAGGAAGTAATTTAATATAAGAAAATAATGTAAGGAAGACAAATAAGCGAGTTCACTGCGACACAATTGGTTCAGGAAATGTTCGCAAGATAATGTTACCTATCCGTCGAAACATTTCATTATTATTAATGAACTTCAGTAGTGTTAGTTCTAGACTATTATTGTCTATTTTGAGAGTCTATGTAGCATAATTTCTATTTAATGCTATTATTTTACTAGAAGCCTACTTCCTAATTTATATCCTAAGCTACTAATATTAGACCTCTCGCGCCCGGCCTTGGTCGAGGCCATGCTGCGGGGCGAGAGGGAGTGGGAAGCGGTCGCCTCCTTCTGCGAAGCAGTCATGCTTCCGAAGGAGGAGGCGGGCCGCGTGAGGGAGAGGATGGCGTCCTCCCTCCAGCCCAGCCGCAGTGGTAGACGCCCACGGCGTCCGACGTCGGCCGACGATCTCCGGCCACCGTAGGCGCGGGCATGCGGACAGCGAGTAAAGGGCAACTCGCTGCCCGACCATGGACCATGCCCGGGTCGACGGCGCGTCGTGTTCCACGCGCGCCTCAAAGAGCGTCAGCAACATGACGAGGCCCCCTCTGCAGAGGGCCGAAGCCCGCCGGGGTCGTGGGACTCATCCCGTTACCGTGGCCCCGGTATGTAAAGGGTTATTGAAGGAACACCGTGGATTTTAGTCAGTAAAAGTCTGACAGTCCCTCCCACCCTGCCCGGAGTGGGAGGACTTATTTGATAATTTTACCACGTTAAAAAAAAAAAGCTACTAATATTACAATGCGAAAGTTTGTACAGATGGATGGACGGATGGCTGTTGCTTTTTGACGCAAAAAGTGCTAAACGGATCTGTATGAAAGGACTCCGGCAACGGCCCATACTTCGTCCGGCCCACTTTTTTAACTCAACAGACAATAATAATATGAATACTAAATTGACTGGTAATAAACACTATTTACTATAAAAACATCAATATCAATTATTGATCATGGGAATACCGAGATAACAGAGAGATAACAAAAACGTTTTTTAGGTTATGAAAAGTAAAAACATTTAAGGTCATTGAGAAATAAAACCGAAAATAAATGAAAAAGAAATTAATTCAAACTAAAATTAGTTTGAATTAAGTTCTTTTTTATTCGTTTTCATAAATAATTAATAAACGAAAACAAAATTATGAATTCGCGCCTTCGAATAACATTGATTGATTTTTTCAGCTCATTTGACGTTTCTTGAGTTTTTATAATTTGGCTTCTAGCATTTTTATCCACTATCGAAATCAACACAAAGCCACAGTTATTATGGACCAAAAACGATGTAATTAACAAAAATATTTACGTAATGCGTTTAATTAAGGTTTGTATTCATGCCAATAACCTTGACCATTTGGGCGGAGCTAACGACCCCTCCCCGCGCGTCACTCCGCGCAGCTCTCCGCTACCCGCATGCAACAGAACAGAGAGGCGCGCTCGGCCCGCGCTTGCGCCGCCAGCATGCGTCGTCGCTTCGCCTAGTCTCGGCACAGAGTATCGAAATCACAGAAGGTCAAGTCATCGTGAAAGTTAAATTCATTTTTATTTGTACCACATCAAAAGTGGTCAAATTTTATTTTTATTAACCGACTTCAAAAAAAGGAGGTTTACAATTCGTGTTGAACTTTTTTTTTTTTTTATGTATGTCACCTCATTACTCGGAGACGGCTGGACCGATTTGAAAAATTCTTTTTGCGTTTGAAAGGGTATACTTTCTAGTTGGTCCCATTGTCACGAAATCAGGATCTGATGATGGGATCCTGGAGAAATCGAGGGAATTCTTCAAATATTATAGGCACACCTATAGCGTTTTGGGTATTTCTTATAGTACCTTGAGCAGTTGCTTCCGAAAAGTACGATTTGGGGAAGTTGAACTGATGATGGTCTTCACAGATGGCCACTGAAAATCCTCAATAATAAGTATTTCGTGGATTGCGGGATTGCGATTCGACTACTTGAGTACGGATGTTAAACACTTTATGCTCGTCAAAATACATATGGTGATGTAGAGCTGATGGTAAAGTACCAGGAGAACTCCTCAAAAATTAACGGCTATGCATCGAGAAAAGCAATATTTTGTGAAAGGTGATAAGTTGTTGACATTATGGCTTTTGTAACTAGATAAATTACAAACCGACCCACTAAAAAGCGTGAAAAATTTTTTTTGCAAAAAATAGAACCGACTTCCATATCAAAATACTACAAAGCCAAAAATAACTTTAATTTCGGAAGGCAGTGTGAAAAAAAAAGAAAATCCAAAACCAATAACACCGACTTCCGAAATTAAAGTTATTTTTGGCTTTGTAGTATTTTGATATGGAAGTCGGTTCTATTTTTTGCAAAAAAATTTTTTTTTGTCTATTGATATAGATGCACTTTGAGTATGTACTGTAGAAACTATACCTCTATTATAGATCAGCCTGGCTCGAAACATGAGGTAAACAACTTGATGTATCTTTTTAACTTAATTATATATAAATAAAAATTAATGGCTAAATGTGTTGCTAAGCGGAAAACTCAGGAATGGCTGGATCAATACGGATTTTTTTTTCGAATATTCGTTATAGTCTGAGGAAGGTTTCTATTAAGAGAAAAATGGTAGGTAGGTAGGTAAGGTAGGTATGTAGGTAGGAACTTAGAGTAAGGTAGATAGGTAGTATAATTATTACTAGTGTATGTCATATTATTTGTTACATTTTTATAAACAAATAGATTATAACTAAAATTCACTGAAATTTAACTTTCTTTCACCAAGTATTTTTATTCTTTTGGTTGGTTGAACTTCTTCATCCTCATTTATTTCTCCGTGTTCACATATATTTATTTTTAGAAATTTTGATAGCCATATAAAATCTTGTTCTATGTTTTCTTTTCGTCCTTCTTCGTTCTCGTTTTCTTCATTTTTCTCATCAATCTATTTTTCTTTCCTTAATTCTATTTCCTTCGCTTTGTCGTTTTCTTCTTTCTCTTGTACATTATCTTAACTCTATCTCTCTATCTCAACTGGCGGCTTCGTCCGTACGAAGAGAAACCGGTGCATATCGGCTCAAGCCAGGCCTCGCTCAGACGAAGCGCACACACGCGCCTTGCTTGTGGTAGTGTACCTATCATAGCGCAGTTGTATGAAGCTTACCCTCTGTCCGTTTACTCTGTGCTATCTACTTTTATGCGAGGTAAGTAAACCGATAGTTTATAATGAAATATGTAGATAAAACTTTAAACTTACCTTGATAATAAATGTATACCCTTTTGTTTGTAATATTTTTTTAAACCTCTCTTCATTCGTTTCTGCTTATTCCCATGTTTTACAAACCTATTTTAAACACTTCTAAAACTGTAAAATACTATGAGTTTATAGCACTAACACTACTTATAGATACATAGAATACTCTTTAACTTATAAACAAGAATCAGAAATAAAACTTTTTGACGAATCGAAAGTCGGTTCTATTTTTTGATAATAAGTTTTATTTCACGCTTTTTAGTGGGTCGGTTTGTAATTTATCTAGTTACAAAAGCCAAAATGTCAACTACTTATCACCTTTTACAAAATATTGCTTTTCCCGGTGCAGAACCGTTAATTTTTGAGGAGTTCTCCTGGTACATCACTATCAGCTCTACTTCACCATATGCATTGTGACGAGCATAAAGTGCTTAACATCTATATTCAAGTAATCTAATCGCAATCCACGAAATACTTATTATTGAATAGTTTCGATGGCCATCTGGGGTCTTCGTCATCAGTTCCACTTCCTCAAATGGTGCTTTTCGAGAGAAACTAAACAAGGTACTATAAGAAACACCCAAAACGCTATAGTTATGCCTATAATATTTGAAGAGTTCCCTCGATTTCTCCATGATTTCATCATCAGATCCAAACGTGACGACAATAGAACTAACTAGAATGTATATTCTTTCAAACAAAAAAAGAATTTTCCAAATCGGTCCAGCCATCTGCGAGTAATGAAGTAACATCATAAAAAAAAAGTCAAGACGAATTGAGAACCTCCTCCTTTTTCTAAAGTCGGTTAAAAAGCTATTCCACTATTTACAAAATTAATTTTTGCAGTAATATTTTACGATATTATTTCGTAGTGCTTGAGCTCTCGCAACGCGACGTACGTCCACCTAGCAACACGATGCGCCCCGCACTGAATTTGTGGACGAGTGCGGGGGTGATGTAAACGCAGTCTTTAATTGGACGCATTTTTAATTTATTGTAATAAAAATAATACATATTTGTAAAAAGTAACAAAACCAAATTATTTTCATTTGTATTGCAAAGCAGTAGTATATTTTTTTTATACTCTTTTGATAAGAAATTAAGGAATAAAATGGTTTCATCTCAATGATTTGGAGGTGATTTGGCATTTTTTTTTCGTATTATGTGATACCGATAGAAAAATTGTGGCTAAACCAAATTACGGTTCATATCATGTAGATTACTAACAAATTTTTCCAGATGTAATTTCTCTATAATTGCCGACGAAAAGTTGCTTCATCTGAATGCTTTTTTCAAGCTTTTTTCGAGAGAGCAGCCTTAACAAAAATATTTACGTAATGCGTTAACTGATATATTTAGATTTTCAAAATGGATCTATTTTTAATAATCATGACCCCTCTACATACAATATTATACTATTTAAACCCCTGGCAACCCTGGAATTAGGAAATGCAGATGTCATGGCTGACAGATAATTTATTCACAATGACTTCCGCTATATCCTCTTTTTATTGTGTTTTTCACTACCACATTTACCACAAAAGTCGTATAAAAATTACGATATTTATCGTAATTTTTATACGACTTTTAAATATAAAAAAAAACTTTCATTTAATAGTTATTTAACTATTAAATAAAAGTTTTTTTTAATATATATTTCATTTGTGCCCGCTATTACACTGCTAGTGGGCCTAATTTCGCCGACCTCCTTTGGTATGTGTTGTGTGTAACTAAAATAATGGAATAAAACATAGGTTTTATAGACTTTGTATCCGGAATTTCCACGAGATCGGGTTTGAAAAACCGTGCACGCTAACGAAGTCGCAGGCAAAAAATAGGTGACAACAAATAAAACTAATAAAATCCTTGATTTTGACAATTTATCATACCTGGTGTATAAATGTCGTTGTACTAAAAACACAGTTTATATTCTTTGGCGCTTCCACTTCACCGTTTTATCAATTTTTTTTCTGTAGATTGATATTTACAGATAAGAACTTGAACAAGGATATTAGCCACTTTTTATGCTTCGGTATAATAAAACCCAAGAGGACGAAGCTAGTTATGCTAGCTTCGACTCCGTGGTTCTCTCCATAAGAACCAAATGAAATTTAAGGAATGAAATTGGTCAAGTGCGAGTCTGATCCGCCCATGAAGGGCCGTGGTAATTACGAAAAATTGGTTTTTCATAGTGTTTGTATGAAATACAAAGTTATATTTGCGGTTTTAGATAATGTGCTATATTTCAAAAACGGCTGAGCCGATCTTGTTCGAGTTCAAGTTAAGTTAGAGGGGACTCACACATTTTATCACTTTGGAAGTGTATGTAAACCTATAATCAAAAAACTATATAAAATGGGGTATCATTAAATAGATCTTTTAAAATGATTTTGAGGTTTCTTTCACCATTTTTCATTCGAAGCAACCGATTAGGAAATATAACGCTTTAAAACGGAATTCAATCGTATGAAAGGACTGAAAAATTGTTAATTAATATTTAAACTAAAAGCTGAAAATAAAAAAGTTATTTAAAAAATCTAACCAACCCGACTGCTCAACTGAAACGCAAGAAACAAGCACTTTTTCATTATTAAAAAGTGGCAAGCAGGCGGCCTACCAATTTTCACTTGCAGTCCTAACAGTTTTGAAATAAAAGGCTGTGACATACGGATGGACAGGCAGACAGAAAACATGACGAATCTATAAGTGTTCCGTTTTTTGCCATTCGGCTAAGGAACCTTAAACAGGTAGTCTACAGAAGTCAGCGACTTGACTGAGAAAGTATGTAAAATAAAAACTTTCGTGAAATCATGATCGGCGCAATAAATCCAGAGTTAACCTATTACAAATAGACAGTGAAACAAACAACTATACCTCTTCGAAGTGTTACTTAGAGGACTAAGGCATTTTTTTCCAGGGCGAACTCTTCAAATGACTACTCCCACTTATATGGTTGCAGCGAAAGAGAGTGTCAAGACTTCTACTGACTAACAAATAACCGTGTTATTTTTTTATTAATAAATAAATGTTCATTCAGTTGCGTTCGCGTTCCGGGGCCGTGGTATCTCGTTAGTAGAACATTCTCGCAACCCCGGTAGTATTAAAGAAAGTTTCAGTTTTATGTATACAACGTGTAATTTAAAGGGTATATACATACATACCGAGTGCACGGCTTCTTTGGATGTTAACAAACGATATGGCAAGGGTTTTGTAATCCTATGTCTACATGTGTGGAGCTTATTAGAAATTTCAATACATTGATACCAGAGACCGAATTTTTCAAATTAAGAAGAACGAAGAGAATTATCGTGTTATTGGCTAGTGACGTGGAATGTGATGACCCTCATAGTGATGTGACACGGATGTTATTATTGGTATTCAAGAAACATATGAAACCGATAATTTGGGGTCAATTATGTGAGTCACTTATTTTGAGCTGAAACTTTGCATAGAGACTCCATACCAGATGTTGTCTTCAGTCCTTTTGGACCGATATGGTGTTTCCGTTACACGTTGTATACATACTTCTTTCAAATTACCACTCTATGTTGAACTATTTGTGGACTAAATGTTCAATTGGTTAGCGAAATTTTACTTCTTAATAATATTATAAATTCGAAATTTTGTGGAATGGAGTTGTACGGATGTTTGTCACTTTTTCACGCAAAACACGCTGCAGGACAGATCTGAATGATATATGGTAAGTAGTTGACATCCTGGAATAACACATATTTTTCATCGCGGAATTCTCACGTATCGATTTAAGCGGGAAAACTCTCCCACACGAACGAAGTCGCGGGCAGAAGCTAGTATGTACAGACGCCAGCACATGAAGCTACCCGAAACTGTCAAATTTTCCCAATCAACCTTGAACCTAATTTCTTTAAGAATAAAGTTGAAAATCTATTAAAGAAATTTGGCGGAATTCTGGCGTCATTACATATGTATCAGATAGCTGTGGAACATTACAGGTCACTCGGTGTCACTAGCCAGTAAGCCTTTGGTACCTACCTGTTTCATTCTCCAATGGACGTATCATATAAGTCGCAGCTAGAACCCAACAAGGGTGCTTTGACTTTGACGTTAGGAGACGGTTTACGGTTTGTTGACTGGAGCGAAACTAACTGAGACGTGTGTGAATGATTAAAACCGCCCCGGGCCGGCCAATGAATGCTGGGCAGATATGGATGCACGAGCACAAGTACACACATAGGTGCTTACCTATGTGTGTACTTGTGCTCGAGCATCCACTCATCATTCACTTGGATTCGAGAGCAGCAGGACTGTGTGCACGTGCTTCAGTCCTGCTGCTCTCGAATCCAAGTGCGGGTGCAAAGGTAAGTTATAGAGTATGTATGAATTCCAAAAACTGCATTCTATGCGTTCAATGCGTTGCGAAATTGTTCAAAAGAGTTACCGCGGCCTCGGAACACGGATGGGTTTTAGTCAGTAAAAGTCTGACACACCCTCCCGCTTCGCCCAGATCGGGAGACAATCATTGGATGATTTCTCATCCCTAAGACAATGCCTCTCAATGTAACAATTAAATAAAAATAAAAATAAAAAATTAAGAAGTGCTCAACATACAACAAACGTGATTTTATGCCAGTTTTATAGATAATGGTTCCGTCCCTTCTTGCGCGAGTCCGACTCGCACTTGGCCGGTTTGTTTTAATGTACAGACGCCAGCACATCAAGTTACAACAATCTGTCAAATTTCTTTAATAGATTTTCAACTTTATTGTTAAAGAAATTAGGTTCAAGGTTGATTGGGAAAATTTGACAGTTTCGGGTAGCTTCATGTGCTGGCGTCTGTACCTACACGTATCTTCCACTACTAAAATTAATCAATACATTTGTACACATTTGATTACGGGAAGCAAGAACTCTGCCAAGGAGTATCATGATACCCATCTGCTGAGTTGTGCAAGTCAGATAGCCATTCACTCTATGTAAAACACTAGTAGGTACTCCGGTAGTCTGGTCTGGTAGTAGCTGCACCTGATTACACTGGAAGCCGACCCCCAACATAGTACGGAATAAACTTAGCAAATGAGGATGAATCATAGGGGGGATTTAGTTACAACAATGTACCTACAGCGCGTTGCGGCTACAAGTATTCCCAAAAGTAACATCACATTTTCTCTGTACACAAACAACTCGCACACCAAGATAATCTTTCTTCGTCTCGAGCCCTTAACAATGTAGCCGTAGTTAGTGCGCGGTGAAATTATCTCAACCGAGCCATGAGCCATAACTTTCTAACCAACACTGAGTAAAACAAACCCGCTCTTGTTCGGTTCCGTGTAGCTTCACTAAAAATGTTGTTTTATTTAACTACCGCCTTACAATGTTTAGTTGACGACATTGTTACCATCGCGAGTATGTACATAATTATGATTATACTGGGTGAAACTGGTACAGGATCGTGGAGCTTGGCACAAGCAAAGGAAAGCCTCCTTTTGCTTAACCAGCATCAGATGAAGTTAGGCTGTGGATGATAATGACACATTGTTTAGCTTTGGTCAGATGAAGATTTGAGCGCGCAGTAATGTTACGAAAATCAGTTTAGTGATTCGTAAAATATTTTGGAGTGTTGCCAAACACACAAGCGGACGAACATCAAAAGCCAGCCAGGATTCAGTGACAAAATTATTTATAAGCGGATTATGCGGCGAAATATTCATTTCACTAAATGGCTCCCGGTGTAGCCACGTAACTGGAAGACTAGCAGTCGTTCTGACGCCGAGTGCAAACGCCGCAGCCTCAAGATCGCTTGTTAAACACTGCCTCGACAAACCAAAATCACCTCTATTGCCAACCAGCAGAACACAATTCATCGTGCTCCTTTTTAAAAGAATAATAGGGACTACAGTTGAGAAGTTTCAGATTAAAGTGCTTTATTCCATTTTAACTTTCATGTAATTGTTTGAACGGAATGCTTCGGAAAAATTATTAGAAGGTATATCAATAATTCCGGTATGAATAAACTACACTAAATATAAAAGATATAGATATAATTTATTTATAAGTTTAGTAGTAGGTACACAAGTAATTTGAATAAACTATATCTAGTTATTTAGGTCAACCATACTTTAATTATCCTTATTTTATTTTTGTAACATCTATTCGTCGCCTCGTCGTTTTATGGAACGGAATGCAGATTACGGATTTCTGAATTCGAATACTAGAATCACATAAACAGTTTAGCGGTGGGTTCGCCGGCGGGACGTGACCACGTCCACAATTTGCCATTCCATTCATCCATTTAACATTTCCGAAGGATATGCAATCATCGCATGAGCATTTGTCAAGATTTCGCCGAGGTCTGACCTTTATACACAGAAGGATGTAAATAGGGCCACATAAACGTCATTTGCAAGCTTGTTCAATTTATTACGTGTCACGGGTTACTGCGTCACCCTGTTGATCGCTCTCTCCCGTGAGCCAAAATTTCTATTTTCCAAGTTAATTATTGAAAACATTAAGATTTTTATTAAGTAACAACTTGCGAGGCTTCAATATGAAAACGATTGGAAAAATCTACACGTTGCCCAGCTACCATACCTCGTTCAATACACCATATTTAATTTTAAAAATAAGCTCTGTATTAAACCAGCTCAAAGCTTTTAATATAACAAAATTAAATATTCAGTGTTGCGCTAAAAATGAATTGCGAAAGTACACTCAAGACGAAGTCAGTTTTAAAATACACAGGACTCCCTAATCTTTTCTTGAAGCAGAAAGTGTCTTAAGTAAATTAAAATGTAGCTTAATAAGAAGCGGGGTGCAAAGCCACCGCTTTTATCAAATAGAATTGAAGGGAGAGTAAAAAACACGCGCACATCCCAGGTTATTGGCTCCCTAATGAAATATTGATGAAGTTACAGAGGGCGGTATAAATGCCGTCTTTATCCGAAGTGACCGAGCAATTATGGCGTTCTACTTTAAACACATACCAAAACTGTACTATTCACTTGCAGCTATAACTAACAATGTTGGTATTTTAGAGCAGTCCAACAGAACATTCCAAGTGCAATAGAATATGTAATACATGATTTGAGTATGAGTTGGTTGGTTCTTGGACCGACATCGTCTTTCGGGAATTCACAGATCAGGTCGGTACAACGTTGTATAGAACGTCTCTACCAGGGCATAACCCTTTATAAGGCTCTGGCCATATATTGGACATCATACATTGGACGAAATATCTTAAAAAATACTTTGGCAACACAGTTTGTGTTAGCAGTGATTTATTCTTGAATGTTTTGAGAAACGGAACGTAGAAAAAAAAGTATGGCGCCAAGTTAGTTCAAACAGATGTTTGATGTCATCTGTCAAAATTGTGTGGATTTTAATAGTGCTACATAAATCTACAAAAATCTTCGAAAAAAATGAGTGCACAGGTAAGATTTGAATTAAAATTTGTTAGATATATTCTAAATTTGATGTAATACAGTATATTTTTGCGGATACGAATCTTTTTGATACTAATTTGGAGTTTTGTTATGACGTCCATATATTGCCCAGAGCCCGTCTGAGTCAAAAATTTTTTTTTGGTTACAGAAAAAAGTTATTCCTTTAGACAAGATTGAGGAAACTTTAGAGAGTCTTTTTGCGTTATCGGATGGCGAGGAGTCTGAAAATGGTCACGAAAGTGATGAAAGGGAAAGTGAGGCCATATTCTTGCCACCAAATTCATCGGTCCTTGAGGATATTTTAGCTTTTCCGTCATCTTCAAATTTCGGGAATGCCGCCAATTTTGAACCAGAGGATTCCGTAGTCCCTTCAATAAGCGGAATTTCTATAGGACGAAATCAATCAGAAACAGCTGATGGTCCAAACATCAATGTGCCGATAAACAATAGTCCTGTGTCGTTATCCATTTCTGATTCTGAAGATGATTCTTCTGAAGATGAAGATTGGAAGAAAGTACTTTTCCCTCATGATGTACCAAGAAACAAGTTTGATGATATTCCTCTAAAGTCTCACCAGAATATTCCCAACAAAAGTGGACCTCATATTTATTTTCGTTTTTTTTTTTCACTGACGAAGTTTTATCTCTAATTGCAGAGCAGACAAATTTATATGCTGCCCAAAATAAACAAAAAAAAACTGGGTAGATGTCTCAAATGAGGAAATACAAGCTTTTTTAGGAATGTTGGTTTTGATGGGGGTGCACCCTCTACCCAATATTGACATGTATCGGTCAACAGATCCATTTTTTTTGTGTGAGAGAAATAGCAGACGTAATGACTGTAAAAAAAAAAAAATGATAATGAAAAATCTACATCTAAACGACAACACGAAAATGCCTCAAAGAGGAGAGCCACAATATGATAAACTCTATAAGATTCAGCCACTAATAACCTCAATGAACACTGCTTTTCAAAAGGGAGCTAGGAACTCGTCATCCCAAAGTATTGACGAATGTATGGTAAAGTTCAAAGGGCGCAGTACATTGAAGCAATATTTACCAAACAAGCCGATAAAAAGAGGCTTCAAGATATGGGCGAGATGTGACAGTAGCACGGGTTATTTATTTGAATTTGAGGTGTATACGGGAAAAAAAAGACAACGATACTGAATTTGGTTTAGGTGCAGCTGTGGTAAATAGTCTTTACAAAGTACTTGTTGAAGAAAAGATAGAAAACGCACATGTAACATTTGATAATTTCTTTGCTTCGACGCAACTAATGCAAAGCTTGTATGATAATAATATATATTCTACAGCAACAGTTAGATCCAATAGAACTAACTTACCCCGGACACTAAAAAATCTGATGGCCAAGAAAGGTAAACCTAAACTTTCTAGGGGTCAATATAAGTGGCGGGTTAACCGAAATGTAGCATTTACATGGATGGACACCAAATCAGTCAGCATTCTTAGTACCGCCTTTCATCCTAAGGAAAAAGTAACATGCATGAGAACGCAAAAAGACGGAAGGAAACAAGAAGTGCCTTGCCCTCTGGGTGTTGTGGAGTATACTAAAAGGATGGGGGGTGTCGATCGCTTTGATCAAAAGCGTGGCACCTATCCTGTAGCTAGGAGGAGCAGGAGGTAGTGGATGAGACTATTTTATTTTATGGTGGATGCAACAATTACGAATGCATACATTTTGTATGCTCAAAAAGTGCGTTACCCTACTTTACAGTTTCGTACACTTCTCGGAAGAAACTTGATTGGCAATTTTACGAGCAGAAGGAAGAGGGTATCGAACTGGCCATCTTTTGTATGCAAAAGACCAAAAGTAGATATCCGGCAGAAGGCAAAGTATGGTCTTCCAGATGATCTACGGCTTTCAGACGTTGGATCCCACCTCCCCGGTCCACTAGACTCTTACAGACGATGCAGGGCTTGCAGCAGCAAAGCTAACAGCAAAAAATCGAAAATACAATGCATACGATGCGAGGTAGCCCTATGTATTGTTCCATGTTTTGCCAACTTCCACAAGCCGTAGTACGGCTCTGTCCAAATAATGGACACCATGTACCGTTTTATATATATATACTTTTTTTTCCGAATTTTCAATAAATGGCTCATATATGATGGATACCACTAAGTTTCATTTCTGTACCTTCAGCCGTTTCTTCTGCCTTATAAAGGGATAAGCAACTAGATACAGGCTCCTAAACCAATCAATATGTAGTGTTGATCTTGTAGATATACGTATAGTATACCCACGCAAAACACATCAGTCAACATGAGCGCACAGTTAATATGAACAGTTGTGCGTCGATGCGAAATAAATCGGTGTTTCAGCCGAGCCGGTGTACAACCTCTCTCAATTCAGCTCATACGTTATTTATCTGGCATCAGGCCGTGACGTCATCCATCAAGTAAAAACGACGCTGTGCTCCACGCCAGGCAACATACATACGTACCTATCATACAGTTCTGTGCTCCTAATACAAACGAGTTGAGATCTAAAATTAGAGTTTTATCAATGTATGCATTATTGGGTATGCTAAATAAAAACGGGTTCTGACATTTACATTTCGCTGTCAAAGAGACTATGAAGGAACGGTAGTAATGTAGTATACTAAATACGATAAGACAGCTCAACCCTGTTACCTAAACCCACCATTTCTAGCTGTATGTTACCTGTTTCCGAAGTAAAATTGTGAAGTTTTGAAAAGTACAGGACTATATTCTTGACCTTAATTATTTCATCCAGAGGCCGCCAGTCGAAATTCAACCTTAATTAAAATTATTTCTATGGTAAGCAATAATAAACAAATATTAGCTTTCTGAACTCTTTCTCCATATAAACTTTAACTGTGCCAAATTTAATAGTTCTTCGTCAGCGTAATTTTCGTAAAAAGGGGTATAAAGTTTTTGCTACACATATTAATATATACATTGAGATAACAATAGGAGATTGTATTTGTTAGTTTACAAAAAAATGAAATCTAACCCGTTTCTAGCCAGCGTTAACTAAACATATCGAGGGACAGTGAGAAAGGATGCGAGCGGAAGAGAGCCCCGGACAAAGGAGAGAAGATTAAACCGGAAGGCGGTGTGCAAAAGCCGAGATTAATCACGCCAGGTAAAAGATAGCCAATATTTATCAAGCCCCTGGAGATCAAAATGGCTACCTACGGACTGTTAGTTAATATGCAGCTACAAGTTTTAGGATTGCAAGCAACGGGATACTTTATTTGAACTAATCTGACTTAAATAAACACGCTTAAAGATAATATTAAGGAGGAGAGCAGAAAGTTAATATTTTAACACGCTTTTATTAGGTCGACCTGTATGTAACTATGTATTGGAATCTAAGGTAACTAATTTAACCATCTTCCAAGAGTCGTAGCGTAATGAAAATTAGCACCTGTATGGAGTTCTGCTGACAATACAATAATATGGTACAGTCGAACTGATCTGATGATGGAGCTGAAAGATATGAACTGTCAGTTCATGACAGAAAATCGTATCATAGCTGTTTTGGATTTCTTAGAAAAGTCTTGTAATGAACTTTGACCACGATTAGGTTTCAAGGTCTGATGATGAAGCCGGAAGATAGGCACTGGCATTCCATGATGGAATATCGTATCATAGTCGTGTTTGCACTTGTGAGAAAAGCCACGTAATGAACTTTCAAGGTTATAACAAACCTAAAGAAAATCCGTTGTCGGTTTTCTTAACCTTTTTGAATTACCGCGTAATCCATAGATTTATTTTTTATAGATGTCACTTACAAATCCTCTGGGGTGATCGACCGTTTAATTGTTCACTACTCCTGGGAATAATATCGCAAAAACTACAAAAAAAGAGAAACAGCAACACAAAGAAAACGGAGACTACAAAAAAAAGGAAAAGCGCGAACAATTTTTTGTTTTTACGTGCATTTATAAAAGCGTGTTTTTCTAGTGATTTTTAAACTATTAATTTTTTATTTATAATAACGTCCGAACTTTAAATTGAAATCAATTATGGTCGAAGTCGAAACGACCACCGAGTTAATTAGTTAGAAGTTATACTTAAAACGAACATTAGAGAATGAATTTACACGAGTATGTAGGTTCATAAGCTGATATTATTAAATATTGGACATTTAACGAAATATTGAAGATTTTTAATATTAAAAAGAAAATATAATGCTTTTCTTTAAATACTGCAAGCCGTATTTCACCATATTACGTGAGCCGTGTGATCCCAAGGCAGGCTGAAGCAATGGAATACAGTCACTATTCCAAACAAGGTATTTAAATTCAGAGGTGTCACTACGTTCGGACCTTTAAAACAAATATTTATGGGTCATGGAGAAATTTAAATACAAATATTTATTGGAAAATATACATATACAGATGTTGCATTAAGAAAGTATTGTTTTCGCTGACATGCACTCCCAAAATAAATCCCTTTCTTTTTAAGATATAACAGCAAACATAATTATACAATAATAAATCACCTGTCCAGACCTTCCATCTTCCTTTGTTCCTCTGGGAATACAAGATCTTGATGGTGAAACATTCATTACGCGGGTTTAGGGAAAACTCAGACAAAACTAATTAAACCAATCAATCAATTATTTCATTACATAATGAAACTGAATTTTATTGCGAAATTAATATAATATCCTTATCCAAATTGCATACTAAATTCTTTATATCTCTTGAACATAGTTCCATTTAGGTATGGAAACTAGTGTAACGTAACGACAAAACATTTTAATTAGTTATGGATTAGCAATTACAGCTGTTACAGCTAATCATGATGCATATTTGGCAAGCTCAGAATAAATAGTACACCACACCTAATAAAAGGTAAACACTGCATACTTCTTGTTGTACAAGAGAGAAAATGAAAAGTGAGTGAGTGTTAGTTAGACTAAATTTTAACTTATTACTATGTAAGTTTGGTTTCTAAATTCAGTCAGGCTGTTTGTGTGGATGTCTATAAGATCACATTTTCATTCATGAAGTTGCATAACATGCAAACAAGTGCAAGAAACATGCAAGTGCTTAAATAAATTCACAAGTATTTTAAAATTCGTATTTTGTCAGCTCGACACAAACTCAATTTCCTCGACTAATTTGCAAACTGGATAGTGTTATGTCGGCTGTGTGCTCAGAATTAAAACGCTAAATGGACGAGGCCAGCGATCTAGTTGTGTCGCGGAACGAATCAAATAAAGATGGGGCTTGTATGTATATGGAAATCGGATGTACGTAATTTTCGTTTGCAGATTTTTATTTTGATAAACGTCAAAACGCACCCAATTTCGAGAGGGAATTGGGAACGGAACAATTGGATTTATGCATGCGCAGTACCTACAACAGACGGATTTTGAAATGTAATTTTTATTCATCTATTGTGGGCGTGTATGGTGGCAATTGATGAAGCTATGCATATTTACGGTAGCCACAATATACGATTTTCATTATATCTCAAAACATTCCCGCATTGGATTTTTTTAACTCTTCAGAGCAAAAAATACGCAATGCATATATTTTATGCAATTAAATGTTCAACCGCATATTTACCGAGCTCCCACTTTATCAAAATTACCTACAGAATAGAATATCCCTACTCATTATTATGTAAGTACATCATATACAATACGTTACATAACAAATTTGGTATTATTATTTACATATCATATGAATATTCACAAATATATCTTTATAAAACCGTTTCATTTTCTTATCTAAATGATTAAAATAAAAAATTGAAACATACTTTTAAGAACAAGTCAGTGGGCTCAGATTGTAAGCGGTAGCCAACGTGTTATTGATATTTACAATTGGTAAAATATTCAAAGACTCTCTTTAGATGTTTCAAATTGAAAAATAAAAGAAAGTTAAGATAATAAGCTTTACTGTAAAAATGTTTTGTTGGAGCGCGCAGATGAAAGTAAACATCGTAGATACATTTACTTTATTGTTCGCGGAGAGAATTCCGAGGCAATCTTCTCCACTAAATGGAAAAACAAAGCACATTTAAGGTCTCCAGTGAGTTCTAACGACTGAATGGCTTAGTACCGCATGTTTTATACCGACCACTTACCGCAACGAGCGCACTCGGAATCGATCGAACCTTACAGAAAGTATCGCAAATGTTCTACAATAGATATTGCACGGCTAAAGTAAAACTAATGTCATAAAAGTGTGCATGGTGTTCGCGTAAGTTCGGGTGAGGTTGGCAACTTTCGTGTAAAAATAGCAGAGCAAGTTGAAAGCGGCGGAAATTAAATGAAATAAAATATTTATTTTGTAAATTTGTTTATAAATAACACTTTTACTCGTCATGCTTTTTGCGTGTTAAGTTTAGTTTAGCTATAAGGCCGGTGTTTTCTAATTGACTAGTCTGAGAAGAAACACCGACACAAACTCAGAGGTCAACGTCTCTTTTAAAGTCCATACAATTTGTGTTGGTCCAATCATATGAAAAACATATAGGTTCATGTCTGTGGTGCTCTTTGAGGAAATAACCACACAGATTTGAGCGGAACTGTCCAGACAGTGCAAGCATTTGTCAGCGCGAGCGCGAAGACTACGACGTAAGTTTGTTCGAAGCCTTATTAATGGCTAGTGCACAAATCGGGTGCGGTGCGAAGCACTGCCAAATATTCACGTCTGAGTTTTAACTCAGGCAAGGAAGTAATAGAAGACGATTTAGAAGTTCACGATGCGATGGTTATTTTGTCAGTGGCAGTGCGAATCGTAACTGTGCGACTGCGAGTATTATTCTGTAACAATGGAATCAATAAAACCTAGGTGAAATGAGCCCAAAAGTAATCTAACATACTGTTTTTTTTTTCTATGTCTACTTTATAATACCCACTAGTTGTTGTAAGCGTTATTTCTGCATTATCATTGTAAACTATAGATGTAATATTTTTTGTATGCTGTGTCTATCGCATCATATTGTACACTATATTTGTATTATATTACATGTATTATTAGGATAAACAGTGTAACAATTGTACATAGGCCAATAAATAAATATACAGTGCCACTGACCTTACTTAGTTGGTCCTTTTTGCAATAACTTTTAATCATGTTGGAATATATCTCAGACCTTACTTCTTCTTCTTATCGTGTGGGTAGTATGGTCTAACGACCCCATACACCCTAGTGTCGAGAGTTTCTAGACCGCCTCAAGGGCCTCTAGACGTGGTCTATTTTGACGACCGCCATTTGGCGACTGGAATCACCGGCTTATACGTGCCTTCCGAAGCACGGAACCATCTTTTTATCAGACAATCAGGTGATTCAGACCTGCAATGTCCTAGCCAAACTGGAAACAAATTTACCAAGTATGCTTCCCGCGGGAATCGAACCCACGACCACCGGGTCACAAGGCAAACGCCTAAACCACTCGACCACGGAGGCAGTTTAAGACCTTACTAATTGAGAGTAATTAATGAGGCATCAGGTGTTTCGCGCTATTACTGTGTCACAAACGACGAGGGAGTTGGTTGGCCAATCTAGGCGCATTCTCCAGGGGACATATTCTGGTCATTGCTTATGATATCGTACTTGAGATCGAGAGGTCGCAGGTTCGAACCTATTACACTATTGTTGTGAACCCAATCGAGACACAACCATATTTGGCTTAGTTGGAGGGGTTAACACGTTCGCTGCCACCCCCGCACGGGTGCGGGGAGAGGTGTCCATGCGAGAGGCCGTCCACGCACCGGTGCGGTCTCGCGTCTTAGTAGATTCATAGACTCATTTTGGCGCCGGCATCGGGCCAAGAGCGTTGTATTTGAAGCGGCACGGCGCTTGAAATTTTAAAATTTCTTAACGTGTTGTTGGTTTTTTCGTATGTTCAACGGTTGAGTTTTTATGCATAAATAAAAAAAGAATAAAAATGGATTGCGGAGAAGGCCCTTCTAGGCCTAAAAGGCAGCGAAAACAAGTGTTTTCTATTATGGACGACAGTGATATAGAAGCGGAACTGTATTCTGATAATTTTGAAGACGATTATCAGCCTGGTGACGAGGAGTCAACATCAGAGAGTGAAGGTGAGGAGCATCTCTTAGATATCGAATTACGCCCTCCAGTACGTCAATTAGTGTCATCTACAGCTCAGGATCAAGACCTACATCCAAACTCACCATCTGTATCAGACACTCAAGATCAAGCCCAGCTGAACCAACTCTCTGCAGTAGGCTCAACCGCTGAATGGACTACAACTGGCGAGATGAGAGAAATTTATTTTACAAAATCAAACGAATTTTATGGTGAAGTTGCAGGAGCAAATCCTATTGATTATTTTAATTATTTTTTACTGAAGATTTTTTGACGATGATTTGTACTGAGACAAATGCACTTGATAAGTAAACATAATCAGGAAGTTCCAGGCAGGCGAAGTAGAGATTTTGCCAGGATTACTGGATGGAAACAGGTCACTGTCTGCGAGCTGAAAATTTTCCTTGGTTTGCTGTTCCACATGGGAACTATCCCTCTCAGTCGTCTACAAGATTACTGGAACAGATAGACTGTTTTCCATTCCAATTTTTGGGCAACAAATGAGCAGAAACAGATTTCTCCTCATACTGAGATGTTTGCATTTTACCTCAGAGGAAGAAAGTGAGGATCCAATGTTCAAAGTTAGAAGTGTCATTGATTGCTTCAACAACAAAATGACTGAATGTTATTATCCTGCAGCACAATTATCTCTGGATGAAAGTATGGTGCTATGGAGAGGGCGACTGAGTTTTCGGCAGTTCATCAAAAATAAACGCCACAAATACGGCATAAAATTATATATGCCCACTGAACCAGATGGATTGATATTGAAGTTCCGTGTTTATGCAGGTGGAAAAGATACAGACGTATCTGGGAAGGGTCACGCTGAGAAAGTTGTCATGGAGCTGCTTCAGGGAAAACTAAATAATGGCCACGAATTATATATGGACAACTATTATAATAGTTTTGGTTTGGTGAAGAAGCTGCTTGATCACAACACCTATTGTACGGGCACTCTACGTAAAGATTTGAAAGAAAATCCTCAGGAAATCATGAAAAATAAAATTAAGAAAGGAGAAAATTGTTCAATGTTTCGTGAAGGAGTGCATGTTGGCGTGTGGAAAGATAAACGTGTTGTGACGTATATTACTACTCAGTATAAAGACAAAATAGTTCCAGTCCAAAATAAACGTGGCCAAGTTACTCAAAAGCCAGAAGCTATCTCGAAATATAACGATTATATGTCAGGAGTAGACATGCAAGATCAGCTTCTAGCATACTATCCTTGCGAAAGAAAAACTTTACGCTGGTATCTGAAAGTAGCCATCCACACATTCCAATTACTTTTCTTGAATTCAATGAAGATATACAATAAATATTCAGGGCAACATAAAATGTCTCTCTATGATTACCGCTTGAATGTCATAAATGCTCTGCTGCCCAAAAATGTACCAGAAAATAGACTTTCAAATACCCAAAGTTCTCATAAAATAAAGAAAGCCACTGAAACTACTTCAAATGGGCATCTCAAACGAAAGACATGCCGTCAGTGCACCAAAAATAAAAAGCGTACTGACTCTCCTTGGTATTGTGACACCTGTCCTGACAAACCTGGACTTTGTGTGGAATGTTTTGAAAATTACCACTCAGAACTTCGTCTGTAATTGTTATAATTCATGCTTTTATAACCTTTTCAAAAATGATATTGTTGATTGATAATTTCTGCGTTTTTCTCTGATTGTTTTTGTTTTATAAGATATTTTATTCACATTGATGCCAAAGTGTAATGCCATTTCTAAGTAAAATTCAATTATAAAATATTTATTTGTTTTACTTTTCTCTACATTAATGTGATTTTGCAGTTTATTTCATTAAAACATGAAAGACGTATCTAACATAAACCACATTTAAATAAATAAAAGAGTATTATTCCTAATTAACCATAATAACGTAATAAATTCATAACCCGCACCAGTGCGTTCTTTGGCACTGAGAATGAAAATTTCATTCCCAGTGCCTAGCACGCACCGGTGCGGTGTAGTTGCCCTCCTCACTTAAAATACTGTAAAATATCAATATAGATAATTAAGTATAATTACAATCTTATATAATCACTTTTAAAGTCGATCAAACAAAAAAATATATTTGGCCTCCCGGTTACCTTAAATTTTTGCAAGTGGCAGTGAACCTGTTAACTAGTAGCCACCCTGCTCCGTCAAGCTCTTGGGTTCCGGGGTCTTGGTAGAACATCCATATAACCCCGGCAGGTAAGAGCCGAGGCATAAACCAACTTTCAGTTCAATACCTGCAAACGCATGAGTAATGCACGTAAACTATTAACGTGCCGCGTTCCCCGGCGTCCCTCGTAGAGTACCAACCCGAGAAACCAATACACCAGAATAAACTGGGCCAAGGTGAAACGGTTACACTTAGAAAACATCAACAAGCCCTTTCCAAATTGTTTCCAGTTTTGTTTCACTATAGGTACTAGTATATTGACTCCTTTTGAAAATCGTACAAGAAACCTGCATAGAACTTGATCTTTTGTCATTTAGCCAAGATGCAGGACTCTGCCGGCTTTTTGAATATCTTCATCACAAACGAAATTATAAAGTCTTAAAGTTGATAATTACGACATAGACTTTGACGTCAAAGTCCATAACGCTCATACACCTACTGTAGATACAAACCGGTTACGGGAGAGAGGCAGATATATTTGTTTAAAATTGATATAAGCGTTTGATTTTTCGATCTATGTCAATTCCGTTTTCACTGTAAGTAATATGTTTATGTGTATTTTATAGTAAACTGGTTGTATAACAAATATTTTTGTCATGCATGGAATATGCATTACGATCCCATTCATAACGGTTTACTAAACAAACGCCTATCCGCTCCTAGCCCATGCCTAGTACCATAACCGCACCAGCCTCTATTGTATAGAATTAAGACTTGCGCGTCACTAACTGCTTTGGATAAACAAAACAAAGCGTCAATTAATAAACCGTCACACAGATAGAACCTTGCGTCTTTGCTGCTTGTTTCATTGTGCCTACGGCTAAGGAGTTGAATTCCCTATAGCTATATACAGACTCCAGGTCTGTGTTTCCCAATAACTATTTAAGTCAAAAGTGAATACGTTACTTTTAGGTAAGTGTGCTTCGACCACATCATCACTAACCATCAAGTGAGATGGTAGTCTAACACGAGCCTTTATCAATAAAAAAGGAGACATAAAAATACAGATAGCTGCACAATAGAACAAGTTTTTGCAATGTAACCTCAAACATTGGCAGCAGGCGCTGTGAAACTTTCATCATTAATCATATTCTTTTGAAAGCCAACTTAAATAATACTTCTGTTATTTGTTTAAGTTTCGTGATGCGAGAGTTTGTGGAAAGTAAAAAAATAGTCGCGAAGTTATTGTTTGATATCTGTACGGAATTTTTATTAGTTTGGAATTTAGTACGTTCTAAATTCAGTGTCTTTGTTCGAACCATACTCGTATGTATTGTGACGAGCATAAAGTGTTTAACATCCGTACTCAAGTAATCGAATCGCAATCCACGAAATACTTATTATTGAGTAGTTTCAGTGGCCATCTGTGGTCTTCATCATCAGTTCAACTTCCCCAAATGGTACTTTTCGAAAGCAACTGCTCAAGGTACTATAAGAAATACCCAAAACGCTATAGGTGTGCCTATAATATTTGAAGAGTTCCCTCGATTTCTCCAGGATCCCATCATCAGATCCTGATTTCGTAACAATGGGACCAACTAGAAACTATACCCTTTCAAACGCAAAAAGAATTTTCCAAATCGGTCCAGCCGTCTCCGAGTTATGAGGTAACATACATAAAAAAAAAGTTCAAGACGAACTGACAACATCCTTTTTTTTGAAGTCGGTTAAAAATCGGATTTTATTTAGATATCAATAAAATCTAAAATATAGTGGCTATGTGATTGAAACTTTATATATTTAATAACTCTACTATTGAAATCATATTCTGAGAATTTTGTTTATCTGGTATGATTCAAACCAAAGTAATGATGGTTCATAAAACCGACGAATCGTTCGAGAAAAGGTATGCAGTGCCCTTGCGCTCTGCTTGACTCGACTTGGGGGGAGCTATAACTTGCCCCCAGATGCGTACTGAAACAGTAGATCTGCAGTACTACTATAATTTCAAACAATCCCGATACCCGACACTAGCATTAAACTTACATCATCCGTAGACGATGCTCTCGTCGACATCACTGCTACGTCGTAGCACACAACTTCCACTAACGCATTCAATTGTATACGGCATGCCGAGATTGTACAAGCTATAATAGCCTGTATACATGGCTCGTAATGTCATGTAATTGCATACATGTGCAACGTTAATACATGACGTAGGTTTCAGTACATTCACAGCAGCGTAGCGTCGCAGGATAAGCCCGTCGTCGTAGCACATTGACATGTAGGCGACGCGTCGTAGCGCCCGTCGAGCGGAAAATGCAATCTGGCTGGAATTAGGATAGTCATTTAGTGTACTTATATACACGAAGCTAACTACACAACAATATGCCGAGGTGAGTGTTCCAGCTAAGTGGATGGATTTATAAGCGAATTAAGTCATTAGATACGTATGAGCTAATGTCGGAATAATTGAAGATCGGAATAAGATTACTTGCATACAATTTGTGTTTTAATGGATGGCAAGCTAGGATAGGCAAGGGTAATTGTTGCTACGTGCGGTGAAGGACGAGAGGTCATTAAAATCTAACCCTGATCATTATTATTTATATAATACGAGTTATTTTAAGGTCTGTAACTCATTAGAGAAATATTATTTACAAGATAAATCACAGTTAAATAAAGTTCAGGGCATGATCGTATCTGAGGCAGTATATTAAGAGCGTTTGGCCTGGTTTCACGTGACGTCATTAAACATTAAACTGCCTCCTAGTTGTTTAATGTCATTTCCATTTCCATGCCGCCTACGCTCGCATTGTCTGATTAAACTGCTCATTAATCTTGTACAAGTACCGAATGACGTTTAATTCGTAGAAGATGAGTTATTTCGTTTAGAGATAAATGATTCAATTATCTTCTCTTCAGTCCAGGCACTTTCGTTATTTTAAACTAGCTTTTGGCCGCGGTTTCGCTCACCTGAAATGTATTTTAAAAGCTAACAATTGATCTTATGTTCTTCCTATCTAAGGTCTAATTTATCTGTGTGCCAAATTTATACAAAATCGGTTAGGAGATTAAGGCGTGGAAATTTAACAGACTTTCGCATAGGAATTATATAATACTAGTAGGTTTAATTGTTTTGACGGTTTGAGAAGTTCGTAGCTTACTATTGTAAGAACCGCACGGTTCACCCTCTTGAACCGTGCGGTTCTTCCTATGCTACTATCCTGACATGATTATCGAGATTTCTCCGTGCCACGGAAAGCTCATTAACACGTTCGCTGACAGTACGTCGTTAAGCGGGAAATTAAGATAGTGCATTATGACAGTACGTCGAGGGACGGGCCACTTATTTTTAAGAGTACGTCGTCTCACGATAATTTTTCATGTAAGTATTATGAAGAGCAGTATCCACTGTGATATTATGAGCAATTTCATATTTCTTACTGCCGTAATACGAGTATTTTGTGGGTAGTTTCATATTGCTTGCTTGTGCACGAGTACTACGTTGATTTGTCATTTAGTATGGAAAATTCTACTGTCGTAATGTGGTGTCGGGGTAAGTGCTCACTGTCAGCGAACGTGTTAAGCCGTCGGTTCCTTTCATTTATACATCTTGGACAGTCATTACGGGTAGTCAGACGCCAGAAAATCGTATCTTGTTACCCAACTAGAGGATTGTGGAGGTCAAATACGCAGTCGCTCCATGTAAAAAACTAATACTTTTTTTTATTTATATTTTTTATTACCATCTCACCTGATGGTAAGTGATGATGTGGTCGAAGATGGAGCACGCTTACCTAGAAGTAACCTATTCACTCTTGACTTACTGACCCCCAGATTATAGCTATCGGGAAACACAGACTCCGGCAGGGAATTCCACTCCTTAGCCTATAAATCCTGTTAGACTGGAAACCGACCCCAACAAAGTTGGAAAAGTCTAAGCAGATGAGATTGTTTTGACGGTTTATCTTTTATTCTATAAACGTTAGTGTATACATTACCAATTAGATGCCCACATTATTTCTGATAATTTTCAAAGGGTTAACTGTGTTAACAAAACGATGGACTAGTCGAACTTCGATTACCTCCGAATGCAATATGGTATTTGACAAATACCATATTGCATTCGGAGGTAATCGAAGTTCGACTAGTACTAGACTTGGTAGTTTACATACAAATACTATTTGTATGTAAACTCAATACAAAACATGACAGGTTACAGCTATACTATAGAACCACTTGACACGGGTGCGGGTGGTACCAGGCTCTCATAACTGACACACACGTCAAACTCTGCATCGACGGCAGTGTGCCACTCGACACCTCCTGTTTAAATAATACACTTGTTACAGCCGCGCTTTTGTTGGCACGCTCTCATTGTTTACACGCGACAGGAACACTTTTGCGCTTGGAAAACTTGAAACTTGGAAATAAATAGAAATAATTCAGCTTACGTTCCCACTGCTGGACTATAGGCTATCTACAAGAGGGAATAGGCCGTAATCTACCATGTGCCTGTAGATGGATGTGACATGATTCTGTTTTTAGCCGACTTAAAAAAAAGGAGGCTTTCAATTCGTCTTGAACTTTTTTTTTTATGTATGTTACCTTGTAACTCGGAGACGGCTGGACCGATTTGAAAAATTCTTTTTGCGTTTGAATGGGTATACTTTCTAGTTGGTCCCATTATTACGAAATCAGGATTTGATGATGGGATCCTGGAGAAATCGAGGGAACTCTTCAAATATTATAGGCACACCTATAGCGTTTTGGGTATTTCTTATAGTACCTTGAGCAGTTGCTTCCGAAAAGTACCATTTGGGGAAGTTGAACTGATGATGAAGACCACAGATGGCCACTGAAACTCCTCAATAATAAGTATTTCGTGGATTGCGATTCGATTACTTGAGTACGGATTTTAAACACCTTATGCTCGTCACAATACATATGGTGATGTAGAGCTGATGATCAAGTACCAGGAGAATTCCTCAAAAATTAACGGCTATGCACAGGGAAAAGCAATATTTTATAAAAGGTGATAAGTTGTTGACATTACGGCTTTTGTAACTAGATAAATTACAAACCAACCCACTAAAAAGAGTGAAAAAAATTTTTTAGCAAAAAATAGAACCGACTTCCATATCAAAACACTACAAAGCCAAAAATAACTTTAATTTCGGAAGGCGGTGTGAAAATAAAAAGGAAAATCCAAAACCAATAACACCGACTTCCGAAATTAAAGTTATTTTTGGCTTTGTAGTGTTTTGATATGGAAGTCGGTTTTATTTTTTGCAAAAAAGTTTTTTTTGCACGTTTTTAGTGGGTCGGTTTGTAATTTATCTAGTTACAAAAGCCAAAATGTAAACTACTTATCACCTATTACAAAATATTGCTTTTCCCGATACTGAGCCGTTAATTTTTGAGGAGTTTTCCTGGTACTTCACCATTAGCTCTACACAGCATAAAGTGCTTAGCATCCATATTCAAGTAATCGAATCGCAATCCACGAAATACTTATTATTATTAAGTAGTTTCGGTGGCCATCTGTGGTCTTCATCATCAGTTCCACTTACCCAAATGGTGCTTTCCGAGAGCAACTGCACAAGTTACTGTAAGAAATACCCAAAACGCTATAGGTGTGCCTATAATATTTGAAGAGTTCCCTCGATTTCTCAATGATTCCACCATCAGATCCTAACGTTATGACAATGGGACCAACTAGAAAGTATACCCTTTCAAGCTAAAAAAGAATTGTCCAAATCGGTCCAGCCGTCTTCGAGATATGAAAAAAAAACACATAAAAATACATTTAAAAAAAGTTCAAGACGAACCACCTCCTTTTCAACCGACGACAAAAAGAGGAGGTTATCAATTCGACACGTATATTTTTTTTTTTTGAAGTCTGTTAATAAATAGTAAACACTAGAAACGCAATTAGTGCTGTAGTTTCAGTTTCGCACCAAATAATTCGTGAGCTCTATCCTATTTTCTAAAACTGTTCGTGCAAAACAAATGCAATGAATGTAGATAATAGGAAACTTGATACATTCCAGTCCAGACACTCTTTTGTTCTGTGCTCAACAGTTCTTTGTTTACTTGCTCAAAGAATCGCGCGGCGCCGCTTACTTTTAATCTACGCATTAGCCTTTGGCTTACAAAGAACTTTGCAAGAAAGCTTAATTTTGCGTAACGCAGTTTTCTCTGAAGGTGTCCCTTTTGTTGAGATAAAAGTACATACCTACCTACAGTAATAAAACTGCAATCGGCAGTGAAAACCCGGGAATATATTTAATCTGAATTATACTGAATCTTTTATCTGGCGACCTCTATAAAATAATTATTGTTCCATTTATGTGGCCTTAAGGAAACTGTACCGACCGTGGAATAAAGACAGTTTTTGGCGAACGCAGCAGTCGGCACGTCCATATTCAGCTGCATTGAGTAATATGTATTAATCACGTCTACTAAATTGTTAAACATACGAAAAAGTAAGAAGTATGTGTCTGTGATAGTAGTTATTTACACGACACTAAAACTAACAATTCTTGTTTAAGTTTTCTGTCTGTCTGGCTTACTGTTTATTCAGACTAATCTCCAGTACGGCTAAACCGATAATAGTAGGACTTGCACCGAACTCAATACAGTTAAAGTGGGAGGGTTAGGCTTCTATTCTACAGAATAGGGTGTCATTAGATGGAGGTCTAAAGGCGACTACTGAGCCCTACACAGGGCATGGCCGGACACGCATACGGTTACTTTTTTTACCTACGACGGAACCAAAGAGTATGCGTTTAGAGTAAGAGGTTGTTTGTTAACCGACTTCAAAAAAAGGAGGTTTACAATTCGTCTTGAACTTTTTTTTTTTTTTTTTTTTTTTTTTTTTTATGTATGTTACCTCGTAACTCTGAGACGGCTGAACCGATTTGAAAAATTCTTTTTGCGTTTGAATGGGTATAGTTTCTAGTTGGTCCCATTGTTACGAAATCAGGATCTGATGATGGGATCCTGGAGAAATCGAGGGAACTCTTCAAATATTATAGGCACACCTATAGCGTTTTGGGTATTTCTTGTAGTACCTTGAGCAGTTGCTTCCGAAAAGTACCATTTGGGGAAGTTGAACTGATGATGAAGACCACAGATGGCCACTGAAACTCCTCAATAATAAGTATTTCGTGGATTGCGATTCGATTACTTGAGTACGGATGTTAAACACTTTATGCTCGTCATAATACATATGTTGATGTAGAGCTGATGGTCAATTGCCAGGAGAACTCCTCAAAAATGAACGGCTATGCATCGGGAAAAGCAAAATTTTGTAAAAAGTGATAAGTTGTCGACATTATGGCTTTTGTAACTAGATAAATTACAAACCGACCCACTAAAAAGCATGAAAAAAAATTTTTAGCAAAAAATAGAACCGACTTCCATATCAAAACACTACAAAGGCAAAAATAACTTTAATTTCGGAAGGCGGTGTCTTTAGTTTTGTATATATTTTCGTTTTTGACACCGCCTTCCGAAATTAAAGTTATTTTTGCCTTTGTAGTGTTTTGATATGGAAGTCGGTTCTATTTTTTGCTAAAAATTTTTTTTTAGTATGTGCAATCCAATTTTCCTAGTTATCTTCATTACGGTTTGTCTGATTTAGATGCGGTTCTCTGTAAACTGATTGCAGCATATTAACAATGGTTTTTAGGTAGGTACCTAATACGAGCATTACTTGCCAGGGGGCGCTACAATAAACGTTGTATTGTAAACGAGTGTTCCCAAAACGGTTGGACTGATTTAGACACGATTTTCGGCAAAATATTTGTGTTGCAAGACAATATTGTTATTTATAACCCACGTCAGACCGGAGAATTATGTAGTATACGTTTAAGGTGAGAGGTTGTTTGTGTTCGTATGTATTAGGATTACGACAGATGTAAACGTTTTAACTAAAATCTTTTTTTTTTTAATTTGCTATATTAAAAATTTTGTAAATACCCGCAACGGATGAAGTCGTTATAATTGAAAAGGGTTCTTTTGAAAAGTCCCCGACTAACAAAAAAGTTAAAACGTTTTAATAAAATTACAAATCCAAGAAATTTCGTCGTGGTTGCCACTGCCATTTTCTTTCCACATTTTACTTTATGATATCCGAGTACAAACCGCCTTTTTAATAAGAGAAAAAATCAATAGAATATTATGCGTGTGACGGACGTATTCTCACAAATAAGTAAAGTTTCAGCGTAATTTAAACTAGGCTACGTGTCTGAATCTCGTTACCCCAAACTCATAATAAAGGCATCAATTTACGCAACTCGCCAAAAACTCAGGAACTTTTAGGCGTATGCTGATGACATCACAGCTGGGAAAGCGGGCTCGCCACTACTAAATTAGATGGCAATCTATATAATACTACTAACGTCTGCCCGCGACTTCGTTCGTGTGTAAATTTAGCACATTTTCTCGGGATACAAATTAGCCTATGTTATTTCAGGGTCTCAGCTATCCAAATCCGTTCATTTGTTTATGCGTGAAGGAGTATCAACTAATTACTATAGACAGAACCCTAAAAAACTCTCCTACACAGCAAACGTGTTTTTTTTGCCATTATTTAAAGATAATGGTACGGAACCCATCGTGCGCGAGTCCAACTCACATTTGGTCGTAGTTTATGAGTTATACACAATTAATGTTTATAAATGAATAAAAAAACCATGTTTATCGTCAAAAATTTTCATATAGATGAAATGGTGGTCAAACGCTAGATAGAAAAAATAATATTATAAACTAGGAAGTAAAAACATACAATATAACCTAAATAATTATACATTTGGCTGGGCCAGAAGCATCCAAGGTAGCATTGACAACGTTTGCCACGCTGTACTCGTATATGTATATGCTTATTAAGACATGCTGATGAAAATAATTCTTTTTTATGAAAATCAACAAAATCGATCCTTACGTAAACAGTCTCATGATTCTTCAAACGCCCGACATTTCATCCATTATAATTTAAATAAATAAGTAGGTACAGACGGGCACATAAACTTAGAACTTCTAAAGGAAAAGCTAGTATTTAGACATGCTAACTTGTTATTATGTAACTGTAATTTATGTGGATGAAGTTTTAACCGGCGCTAGTTTAAAACTCCGCCCAAATAGATTATTAACAGACCGATAAAGGCATTTTTACAGAAATTTGTTAAGGCATTTCCAAACCGGCCACGGTAACATGTGCCCAGGTGGAAGGCTCTCAGGTGGTTCTATGAAGCCATCAGGTGGATTGAGGACTTCCCGCCAAACATCACACCTTGCTGTGGAGGCGTTGCTAATCGCTTGACTGCTGAGTTTTGGGCCAAACTTATTTAGAATATTTTTGCCATCGACACGATAAGAAGATAAATTTATCTAATTTAAGTCATCTATGTAGCCTTTGTGAATAAACAATTTCATTTTGAGAAGGTAAGTAATCGAATGATATCCTTTTCCGACAACACTGCCCAACAAAAGTAAATTCATGTGAAACTTAGTTTAGCTACAGAGTTCTACCGACCCACTCACAAACTTCTATAAACTATCAGTGAAATATAATTTTATAATGAAATAAACATCCGTTTTCCTTTTTAAGAAAGATGAAGTTAATAAAATATATTTGGTAACGCCGCCGGTTCCACTAATCTAATTAGTATTAATTTCCTCTCTGAAAAATTACATCAAATATTTCAAATAAAATGTTAAGAGATATTAGCGGCTACGGCTTTGAAATATCTCACGATATCCGTAACTTGACTCTGATTTCTCAGCGAAACCTTTCGACTGATATAGAGTAGAACAAACATCGCGAGCGAGCGTTCTCAGCGCCTGTACCCGTATTACTTGAGTATACCCAAACGACACGTTTACGCCACCGCGACGCATTGCTCAAAGCACACAGTGCGAGTGTGCTACAGTGTGAATGATTACAAGATTCATACCTCTACGATGTGAATATTTACGAGTCGGTTCTCTGCTGTTCCGGTGTGAACTTACAATAGCGGTGTTCATAGTAGAGTCAGGTCGCAGTTAATTAAAGTTCTACTGTGCCGCATAGCCAATAACAATTGGTTCATGTATTGGACGTGAACCCCAATCACGTCATGTAGACAGTCTTTACAAACTTGTTTTGCGTCGAATAATGAAATAATGATGTTGTTTAAATACTATAGGTATTCAGCCGAATAGACGTGAAGGACACATATAATTTTGTAGCTCTGTTGAGAAACATCATAGAAAATCTATTTATGGTAGGTATATATTGCAATCCGTGGTTAATCAGCAATAATGCACTTTTCGAGCCAAAGCTTAAAAGCCCTGAACATCGGTGCCGAGTTGCCCGCCTGCCGGTTTTTTTTTCAGTTACTTTGGGGAGTGAGCGCCGGAAATGCAAAACTTAATTTAGTGTAGCCCGCTTTATGCTCGACCTCATCTAGTTTGAAATGAAAAAACTGATGTATTATAGTGTTATATGATAGTTAATTTGCAAAATAAATATCGTTCATTTGTCATCGACTATAAAACGGCTGGCAATGCGCCATCAGGTAGATGAATTTAATTTAATGTCCACCACGTTACGCACAAAGTTTTGTGAGATTTTTTCACTGTGTGTAAAAAACTCACAAAACTGTTGTGTTGTGTGTGCTAAGAAAGGGTAGTGCCGGAATCAGCGGCGACAGCAACAATGTGGCGATCTTCAAGTCAAGTGTAAATCGGTTCCTTTTAGGCAAGCGCAAGACAACTACTGAAAGTCTTATTGCCTGGATATATCTTTCATTAGGATTCCAAGCTACCATATTTACTGGCATTGATTATTTATAGTTAATGATGACAACTCTGTTTGTTAAGAACATCGTGCATGCACGGCACTGCTAACTTTTTGAAACGCATTCCAATTCATTTGTGATCTCTTTGGACATACATACTCTAGTCTAGAGATAGAAGTCTCTCTCTTCGTCCATCCATAGTTTATGTCCAACTCATCGTAAACGATTGCTTTTCTCAAAGCTTATTAAATAAGTTAATAACAACTCAAGCCACATTTTCCCTGTGCAGCCGGCGAGCTATAATGCCGCACCTTAAGCCTGCAATCCGAGGCGCCGATAACCGGAGCTCGATAGAGATATCGACGTAACTCACGGCTACGGCCGAGCCGCGTATAAATTTACATTAGTTACCTCTTAGTTACCTCCTTGATCGCCGACAGTTAATGTGATGTTCACCAGAGTAATGAGACGACCCACCATTGAGCCAGATGAGCGCTCAATACACTAAAGACTTGTTAGAAATGGACTAAACAAAGTTATCATACATAACTTTGTTACGGGAATTAGGGGATAATCTTTTCTACCGCCTCATCACTATGATATCCTGGTACCGCGTTGCTCGTTTGGGAGTTAAGTTTGTTAAACAACTATAAACATAGCAACGCAAAAGCAAAGGACAAGTATCTTTCACAAATCAAAAACAATCATAATATTATCAGAAAACTATGTGCACATAATAGGTTCCATAAGCTCGAGTGAGTACACATCCTATAATGTGAGATGCCAGCAAAATGCATCAGCCGTAAACATTTTATCGTCGACACGATAACAGACTGTTTTCCTTCGCTCAGCAGCGTTGGAGAATATCACATACTGCATCTTGTTGCCATTTTATATCCCCAGTACATTACGAAATCTTGCGTTATGCAATAATCGAGTTTTTCGAACAAGCATTAACTGCTGAAAATATTGAAAAACAGGCTGTATTTTTAATCTTGATTACCGCGGCAGTTCACACAACAATCACCTCGTTAAATATCAGCTGCGTTTAAAAATACATTGGTACGGGTTCTGCTGAAAACAGGCCGCGATAAGGTTTGTTTTTAGTTGACAGAGAAACGGGTAGTTAACAAAAGGTCGTTTAGGTGGTTTGTGGGTTGAGCTTTAAATATAGTACAGTTGGGAAGCAAGTTTGACAGCGTTAATTACACGCGGGGCTACAGTCCAACGGCCGATCTGATAAACCCGCAAGGCTGAGAGTTTTTCACAGCCCACGTAAGAGCTCCGCCCGCTCGAACGAGACATACTAAACCTATATGTGTATATACGACCTATCAAATGACACAAATGATTGTAATAATAGTAACACATTGAAATGGAAATAAAAAAATAATGTTGATCAAATTAAGGTATGAATAACAAGAATGAGCAATCACATAATATAATTTTAGTTGTATAACTTCACCAACGCACTCGAGATAAATAAGTACATATTTAATCTAGTTGTGAGCTAGCATAACTTTGTATCTCATTGTAAGACAACTATGTATCGTTCGAACGAGAATAGATTGTTTAAGCCAAAACCTATAGTGTACCTATATATATTATGATGTGGTAGCCGGTCGCTAACTAGTTTGAAACGCTTAGTATTAAGTAAGACAAACGGAATGGGTCACATTATGTATGTAGTTTAGTGTTGCCCAAACGAGAGTCTCGCAAGACGACGAGAAACGGTAGTTGAGATCTCAGAACAGTGTAACAGAGTCTGTTACATTGTTCTGAGATCTCAACTACCGTTTAATAAATAGCAATAGGATAATCGCTAATTGCAAGACTCTTGCGAGACTCTCGTTTGGGCAACACTAATGTAGTTGCATGTACATCTATATATATAAAAGAAAGTCGTGTTAGTTACACTATTTATAACTTAAGAACGGCTGAACCGATTTGGCTGAAAATTGGTACACGGACATAGCATATTTTTTATCCCGGAATTCCAATGGGATCGGGGTTTACACGGAAAAAACCTCCCACGCGAACGAAGTCGCGGGCAAAAACTAGTTCAGTATAAATTGATAACCGTTTCACGGTTAACCGAGTCTCAGGCAAGACAGTTGATTCTCAGAAGACCGTTCAATATTGGCACTACTCTGAAACTGCTTAACCCATTCCTCCCCACTGTCCTATTTTTAAGACACTATATTCAACATCTTTTTTTAAATGTTAGGTCTTTTATTTTAATGTTTTCTGATGAAATTCGTATTTTTACACTATTTTTCCAAGTAGGTAAATGTTTTTTTTTTTTCGCTATAAAAATGTTTCCGTAATTTTAATATATTTTTTCAAATTGATCTTTTTTGATGCATCAAGAAGAGCATTATGTTCTGATTTTATATACCGTAAAAGAAAAAAATAGCAACTTCAAAGTACACAAAACTGATTCTAAAACCTTTACCAGATATATCTTATATATATATATATATATAAAAGAAAGTCGTGTTAGTTACACCACTTATAACTCAAGAACGGCTGAACCGATTTGGCTGAAAATTGGTAGGGAGGTAGCTTAAAACCAGGAGACGGATATAGGATTTTTTTATCCCGGAATTCCCACGGGATCGGGATTTAAGCGGGAAAAACATCCCACGCGAACGAAGAAGAAATGGAGAGTAGGGTAGGGGTAGTGTGTAGGGGTAGGGTAGGGGTAGGGTAGGGGTAGGGTAGGGGTAGGGTAGGGGTAGGGTAGGGGTAGGGTAGGGGTAGGGTAGGGGTAGGGTAGGGGTAGGTTAGGGTTAGGGTTGGGGTATGGTAGGGTTAGGGTAGGGGTAGGGTAGGGGTAGGGTAGGGGTAGGGTAGGGGTAGGGTAGGGGTAGGGTAGGGTAGGGGTAGGGTAGGGGTAGGGTAGGGGTAGGGTAGGGGTAGGGTAGGGGTAGGGTAGGGGTAGGGTAGGGGTAGGGTAGGGGTAGGGTAGGGTAGGGGTAGGGTAGGGGTAGGATAGGGGTAGGGTATCGGTTGGGTAGGGGTAGGATACCACCCGAACGAAGTCGTGGCGGGTCAGCTAGTAATAAATAAAAACAAAAACAAAATAGAATTTGGGAACTTATGAGATACGTTCAAAATAAGCCGTACTATAAATATGACATCGAGAACATGTCTATACAAATTGCCACGAAATCGAGTTCGATCTTTTTGAAAAAAAAAAAAATATTATTTTTTCTTAACCTGGTCAAGTTTAATGCAGCTAAGACCCAGGCGTGTCTCTTCTCCGCAAAAAGGAGCCAATTTGAACCGGCTCCTACTTTCCGAGGTGTAACTGTGCCGATAACTGACCATATCGAGCTTCTGGGGGTAACATTAACTTCTACCCTCAATTTTGGCCCGTTTATCGAGGCTAAGGCTCAACTAGCATCAAAAAAGTTGGGAATCCTAGCAAAGGTGAGACGGTACTTCACACCCGAACAGTTGCTCAATCTCTATCAAGCCCAGGTTCGGTCGTGTATGGAGTACTGCTCTCATCTTTGGGATGGATCTGCTAAATACCAACTGGACGCGCTTGAGTCTATCGAGAAGCGGGCCAAAAGACTCATTGGCAACGATGCACTGGTCGAATCAAAGCTCCAGAGCCTTGAACATCGACGACGAGTTGCAAGTCTATCGGTTTTTTATCGGTTACATTTCGGGGAGTGTGCGATGGAATTACACAATTTAATTCCAACAAGCCCGTTCCATCATCGGACTACGAGACAAACGGCGAAGCGCCATCGTTACATGGTGGACATCCCACCCATACGCACCAAACGTTTTGGGAATACCTTCATTGTGCGTACGGCTAAGGAGTGGAATTCCCTGCCGGAGTCTGTGTTTCCCGATAGCTATAACCTAGGAGTCTTTAAGTCAAGAGTGAATAGGTTACTTTTAGGTAAGCGTGCTCCATCTTCGACCACATCATCACTTACCATCAGGTGAGATGGTGGTCAAACGCGAACCTATTCTAAATAATAAAAAAAAAAAAAAAAAAACGTATTAAGAACTTAATTTAAAGATTTGATCGAAAAATTTCAATTTTTTCGATGCTTGGGAAGTAATGGGTTAATCTATAATAATCTATACTAATATTATAAAGAGGTAAAATTTGTAAGTTTGTAAATTGTAAGTTTGTATGTATGGGGTAATCTCTGAAACTACCGAACCGATTTTGAAAATTCTTTCGCTTACATGTAGCTGCATTATTCCTGAGTGCTATAGGCTATAAATTATCTTTATATCATGCATATTAGCCGAGCTATTATAATCTTTGTCAAGCAAGTCGGGGACGGGATCCCGTGGAATATTTTCGACTTCTACGCGGACGAAGTTGCGGGCAGAAGCTAGTCACGTAATATTCCATGCGTGAAATCGAACATAGTAAACTTATTACATTAATAACTGTAAACGGACCAGTACCAAATCATTAAAGGTAAATTTTTCAACACGATACTACGGTGTGCCCAAGTGAATTCGCCAGAACTCATAAAGTAATATTGTACTAGCACGCGACTTCGTTCGCGAGGAAATCCTCCAATCTCTTTCTCAAATTGCATCCAAACCTGTTTAGTAATTTTGGGATGGACTTATTCAGACAAAAATTAAAAAACAAATAGTGGATGTTTTGGAGAAAATAAAACATGTTTCTTCGCAAAAACACTACCAAAAGAAATAAGGGACTCCACATCAATAAATATTATTTAAAAATAGATTAAAGTTGTATTTGGCCAACCAGCAGTAATAAACTACATACAAAATGTACTCGATAGATCGAACGACAATGTTTATATTTAAGATTTTTTTAATTAAGTTGTTGTTACGTTTCTCATATGTACTTTGATGTTCTTTTTGAGAAACAAATTTCTTTAACCCGAATCCCCAGAAAAGAGGGCGCTAAAAGACAGCCTCGATCTACCCTGATCTAGACCTGGATCATTGCCTGTCGGGGTTGCGGGAATGTTCTAATGAGATATCATGGCTCCGGCACGCAAGAGCAACTGAAGGAACTATGGGTTTTTTAGTTAGTAGAAGTCTTACATTCCCTTCAGCTCCACACAGAGCGGCCAGCGAGAGGAGTAAGAATAACAAAAACTACCCCGTACTCACAAGTACTAACAAGAACAAAAACTACTAACAAGGTAACAAGGGAGCTGGGTTGCGGGAACGTTCTAACGCAGCTGCAGCCCCGGATCACAAGGGGAACTGAAGGAACCGGTGGGCTTTTAGTCAGAAGTCTCACACTCCCATCCGCTCCTATTAGCCAATGCATTTATATATTTTGATGATGTTTAATTTTTTTTTATTAAGACTGAAGTTCAGTCTTAATAAAAAAAAAAATTAAACATCATCAAAATATCTGAACTATGGGATTGGATTCAAAGCAGTAAAGAATTGAATTGACCACAGTAGATGCCGTATTAATCGCTTTTACTTATAATTTGTCCAGTATATAATTGTCAAGGATAACATGACATGACGAATCTATAAGGGTTCTGTTTTTTACCATTCGGCCACGGAATCCTCAAAACCTAAGTGATGCGGCACTCATGGTACCCCCACACTGCCCGTGCGCCAAACACACCATACATCCTAGCATTATAACTTTAGGCATAACTAAACATACCTATACAACTATTTAAAGTGTAATAAAATGCAAGCGAATAAATTGCATGTAAACTCCCGGGGCACATTGCGCAAGTTTGAGAGGCAATTTAGTAAGAAACATCCGGTTTGCTATTTTAAATATGTTGTATACATGATGCTCTAATGAAGTTATGTTGATGTAATGAATCTTCTTACTTCGCTCGTAGTTTCAAAAGATGGGTCTATTCGGCTTCGGACAAAATAAACCATCATCATTTGCGCGTACTGTGTTTTATTATTATACTAGCTTCCGCCCGCGACTTCGTCCGCGTGGAATAGTTACTTTGGGCTAACGCTAACTTTAACCCGCGACTTCGTTTATATAGGTGAGTAAATACTGGATCTTATAATCTTATATCATGTAGATTGTAGGTTATTCTCAAAAATACTAAACTAATGTTATTTTAAAGCACTTCTGTGTACACTATATTTTTAGTTTTGTTTTCTTCTGGCCGGTGTTGTTATTTTAAAACTGCGATAGCTCCTAAGATATTCATTTAAATCGAATGATGTAAAGGGCAATTTTGTTTTAAATTAAATACTTGTGATGAATAACGTATTTATTTGGATAAGGATTAATATCATGTTTATAAAAACACCTTCGTAAATAATGCATTATTTTAGAACAAATTTTGTTAGCATAAAAAACTTATAGTGAGCTAACCTTAAAAGATAGACATGCTGTCGCGGACTTTTTTTTTAGAACTTTTAAAGAGGAATAATTATGTCATACATGATTTTTGCGAAACTTTAACTGTTTACGCAGTGCGCGCAGCGGAAGCTCTCAATAGGAAAAAAAATCCCCCGATTTTGAAACATTCTTCATTAGTGCTCCGCTCCTATTGGTCTTAGCGTGATGATATATAGCCTATAAGCCTTCCTCGATAAATGGGCTATCTAACACTGAAAAAATTTTTCAAATCAGAACCGGAGTTCCTGAGATTAGCGCGTTCAAGCAAACAAACAAATAAACTCTTCAGCTTTATAATATTGTCCCACACAAGCCATTTCGCGCTAGATATCCATTCGAGCTGATACAAAGCACACCGGCATTTTGGACAGAAGAATCGGAATATCCGCGACAAAATAGGTTACTTTTAGGTAAGTGTGATCCATGTTCAACCAACGTCATCTGTTTAGTACCAAATGTTTCCGAACGCACCCTTTTGACATAAGGAAATTTGATCTTGACATTACTCTGACTTGACAGATAGACTTTGCTTGGAAAAAATGCCGGTCGTCGGGACCCTCTTGTAATTGTAATTGTAATTGAAATATCCTTTGGAATCGCCTGTTGCAACCGATAATTGGGTCGCGATTATCAATTGTTTGAAGTTGTAATCCCCATTTGACGAAAAACCCGGGATATTTTGGGATTCCTCGCCGGTTGGTTGCCATCGCGTGGCACGCGCGTTTGTTGAAAAAAGTAGTGATAAATAGCGCTTTTGCTGGAAACGAGTTGTGCTGTGATTGCTGTTGTGACCGCGCCATCTGGAGACTGGCGCCTTGTGAACGTTCTACAACACTTGACTTACATCACACCTTTCAATTACTCACCTCATATTACATACAAACCACTTGGGCGTGACCTTGGGGAAGGTCGAAACTTGGTGAACCCAGCACAGAAGGTTAGTGGTAATAATGTATTCATAAAGCCTCAGAGGCTATAGGCCTTTTGTTTATTGTTGATAGTAAGCAACGTTTATAGCTCCACGTACCGTGGACAGTTCAGACCATCCAGTTACCGTTGCACTGGCCAATTGTGGGACTGAACATCATCACTTACCTTCAGGCGAGATGGAGGCCAAACGCGAGTATATCAACAAAACAAATACCACCATCACGTTACCTAACTAAAATCGTATGTACGCTACCAATACTATTTGTATTCCACAATACTGTTCTTATTCCAAGTTATTACACTACAACAGTATGCGAAAGTTTTCCGCACAGCGCTACTACAAATCGGAGCAGTAAGAAGCAAAGATACTCGTACATTATTCCGGACTTGTAAAAAGTAAGTAATAAATCACCCGGCTGTTCTACGCCGGCTCGCACAGCCTCTGACATGTTTATGGAGCCCTGGTATCTGTTTCACGGAGAATGTTTGAAGATAATTGAAATCTCATCATGGGATAAAGTTGATATAATAAAGATAGGGATGTGATTCGCTGTTTTGGTGTTAGTAAAATTTGCCTCACCAAAATCGTACCTATGTATACAACACATGCAATTTTGTATTCATAATAACACTGCATATATTTATCTATATATACAACGTGTAACGGAAACCCCATATCTATCCAAAAGGACTGAAGGCAACATCTGGTATGGAGTCTCTATGCAAAGTTTCCGCTCAAAATAAGTGACTCACAGAATTGACCCCAAATTATTGGTTTCATATGTTTCTTGAATACCAGTAATAACAAACGTGTCACAGCACTATGAGGGTCATCATTTTCCACGTCACTTGCCAATAAACTGATAATTCTCTTCGTTCTTCTTAATTTGAAAAATTCGGTCTCTGGTATCAATGTATTGAAATTTCTAATAAGCTCCACACATGTAGACATAGGATTACAAAACCCTTGCCATATCGTTTGTTATCATCCAAAGAAGCCATGCACTTGGTATGTATACACCCTTTAAATTACACGTTGTATAAAAGCCAAACACTGATTAATCACGAAATCTCAGAAACTACAAGTATGCCCATGCAAAATTTGAGGACTCTCAAAGGAGATTGCCACGGAGCAGGTCCCTTTTGTGGTATCGTGTGCCTGATTGGAATAATCACCTAATTTTTTTTTTTTTTTTTTTGTGTACGGGGTTTTTTTTACACAACTTCTTTCACCCTGGGAATAAAGTTAAAGTTTAATTAATAGTTAAACAGTACGTCGTCATCCGTTTGATTGGTATACAAAAAAAGTTGCCAGGTAGCAAAGAATTAAATAACTAATGAAAATTACGTCTGTTAATCAATTGAGTAATCGATATCAAAATAAAACGATGATTAAACAGTAAAAAAAAACAATAATTTTTAAATTGTACGATATAGCCTATGGCGAGTAAAAGCGATGGAACCTTGACAAGAATAGGAATGCATAAATTCATAACACCTTTGTGAACACTTGCTTTTGTGAACATCTATTATTTATCAATGTGCCTACATTGATAAATAATACTAATACAAAAGCAATAGATGCAATTATAATAGCCATATGTATTTAGAAAACGCCTTATTAACAGTTTTTATATCGATTGATCGGAAAAAAACTGAAGTCGATTTATTAATAAATTATAAAAATTGATCTGGCAACATTTACGTGCGCATGTCAGTGTCACAGACTCAGACTGAGCTCTGTGGTTCGTTACGTGCGTGATTGCTTTGTACACTTACGTTGAGTTTTGAATTCCGTATTTACTTAGTTATTATTCACGATACGTGCGCTTTTTATGCTACTACCGAGTTGAGCTAATAAGTTCCTCGAGTGCATTTTGTTTTGTGAGATATTTGACTCTTATTAGTGCTTTTATTTGTGAGACTTTGACTCTTAGTGCTATCCTTCGTGAGATATTGGACTACCGAACTGTTATTGTCAGAGCCATGTCTACCCCAGGTAGAAATCGGACACACCGTCTGCGTTCCCGACGCTGTATTAACTGTTCGATTTTATTAGCACCTAATTTACGCCGGTATACAGTTGAGGAGTTGAACGAGCCAATGACAGTTCTTCTACGAACCTGGACAACGCCTACACCTGTAAGTTATCGTGTGCTTACGATTGTTTTGTTGTAGACTTTAATATTAAATACTTAGTACATAAATGCATTGTGCAAATTCAAAATGACTGGAATTTGTTTAGAGTGAACTAAACTGTATAGTCCGTTTTGAGAGTTTCTTTTAGGTACTTATATACAAATGTCTTTTTCAGTCGAAACATAATTCATAAAACACGCCGTTATGTCAAATTAACACAAAACGCATTATGATATTTTTTAAATATATTAGTTAAACTCTTAAATAAATGGTCTAAACATATAACCACCTAAGTATACAACACTTGGTCAGTGGGTCGTCTTAGGGGTGCATTAAATGTCAGTGAAACTGTTATAGATTGTATACTGTTGTAATATAGAAGAGTAATCATTTTATAATCTTTTCCAGGTAGCGTTGGATGATATCCTGTGCATTGAATGTTATTTGCTGTTGCAAGAACGGATCTTATCAAATATAACTGGACCCCACGAGAATATGTCACCTGCATATGGCCACTTGAACATTTGTTATGGATGTGGTATCTCTATTGCAAGTCGGAGAACCCATAGAGTTGAGTTAGACTGCCCACAACGTAGAATGATTTTAAGATGGACTCTAGCACACCTGCGGGCCTAGACAAAATCCATTTTCTGTAAGCGTTAACGCCAACGGAAAAATTAAATTGTATGGAGTTGACATTTACTAACACGTGACAATCACGTGACATGTGGTTAGCAAATGTCAACTCCATACAATTTAATTTTTCTGTTGGCGCTAACGCTTACAGAAAATGGATTTTGTCTAGGCCCGCTGGTCAGTATTTTTTTTAATAACATACCATAACATCACGCCTATAATCCCTGAAGGGTTAGGCAAAGGTGTACCTAATAGTACACCCACATTTCACCAGTTATGTTTAAGTCCCATGTAATACGAGCCTATTACCGTCAATCAGGCACAAATCCAGACTCCGTGGCTGCTCCTGGGAAATTCCAAATGTAAAGACCCAGTAACTCTTTACCCGACCCGGGAATCGAATCCGGAACTTCATGCTCAGCAGTCGCGCTTGCGACCACTAGACCCATTAGATATTTTATTAATAGATTTATTAAATACATTAAAGAATAACTTTTGTACTGACTCTTTGTTCTAATTGATACCTTTTTTTATTGTTCACATTCTTACAATAACATTATAGATAGTTTTTTGTTTTGTACACTGAAAATTCACTTGCCGAACTTTTTCTGGGTACAAAGTCTTGATTTTGTGTATATTCTGACATTCACTAATACTAACTGTACCTATTTTATTTTAGGTTACACATTTAGAAAGAGTGTGCATTCCTTGCTGGTTAGCAGCAACTCGGGAAACACGACAATTGGAGGTTCAAGATACAAACAGACCTGACGGTGTCATGGATGAAGCTTCATCTTCTTTAGAAGATACTGGGATACCTGAACCACCTCCAATGCCAGCTCCAACACACCAATCACAACAGGCACCACGACTACAATCTAAAGTTAATTCACAAAAGTATAAACGAGTTGCCGCAGCTTCTCGTCACTGCATGTTGGTAGGATGTGAAAATAATGAACGTCTTTTAGTGCCTATGACTATCAAGGAATTGTTGTTATTGCAGTACAATATTTATATACCCTTAAATGCTAGAATCTGCCATCACCACTTAAATAATAATCAGTGGGATGAACTGAATGCCACTTTAAATGACTTTACGGGCTTTCAAGTCGATGACATATTTTCCATGCTGGAAAGAGCTTCCCAAAGGACTTTAGATTTTAATAATATTGCAGCAATGGATTCACATTTACGCCATTATTGGCTGGGACTTACAGAAATGCAATTTAATGAACTATTAAATGCCATTCCGACTTTAAATAATAAAGTTACAAAACCTAGCCTTGCATTGAGCATATTTCTCGTAAAACTTAGGACAGGGGACAGCAACCAAAGACTGGCAACTCTTTTTCAATTGCCACGATATACATTAGAGAAAAAAATGAAGATTGTTAGAGAATGTTTAAAAGAACATTTTGTTCCAATGCATTTGGGACTTAATCATACAAGTATACAAAATGTGGCATCACGTAACAGAATTATACCTGAAGGTCTATTTGGAGATAGTAGCCTGGCTTCAGATACTAAACCTGCCATTGTCATATGCGATGGTACATATGTTTATGTACAGAGTAGTAGTAACTACAAATACCAGAAACAGACATATAGTCTTCATAAATATGTCAATTTGGTTAAACCGTTTTTAATCACATGTTGTGATGGATATATTTTAGAGTGCATTGGACCGTATGAAGCAACAAAAAATGACTCAACAATCATGAGTGATCTTTTTAGTAACGAAAGTGGTCCAATGCGCTCATTTTTTAGACAAGGGGACGTATTCATATTGGATAGAGGGTTTAGAGATGTAATCCCTGAATTGCAAAGCTATAATTACAAAACATATATGCCTGAGTCATTATTGGAAGATGAATATCAATTGACAACTGACCAAGCAAATAGGTCCAGATGTGTGACTATGTGTAGATGGGTAGTAGAAGTTGTCAACGGTCGGATTAAAAGAGACTACAAACTCTTTAGACAAGAATATTTTAACAGAGCATCAACACACCTTATGGATGATTTTAAAATTGCTTGTGCTCTTTTGAATAAATTCCACCCAAAAATTGAAGACAGACCTGATGCTGTGGAGTACTTACAAATTGCTCAGGCGAGATTAAATATTAGGAATTATTTAGGGGAATTTATTCAAAGGGAAAACATGAATAGAAGACGTACGGTTTTCCAAAACATAGACAGCAGTGCTCCTCATTTAGACCAATTTCCTAGATTAACTTTAGACAATTTAAGAAGATTTGCATTGGGATCCTACCAACTAAAACAGGCGAGATCCTATTATGGGGAGCACATAAGAAGTAATGGTACTTATAATATTGAAGTAAGCAATGATATTCTGGAAGAGGATTTGCCCTTAATATTGGGTCAAAATAATTATTTAATTAGGGCTAGAATTAAGTCCCGACATGTGAGCAATAAGGCTTATTATTCTTATTTATTGATAAGTAAAGATGAAAATCGGGCAAATTCTTTAGATAGTATCATTGCATATTATTGTAACTGTCTAGTGGGTAACCGTACAGTAGGGTGTTGTGCTCATACTATGACAGTATTATGGTATCTGAGCTGGGGCCGCTTCAACAATGTAAGTGCTCCAGCACAATTCTTGGATGATATATTTTATGAAGAATAAATGGTTTATTCAACTTTGATTTATTTTATTTCCTTTGGTACATAGATATAAACTACCTATCAATAACGTTAATTATGAAAATCCAGTGTTGAAGCTGTCAATTATACATTTTTTATCATATTTAGACGTCATTATTCTACACCATCTATGAGTACCTACCTATTTTTATTATGCTGCTATTATACGTACCTAAATAAAGTAATAGAGACATAATACCATCCCCATAGTGATGTATAGTAGATAGGTAGTAGAAGTACTTAACCTAAATAGAATAAGGAGGAAATGTCAATGTCAATTTCGAATTATAACCTAGATTTTTGCAACAGAAAAACTATGATATCTCTTGAACCAGGGTGAATAAATGAAAAATTGTTTATGATTATGAAAATACAATGTTTTTACTATTATGTAAAATAAAAATCTTCAGGGCACAACAATTTTTCACTGGGACCGAGCTTCCCTTACAAAAAGGGCAATCTCCTTTGCATGGGGGTTCCTTTTAGTAGATGCTCCCTAAGACGGGATTTTGCGATATTCCCACGGGATCGGGATTTACACGGGAAAAACTTTCCTCGCGAACGAAGTCGCGAGCAACTGCTAGTTATAATATGTAGCAGTGGCGGTCCAGTGGTTACAGGTCCGACTTAGTCCGAAGGTCGTGAGTTCGAACCCAGTCTGACAGACTGGGCAATTTTTATCACCACTAATGCTCTCAAAACAGTAAACAGAAGCGGCATATCCTAGGTCAAAATATTCGAGGATATCCACCAATCCACACTGGGCCTGCCTGGTGTATTATGGCCCATTCCATCAGTAGAGGGGGAGACCTGTGTCCCGGCAATGAGAACGTTATAGGCTGATTATAAATATTATTTATTATTCTGAATAGGCTCGCATTTGACCATCATCTCACTTGATGGTAAGCGATGATGTGGTCGAAGATGAAGCACGCTTACCTAGAAGTAACCTATTCACTCTTGACTTAAATACAATCGGGAAACACAGACTCCGCCGGCAGGGAATTCCACTCCTTAGCCGTATACGCACAATGAAAGTATTCCCAAAATGGGATGTCCACCATGTAACTGCCCGATGATGGAACGGGCTTAGCGGTATTAGACTGAAATTGTAGGTAAGTTCCATTTTAGTCCGTCATAAAAAAATACTAATCAATTTTTACTTTCACAGAAACATAGAGCCTTGACCTTTAAGGCCAACACCACTTGAATGAAGTACTACAACTATGTAGCTCGTACAAAATGTACAATAAGAATTAAGTTATCCCCAGCTTAGTAAAAGCGAACTAAGAGGTGACCAAATAAATCTGACAGACCATTCATAAAAGTTCCACTCGTAACAAACTACATTTATTTATGTCTATTTTCACAATCAATCTCCTTACTCTTTAGGAGTCGGGACAACTTGACATTTCGCTAATGACGCTTAACACTACACTCTAATGCTTGTCAATATCAACTTTATTGGAACGGAATAAAGGTCCGTATCCTTTGGCGATGAGTTGGGGTGCGTAGTGGAGAGTTTAGGGTTGCCCCAGGCGTCCAGCTAACGAGTTTGTTTTTAACAATTTCGTCCGGTCTGAAATTGATACGTCCGGGTCCGCCGGGGCGTACTCATATAGTGGGTGTAGCAAACGTACGTCCAGAACAATTAGGTTTTAAATATAGGCGACGGGGTTTACGTATCCGGCTTTTTGAGTATGTTTACAGTCTACATCGATAAATAAAAAAGTGACCGTTGTTTTTCTCTGAGTAAAAAGCATGTTTGTCCAATCACATTACCTATTATTTCCTGTACTGTTTCAGCTAACCGCCGCAAATTGAAGCGACCTACTCACAAAGCTTTCCCTCCAGGAGGACTTTTCTCAAGTACTGTAACAACCCTAGCAAAGTCACAGGCGACTGTTGACGCGAGTCCGCGAAATTAATCCGCGAGCAAACGCGACAATCTGCGGACTCGCCCTCTTAACAAACTCCCCAACGGCCCGCCCATCCATGCAAATTGTTATTCTTAGTAGTTCCACGACTTGACAGTATTGATTTTTAATTTTAAAGGATAAAGAGGGTGACTTAATTAGATTTGCTGTCCCACGGTAAATAAAACAATGCATTGTATTCATTCGTTTCAATCTAGTGCTTCCGTGTGTAACTAAACGCTCTGATACACTACTTTCATTAATTCCCTCTTCTCCTCAATGCTTGGCAGCTTGTAAAACGTGGTAAATAATGCAAATTACGTCAGCAACCTTATGGCAAGCCATGATAGCCAGAAGTTGTCAATAAGTAATAATTTAGGTAATTGAGGGAGGCTTCTGAGATACATCTTCGATGGTGGGTATTATTTATGTAGGGACTCCGCGAAACTCGTTCCGAGACACTTTGGTATTACTTCTGACGAAACTTCTTCTGTTTAAACTTTAGTATTGAGTGATTGAACCGAGAAACTGAACTCGATACCTAATATAATGTGTACTTATCAACGGAAAGTCTAAATTTTACGTTAAGTACTAAGTAGGTACTTCTTGAACATTCTCTATGTAAACGAAGGCCTGCGTAGATTACACACATTTATTTCTTAAAAAAAACTATTACAGCTCACTTACAGATTGAGAAAAACACATAATTTTTATATAAACAGTAAATGACCATACGATACAAAATGATTCTTTATTATATAATAATAATAATATATGACGTAGAGACAGCCTCGTATGTTTTTCCAAAAGTGTGACGTCAGCTCAGCCGACGTCACGAATGTTGTCTTGGTGATCACTCATGTTTGATTTTCAAATAAAAGCACTTGTTAATGTTACCGGTGACTCGTTTATTCAACTGACAGCGTAACGACTTAGAGAGGTCCGTACTGTCCAGCGACTCGAACAAGAATGAATCTGAATAAATCTAGAGCTCACAGTGCGGCCTTATATAGAGGGATTGTCACACATGTACCCACATTTTCTAGTTAAATATTAAACTACTTAAATTACAATGCTTTAAGTTGAAATATGTTAAACGTTAATTTTACATCTTAAAAATCAATTAATAGTTTGTAAAACAATCAAATTATTAAACATTAATCATTTCAATTATTTTAATAGACAAATTATTGTGTTTGCGCCGATATATATAATAATAAAATGTTTATTCAAAATCTTAAGGTAAATATTAAATAAAATTTCGCTCAAATCTACATTAAGTCCACACATGTCATGTGCCTGAACTAGATAATTCTGTGTTTCAGGCGAGAATAGGGATTTTTATTTTTTAAATAATCTAAATATATAAACGTGACATATGTTTAAAAAGACTAAAACATGCTGATAAAATATTGACCTACTGCGAGTTGGGCGACTTGCACTAGGCCAATATTTTTTGAAGGGTTCCGTAGAATGCAAGCAAAATAACATTGTTTTTCATAATGTTTGAATAAATGACGAAGTTATATTTGCGGTTTTACAAAATGTTCTTTAGCTTCTCAAAAACTGCTGACTGTGTCTTGTTCAAACCAATTTTCGTTGAAAGTTTTCATTGAGATCTACAGGATAATATTATTTTTAAATTTATCAGTCTATTATTTTGCAAGTTAGAGGAGGGGGGCCACACATCGTACCACTAGGGAGTGTTTATCTTTCAATCGATTGACTTTAAGAAATATTTTAAGGAACCTGAATGTCATTTTAAAGACACCCTGCATGTATAGGTTTGATTAAATAAATATATTTTAGTTTCAGTTCCATGTATCGGGAGGCCCTCTTAATCTTACTTCTTATCTTACTTATTACTAATACTAATATTACCTATATTATATCTATACTAATATTATAAAGCGGAAAAGTTTGTTTGTTTGTTTGCTTGCTTGAACGCGCTAGTCTTCGAAAATACTAGGTGGATTTGGATGCAATTTGGTATGAAAGTAGCTTGAAGCTTGAGGAAGGTTATAGGCTACTTTTTACGCGACTGCAAAAAAGGAGAGTTATGTTTTTACCGTGATAGAATCCACGGGAGCGAAGCCCCGCGTGAGTACTAGTTATATTATATATTATATATTATATTATATTATCCTACTAATATTATAAATGCGAAAGTTTGTGAGGATGGATGGATGTTTGTTACTCTTTCACGCACAAACTACTGAACGGATCTGAATGAAATTTGGTGAGTGGATAGTTGACTGCCTGGAATAACACATAGGTTACTTTATATCCCGGAATTCCCACGGGATCGGAATATACGCGGGAAAAATCTCCCACGCGAACGAATATTTTTGTATAAAAATCGTAGAGGTTTACAGAATACTTAGTATACCTACAAATGTCAACTGCGTAGTCCTAATAGTTTCGGAATAAAATGGCTGTGACATACGGATGGACACACATGAGTAATGATGAAACTATAAGGTTAAGTACCTACCATTTTTTAACATTTGGCTACGGAACCCTAAAAAGACCTAAATAAAATTCGTCGCGCATTTTCCCAGGGTAAAAACCGACCATCAAACGGAAATATCGTCAGATATAATGTCATACAAACACGATCATATTACAAAAACATTCAATTTTTCCCAACAATGTGTAGGGAGCTTAGCATGGGCCGCGGCCGCCGGCCGGTCCTCTCAACATAATGGCTTGTACACACTGCTCCGCCGATCAATGTACAAATATTAGCTTTAATACCCCCGAGATGTGCAATAATAACTTGCAACCCTTTTGTGTCATGAACTGTTGAGGGTGGCGAAATGGATACTACTTGTCCTAGCATCTAGTTATAACGATACGCTCGTCGTTAGATTAGAAATATACCGTGCAATGATATTTATTTTGGAAATTTGTTTTTAAATACAACTTGAGTATTTCGATTAGTAAATTTTAACAAAATTTAGATGGAGGCCGGTGTTCCCTAACTACCCTGAGAAAAAACACCGAAAAAAACTCAGAGGTCAAAATATCGAGATCCATGAAATCTGTAGGTACCGCTCAAATCATATGAGAATCATGCACAAAGATTTGAGTGGGCCTGTTCTGCCCTGTACCTGAGTGACTAGTAGATAGGAGCAACTATTTCTAGTAGAGATGCGACGAATGTAGGTTCAACCGAATACGAATATTCGGCCGAATATTCGGTTCAAAATGTACCGAACCGAATATTCGGCCGAACTATTCGGTTCAATTCTGCGCGACATTTGCCTACTTAAAAAAACTTTATTACATTAAAACTACAAATAGTTATGACACTTCCTAGTTTTTATGTTGCAAATTAATATTTATCACCTAAGATTTTTTTTTATTGTTGATTTCATAAATTTTATTTAGCGTATTTATTTTAAATTAAAAAAAAATCATTATATACATATTTTAATATTTGTTATTATAGTTCCTAACAATATAAAGCTAAATTACCACTCACTCACTCACTCATTGACATAATTGTTCTCCCAGATGGTGGATGGGGCGGTGGGTATATTTTGACAGATTCGTAAACAACTAACTCTCAAACCTACGGGAAAAGTGCCAAACCTCCCCTTTTCACCCCTCCCTCCCTATCGTATCTCGGAAACTACGAGACCCGTTTTTTTTTTTTAGATTCGTATAGAGGAGGCTCGGTAAAGTAAAAACCATTTTTCAAAATCGCCCCCCTTGCCCCCCTTCTCACCCCCTTTAGGCGGATCTCGGAAATTAAGAGACTTGGAACATTTTTTTTTTTCAGATTTATTTAGAAGGGCAATGCTTTAGTCAAAATAATTGTGCAACACCCCATTTTTTTTTTAAAGCACGCGATGTGCTTGCACCTCGCGCAACACGCAAATACTAGTTATAGTTCCTAAAGGTAGCAGTTATTATATTATACTTAAAAAAAAATTAAAAAGTTGTTACTCAAATCAGTGTTTTTAAAATGATTAATTTCATACAAATTTAATTTATCATTTGCAAAAAAGCAGTTTATTTAATTAAAATTTTATTTAAATTGATTATTAAAGTTATTTTTTTTTATTTAGTCAATAAAAAATAATTGGACAAAAAGTAGTTTCTTTCATTTACATAAAACTATGTACAACTTTCGGAATAAACCACACTTATTTCGTAATTAGTTAACCTTTTTGTTTGAAAAAATCTTTTTTTTTTAATATTAACAATAAATATTTGGTAATTATTCGGCAAATCAACCGAATATTCGGCCGAATACGACCATGAAAAAATATGCCGAATGTACCGAATACAAATATTCGGCCGAACATTCGGTGCATCTCTAATTTCTAGGGAACAACATAATAAGTCTTCATCAAATAGAGAACCAACCTCAAACTACTAACTAGGGAAATAAAAGCTGAAAAAGTTCTAGATCTCATTGTGACCTTTGGTGGAACTGGCTGTCATGAGCATGATTTGTTTTTTGTGTAATATAACCCTCGTCTATTTCCAACTTGAAATGGTGTTCGAATATAAAGCCTTCTTCACTATGCCCATCAAAACCTTTTCTTTGTCCTATTTTTGTCGGCGCAATATATCATGAAGAAATAGAATAGACTCTACAGATACAACAGTAGGAATTTAACAACCGTAACAAAATTCTCAAAGCTACAGTTAAGTAGGTTTTGTTATTTTGTTTAACTAAACAACAAACACACCGTTACAAAGACCAAACTTCACTAACAATAAAGCAATCATCCGACAGGAGCAAATTATGGTCTATTTATAGACACTTTAATAATAATCGAATTTTAACCTTTCTGCGAAATCTGATATTTTCATAACAGCAATTTGTGACGGTCATATAGAACGAAAAGGAGATGTTTATACAAATTTTAGAGATAAGATGTCTTATTTTGTTACCTGGTTTGATCATACACAACTAAATGCGGATAGTTAGTAAATTGTTACAATTTGGCTGTGTGCATCGTAGTGGAAACAACTTCGCCAGTACACAGTGGCACAGCGAGGCCAGTTAGCCTGCGAACTACTTCATAGTGTAGCGGATACGCCCTCACTGTTTATTAATTAGGGCAGGGTCCGTCTGGAGGCCACTCGGTATAATCAAAAAACAATCCGGGCTACATCTAGCCTGCCCCCCCACCAGCTCCCACGTACCCCACCCCGTGCGGTCACGCGAACTGAACAATTCCCTTAATTAAAATACTTTTGCCACACACATACATGAATTATTTACATATTACACCTTTACATCACGGGTTACCTTGTAGGAACCTACGGGATAGCGCTAAGGCCGAGATCACCCCAGAGCCAATTATCTAAATAAAACAGCATTAGCTTTCCCTGTGCGACGAGGCCTTTGTTTAGAATAGCATGTCAGCTAAATTAAAATGAAGGTAAGAAAGCTAAAAAGACAAAACTCTCTTTGGCGTTATCCGACAAGAGTGGATCTTGAAAATCTTAATTAAAACTTGAAATTAACCTCACAAAGCCTTTTAAACTGGAGAACTACGTGTACATACTTTGAGGAAGGCACTCTATGCTTTTATAATCCCTCTGAGGCTATTACGAATAATGACAATCTAATGAGAAGAGTATTAATTAGCCCATGTAACACAACACTAACCAACACACATACGCACAATGCCCCACATTATACAAATGCTAAGTATTGTCCTATCAGTTCAGCGTTCCAACTCACTTATTGGTCGTTAAAATCATTAGGCTACATTTCAATGGATAATGTTCAGCTAGCATTCCTTGAATTCTCCGTAGAATTGAACTCCTTTTAGACTTACCTGAAACAAAAGAACAGCTCATTAAAACAGTAGAAATTAAATAGAGTATCTCAATGTTTCAAGTGCATACACAATTTAGGTGCTGATTAGTGGTCGTCCAGTGTTCAAAATTAGACCATATTAAAAATTATTTGAATGCGTTACTACATATTTGCTTCTTGCACTTCTTGATTTCCTCAAATTTCATAGTCCTCCATCTGCGTAATATTCGTGAAAAGTTTTTACTATGCATATTAATATACAACGTGTAACGAAAACCCCATATCTACCCAAAAGGGCCGAAGACAATATCTGGTATGGAGTCTCTATGTACAGTTTCAGCACAAAATAACTGACTCAAAGAATTGATACCAAATTATTGGTTTCATATATTTCTTGAATACCAATCATAACAAACGTGTCACAGCATTACGAGGGTCAATAACTTTACACGTCACTTGCCAATAACACGATAATTCTTTTCGTTCTTCTTAATTTGAAAAATTCGGTCTCTGGTATCAGTGTATTGGAATTTGTAATAAGTTCTACACACGTAGACTTAGGATTACAAAACCCTTGCCATATCGTTTGTTATCATCCAAAGAAGCCATGCACTTGGTATGTATATACTCTTTAAATTACACGTTGTATAGTAACACATAGAAGTATAAATCTATAGTAATATTATAAAGCGGAAAAGCTGGTTTGTTTAAACGCGCTTTGTCTTTCTTTTAAAGTCGGAAGGTTATAGGTTATACCCAATGGCAAAAGAAAAAACCTAATCCTCCAGGTTTTTATCGTGATAAAGTCCACGGGAGCTTAGCGTACCGATAGCAATCTAAATGGACTTGGCCTAAAACCGGGCAACGATTTTGGCACCATCGGAAGCGTCCATCAACACCTGCAGTGAGCAATGGACAAGACGCGCAGGACAGGACATTCATGATTATCATCAATACTTAGATTATACACATAAACAGAGTAGTTTGAATATTGATAAGGAAATCCCAAAGTCAACTTCCCTGTTATGAACAATTCTGTGATCTCACAAATATAACAATAAACGCATCAAGAGACAGCCTCACCTTCATTCGGTCTTTGATATTCGGAAAATATAGAAAAGTAAAAATGGAAATAAAAAGCATCGCTCGTTATTTCGCACATCGGTTTTATGTCCATGTACTTGTTATTACAATAAAATTGCGGGAGTATACGCCGCTATTAATCTGCACAAATGGTGGCACTAGCATGATGGCAGACTGCCTACCGTCTAGGAGGGTGTCAACTCTTAGCAGTTCAGGCCACATGCAGTGGGTACGCTACCAAAAAATATGAAAAGCAGTGCATACCTGCTTAATTACATTGATAAATGCACAAAGCAATTCATACCTGCTGTAACAAAATAATATTTTAGAGCGGTGGTGGCTTTGGTAAATGGCCCGACTTACATGATGCAGGTTATGGGTTTGAACCTAGTCAGGCACATTACTATGTGTCATTTATATCATCACCACTGCTAAGGAAAACGACATGTTCTAGACAAAAATCCGAAGACATGCTACATTCAATGTAATAGTCTGAATTATTATTATTGTGGAGCAATAGTGGCCCAGTGGTTACAGACTCACCACACAGACAGTTCGAACCCAAGCAGGCACATTACTTTGTGTACTTTACATATTCACCACTGCTCTCAAAACATTTCATTTTTATTTGTTTTATGATTAATTATATATGCATCACGTGAACAGTTAATCTTTACATGGCATAAAACAAAGTCGCTCCCGCAGTCTATACGCTCAGATGTTTTAAACTGCGCAACGTATTTTAATGCAGTTTTCAGCAAAAGATAAAGTGATACAAAAAATACAAGAGGAAGATTTATATATAATACAAGCATAGGTATTATCAGTACATTGCACCCGTGCGACGCCGGGGCGGGTCACTAGTGAATAAATAAAATGAAATTGATAGGAAATCGGTGAAACTAAGCGTCGTAAGGAAACGGGCATGTCCCAGAGACGAAAAATTCAAGACATGTGACATCTATCATACCCCATATTATTATATTATGCCCATTATTACCTGTCATAGAAGCGAGACCCGTGTCCCAGAAAGGCAACGTCATAGGTTAATTATGTGATATTTTCGTCAAAGTAACTACAAACGCAGTTGTGTCCCAAATATTTGAATTGCATAACTAGAGATAATGTAGCTGAAAATCCTAGGATCTATTTAAATCGTTAACTCGCGTAACAACCAATGCTTATTCGATATTTCAATTATAATGAAAACTGGATTAATGTATGTAACAGATGGAATAGTTTCAATTGGCAATATTATTCCGTCTCCTGGTACTGGTAGAGAATGCCTAAGACAAGTGTACCTTTGTGCTTTTGTATTGCATAAAGCTTTAATAAATAAATAAATAACTTCTTATTGAAATAATCCAGGAGTCGTCAAGTGGTCGAAAACCGGCCATAGTTAAAATAATTTCTAATGCATAACAAAATAGCTTTCAGCGCTCCTTCTTCATACAAACATTTACTCATAAATGAGCTAAATTTCATATTTCTACGTCTGCATAATTTTCATAAAGACGTTCAAAGTTTTTTCTTCAAGTATTATTATACCTATAGATTACACTAGCACTTCGCCCACGACTTCGGCTGCGTGTATTTCGAAATAATTAAAAGTCTATAGCACTCCCCAATAGTGCAGCTTACTACCAAAGAAATAATTTTTAGAATTGGATCATTAGCTCCGAAGATTACAAATTACCTACATACAAACTTACAAACAAATTTTACCTATAAAATTAGTATAGATGACAGAGTGTGCATCATCCACAGACAAAATTGTCTGATAAACAACAGCACAGATGTTATTGTTGATATATCGTAAAAGGAACAGGATGGCTCAGTTAGAAGAAGTCTATGAAACGCCGAGCACTCGTGACTGAAGTACAGTTCAAGTAACCACCCTCCCAGGTTTACGGTACTCATAAATACGGGTTACGATCCTAGGGTTACGTGCGCAGGTATCACTCAATACCGACTGTCTCGTTTCCCGTCAACATGATACGAAATCACATAAATCTTAAGAGATCAGAACGGAGTACTCTCATAGATAACAGGAATCTTTTTATGAATCATTTAATAAATAAGTCTTCAGAAACGAGATAGTAAAATTGCGAGAAGTTCAGCAATATAACATTTAAATTCCGTGGATGGAGGATTCGAGCGTCTTGTGTACAAAGAGCGGTTATTGGATTTTTAGTCGCGCTCTCATCGTTACATCTCACTTTGCCTGAAGACATACACCAACGTAACCGCAGCACATTCACGCGCTATATCACACTCAAATAATTATGTACATATATCATTACTTTGTTCAGGACTTCGTGTTTACTTTTAGGTTGCAATACCTCAAAACGAAAAACGGAACTCTTTATGGGTAGGTAATCCTATAAAGGGTTCCGTATTTCGTTTAGCAGTCTGTCTGTCTATCAGTTTATCAGAACTCTTTTTGAGGAAAACGAGGAGCTTCGTAGTTAGTCAATGACATACTATAATGTCATACTAGGATAGTCTCTTGGGGCTCTAAAGGTTAGGTTCTTCGGCAAAATCTATACTAATATTATAAAGCGGAAAAGTTTGTTAGTTTGTTTGTTTGTTTGCTTGAACGCGCTAATCTTCGAAAGTACTGGGTGGATTTGGATGAAATTTGGTATGGAAGTAGCTTGAAGCTTGAGGAAGGTTATAGGCTACTTTTTACCCGACTGCAAAAAAGGAGAGTTATGTTTTTACAGTGATAGAATCCACGGGAGCGAAGCCCCGCGTGAGTACTAGTAAGAAAATAAAGGGTTTTGATGATGTGTACAAATCATCAGCCGCTTAGCTCCCAACTATGTTTAAATTGCTTACCAGTCTAACTAACTGGATGCAGCTAAGTAATTGTCCTAAACTATTTTGGCAAAGAAAATACACACACGGCAGAAATAATATTTTGAACTTTTTAACCACTCAAGGACCGCCATTATTTACGTCAACTATTAGTTGAGCCCCGCTGGCACACAAATTTTGTGCCAGCGGGGCTCAACTAATACTTGTTTACTGGCACGTTTTTGTGCCGCTGGGGCTTTAGAGGTTAAAATGAGGTACACCTGTTATTGTTCCGTAAATTACATATTGCACGAATACGCCGTTATTTTGCAATGAATGCAGTTTATTTAGCAGTCGCATTACCCCAAAAATTATTCCGTGCCCTAAACATGATGCGACAATACCAGTCTTCTAAACTTATCTAATAAATACAAATATTGGTTCAGTTTATTACATACATTTTCAATCTATATGCCCAAGACAATGTATTTTCTATACGTAGCCAATTTATACTTTATTTTTAGTTTTAGGCACATTATTATAATAAATACGTATTTTATAATTTGTCATTTATCCTTTGTCTAAAATTAAAAATATTTTTTCTTTTTTAATTTTTTCACTGTTATATATTATATTACATTCTAGCTATTTGCTGACTGATTAATTACATATTATAATTAATGTCACATTTAACTGTATTTACTATAAGTATCACTGTTTAAAATAAGAGTACTATCAACCGCAAACATTATCATGGGGTAAATCGTTGATGAAGGCAAGTCGTGGTTACATATTAGAAATAATAGTCAACCTTTATAATCCTAGATATAAAGCATATAAAGTGTCTATTTAACGATGGCCTATTAATTCTATATTTTTGCGGTTTAGGCCGATGTTCTGAAAACAAGCACAATGAAAACATTGTTTTGTGTGGATGGATCGGAATGAAGGTATATGCACCTACCTGTTGGCACATCACCATACGTCTTGTAGTCCGATGATAGCACGGCCTTATAAGTACGTTATATTCTGACCGCAATTCAAAGACAAACTGGGTACTAATCAAAGAACCACTACAGACCGAACACGACGTAAGCTCAAGTAGTCGAGCCGAGTGGTAAATATTGACCACAAATCAACCACTGTTTCGCAGCGACGCACCATGGACGCACCTCAATCAAAGCGGCTCACACCAAAACCACAAAGTTAGTCATTATTAAGCGCTAAACATTCAACAGGCCCTTCGATGTACCAGGAGTGCAGAATAATCAAACACTAAGTTAGCAGAGCGCTCTATATCCGTCCGCCGTAATTGTTTCCGATCGCAATCACTGTGGAACCAACAGACAGGCCACCGCAGCTCTCTAACTTAACTGCACTTTGATGTTCACTTGGACACATTCTAGAACACTCATCAAGTATACTTCAACAGTAAATTTGACTTTTGAGCTGGAATTCAGTACTTACTTATAAGGAATCTCTTTACGATGTATGTATGTACTAAGTTACCAAGCAGATCGTACCCTTAAATCTTCTTTTATACAAGCTGGAATGGCAGAATTCTCAACGGAACCTCTAATTACGAGAACGGGGCGATAAAACATATTCAAAAGATAAATGCAACAGTGTCTAACATAATTTCATAACTGAAACGAGATTTTCCCGGAGCAAATCTTGTTTGCTCAATGAGTTCAAGGTATAAAATTGTGAGCTTCCACTTTAATTTGTTCAAGTGTACCTTGTGAAATATTACAGACGAGTTGCGAATTGTCAACAGGATGTGAAATAATTAAATTAGGCGGTAGCTGGATTGTCAAGGGTATGCTAACTGCGGGATAGACTGGCTATGAATCTAAGATGAGCTTTCGGATTAAAAACTATAAACGTAATTGTTTTAAGGAGTTATTATGTATATAGAGTATTGTTGACTTGAAAAAATTGAAAGTAATAGCTAATGCCTGTTTAAAGGAATGCAACTATCTCCTTTTAGCTGCTTACCTATATCCGCACTTGCATGTGCGTTGCCATGTGCTGCCTTAATTATAATAATGAAAGCCACTGAAAGAAAATAAAATTTATTTAGCCCACATGTAAAAAGGCACACACTAAAAAGAAGAAAATAATAAAAATAATAATAATTAAATAAAACTAAAACAACAACTTAATTAAACAAAACAGTCTTGCGTGTGCCTCACGGCTGTGCCAAATAGGCCCAGTTCAGCAAAATGCCAGACAATTACAAATTGCCTGACGCTGGTTTTCAACTGGACCTTATGTGTGAGGACGTGCTAAAAATGTAAATCAGCTTTAAAGTAACTTGAGTGTGTGTGAGTGTGTCGTGTGTATGTGAGTGAAATACGAAGGATAAAATTAAACAAATACGGGTTTAATTTTATAATTTAGTTTAGCAAATAATAATATAGTAGAAATAATAGTACTTATTAGTGAGTAGATAAACGGTGGAAAATAACGTCTGTTAGTATAGAAAGATAATAAGATGGAAGTTTCACTGCTGCCAGGGCTATTAAAATTACAAGCTAAATGTGACTTAGTGGCACTGTTAAATTTTCTGACAATTCTTGTTAACAAACGGACACCACGTAGGACCCTTAGGGACACGGGAACCGTCTTTTTATAATCTCTTATTTATTAAAGAATTCTCGAAGTAATTTAGAATCGCACCCTTGCGCCGCCGACAAATCTAAAAGACACAGTGAGGAAGTCCAAAAAGTTTTAAAAGTACCCACGTTTTATCTTAGTGGTATTGAAGTTCTTAGAAAACTGTGATCTCAATTCTCATAATGCTTCGTAAGTTTAACTAAAAACTTTGCTCTTATGGAACAACCTTTTAGGGTTAAAGTAAGTTATGAATGAGTATACTACGTACTACGGTGTGTTCCCGTTGTCCCCGTAGTCCATGTCCCCGTTATGTACATATGGGCAACGGGGACAATGGACAGTTAAGATTTCAGGTATCGTTGTCCCCCTTAATTTTTTATTTACTTAATACCTTATTTATTTTGATTTAGTTTTAAATGAAAAGGTGGAATTAAACACAAAGTATTTAAATGTTATACTTACAAAAACATACACATTAATATACTTATTTAACTATAACGTCACAGAATTAACATAGTATAAAAACAATTCAGATAATAAAAACAAAAATAGGATTGAACTTAAAGCTTAAACATAATGAAAAACTAGCAAAGTAAAATTGACTACAAACAGAACTTTAATGTTATACTTATTAATATTATCACATTTATTTAGATTACAGAATTGGTAATAATCAGCATTTTTTTATTCTTATTCATCATTTATTTTATTATTATTTTTAATACATTCGTAAATTATAAATACTTGTGTCGCAATCACATGTGTAGCTATTGTTTGGATATTGTGTTTTTTTAATTTTATAATTATGTAGTCCTTAGTTCCATTTAATTTGTATAGGTACAATATTCTCTCTGTTAAGGCACTCTCACTTCTAATTTTAACTCAACGGGGACAACGGGCATAATTTGAAAAGCATATATTACAAGAAATTAACGGGGACAGCGTACGGGGACAACGGGAAGTAATTTTAATTATTTTATTAAATTCTCTTTGTCCCCTTTAACGGGGACACGGACTACGGGGACAACGGGAATACAACCGTACTACGAGTGGTCGCAAACTTTACCACAAAGATAAGACCCCGCACCTATTGAATCTCTTTATTTCGCGCCAAGTGACGTTTGGGAGAGCCCTCTGCTCTGGCGCTTCAGTCAAGGTAATCCTCACGCGGACTGATAGAGCACACAATTTCACTCGTTTGCTCTCAAGTGCGCTCGATAGGTTTTGTCGTTGTTCAACACGTCCCTAGCGAACCAACGATCATAAAATATCGCTAAAGAAACTGTCCAGAAAATCCAGTAAGTGATGAGTCCTCAGTTGCGTAAAGACCGGTCCTACATGTTAATCGTTGCGTAAATTCAGTCGGCCTACTACGGTTAATATATTTTCGTCACGAACTCGTTAATTTCGGCGATGGGCCAGCTCAACACAGCCAAGGAAATAAATCGGATCCAACTAGAATTCTCTTTGAGTTTCGACGACGGGAATACTAGGACGACAGGGTAAATATGGGGACATTAAATCTAATTTTGTGAGCTATGTAAAAGAATGAGCGTAGACAGTGTGGTTTATGTATGGAATTGAGCTGCCACGTCTGCCGCCCATGATGGCCGGGTGTACGTAACAGGCTGGGCGTGCCTTTCAATTCAACGCCACTAGGACTGGTTTAAGCGCTGGCCAATTTCGGGCAATCCGATATTATGTACTTAATACGTGGGTGTATAGACTCTGCAACGCCTACAATAAAATTTGGACTTATCATAGCACATATTGTTACACGGTTAATCCATTTGAAAATCATATCATTTAATTATTATCATTGTAAGTACAGATAACGTAATTGGATATGGCTATCAATAAATACCATGCAAGTGATACCCGATAGTAGGACGTCTTATAAATCAGGGACTTGTCATCATTAGAAATCAATTCGTATCGTTTTTTTTTTTTAATTCCAAATGCAATACAATAAAAAATGGGAATCGTAATAACGTGTGAAACTAATACGTTTATCTCGCACTTTTCGCGTCGTGTATGTATTACTTATGAAATCAAAATAATGAAGGAACGTGCCCAAACAAGGTGCGCCCTGGAAATTATTCAAATAACCTTTGAAGTCTTTGAACAACACAAGGTCAGACTTATTGGATAATTAATTCAGCAGTCCGATCTTGACATAATCCAAACGGCAATTATAAATTGTCTAACTTGGCAAAGTCAACATTACTTAGAAACATTAAAGCTGAATAATAAAACAGAGAATACGTTTCTAAAAAATATTCTCAAAATTATATGCGTTTAATTCACGTATTTTAAGCTAGTACTGGAAAACTACTAGGAGTGCAGAAACTGCAAGTGTTGTAGAGGGTCGTTTGTCAGCCGCGATGTGTATGCAGCGCAACTGGAACGCTGTTTCCAGTTTCAACAAATTAAATTAAAAATACCAGAAGCAATTTCAGTTATTTGTCTTCACAGTTGCAAAATTTTTTTGGCAGACGACGAGGATAACAATGGCATTTATCAGGCTTTACAAAGTCGTAAAAGATACAAATATTCTTTATTTTTCGTCTTAACTATTCTTCCTTATTGTTCAAATATTTAGAAACATTATTTAATATTTTTTATCAGAGGAAATTATGTCTCGTTGTAATCTGGCAAATTGGCAACGGCGGCGTGGCACCGGTTACTCTTACAAACGAATGAGTGTTGTGTAACCAACAGAGGAGTAAAAAACCGCGCGCATATGTGATGCGAGGCAACGAGACGAGTTTTATGTCCATGGACGTTTGTGTATGAGCGCCGGAGATGAGCCTTCTAGAGTGATTGCCACGTTTATGGTCTTATCATCATTTCATAATTTAAGTGTCTCTGACTGAATAGAATTCCTGATGAATGTGGGATGTGTCTGTGGATTTTTATTTTTAGGGTTCCGTGTCCAAAAGAAATAATGAACCAGGTATAGAAACACTGCGTTGTTGATTTGTCTATCTCTCAGGCAGTCAAAACTCTTTTTGTAACGAATGTGTATCAAGTAAAAAAATATAATATCAAAAAGCAACTGACGGACGTGAGTTTATCTTTCTATGGAGCATTAAAAAATCACTGATGCGACACATTTTTATACCACGCAAAATCCTTTCTGTAGGCTTCCTGCCTTCTTCTCTTTCTTCAATCTTTATGTCTCAAAAAAAACATTGTAAAGTTCATTTATATGAGATTTGAAGTTTTAATAATAATTTCATTGTCGTCTTGGCGCAGAATGCAATAATAATAATAAAGCAAGTAAATAACATTTAAAGTATGGCCATTTTAATAGGTAACATTTGACGCCTGTCAGTTTATCTTCATAGCGAGGGACCTGCTTAAAAACATCGATTAAAGAGAATGAATCGATACGGACTTGAAACATATGTGAATTTTAAAAATCATCAGGCGAATCCCTGGCCCATTATTAGTTTTTCTTTCGTAAATTTAAGGATCAAAATAAGACAAATACATAATTTAACAAAAAAAAATGCATTTATTCAATTGAACTATCAGAACTGTAATTAGTATTGTCATCTTCATCACTGCTGTCAGCACTAGGAGATATTATTAATTCATTTTCAATAATATTGTCTATTCTGACATCTCATTCAAAATCTTGTAAAATTATCTTCTTTGTTTTCTCTACGAGTTTTCTCCAGGCTTCTGTAGTGACTTCTGCACACGCAGTTTGTAGCAGAGTCATCATTTTAGCAGTACTGAAGGGTGGTTCAGTATTGTTCCGCGCTGCATGACCCTTTATTTGTGAATAACTTCATATCCATGCCCTAGGGCTAGTTCATCGATTACATAGCGGAGCTTGGACGGCTTAGTTTTACCAGATTTAACAACTCAACTTTTAATAAAGTTGGACTTGCATCCATACCATTTCTTACCAGCCACGAGACAATTTCTTGCTTTTTATTTGCTTGAATTGGTGGTTTATCAACTTGTACAGAATGATATGGTGCATTGTCCATTATAATCTTCGATGGGTTTTCTAAGCTGACTAGCAGCTTCTTAAACCACTCTTTAAAAACCTCAAAGTTCATTTCCTCATGGTAATCACTTGTAGTTTCAGAGGCGAATGCGAGGAGGCAGTCTGGAATAAAACCTTGAGAAGCTGATCCCGCGTGACATATAATAAGTCGGGCTCCTTTTCCCGATGGAACTTTTGAGGTGGAGGCCGCTGTATCATCGGTCCATGTCCGTGAAACCGTATGGTTCGCATTCAAACATGTTTCGTCAATAAACACGACATTGTCTTAATCTGTAATTTTATTTACTTGACGTAAGAATCTTATTCTCTTCAAAATAATATCGCAGCGTTCTAGCAGGATTTTCCGCTTGTCAGATTTTTTAAATCTAAAGCTAATCAATTTCAAAACCTTTGATAGAGACGGTTTACCGCCAAAAAATAAGCCTGCGTCTTTTAACGAACTCATTAGCTTTTCCCGTGTAGGATATTCTTTTCTCGAGTAATATCCATAAATTTGGTTGCGAATTGCAGCAGCATCAAAATTATAAACCCAACAATTTTCTTTCTTGTTTTTTTTAATTGTCCCTCTTTCTTTTTTTTCGGTGTACGTTAAGTATTATCTTCTGAGCCTGATGGTCCGTATTTCTCTTTCAGAATTTGAGTTACTGTCCTCTTCCCTATTCGCAATGCTTCGGCAACGCGTTCTCTCGGTTGTGTCAATGGTAAAAGAGGCCCATCGTTAACTGATTCACGTTCTAAATAATTGTACAGACGCCAGCACATCAAGGTACAACAATCTGTCAAATTTCTTTAATAGATTTTCAACTTTATTATTAAAGAAATTAGGTTCAAGGTTGATTGGGAATATTTGACAGTTTCGGGTAGCTTCATGTGCTGACGTCTGTACAATTTCATCACTCATCACTCATCAGTTCGTGAGATTGACTGTTTAGCGTTTTCCCCCGTTTCGACATGGTAAGACTGTAATGTTGTTCTTGTTTACTAATCGTTAAGCAATCGGAGTCAAATTTATAGCCAGGTAAACGTAGTCAGTAAGATCAGTCCAATAAAAAAGCCGGGTTAGAAGAATATAACAGAGAGCACACCAAAAGCACACAGTCACTTCGCACAACGACAAAAAACTGCGTCATGTAATGGCGACATAACATGGCGTCATCAACAGGCCACCTAAATGGGGTTATTGTAAACTCGCCACATTGTCGATTCGCCACACATTTTAAAATTCCATACATTCATTGTAAACTCGTTACAACCATAAAAAATAACAATTTATTCATCATAGGTACATACAAGTTGTTGTAAACTCGCCACACATTTTTATTTAACCCTCCGTGCACCAGGTGGGGTTTAACAAACCCCAGTCTTTCAAATTTCGCAATAATTTTAAAACTGTGTACGCGCCGATGCTCGACTTCTCAGTAGCTGGAATTGAGACATTGCCGTTTCGATCAGTGCCGCTAAATCAGTCCGGCGGCAACCGCCAAGCGAGCTATACGCGTTTAAAGTGCACGTGGGCGTCACACACCCCACCTCGTACAGCGTGTTGACAAAAAGGTAAGAGTTTAATTCGATATCATTTATGTATTTTTTTATTTTTGTGTGTTTATGTTACGTATGTTTAGCATTTTTAACTTATTTTTATTTGTTACAGTTAACAGTTTACATGAAAAATGTCGCACATCAAAGAAATATCGTACAATCGATTTATAGGCTACCGATGGGACAGGAATGGATATTTTCTCGCCTGAAAATTTAACAGAATTTCAGCAAGAAGGTCTAATACTCAAAAGAGATGCTTAAGTTGCCCTAGAAACAAAGACCGGAAAACAAAATATTCGTGTAAGAAATGTTACGTGCCAATATGTATGGAGCACACTGATATTTTTTGTCAAGACTGTGGTCAATTGACCAACGATGATCTCAATTAAAATGTGTATCTGTTGTTTTCAATTTATGTTTAATTTTAAGAAAATATGTTGTAGTTTGTAAAATGAAAATGATTGCGATAATTAAAAGTGCCATTTAAAATTAGTCCATAAGAAAAGGATTGTTATGTTTTGTTAATTACAAAAGTTGTGACTTTTTGTTCTTTTATAAAAATAAATATTTTGATACATACTTTTAGTTCCGAGTTTTACTTAAACCTGATTATTATAGTGTACTTATAACACCTAAACTTAAATCCACCAAAAAAACAAAAAAGTATGTTAATTTTATCACTTTTTAATTTGGGGTTTGTCACACCCCACCTGGTATGGGACGAGACTTTTAGACACCTGGTACACGGAGGGTTAATGCTAGTTTTAAAGATAGTACCGTTAGCAAGTAAATTTCTAGCTTTCACAAAATTTTAACATGAAAGAAACTCTTCAAACCCAAATTAGTTATATCCATTTGGTTAACAATAGTCTGAAAAAATATCAAAAGTTTATTTAATAACTTAAAATATTAACTAAAATAAAAATCATTTTTTAATAACAGTTGTCAACTAAAAATGTAAATCGGCTGAACAGTACCTAAAACCTAAAGTAATAAAATTATAGGTTTTTTGTTACTGTATGTGATGGCGTTAGATTTGACGTTAAAAATGACTGTCATATTTTACCACATGATGGCGTTAGTACATGTCCGTGAGTTTCCTTTTAAGAGAAAGGAAACTCACGATATCGCTTATAACAGTTTTACGGCCCATGCATTTCACAATAAAATATAGCCATTGTACATACATATAAATCCGCCCCGGCTTCTTACGAATAGGATTTCGTTTGATTAACTATCATTTTAACTCAGCTAAATTGCACATCATATTTATAAATATATAAAAAAAACATCTATTCTATTAATGAAAAGCATGTCGAGTCTAGTGAAGAGCTATTGGTACAGGATAATTTTTTTACATTATTTTTTTATTGATAATAGGCTCGCGTTTGACATCTCACCTGACGGTAAGTGATGATGTGATCGAAGATGGAGCACCTTGCCTAGAAGTAACCTATTCACTATTGACTTAAAGACTCCCAGGTTATAGCGATCAGGAAACACAGACTCCGGCAGGGAATTCTACTCCTTAGCCGTACGCACAATGAAAATATTCCCAAAACGTTTTATGATTGAAAATGTTTCTGTGATTATAAATAATTATTCCTAGAGTTATGTTTTAATTATTTTTAGCCCATTTAAGTAACTGCCATGTTTTATACCTACTTTTAATTTTTTTAATTCTCAATGACTGTTGTTTACATTTAGGTATGTGAAAATTTATTTTAACATTATAAAACTGATTTTTTAATTAGATTTAAGTTGAATTAATATTAATAATTCTGTAATTTGAGAAAATCATGTTTTGAGATATATCAGTATGTTGACGGTAAATCAGCAAGTTGTAATGTATATTTAGCTGCGTATTGGATTCTGCAATTAAAACTGTGATAATTGTGATTTTATAAAAAATTTCTGCGATTTAAAAAATAAATGATTATCGTTTTTATTCCTGTGTTTGATTTCTCTGCAGTCCGTACGTAGAAAACAATTGTGGCGAGTTTACAATACTCCAAAATATTTTAATAAGATATAATAAATGTGTGGCGAGTTTACACATACTTTTAACAATGGAAAATCGAAAGTGTCGCGAGTTTACAATAACCCCCTAAATGCCAGCAACATCCCAACTAAATTGTATGTACCTTAATATAATGATTTTTAACATTAATGATTTTTCTATTTAGTTATTCTTTGTATTTTTATAGTTAGTTAAAAGAATAATAAATATAATTATGTTTTATTATAATCACAACGTGGTTATTAATTTATGGTGATATTTCTTCACAAGTAATCATTGCATTCGATTCAACTTATCAGTTTTCGATTTTTAGAGTAACATCCCTAGTGTTTAAAAAGAAGAAGGGCTAACTGACGCAACATTGTAACGACGTTCAGTTCTTTAGATCAGAAATTGTTTAGGTATTATGTTTAGAATGGTTTATTAGTGAAAGCAAATCGTAAAATTACTCGTATCGGTCATTATTACAATAAATATGTAATCGTAATTGAAAAAAGTTGAAGCAATCGTGCAGTTCTAACAAAACGAAAAAATATATTATTTTATGCCCGCCGTTACAAGGTTACGTTGTTGAATTTTGATGAATTGTCAAATGTTACCTATTAAAAAAGCCATACTTTACGTTTAAACATAATCTGGAGAAAAAACAGGTGTAAAACATTAGAGGGTAGGTCTATCTAAGATTTCAACTCATAGCTGGTCAGTTAGAAACCAAGTACCTTCATTATTATGGTTTAACTATTTAAAACGTGGAATCTTTAATCTAATAACACTTACTTTTGCAGTTGGAGAGTTGACCGTGACTATGCGTGGCTTTTTGGTATTTTGCCTGTATGATAGGTATGCAATTTCTGCGTTGCATAGACTTGCAGTCCTACTTATATCAACACAGAACCACAAAACTTTGAAAAATTGGAGCTGTTATTGAATATGCAAATCCGCTATTCGAATTCAGAGTCTGAAAGGCCTAAAAGAATCGGCGCAATCAAATAAGATTGTTATGTCTACCAAGTAACCGCACTAGAATGGTAATTTTTAGTAAAATATTATTATTATTAGGAAGTAGTACTTCCCAGATTAAAGTATCTACGTGCTTAGGTTTAATTCCCTTTAATACAAGAAATCCAAGTGCAATTAAATGGCCATGTTCTTATTAAGAAAAAGATAATAAATGAATAATACAATGGCTAATTGAAATTTATCCATCGCAGTTCCACGAACATTACAGGCGCTTTATTATAATAACAGAATCCTGGCAATGTTTTCTTTATATTCGAAAAGTTCTTACACAAAAATGTGTATTTAATTTGATATCTCTTTCTGGATTTTCCCGTATTATTTATATTAGTTTCCTTTCTCGCAACTCAAGTCGTTTCCTTTTCGAATAAAAGCACATTACCATAAATTCAAAACAGACCTATTTCAGGGCATAAAAGCCGGCCACAAAATAAGAAATCATGGCGTTTCACCATTTACACAAAATAGACATATCAGTAATAGTGCCAAAATGGCTGACAATAAAGTGAAGTGTGAAAAACAAAACACGAACAAAAAGCCACACATTGTTACTGGCAACCGAGGGAAATAAATAGTAGGTATGCCATTTGCTGTACTGTTTGTCAATGGGAAAGTTCAGAAGGCTGACTCACAACAATTGACTCGCATCATGTCCAATAATATTATTACCTATGAATACAGACTTCAACAAATAAATAGATTGCTCAGCATCCAGCACAGACCGAATCTAACCGGGAAACGAACTGAAAAGAACGAACGAATAATTCTTGTTCTAGTGTCAAATCCTTCATTACAAGAACCACAATCCGGTCAGTGTTGTGCCACTGGACACGCCTTGCTAGTCGACCTTCTGCCCCTAACAAATAAGACCTGTAAACGCAGGTGTATCTACACAGTCAAAGTAATAACGAAGTAAAATTACTTGAATTGACACTCGGGCAAGTTGTGTATCGAAAGCGAGCGGCGGGCGAGCGTCGGGCGAGCGTGGCCGGCGGCCCACTCAGGGCTTTGTTGACTATTAAAGTTACTAGTTCACAACAAAGCCAGTTCGATCGGCTCCTGTTTAGACTAGTTAATGTACTGTGGACTTGTGGAGCTTCGAGCTACATTGATTAATTACAAGCTAGGTTTCACGGTAAAAGACTAAAACACCGGCTTCTTATTCTCAAATGCAGTATTTTAAACGGGTCTCAGTGAGGATCTCTCTTTGAGGTTCAATTTGAATCGTAAGAAAATCTCCTCGAAATATTTATATGTTCAACTACATGGGCACTTATAAAACGTAAGACTAACATGATTGCTTTTCATATTTTTTGTATACTTAATATAGTTTTTGTAGGTATGTGAGGGCAGTATATACCAATTAACATAGTACAATAATTGTACTATGTTATGTACAGTAATTATTACTGTACTATTTAATAACAAATATAAAAGCGAATCTACGTATAGAAAAAATGTACCGCCGAAATGTATGCAAGTACCTACGCGCATAAATTTGGATTGGCTGGACCAAATTGTTTATTTTTGTTTAAGTCAGGAAAATGTTTGTATAAAATAAAATGTTTATTTATTGAATGTTCGGAAATTTATACGGAAATGACTTACAAACGCTGACGAAGTCACGAGCAGTAGCTAGCAAAATATAAAAATAGACTTCACAAATCTGCGATCAATAAATAGCATAGTTGCAGTAAGTACGCTCTAGACGATTTCGAGAAAATCTGCGATAAATCCTTTGCTTTTAATCAGATCATGATGATTGATACCTTAAATGAAAGAGGACCTCAGCACGGATCTCACCAAGCGTACGTGACGTACGCCACCAAAACTTATAGCGCGTTTTCTCGAAACCGAATAGATCGTACTTACTGCAACTGTGCTATTGACGGCAGAAATGATGTATAGACTAAAGCACGGTTTAAAAAAAAACATAAATAATAAAACGACTATCAACATCACTGACATGCTCGTTTATTTTAATTCATGACTTCTATTCAATAATGAAAATAACTTTTATTGTCAGGAAAAAGTATTTCAATTTTTTATTTGACACTGGATCCCGCACTTGGTTACCCTGTGCTGCATAATCCAGGCTCTCTCTACATAAATGGTTTATGGCTAGAGATATAAAGACAAAGGGATATTAATTCATTAAAGTAATATAGGTAACTAAATATGTGTGTGAGTGTGAGTTAATGTGAGCAATGGTGTGTATGTTAGAACTTAATAGTTTTCGGTTTCCGAGTATTTAAAACCTGGCCGCAAATTCTTCAACTGCGTCTTACAACCAAACCTGGTTATGGAGAAGATTCCTTATTCAGATTACACAGGCCAACAGAATTTAACCAAACTTCTTAACCAGAAACTAGACTATACATTTCCGAAGGTTTTCGATGCGCTGAATCCGAATCTGGCCTCAGAATCGCTCTATCACATCAGGTTTCTGAGATATCCTAACCTAAACGTGCATAATACCTCTGGTTTTTTTTAGAAAAAATAATTCGTGAGTCTACATAACCTCAAAATCGGGCAAAAACTGTACTTTTTGCACTTTTAGGTTAGGATATCTCAGAAACCAGAAACAAAAGGGCAACTGAAGGTGCTGGGTGGTTTTAGTCAGTACAAGTCTGACATTCCCATTCTGCTCCACCCACAGCAGGAGGTCATTAGATGATTTTCTCACCCAGAAAAAAAAAATAGAATCGGGATTGTACGCTTAGTCTTAAACTTGACTACCAGGGAAGCAAAGTGCATAGAAGTAAGTTTAACTATCACCCCATCGTGTGTGCATCCGTCACACAAAGAGAGCGAGTGGCCACTCCGTCCCGCCGTCCGCCGAGACACGCACTCAACGCGCCGCCAGGGAAATTACCGCGTTGTACACTACGCTTATAACACCTCTCGTACCTATATTAACTTAAGCCCTCGCGTTCACAGTTACCGGGCACCTGAAGTGACGTAAAAATGTTATTTTGATTAATGTTGGGTTCAAAGGAATCTGACCAGTTTATAACCTACCTACTTCATAAAAAAGGACTTAGGCAATTTAGCTTCAACTAGATGAGTAGGGACCCTCGCCTTTATTATAAACGAAATTAGGCATTCAATGAAACAGTCTTGCATGTATTTTGTTTTCAGCATTAAATATGTAATTGAGATATTTTTTCGGTTTTTAGTGCAGTAGTGATTTTGTTTGTTTTGAAGTCGGTTACATTTTTAGTAAAAGTTTTCTTAAAGCCGCTAAAGTTTGAAAAGCTTTTCAAACATTTGTTTATCTAAACGTCTAAAACAACAAAGATGGAACGTGGCCCCACCCCATCGTTATAATACATTTACAAATACTTATAGTTTTATTCAAGGGTCCTTGCTCCACCCGCAAAGGCTCGGACCACTCTTTACTTTGCAGCACCCCCGCACCCCAACAACCCCGTAGCCGTGGGCGGAATGGCTTAACTTTGTATCGGAACAACTCGTACAATACTCGCTGATACAAAGTTATCCCACTCTAAACACACTGCTATTGACTTTCGAACGAAATAACACTATTATGAAGGGTAGTTCACTTATATGTGCCATTTAGATTGGATTTGGGTGTATTTGATATTCAGTTTTAGCTGTGCAGAGATGTATTAAAGTCAAATCATACTACATTCTTGCTTGTGAAATTTCGATGCTTTCAATGCAAAAGAGCAACTATATTATTCAAAATCAAACGCTTTAAATAACTACCAGGGCATCAATAGACCTTAGGTGCTCAACAAAAAATAAATTCCTCTGGATACATTATAATCCTTTACACGAGCAATCACTATTCTGAAGAATCGCCAAAGAGCACTGGAACGGACATTCATTTTAAACGAGCGTCCATTCGAGTGAATCTTTCTGATAAATCTTGATCACAGCTGTTATCTGGCAACACTGATTGCGCCTTTGAAGGCTCGCTAGCGATGTAAAAGGGATTTACACCACAAGCTTGGCTCAATGGGAACCGAAAAGAAAGAACAATTAGTGAGTTACGGACGAGTTAAATAGGTTCGACGCATAAATAAAAAAGATCTGTTTTAATATTCAAACTTTTCGCCTCTTTTCAAGCCATTACAGATTTACACTAGACTTTTTAGGATACGGGTCTGACCATATATCATCCTACGACATCAAAAACGCCTACAACTTTAGTTAGGCAGCCTCAACGTTCTCTCCCAGATCGGGCAAGCAGATTACGTACAAGTCGATAAAATAACACGAGCGACGCGTAGTGCGCTTCAACGAACTTTCAGTTCGGCGAACCAATTAATATGACTATTAAAATTAAAATTCACGTACATTAAAATTTAGAGCGCTGCTAAAAGCCCTGAGTAGTTTATATGCGCCTAGTTGACAATCCGATATGGCTCCGCGCTGCCGCCGCACCGCTGCATCGCTGCAAAACTGGCGGAGTGCACTAATAACACGAGGCGACAATTTCCGTGCGCCGGGCGCAGATTACCTTCTTGGTAATTGGACTGCCTGCGCTGATAGGAAAGCGCTGGAAATGCTGTTAGTTACATTCACATGTGCACGCCGTATATAATGTCGTACACATCCTTCAAGTTTCTGTGCCCCTAGTACACAGTAGAAGCTAACAAGTACATACATTAAAGCGATGTAGGTACTTACTGATTTATCAGTGACCTTATGATGTGTACTTTAAATTACTGAAATAGTTAACTTATTTAAATGGGCCCCAAAACTGTTTCATTGAATTCGGCTGATATTGTGTTTGTTTAATTAAGCTAAACAAGCAGAAAGTTAGGCGGCTTGTTCATGATCGTATCTCACTCACATGAAAACGTGTTTACAGATTTAAATTATGCATGTATTGATATATACATATGTACTTGCAGAGGCAATATACCTGACCTTGTCTTTGGAGGACTGAGGCAATTAATATTACATTAGATTTCACCAATACATAACACTGAGTAAATAGGGAACTAAGTAAGGAGCAAATATTGAACATAATGTTACACGAGTATTGTACATTGTGCGCTGTTTTGCTAGCAAAACGAAGTGTGTTTAGCCAACCAAAATAATCCATGCTTTCAGCCCTCTCAAATAATAATGACGAATTCAAGAATAATGCTTCTAGTTTCTAGGCTTATGAAGTCATGGAATTGCTAGCCCGAAAGAAATTACACGAGGCTTGGGAACCGTTTATGATGGCGCTTCAGGTGGTATAACCACCTGAAATATAACGTTAGAAAGGAAATAGTTCCTGATTTGTATGAGAACGCGTGTCGCCGCTTGTCTCCCACTCTTTAGCTCCACTACAAGCAAGAGGCCCGTTACGTATGCGAATTACGCACACAAATAAATTACACACACTTAAATCGAGAGCTTGCTACTGATTGTAACTCACCGTCGATAAACATGCGCCGTGCATCACGGCCAATCAGGGCAAAGGACGAAACGTCAATGGTTGAAGTGTGGAGGACGCAACGCATGCAGTACATTGTAAGCGGACTTGGTCATTGCGTTGATTAAGCGAGTACACATCGGGTAATGTATATTTTTTGTAACTTGTTGCAATAATGTTAATGTTCGGAATTTCATATTGATCAGAATATTTTTATGTTTTTTACAAATAAAATGTTATTTTCGACTTACCGATGGAAAGATATACCTCCTCGCTCTATACTTGCGGTCTAACTTTTTGTTTTACAGGTTATAATTATACAACACGGCATTTTAAAATTGAGCTCTGTGTTCCGAAGTATTCCGAAGCGTAATAAACGCGGTGCATGAATTAATCGGTCGAGCTATGATTTTCGTACCATAAATGTGGCGCGCTCGCCACGCTCACATTACCGTTCCAACCTTATTCATCTATTCCGTGGGTATAACAGACGATCAGTCCAATTTTCTTGGCCAAAATCACTTAAGTCGATGATACCAACGTAAACGCTGCAAAAACATAAGTACGCTTTGGGTGATAATAACCGTAAAAGCTGAGCCGTGATGCTGGCTTGTAGTTAAAGCGAATACAACCGCGATTAACACAATGTCGCATATCGGTCGCAGGAGCGATAAGATATTTATTGAGGATCGCGGCGTTATTGCTAAGCAAGAACCCATATTCCACAGATTTACAATTCCGCATTACAAATGGCGGACTTATTGAGTTGTACGCAAGTGCTTTATTAGATTGTCTGTTTGGAATCCGGCCTCATCTAGCTAATCTATAAACGAAAAATACAAACATCCGAATTGAGAACCTCCTCCATTTTTAGAATTCGGTTGAAAGTAAATAACGTTTAAGGGCCTATACTACCTCAAATGGCTTAGCATGATCCTCCGTTATGTCGAAAATACTGCAGCAATAACTTTGAAATACATATATGGTAAAGTTGAGGATTAATGTTAGGTACTACGTTTGACGAAAACACGATTCCATAAAATTTTCTTGATAGAAAAAAAATCCAAAGTTACCTGCAAACCGAACAACAAACCGGTGGTATTAAAAAATAACTTCAAATTAGATAATGAAATTTTGCATATTAATTGAACTAACTATAAAGCAGGTCTTATGTTATTTACTTTTTTAAATTGCCATTATTTTTATCGCAAAAAAAAATAAACTAAATTATCGGTGTCTTGGAGTCTTTTCCCTGCCACCCTGGCTCGCTTGCTCGCGTGACCGCGGCCAGTAGTGTGCGAGTGAGATAAACAGTGAGAAGCGCTGATTTATATCCAATTTTCAAAATAAATATTTAATTCCAATTTGATACGGTGCGTAGTCATGAAATTGATTGTTGAGCCCACGGACAGTCTTCTACATCATGTCAAATTCATATTTAAAGTTTTTATGTATTACAAACTAGCTGACCCGGCGAACTATTTGCCATAATATCTCACGTTTTCAACTTTCCGTAGAAGTCCCCATATACACACATCAAAAGTGTCTAGGGATCAAGCATTTTTATGCGGATTTCTTGAGATTGAGATGTGGCTTTGTAATAAATTTATGATTTTATAAATTTATATGGATCCTTTTTGGTGCATTTCATAATTTGAAACAGGAACTGTTAATCAAATTCGAGTAAAAGATGAAAATCAGCTGTCAATATTTTCCCTATAAAAACATACAACGCATTGAAGACATTATTAGTGCTACTGTTTCCCTACTACTGATTAAAACCAACGTTATTATAGAGCGGCGACGTCATTTAAGCAGGGAAGAAATGCTCAGAGCCGTGGGAATGATAGAAGCTGGTTCCCGGCAACGTACTGTGGCTTTAGCTCTGAATACAAGTCAGAGTGTTATCAGTCGACTTTGGACACGTTACCGAAGCACTGGTACCGTGGCTGAGCACCATGGAGGACGGTATCGCTGCACCACACGGAGACAAGACCGATACATTCAAATCTTAACTCGAAGAGCTCCAACAATAACCGCCATGATGTTAGCCGTGAGGCCTCATCACTCTTCAGGGAACTTAATTAGCGACCAAACAGTCAGAAACCGCTTGCATGAAGTGAACCTTCATTCCCGAAGACCGCTACGGGTACCACCTATAGCAATGCACAATCGTAGGATTCGATATCAATGGGCTCTTGAACACAGAAATTGGGCAGAAGAACAATGGCGTTTCGTGTGCTTTTCTGATGAGTCTCGTTTTGGTATGAGACCGGATACAAGACGTATACGACACTGGAGAACCCCTGGACGCCAACAGCGATTAAAATCCTGCCAGGAAGTCCATCCTTATATTGGTGGAACCATCATGGTATGGGCGGGTATTTGGATCGGCGGAAGAACTGAGTTGATTTGGATCAGAGGCAACCTCAACGCTCAAATTTAAGCTGAGACGATTGTATCTGACGTCATCGTTCCTCTACAAGTGCAAATCTCTTATTTCAGTTAATGCATGATAATGCACGACCGCACACCACAAGAGTTGTAAGACAGACTCTCGCCGCAGCTAACATCAATGTCCTGCTCTGGCCTGCTCAGTCGCCAGACTTGAACCCGATTGAGCATGCATGGGATATGCTACAGAGAAGAGCTCTGCCGAATATGGAGGGTATCCAGTCGCAAGAAGACCTTTTTTTGTTGTTGCAACGAACATGGGCGGCCATTCCACAGCGTGATTTGGATGAACTCATTTTGAGTATGCCAAACCGATGTTCTTGTGTTGTTAGTGTTCGCGGTAGAAACACGGATTATTAATTGTTTAAGTTACCCAATAAAATTTTAAAGAAAACTGTTATTTCAGTCTTTTTTTCGAACTTTAATGTTAGTGGTTCAAATGTCAAAAATCCCTTTATTAGGAAAATGGCAAATTTCTTTATTAATGCAAAGGTGACTTGGTTTATCGTTACTGTGACAAATGAAAACACCTTATTTGATGAATCCTTAAAGAAAATTTTAATTAATATCAATCAGGAGAAAAGTTATTGCAAAAATATATGTTGATCCCTAGACACTTTTGATGTGTGTATTATAAAACCAAAATTAGCTAAATCGGTCCAGCCGTTCTCAAGTTTTGGCGAGACAAACGACCGATAATTATTTTTTTACTAGCTGTGCCCGCGACTTCGTCCGCGCGGAATAGTGACTTTCGGCAGCATTTCTAATTTTTTAGACTATATATTTTGAAAATAAAACTCATACAGAAATAAGCTATTTACAATATTTTACTGCTAATAGCTTATTTAAATACATTTTTCTAATCAAAAGTATAAAAAATAAGTTTCAAGCTTCCAGCTTTAAAAATGACGTAATTTCTATACAAAATTTCATCCCTTATTTCAGCCCCTTGAAGCCCTTTTTTCGCATTAAAAAGCGCCTATGTCCTTTCTTAGGCTTTAGACAATGTCCATACCAAATTTCATTTAAATCGGTTCAGTAGTTTAGGCGTGATTGCGTAACAAACAGACAGACAGAGTTACTTTCGCATTTATAATATTATAAGTAAGGATATAAAGACTAGCTCTGACCCGCCGAACTTCGAACCGCTATTTTTTATTATCCACTTTTTCTCACCTTTAAACCTTCCCTGTATTAGAGGGAAAATAATACAAAAAGAATGAATGAAATCGGTGAAGCCGTTCTCGAGTTTTAGCGAGACTAACGAACAGCAATTCATTTATATAAAGGATATTGATAGATAGATTAACAGATAAACTATTTTCAGGCACTTTCGAATCGTGGAAGTCAGTCAATACGAGAAGCTCGACGTTCCAAGCATACATCTCTCTATGGAGTAGAACGTGCAAGAAACCCATCAAAACACTATTAAACCAGTAGGTATTTGAGATTTTCTAACATAATAGGGTAGTTTCCTGTGTTACAAAATAATTATTTTATTTGGTATTTTTTGCTTTTCAAGTCAAGAAAAAATCACAAAGATGGAAAGCTTCAAAGCTCAGGAGTGGGGGCTGCTGACGTCACACATTGCTAAGAATTATACCGAGGTGTGACGTCACGCGAAATTTCAACTCACTGTATCGTCTTAATTTTTCAATTACGTGAAAAAATAAAAAAATACTTGTCCAATATTTTTTGTTAAACTACGTGACGGACTAAATAAAATATTTTAGGAAACTACCCTATTATAAGTACCAATTACTAACTCTATTCTTAAGGAACTACAATACGTTTTTAATATTATTAGCACGTCGTTTGTCTGTTGGCAATACTTTTTAGGGTTCCGTAGCCGAATGGCAAAAAACTGAACCCTTATAGTTTCGACATGTCTGTCCGTCCGTCCGTATGTCACAGCCATTTTATTCCGAAACTATTAGGACTATACATGTAAAACTTGGTAGATAGATGTATTCTGTGAACCGATATCCAATTTTAAGAGAAAATTTAAAAAACAATTAAAATAAAGGGGGCTCCCCATACATGGAACTGAAACTGAAAATATTTATTTTTCATAAAACCTATACGTGTGTGGTATCTTATTACCTAGACATGACCTATTACCTAGACCTGATTATCTAGACAGGTCTTTAAAAATGACATTAAGGTTTCTAAAATTACCTTTTCATAAAGTCAATCGTTTAAAAGATATACGCTTCCAAAGTGGTAAGATGTGTGTGTCCCCCTCTAACTTCTATAATAATGAAGTGAAAAATCTAAAAAAAACATATGTTGTAGATCTTAATGGAAACTTTCAACCAAAATTGGTTTGAACGAGATCGAGTTGGCAGTTTTTGAGATACAGTATATTTTCTAAAACCGCAAATATAACTTTGTAATTCATACAAATACTATGAAAAACAATGTTATTTGGCGTAGTTGTAAAAATTGTAAATAAGCTAGTTTTAAGAAATTTTTAAGGTTTTTGTTTTTTCTTTTCAATTAAATATATTAAGTATATTATATTTATTATAGTTACCACGGAACCCTTCATGGGCGAGTCCGACTCGCACTTGGCTAATTTTTCTTTCTTTCTAGATTTAATCTACACAATGCAATTGAGTCGTATAAGTAATCCATGTAAGATAATGTCTGAGGACCACAGGGTTTGAGTGGGCCTGTCTATATAGTGGAAGCATTTGTTAGTTATCGTGTAGCTTAACTCAGCACACTCAATGACACAAAAACGTTTCAAAGTGAATTAAATTAAACTACAATTTTATTAGACTACAAATGAACATAAACATTGTTTTATAATAAAAATATACACAACTGATAAACTAAAATTCATTCATGTATTAAGAGTTACCACATTTGATGACACCATTACAAATTACAATAACATAAAAACATGTAGCAAACAAAAGAGATAAACGAATACACAATAATGAGATAAACGTGTCAAGTGAATGTGGGGCTTTTGAAATAAAAAATAATATTATGATTGTTATTGTGACAACTCTCGACTCCTATCATCATCTGACATTTCTCATAAACTCGCTACAAATAAAACCGCTTCTTGGATAAAAGTGTTACTATGCAACATTTGCGCTTTCACCTTTATCGGTGTGGTGACGTCATAATTATACGCGAAATAAAGCCTCTCCCTAGTTCGTAAAGCGTTATACTTGAGCTAACAACGCGACTAACCTTTGTGGATAAATAGCTACAGCTATAATTAGGTGGGTGTGTGCAGGCGACACGTTACTTTACTAAACGCTACACCCGTTTTTTTTTTCGTGCTTATGCCATATGTGAAGGGGTAAAAAGAATGGAGGTCGTTGTTTAATTGTGAACAATAGTTTTTTCACATTCCAATATTACTTTAAATTAAAGTTAACTAAAACCCCGTACGTAAAGCGCCAGAGGCGAGAGGTCTTCTTTAAAAACGTAAACACGACATTGATGTCAATTTGACAGATGTCAAAATCTTAAGCGTTTGACAGGTGCCCGGACCTGACGCTCAGAATCAGAATCAGAATTAATTATTTGCTAAACATAGGTTAATAATACATATTGGTCTTATATTAACAACAAGCTCGCTCAGTCCTGCCTCCCGGTAAACAGTATTCCAGAAAAAGGGTTATGTTATAACTTTCACCAGGTGGCAGTACCAGCAGGTAGCATATAGGCATATCTATATATCTACTATACATATATTAAAACAGTAAAAAAGTGTGTCTGTACATTTAAATGACATACAAAAAATAATTGAGATCGGTAAAGAAACGGTAACACGGCAAAAAATAACATAAAATTGGCCGAGTGCGAGTAAGACTCGCCCATGAAGGGTTCCGTAGTAACTATAATAATATAATATAATATGTATATTTATTTGACAAAAAGAACCTTACAAATTTCTTAAAACTAGTTTGTTTACATTTTTTACAACTACGCCATATAACTTTGTTTTTCATAGTGTTTGTATGTTTGCGGTTTTAAAAAATTTGCTGCATCTCAAAAACTGCTGACCCGATCTCGTTCAAACCAATTTTGGTTGAAAGTTTACATTAAGATCTACAGACTTATTTTTTTTATATTTTTCACTAGATTATTATAGAAGTTAGAGGGGAGACATTTTACCACTTTGGAAGCGTATATCTTCTAAACGATTAACTTTATGAAAAAGTGGTTTTAGAAACTTCAACACTGTCACCGTCATTTTTAAAGAACTGTCTATAGATACCACACACGCATAGGTTTCATGAAAAAAATATTTTCAGTTTCAGTTCCATGCATATATTTAAAATATAGGGGGGCTCCCCTTATTTTAAATATTATTTTCTTAAAATCGGTTCACAGAGTACATCTACCTACCAAGTTTCACATATATAGTCCTAATAGTTTCGGAATAAAATGGCTGTGACATACGGACGGACGGACAAACAGACAGACATGACGAAACTATAAGGGTTCCGTTTTTTGCCATTCAGCTACTGAACCCTAAAAAGTCTGTCCGTTAGCCAGTTTGTCTATTTGTACACGCTAATCTCTGGACCTACTGGATGGATTTTGATGAAATTTGGTAAATAGATAGTTGACAATGACATCCTGGAATAACACATAGGATACTACTTTGGGTTCAGGATTTACGCGGGAAATCCTCCCACGCGAACGTCGAAGACATTAGGTACTAATTTTAAAGTATATATAAATCAACGTTTTGTATATTTCAAATTTCACGCACGATATAACCTGTCACATAAATAGGTACCAGGATAACAGATCACCGCAGGAGGTGGGTATTGAACGCGGTTCTTACCAACCTAGATGAAGCAGTCAAGTGACAGATGACCGAGCGCGGCTACCGTATAATAGGACTGTCAGATTGCTCTCGCTGCGTTAATCAAGCTTACCGGTTTGCAGCATACACATGTTGTTTTGTTATGTACACGAATAAACTTAGTAGGCGCAGTAAACATAGAATATTTCGGATAATAAATAACAGGGAAGAAAACCGCAATTAGAATGCTTAATTACGGTAATAATGGTATTTGGAAAGGGTCCTTTGGTCCGGAATTACGAGAGTCTGAAAATTGCTTCCGCCGCTTACAGATGTTTGTTAAGTAAGAGTATAACGTGGTCAGGTCCATGATTAGTTAAACTGAAATTATCTAATTACCTACGAATTATTAAAAGTTTATGTGGCCACAAAATGATTATGGCTTATACGAGCGACGGCTACTACCGTAGTATTTTATCTCGGAAACAAATATTGGAAACGAAAAAAAAGCAAAACGTCCCTAGAAATCCTATAATAAAAATAAAACAAGACAGTAACATTATAACAAATCCTCAAAAAATTGCAAATGCTTTTAATAGTTATTTCATTGATAAAGTTGTCCCAATACCAGACTCAGGACATAACGTTACCTCGCAAATTCTAAATAGCGAAAAATCGTTTTTCATGCCTCCCTGTCTACCACAGGACGTGTTAAAAATAATTAAATCACTAAAGAATACAAATAGCGCCGGTCATGACGGAATATCAACAAAAATCGTTAAATCGGTTTCTGCAGAAATATCTCCGCATCTAAGTTATCTTATTAATTTGACAATAAGCACGGGTATATTTCCTGATGCTTTAAAAAAATCGATTGTCAAACCATTGTTTAAAAAGGGAAATAAAGAAGACATAGATTATTACAGACCAATTTCGATATTGAGTGTTTTTTCCAAAATTTATGAAAAATTTATACATAAACAATTGAGCAAATATTTGGAAAAAAATAATCTGTTGGTTAAAGAGCAAAAGGGATTTAGAGAAAATCAAACCATTAATATGGCATTTTATGATTTTTTGTATAGAGTTATGCTTAATGTTGATAAGACGAACCCTGTTTGCACAGTATTCTGTGACATGACCCAAGCGTTCGATTATGTAAGGCATGATATTCTTTTAAACAAACTGGAGGCATACGGCGTTAGAGGCAACGTTCTTAAATTATTTCAATAATATTTAGAAAATAGGAAGCAAATAACAGAAATATCTTCAATAAATGCAAACAATAAACGTGAAGAAATATTTCAATCACGTGAACGAGTAGTTAAATATGGAGTCCCAAGGCAGTGTTTTGGGCCCGCCCCTATTCAAGTTGTATATTAATGACTTACCTAAATCTGTTTACCAACCTGTGACCCTCTTTGCTGACGACAGTACAATAACAATTCAATGTGATACAAAAGACAAATATAATAGTGACATTAATAATTCTCTTATATCATTAATAAAATATTTGGATAATAATAATTTAAAAATAAATCTCAACAAAACTAAAATTATGCATTTCAGTCAGCGCTTACCAACTTTATCTGATCTTAAGGTCCAATATAATGTCAAAATAATAGAAGAAGTTAATACTGCTAAATTTCTCGGAGTGACTATAGACAAAAAATTAAACTGGAAAGAACATATTGAAATTCTAAGCAAAAAAATTAGTAACTCTTCTTATGCCCTATACAAATTAGTTCCTGTGCTTAATACTGACACATTGCTTACCACGGCCTAGTTTCGTCACACCTAAGGTATGGAATTATTCTATGAGGTAATTCAACTGACAAGGATATACCTTTCAAAGCCCAAAAACTGTGTATTAGGACGATGTTTAAATTAAATTCGACTGACAGTTGTAAACCATACTTCGTTAATTATAATATACTGACGTTACCGTCTTTATACATATTAGAGGTTGTCATGTTTGTAAAATGTAATCAGCAATTATTTCCACGACTGGCAGACAAAGTCAGTCGCAACAGACGCGATAACACTATACTTTGTTCACATAGTTCCAAAACAGCATTAATGCGGAAAAGTGTTTTTTGTATGGCGCCTTTAATATTTAATAAACTTCCAAAGGGGTGGCGGGAACTAAGTGCACACATACTAAAAAACGGCTTAAATTATATCTAGTTGGGAAAGCATATTATAGTATTTTAGAATTTTTAAACGACAAAGTAGAAATCTAACAAGAGTTTATTGTAATTTGTATAATTTAGATAATTTACAGTGACATTAATTATAATTAGATCATTGTATACAATATGTACTTAAATTTTTTGATGTGACAATTTAATAATGTTTGTAGCTTTCTTTTATCTACACTTAACAAATATTTAATTAAGTACATTTTTATAATATTGATAATTTATTTTGTTATTGTTTATATTTAGACTGAATTAATTAAAATCGATCATGTATTATTTAAATAATTTGATTCTTATTTTAGTTGACAATTGAGTCGAGATGAGTTTAATACTGTGACGGAGTTTCCATCACAGTATTAAACTCATCTCGACTCAATTGTTTAAGTTTAATACTGTGATGGAATCTCCGTCACAGTATTAAACTCATCTCGGCGGACACTAGTGCCCCTTATTACCCATATATGTAACCTGTCAATTAAAACGGGTTCCTTTCCGAGAGTTTTTAAAAAGGCAATAGTGCATCCAGTTTTTAAGACCGGTGACAGAGGCAGTGCCAATAACTTTAAACCAATATCAGTCCTGACAGCACTCTCCAAAATTCTTGAACGAATAATGAACAACCGCCTAACAAATTTCTTAGAATCAAACAAAATTATATCTAGTAACCAATATGGTTTCCGTACTGGTATATCCACGGAAGATGCAGTGCTTGCTCTAACTGAACATGCTGTTAGGAAACTAGATAAAAAACACAAATGCTTGGGTCTATTCCTAGATCTAGCTAAAGCATTTGACACTGTCTCTGTCCCCATTCTATTAAATAAGCTGGAACGCATAGGAGTTAGAGGCATCCCCCTTAAAATGTTCACTGACTATCTCAAAAACCGGGTTCAAGTTGTGAAAATCGGGGAATTTTCGAGTGGGGAAGAGGTTGTTGACTGTGGCGTCCCCCAAGGTAGCATCCTTGGCCCCACATTATTCATTATCTTTATTAATGACTTATGCGACATTCCCCTCCCAAATTGCAAAATTTTTACATATGCTGACGATACGGCCTTTATTGTGGATGGATTAGATTGGAATTATACGAGGCAAAACGCAGAGCATGCTCTTAAAACGGTCATGACTTGGTTATCCACTAATCTGTTGACTTTGAATATTGATAAAACTCTGTTTAATCCTTTTGTAATGAGAGCTGACCTCCAGCCTCTGGAGTCATTTGCACTTAAGGCTCACACTTGTTCGTTGACTGTCCCGGATTGTAGCTGCTTATCCGTATCCAGATCTTCGTGCGTTAAATATTTGGGCGTGTATATTGACCAGAGTTTTCGCTGGCACAAGCAAATTGAAACTGTAACAACCCGAGCACGAAGGCTTATATTTATCTTTAAAAAACTTCGTCAGTCTGCTGACACAGAGACTTTGAAAATGGTATATTTGGCTCTATGTCAGTCCCTGCTATCATATTGCCTAACTGTGTGGGGTGGAGCACCAAAGTCTACAATCCTACAACTCGAGATTGCACAGCGTGCAGTACTTAAGGTGTTGACCAATAAACCTTACAGGTACCCAACCTCGCTGCTATATGCTGACTGTAAAGTCCTAACGGTGAGGCAACTTTACGTCCTTCTTACAATAACTCGCATACACAAGTCCCGACCACTACAGGAGCCTATAGGTAGAATAAAGCACACAGTCTTCAAGCCGGATCGCACCAGAACAGTCTTTGCCCGCAACCATTACTTCTCCCTAAACGCAAGGCTGTACAATAAAGTAAATAAACAGGTATATTCTATCTTAATAGGAAAACCTGTAAAATGAAATTAAAGGATTGGCTGACTTCTCTCTCCTACCAGGAAACCGAGGACCTATTGGCTGCCATGTCTAAGTAATTTTATTAAGTTATCAAACACACAACACACATTATATTATAATCTGTATTACCCTAGAATATTAAATCTCACATACACTTACAGTTACACTACAACATACACACTTGTACACACATCAATGAGCAGTTTATTTACTTAGTATTTTCGGACAAACTTTCTGCTTTTTGTTTTGTTTTAGATTCATTTTAGTTTCATATTAATTTTAATTAATTTTATTTTTTAATTTATAATTTTTAGTTTTGTCTTGTAATGAATATTCTTTTAGGCTATATTTTTGTGACCAGCTTGGAAGGAACCCCGACACCTGAGATACAGGACGTGTCCTAGTTTGGGTGTCGGAAGTTTCAAGTTATGTGTATCGACCTAGCCGAATATAAATATTGTAAAATTGCTTTGTTCCTTGTGTATATGGCTTCAATAAATACTTTACTTTACTTTACAATTGTATCATATTCCAATACATCTTCTTAATTACTTTTCTTGTATATTTGTATGCCAAGAAGGCCAAACATGACGGATTTTATTTTCTTATTGTGAACAACCTACATGCCTTGTGTGTATACTCATGTTTCGACAAATAAATGAATCTTGAATCTTGAATCTTGAAGCTGATGGGATTGTGACTTGTTTGTGCAAGCATCCGATCAGCTAGTTTAATAAGACGTAGTTCAGTCGATTCAGCGGTCAAGCATAAACATTGGCGCAAGTGTATAGTGGAGGTTCGCCAGTATTATGACGAACCCCGGTTCAAGGCGTGCGTTGACAAGAGAGCAATACGACATCAAGCAGATCAGCATCAAATACCGCGAACTTTTCTTGTCAGGTCTGCGGCAATTCGTACTGCTGCCGCATCGGTTTATATACACATAAAAAAAGCCTTCCGCTGTAATTTCCGTAATTAATCATCTGCAATAGACGTATAATCTGTTCAGATTCATCTCAATAGAAACGGTAGAACCCTTTAGTGACTCAATTAGCATTGCCACATATCACCGTAAAACGGAACCAAAGCACAACAAAGCCATGTCTGCGGTAACCCAACCCGGTCATACGGATCAAATACGATTAACTACTCTATGGTGTAATTACGTTAGTCACCGATCTCTCTCGGGAAATGGAATTATAAACAAGACACAAAGCGTCTGACCCGCCGCGTTCGCCTTGCAGACCAGACAGCACACTGCCACTGTGACATTATTTTGTCGGTACCTACACACTTTCGAACGTCACACATTGGAACCCCCGATCGACAACTCTAAAGCCGGGTCCGCTGCGACGTGTTTTCGTGTTTGTAAACAGTATAACATTGTTTGCTAACCGAATATAGGCGTGGCTTAACAGTTTGGTTAGCAAAAACACAATAACATGTTTGCCGTCTCGAATGGATAACATCCCCCGCGTTCGCCTGCGGGGAGGGAAAGTGACGCATTTTGTGTTTTCGCGGCTTCGCGCTCACTAGAGGAAGACGGAATCGTTCAAAGAGTGTGTCGATTGTGTATGACAATTGTCTTTGGTTTGTGATGGAATGGAATAAAGAAAATACTTTGTCTTTTAATACTAGGAAGACGGAATCGTTCGAAGAGTTTGTTGATTGTCTATGACAATTCTCTTTGGTTTGTGATGGAGTGGAATAAAGAAAATACTTTGTTTTTTAATACTTTGTTTACTTCTCTATATCTGGTGAAATTAATGATAACAGCTCTTGATAATCACTTTCTGAACATCTAAAACTAAACAAAAACATTACAACAATTGGCGCAGCGGACGGCCGTATTTACTAACATGTTTGGATAACATGTTTTGTTAGAAAATTGGCGCAGCGGACCCGGCTTTAAGCCGTGTTTTCGTGTTTGCAAACAGTATAACATTGTTTGCTAACAGAATATAGGTGTAGCCTAACAGTTTTGTTACCAAAAACACAATAACATGTTTGCCGAGACGAATGGATAACATCCCCCGCGTTCGCCTGCGGGGAGGGAAAGTGACGCATTTTGTGTTCGCGCTCACTAGAGGAAGACAGAATCGTTCGAAGAGTGTGTTGATTGTCTATGACAATTCTCTTTGGTTTGTGATGGAGTGGAATAAAGAAAATACTTTGTTTTTTAATACTTTGTTTACTTCTCTATATCTGGTAAAATTAATGATACCAGCTCTTGATAATCACTTTCTGAACATCTAAAACAATTATACCGAACCTATCATCAATTTTCAGTTGCAGTTCGGTTGCTGGTAGGATCGGACCCGGAATCTATTTCCGTTTCTTCTTTGGAGAACTAAATCTCCACGTCTTCTTCGTTGGAACTCATTTTTGAAATTAAACAAAAATATTACAACAATTGGCGCAGCGGACGGGCGGTTTTACTAACATGTTTTGATAACATGTTTTGTTAGAAAATTGGCGCAGCGGACCCGGCTTAAGACTGGTTCGTAACCAACTTTGAGCACCCGGACATTAGAATTCCTAAATTGAACTATCATTGTGATTTGTGTGCTTTATTATTTAAAAAAAAGAAGTTATGACCATTTTCATGAACGTGCATTAAAAGTAAAATACTATGACTCCGTAATGGAATACGGGTATGAATCAAGAGGATTTATTTGGAACCATTTATCAGACACATCTCGACTTTTATGTGCAATGTAGAAATGTTGAAATTGACATGTTATTTAACCAGTGCTTGTAACGTGCAGATATGACGGATGAAATAGCAAATTGAATTGTGATCTGGGAGCGCGATAGTATGTGCGGGTGATAACCGTGTCATTTTTTCCATGGAAACTAGGTTTAAGCTACAATGTATGCAATAATAATACTGCATAATACCGTTACTACACAGCCTTTTATAAAGAACGTGCTTATGATATACTAGATGCGGCCCACAACTTCGTTCGCGTGGGAGGATTTCCCGCGTAAATCCCGATCCCGTGGGAATTCCGGGATGTCAACTATCTACATATTATTTATAAACTAGTACTCACGCGGGACTTCGCTCCCGTGGATTCTATCACGGTAAAAACATAACTCTCCTTTTTTGCAGTCGCGTAAAAAGTAGCCTATAACCTTCCTCAAGCTTCAAGCTACTTCCATACCAAATCGCATCCAAATCCACCCAGTACTTTCGAAGATTAGCGCGTTCAAGCAAACAAACAAAAAAACCTTTCCGCTTTATAATATTAGTATAGATTTCATTAAAACCCATCCAGTAGGTCCGGAGATTAGCGTGTACAAACACACAGACTTTTTTTTAAATTTTTTGGCCAGGTTACCGTTCCTTAACCCACCTCAATTATTATTTTTGTATAAAATTTTAATGTACAGACACACTTTTTTGACTGTTTTATTATATGTATTGATATATTGATATTGATAAGGGTGCCTGTAAGTAACTGATCTACGTATTTTTTTTTAAATTATTATTTTTATTACTAATGAATTTATGTCGAAATTTATGTACTTGCTTAACGTCCGAAGGACGGCACGAAACTGTTTTTTTTGTGTTCGTTATTGTCAAGACAAAATTTGTATAGAAAATTAAGAATCTAACAAAAATAAAAAAATGGCGGTACGAAGTTAGCAATAAAGGAGGACCGATTTTAGGTGATTGCATCAAATCTGAGATTGGAATATATTTTTAATCAAATGCATGAGACAGGTCGCATTTTCTAGACAGATACAGAACCTCCGTCATTTATCCAGACATTTCTGAAATTCCCCGCTGTTGTCACAGTATACGTTAACTTTGACACATAAAATATAGGTAGGCAAGTATCTCCTATACTTTCGGGGGTAACCCAGCATTGTCCTAGTAACCTACTATAGCAGTTGTGGGCAGCAAAGGGCGTCGCGTCCGCCGGGGCCGGCCCGTCCTCATCAACTACACACCCTTTATGAGTCTATTCTATAGAATAGAGGGTGTATAGTTGAAGTTCAATTTATATACATCATGTCAGAAGAACCATATATTTAGTTTAGTTTTTTTCTGTTGCACCAGAATTAAATTATCGTTAACTATTGCAGTAACGAAAGAAGATAAAATTGAATGAGTCTTTCAGTAGGCTTTTTATTATTCAGGATGAGCCCAGTTTTGACCTCAATCTCGCCTGATGGTAAGCGATATCGGTCTAGGATGGAACGAGCGAGCCTAGAAGATGCCTGTTCACTCTTGCTTTAAAGGCTGAAAGGTTATAAGTGGCAGAGAATACAGAAGCCGGCAGAGTTCCACAACTAGGCTGATTTTTTTAGCGTTATTTATGACGAACGAACATTTGTTTGTAAGTCCTCTTCAACTATAGTGACATGTTTGATTTAGACTCTCAATCAGTTTGAGCTACACAGAATAAAGCTTTGTTTCTATGCGAAAACTGCATTTAAAATAGCACGTGAGCCTTGCATACTGCTGATATTTGGTTAACTTGCGATTCTTTCAGGTGAAGAGCTTTTAACAGCAATTTCCACATGGGTAATGCATAAATAGGATCAGAATATTGGGGTTAATATGATCCATTTCTTTTTTCATCACCTTGAAAACTTCACTATATAACAGGCAATATAAATCTGCGTTATTATAGTCTTACGCATCTTGTAGATCGATTCCAGCGTGATTTACTTTTTAAAATAAACACAAATTCATGTTTTTACCCAGATAGATCACACAACACTGCAAAAAACAACCAAACAAATGTATACGTCATAAAATGTAAATGTTAGTTAAGCGAACATAACCGAGCCACGTCAAATTTAAGTGCGAACACGAAAAGCGAACCTCATTCTACTGGCACAAATATAAAGTAAAAATATATGGGATTCATACTTTCGCTTCCACAAATCCTCGCCGTCCATGTACTAGGGTTACATAAGAATGAATAATGTTGTGCGCCGAAGATTCGAAGCGAGGATTGTGAGCGGAAAATATTCAAAGTTCAATCAACCTTACAGCAGATATCGTGACGAGATTCCAGATTATAAAAGTAGGTTCTGTGGGTATAACTGATACTTTCTGAGAACTAGCGCTTTAACGACACATTCACAGGAAAACTTCAAAACCGATTGCCGATTACAGCAAAAGTAAGCTGTTAAGTAGTTAGTAGCTGCTATCTAAAGATTCATTAATTAAATATCAGCACTAAAATAAGTGTTCTTTGTAGAATATAAAGATATAAATATAAATATAGACCTTATCTATCGCTTACTATAGTTCCCGGCACGTAAGTTAGCAAGGATTTGGCGTAGTGGGGGTAAGTTCGCGCATCGTACACTTAGTGGAAGAAAAAATTGGTCACTTTTATTGTTTATGGTTATTGCCATCAATTATTTTTAATCATGCATGTATTAAAGAAAATTATAAAGAAAGGAGAGAAATTCGTGACTTTATTAGGTGTTATAAGTAAAATTAACCTAAATTACCCTAGGCCGCTAAAACTTTCTTCTGAAGTCCGTTTTACGGTCTCTTTTTCATTTTGAGTTTCTTTTTCCATTGCTGAGCTATCCCACAAGTGCATCGCATATAGTCTTGCCAAGGGGTATTGGGTATCGTGTTACCCAGCTACCGGATTGTGGAAATCAGATAGGCAACTGTAGCTTGAGTACTACTTAGGTGAAGTGGCCATGTAATTGCAGATGAACGCTTAAAAAACTTTTTTGCAAAAAATAAAACCGACTTCCAAATCAAAACACTACAAAGTCAAAAATAATTTTAATTTCGGTAGTCGGTGTTATTGGTTTTGTATTTTCTTTTTTTTTTTCACACCGCCTTCCGAAATTAAAATTATTTTTGACTTTGTAGTGTTTTGATTTGGAAGTCGGTTTTATTTTTTGCAAAAATGTTTTTATTTTCGTGCTTTTTAGAGGGTCAGTGAATTTTCCAAATCGGTTCGTAAATGACGGAGTTATGCGCGAACAAATAACGCAATGCAGAGTAAACGGAAAGATCATCAACGTAAATATTTTTTTTAGACTATTGTTGATTTTTCAGAAACGGCTTAACCGATTTCGATAAAATTTTCATGGGACCATTTGGGAAGTATACTCTTTTTAACAAGATAAGAATTTTTCAAATCGGTTGGCAAGCGACGGAGTTCTGCGCGGACAAACATAAAAAAAAATACAAACTTCCGAATTGAGAACCTCCTCCTTTTTTAGAAGTCGGTTAAAAAAGACAATTTACTTTGCTCTTGTACAATCGTTACTGACGTACCGCATCACGTCTTGGGGTGGCGCTCCAAAACACACAATTTTGGAACTCGAACGTGCGCAAAGAGCCATATCAAAAGTGTCTTATTGTCGACCATTCCAATGTGCAACAGCGCTCTTGTACAAAGAGTCTAGAGTCATAACGGTACGTCAACTGTTTATATCGCATACGGTTCTAAAGCAACATGGACTCCTTAGCTTTAACCCGGTACTATATCGGAATAAAAGGCGTTTTAACCCCGTCAATAGGCAACAACACCAGCATACCAAGTTTTGTAAACGCTTCTTTTGCCACCTTGGGGGCCATCTTTATAGTAAAATAAATGGGATACTCTCAGTATACCATCTCACGAAAACGAAGTGCGGAATGAAGGTAAACTCTTGGCTACAGGACCTGAGCTACGAGAATACGGAAAACTTACTATCTGCTCAGGTTTTACCATAAAATATTTATACACAAGCACACACACACGCATAAACATGGGCACACTACACACTTCACAATGCACACACAACACATTCGCACACAAGCATGCACGTAACTTACACACACACACATGCGCACCACTTATAAACATCAATACTAACCGTACTAACACTACTTTTAAAAGTAATATCAAATTATATTTAAAAAATATACTTACCATAGTTAAAAGTGTGTGTGTACATATTTTTTGTATTCATATTTTGTGTTAATGTCATATTGAAATGTCAACAAGTCCGAGGGGTGGGGACCTGGTGTCCTGCAACACAGACTCTCCGTCTAGTTTAGGCACCAGTCTCCCACAGTACTTTATCAAATTTGCTTAACATTTAGATCTAATGTATTATAAAACACTCTATTGTGGTAAGAAATAAATAATAAATAAAAAAATTGGCCAAGTGCAAGTCGGACTCGCCCATGAAGGGTTCCGTAGTCACTATGATAATTATAATATACTTAACATATTTATTTGAAAAAAAAAAAACAAAAAATTTTACAAATTTCTTAAAATTAAGATTTACAATTTTTACAAGTACGCCAAATAACTTTGTTTTTCATAGTATTTGTATGAATTACAAAGTTATATTTGCGGTTTTAGAAAATATACTGTATCTCAAAAACTGCCGACTCGATGTCGTTCAAACCAATCTTGGTTTAAAGTTTACATTAACATATGGTTTTTTTAGATTTTTCACTTCATTATTATAGAAGTTAGAGGGGGGGGACACACATTTTACCACTTTGGAAGCGTATACCTTTTAAACGATTAACTTTATGAAAAAGTCATTTTAGAAACCTTAATGTCATTTTTAAAGACCCCATCACAAGTATCTTCGGATTACTTTCTGGGAAGCCCCGGCAACTTAATTGTATAGATTTAAGATAATAAACACATTTTATTTTATTTATTTATTTATTTATTTTATTTGTCTATAGATACCACACACGTATAGGTTTCATGAAAGAAAATATTTTCAGTTTCAGTTCCATGTATGGGGAGCCCCCTTTATTTTAAATATTTTTTAAATTTTCTCTTAAAATCGGAAAGCGATTCACAGAATACATCTTCCTACCAAGTTTTACATGAATAGTCCTAACAGTTTCGGAATAAAATGGCTGTGACATACGGACGGACGGACAGACAGAAAGACGGACAGACATGTCGAAACTATAAGGGTTCCGTTTTTTTCCATTCGGCTACGGAACCCTAAAAATAAATAATAATCACTAGTACTCAAGGGCATCCGTTAAGAATGGAAGCTGCCCCACTGAAGTAGGGAAAAAGAAAACAGACCAGATTATAGCAATTAGCAATATCAATACCAGTCTGTCACATTGTAATCATTTTGAGCAGTTTTTCCTTTTGGTAATGAATTTGTTTAATTTTCTTGATATATAAATCTAAAAGTAGATTCAGGGAAAATACGTAGCAAGGTTTGAACATAGCAAATAGGACCGGAGCTTTGCAGCTATTCTATTATTAATTTTTTTCTTTCAAAAAGAAAGAGAGTAAAATATCAATTTAATTGTCAAATCGTCCTAATTGCAAGCATTTATCATCATTTATCAAATGCTTGCATTGTTTGGATAGGTTTGTTCCAATCTGATTTATCAAACAATCTAAGTTTCTTTCCTAAGAGCACCGCGGACATCACACATGGGGCATATGATTTGAGCAGTACCGATTGTCCGGACTTCAAAAGAGACGTTGAGCTCAGTTTGTTTTGGTGTTTCTTCTAAACCAAGATACACCAGCCTCATTTATTTCAAATTTGTGCTATTTGTAAACACTCATAAAAAAACACCATTGTTAGTTCGGTCTATCAATATAATCCACAACACTAGGTAAACTTGTGGCAGATGTCTTGTGATTAATGATGATCTCTACGGCCGTTTTCGACCATAGCTATTACGGTGGTCGCCTGAGTTTGAAAGCATCGCTCCTCTAAAACTATACATATTTTACAAATTTTGTTCAATTTCAAATGAGAAACTGCACACATAGTTTTGGAGAAGATGGGAAGAAGATGAACAGAAAAAAATGCTAGATAGATAAGTTTTCCTTAGGTATCTATATAATGTTATGCGTTTATGTGTATGCAAGTATAAACAGTGCACGTAACTTTGTGTAAGTTTGTATGACATGGGTATGATATTAAGTAAGGCAGTTATGAAACGATATCTACGCCAGCTTCTTCTAGTTTAAATTTACGAAAAAAGGCATGTAAGTGTTACTTAATAACAAACTTTCCAAATAAAGAATCATTTAACTGATCTTTTGAAACACCTTTGTGGTTTTTTAGTCTTGAACTACGGCAAATACGGGATTAATTATTTATTTTAGCATAATACAAACTTTTATAATTTGCTTTTTTTAAACGGTTTTTTTTTTAATTTCGCTAAGGTTTATCAAGTCTTAAGTCGATTTATTGGAAACTAGCTTCTTTCTGTGACATCGTTCACGTGAAAAGCTAAAACTTAGCCCATGTCAGTCACAAGTAATGTAACTTTCTAATGGTGAAAGAAAAGGAAATCCAGATATTAACACCTACAAACTAACCAACTTTTCCTAAATTAAAATATTAGGTTAGAATGTAAATGGCTGGGCCGCCGAAAATTCCACCGTGAGTACTACCACCAAAATAACGATAAGGCGTCGCAAGGACCCACAACGTGCGTAATGTGTGCCCGTATTGTTTAGCGACAGCCCGACGGAGCAATATTGACCGACCTTCACACTAACTACCACATTTCTGAAAAGTAAATAACTACACTCTACCACTCAACTCATCAAGATTTAAATCTTGGCGCCTACTAAAATACCGGGTGCTTAGGTAATCAAGGGCCAACAGACGAGGTTATTTAACTTAAGTTTATTACCATCTAAATACACCATATTTTCTCCCGAGTATTTAATCTAATCATGAAACTTCACTCAGTGCATAAAGTATTACAAGAAGATTTTATCCACACAGGTGGTGTCACTTGTAACGCAACTCCGCCGAGACTTCAGAAACGACTAGAATAAGTTTTCAGTCTAACCTCAAGAGTGTAGATTTTCGCACAACCTCATAGAAAATGTAGAAATTTATTCTAACTGGGTTTAATAATGTCACAAAAACCATATATCTCGTTCCTGTTTTGAACATAGTTTACAAATACACGTAATAGACAGTTTCTACATAACAAAATCACATTCCCAATGTTGGGAAATCGGCCTCCTCTCTAACGAAATGGGCCATTATCCAGCACGAAGGCTCAGTTCGGGTTGCTGCATGCCGCATGTCTGCGGATTTTCGGTCCTAGGACAAGCCTGACGAGATAACAGTGGTAGTGATGAAAATTACTTAAAAGAACTCACGACCTGTATATAACCTCACAAGTCATGTCCGTAACCACTGGGCCAACGTGGCTCTTAGCTCTTGCTACATGTGTTAATTTAAATTATAAAAACTTTATAACAAAAAATAAAACCGACTTCCCAAAAGAACACAGCAAAGTGAAAAATAACTTTAACTTACCCCCTTTCACTTATAAATGCTGAAATGCTGAAATTGCCCTTAGCGAGGTGATGACGTGGCTGGCAACAAATTCTCTCACGCTGAACGTAAAAAATACCAACTGCCTTACATTTGGCTCAAGATCTTCATCCTTACCATCTTCCCTCAAAATTAAAGCCCATAATTGTCTCAACAAAACCAACTGCTTCTGTTCTATAGTAAACAGAGTTCCCTCAATCAAATATCTTGGGATATTCGTTGATGCCTGCCTTTCTTGAAAACCCCAATTAGAAGCTCTCACCTCACGCGTAAGAAAACTTATCTTTCTGTTTAAGAAATTGAGACTTTCTGCTCATAAAGATATTTTAAAACTTGTATACTCATCCTTATGTGACTCCATTATGAGCTACTGTATTACAGCCTGGGGAGGAGCTGCTAAATCATCAATTATTAAATTAGAAAGAGCTCAACGGACAGTTATTAAAGTTCTTCTAAACAAACCATTCAGATATCCCACATACCAATTATATTCTGAATACAAAGTCCTCACAGTCCGCCAAATGTACATTTTCCGCACAGTCTTGCGAAAACATAAAAATCTCCCACCGCAAAATAAAATAGACAGCCCTGTTAAAAGAAGAAGACCAAAACCCATTTGCGCAATAATCCGTACGACGACTTTATTTGCACACAGATACAACCTATACTTAAGCTCCATAATCTATACTTATAATAAATCTGTAGAGAGGTCAATTCTGTACATTAAATATATTTACAAAATAACTATCAGAGGGTGATTAGGGATCGATACTGATACCAAAAATGCAATCAGTAAAATTTTTGTCTGTCTGTCTGTCTGTCTGTCTGTCTGTCTGTATAACCGTTATAGAAACAAAAACTACTCGACGGATTTTAACGAAACTTGGTACAATTAATATTCATACTCCTGAGCAGGTTATAGTATACTTTTCATCACGCTACAATCAATAGGAGCAGAGCAGTGAAGGGAAATGTTGGAAAAACGGGAGAAGTTACTCCATTTTTTAAGCTTCCGTCGCGTGTCCAACCTTAATGGTTAAAGCTACACAGAAATCATTTATGACGGAAATGTTCTCCTTAAAATTATATAAAAAATATCCCACGACAGCATATGTCTATCTTTTATGGTTGACTCACAATAACACGTGTAACTCCCGATAGCTTAGCAGTTCGAAGCTTTCTGATTATAATATTTGTCTACTCTTACGTTTATAACACTCTCAGTCACCCCTAATTGAAAAAGTTAACATTATTAACTATATATTCCATAAAACATAATCATATAAATCGGTATAGAAACACCAAAGTTATACATGAAATACGCTAATAATAAGCCATCACGCGTGAATACTGAATCATGCTATAAGGATTATTTTTGAGAATCGGTCGCCGCGCTCGACGCGTCTCGATTGGCCAAGTGCGAGCCAGACTCGCCCATGAAGGGTTCCTAAAAACCTTTAAAATTTCTAGAAACCAGCTTATTTGCATTTTTACAACTACGCTAGATAACTTTGTTGTTCATAGTGTTTGTATGAATTACAAAGTTATATTTGCGGTTTTTGAAAATATGCTGTATCTCAAAACTGCTTACCCGATTTCGTTCAAACCAATTTTGGTTGAAAATTTATATTAGGATCTACAGACATGTATATTTTTTTTAGATTTTACACTCCATTATTATAGAAGTTAGAGGGAGGGGGGGACATTTTACCGCTTTGGAAGCTTATATCTTTTAAACGATTGACTTTATGAAAAAGTGGCTTTAGAAACCCTTATATCATTTTTAAAGACCTGTCTATAAGTACCACACACACATAGGTTTCATGAAAAAAAATATTTTCAGTTTTAGTTCCATGTATGGGGATCCCCCTTTATTTTAAATATTTTTTAATTTTTGTCTTAAAATCGGAAAGCTGTTCATAGAATACATCTACCTACTAAGTTTCACATGTATAGTCTAAGTAGTTTCGGAATAAAATGGTTGTGACATACGGACGGACGGACGGACAGACAGACAGACAGATGGACAGACATATCGAAACTATAAGGGTTCCGTGTTTTGCCATTCGGCTACGGAACCCTAAAAAGGCGGGGTGTCCGAGCGCGAGGTTCGCGGTTGAGTAGTGACCAGCCTTAGTGTGCTGAACTACGAGAGGCCCTATCTAAAAAAAAAGTGCGGGCTTCATACAATTTTTTAAAATAAGATTTGACCTAAAGGTCCAGTTAGCAGGTCATAAAATCCCAAAAAAAAAAACATACAATTTTTGCCTGTTGATCCCATTGAGATAGGAAAAGTATGGTTGATCCGAATAGACATTCAGAGCGTTCGACCTTATTGACAGACAATACCACAGATTACTTTCATATATTGGACAATACTTATAAGACAGATATTAACAAACCGTGCTTATCAGCGCGACTTTTAGTCGTTGATAATTTATTTTTAGATTCCTTTTGTTGTTATTTTATAAAATAGGTATTGGTTATTTTAGTATAACGATAGGTAAGTTTTGGCTAATTTACGTTCACTTTTTTATATTAGTTTTATTTTCACCCAGTTGCAACAAAATATAATCGAGGCTCAAATTTTAACAGATTGCGGTGCAGGAGAAACCGTCTTTATTCCCAGAATTCCCATAATACCAAATAATTTTCCAATCCAATTTAAAAGAACGCGATTCCCAGTATCGGTTTGTTATGCAATGACAATTAATAAGGCTCAAGGGCAGACTTCGTGTTGTTGGAGTAGATCTCGGTGTCAGTTGTTTCTCGCATGGTCAGTTGTACGTCGCTCTTTCCCGGGTTAGCAGTTCTAGAAATCTTTACGTTCACGTGCCGGACGGGTCAACTTTCAACATAGTTTACCCGGAAGCTTTGCGCTGAAGTATTGTCGTTCTATAGGTACTTAAGCCTCATGTGAACGTGATCTAAACAATATTACCAATACATTAACTTAATAACACACAAGGAGTTACACGCTGACGGAGTCGCGGGCACAGCTATTAACAATAATATTGTGCGGTTCGGTATTGCGATATTTTTCAACAGTATTATAGATTGACATATTATATTTCCCTACTAAATTACGAAAGTTAATCTGTCTGTTACATCAAAATCACTGAACCGTGAGGAAGGACATAGGCTACTTTTTTTTTACGAAAAACGACGGAAACGTGGACGAAGTCGCGGGCAACAGCTATCTATGCTAATAATATAAGGCTGAAGAGTTTGTTTGTTTGTTTGAACGCGATAATCTCAGGAACTACTGGTTCGAAAAGAAAAAATATTTTTAATTAAATAGTAAATTTATAGAGAAAGGCTATATATCATTACGCTAAGGCCAATAGGAGCGGAGCACCAATGAAGAATGCTTCAAAATCGGGGTTAAATTTAACGTTAGCCCAAAGTAACTATTCCACGCGGACGGAGTCGCGGGCAAAAGCTAGTATACAATAAATTACATAAAAAAATTAACATTCATCACCTTAATATCTCAAGTCTTAAAACTACACTAAAAGATTATTTTCTTTCTTTGACCTACAAAGAAACTGAGGAATTATTAAATCCACAAATTAAATAACTCTCAAAACAAACGCCCAGCTTCTCTCATTGTTACGCTCCGCACACGTATCTACACACCTAAATACATATAACTAAACGCACACTCATTCACTACACACACAACACGCACGCTCATTCACTACACATGCAATCATATACTGTATCACACACTACACACCTAATTTTAAGTATAATCTTAAGTAATTCAGATGTCCTAAGTTCAGTTGGGTTACTCCCGAAGATTGGTTGCTTTTGAATCTAATTTGAGTAGTAGGAGTAGTTGGTAGTAGTGTTGGTACACACTTAGAAACATTTTCGAACCTAACTCAAATCCGAATCGAAATAATGATAGTACAAGTAGGTAAGTAGGTTCGGGAATAACCCTTCATGGAGAAATCTTTCTTTATTTTAAACATTCTTCTTTGTTTTATTTTTTTACATACTTTGATGTCAACGCTCACACTGTAAAACTGTAATACGTAAAACTTTTATTTTGTTTTTTTTAGTTACATATATTAAAATCAATGACAGACGAACTGGTGGCTCTTATAACACAGGATTTTCCTAGCATAGGGGCCATCGAACAAAAATAACATGAAAAATCATATGTACATCTTTGTGAATTCTAGATATAAGTTTGTAATTCTTTTATGCCAAATAAACTAAATAAATAAAATAAATAAAAAATCTTCCACTTTCACTTATCTTATCACCTTTTGCAAAATATTTCTTTTCCCTATGCCGAGCTGTTATTTTTTGAGGAGTACTCCTAGTACTTCACCATCAGCTCCTCATCACTATATGTATTGTGACGAGCATAGTGTTTTACAAACATATCGAAGTTAACGTAACTAATGAAATACTTATTATTGAGTAGTTCTAGTAGCCATGTGTGGTCTTCGTCATCAGTTCCACTTCACAAAGTGGTGCTTTTCGAGAGCAACTGCACAAGTTACTATGAAAATACCCAAATCGCTATAGGTGTGCCTATAATATTTAAAGAGTTCCCTCGATTTCTCCATGATCCCATCATCAAATCCTAACATGATGACAATGGGACCAACTAGAACGTATACCCTTTTAAACTAAACCAGAATTTTCCAAATCGGTCCAGCCGTCTTCGAGATATGAGGTATAATACAATAAAAAAAGTTCAAAACTAACTGAGAACCTCCTCCTTTTTTGAAGTCGGTTAAAAAGAACAAACGGAGAGCTTAATAGGTTCCTGCTACATACTAGAGGAAAGCTTTATTCTCCTTAACGAATAAAGACAAAAGCAGTTGACGGACGCCGTACATCAATCAGCGACAGACTACAGATGGCGCGCAACACGTCATTAGGAGCCGCCACAATGCCGGTAATTGGCTCGACCATAGCGCGCCATTATCCGCGGGAAACATTCAGACCGAGCGGCGGCAGGGTTCATGACCAGTGTTTCGGTATCCCCAACACAATGTTAACATAGAATATAAGTTATCGTCAAAGATCGATATGTAGCCTCTTCCTGTAATGCCTGGTTTATCTAAGGGTTGACCAATGCCTTTAAGCAAACCTGTAGTTAGCTAATTGTTTAGTTTAAAGTCGGACTTTGCTTAGTGTATCCTAGAATCAAATTCATCTAACGTCGATATGATGTATGATGAAGCAGTTTATATCAATACATATTCATAAATATGTTTATAAATGTTAGTCTGAATAAATAAATTCTTTGCATACTTCAAAGAAATTCATTTAGCATTAGCTAAATACTAATTAATGAATTAATTTATCATTTTCAATGCTATTCCATACTAGCTTCCGCCCACGACTTCAATCGCGTGAAAAGATTTTTTTAATTCAATGTAATGAGCTCGCACGACATATACATTACTTCTAAGCCTTGCCTGTAAGCACTGTGCCACAACTGTTCAAAAATAATCACAAGAACTTAAATTGTCGCTAATAAGTAGCGCAAAGTTCCTCTGTTTAAATTTAATCAGGTAAAATACACCAGGGAAGTATCCACCAAGCTCGCAAGATAGGACGTAAAACAATCTAGTATATATATACGAAGTAAAGAGATAAGATGCAAAACAATGAAGCAAGCTGTTTTCAGGGCTTAACATCCCACAAAATGTAGATGTTATCGCGCAGTGCGCAGCCGCGCCGTGCTGGTGAAAGTCAGCTATCATGAATATTTATCTGGGGATCACTTTCATAACTCAACTTTATGGTCACTATTACTGTGAATTTAAGACGAATTTATTTAAAAAGGTTTCCATCACTGTCAGAACTGCAATCGTATTATTATAGAAATATTTACTGCTACGTAGTTTCCGGTCGCGAAGTGTTGTTTTTTTTTTTAATGTAGCCTATGTCTTCAGGTATAATGTAGTTTTCTAACGGTGAAAGAATATTCCGTTACCGTTACATACGTGTAAGGTGAGAAAATTATTCACTGTTCACTACTTTAATGTTATACAATAGTTGTAGTAGCGAAACAAGCAAGCCACATATTTTGACGAAAGTGTCAAGTTTGTGAAGAGGCTTGAAGACCTCTCGTGCCCGACGTTGGTTCAGGCTAGGGTGCGGGGAGAGCAGGAATGGGATGCAATCGCCTTCTTCTGCGAAGCAGTCATGCTACTGCTAGCGAAGGAGGAGGCCGAACGCGTGAAGGAGAGACAACTCTCTTCCTCGCGCCCCAGGCACAGATTACGCCCCGGGTGTCCCGGATCGCGAGCACATCTCCGGCCACCGCAGGCGCAGGTTGGCGGATGGCGAGCAGGAGTAGCTCACCGTCGGGTAAGGACCAGGCCCGGGTCGCCGGCGCATTGTTTCACGTGCGCCTCAAAGAACCCTGCTCCTGCCGCTGCGTTACAGGAGCGCAATGGCAACTTATTTAGGAAATGCTTGGGTCTTTTTTGAGTAGAAGACTTACACTCTACCGCTCCACTCAGGGCGAGAGGAGCTTAATGATTTAGCCCCGAAAAAAAGAACTGTCGGGTCATTGACTTATATATTACGTCGATAAACATAGAAAATATGTATATAATAACCTGTATCGTCCCACACAATTAAGTCAGAAAGTGAAGTAACACAAATCTGTTCAAACGTGTATTCCCAGCAGCTTGTCGCAGTGTCGCCGTTGGGTTCTAGTCGCTTTCACTCCCCCCCCCCCCCCCCCCCTCTCACTACTTAAACTGTCTTAGATATTTAACTGACGAGAATATTCACAAAGTTTTCTTCATTCAAGATATTTGAGAACATGAAGGAAGAGGCTACGAGCGACAAAGCGCATTTATAATTTATAATAATTTTTAACTCTAGGTTTTGAGATGAACGTCTTGTTTGAGTAGTTATCTGATAAATCGTCTTTAACCATGCTCCATCGTTACATGGTGGACATCCCACCCATACGCACGAAACGTTTTGGGAATACTTTCATTGTGCGTACGACTAAGGAGTGGAATTCCCTGCCGGAGTCTGTATTTCCTGATGGTTGTAACCTGAGAGTCTTTAAGTCAAGAGTGAATAGGTTACTTCTAGGCAAGCGTGCTTCATCTTCGACCACATCATCGCTTAAGATCAGGTGAGATTGTGGTGAAACGCAAGCCTCTCAACTATAAAAAAAAAAAAACAGACACGGTAGAATTTCGGAGGTGAATCTGTTTGCCATAAATATTTAGACTAAATGAAACTTATCGCGTTGACGCAGTTTGTGATGTTGAAGTCAGCTTAAAATAGATTTCTTAAGATAGTCTCGTCAAGTCTCCCGGTTATATAATAAAAGAGGAACATAAAGTTCACACTTATCACACCCACATGCACAACAATATTACACTCACCTAGTTTTATTCATTCTTATTATTATATTAACTTAGTTTTTAGTTTTAGTTTATAAGTAGTTAGTTTTCAATAGTTATTAATTTATGTTAAATTGTTTCCCTCGAATAATAATAAAATGGAACGCTGTCGTCTCCCTCTTGGAGGTGGGCGTTAATAGCTGCGACACAGTTATTAACTAATGTAGCTATTTTCGTACACAAAAATTTTGTAAAATGTATTTTTGTTCCAATAAAAATTATCTTATCTTATCTATCTTAAAGTAGAAAACTAGCATAATTTCTTATTATTTAACATTTAAGAAACAAATGAAAATACCAAGTACATAAGAACATTCTTGAATGTACAAAAGTACATTCAAGTCAAGCAGAGACTGTGAAATATGATACAAAACTGTTCGCCACAACAGAAAGCACATTAAACCAATTGTAATGTAGCTGAAATTGTATTACGCTTTGCAAAATTTTGTGACATCGAAATGTCAAGCAAACAACAACAACGAAAAAAAACAAACAACGTTAGCAATAAAATTCCAGTTCCCGCACTAAACTGTCGGGGGTTTGCATACGGAACCGGCTCGCTCACAAACACAACGCTCGCCACTAGCCGCCCCTGCACTCCGGACGACAAATATTATAAATCAATGTACCCGCCAACTGATATAATTCAATATTTTGTTTCCGAGTTGAGACAGTTGTGTGCTATGAAACCAAATTCTATTAATATTCAGTAACAGTTCCAGACCTTAACATTGATTCCTCAATGCTGAATTATGTCTTTCGACAGATCATCGACCCCGATCTCCGTTTTAGCAAGTTGCTAAAATTTGCGATGGAGCAAAAATAAACGTAGGGTTGATATCAAAAGCGTGCCTCGCGGCCCCTACTGATTATATGAAGGGTTATACTTATTGAAATCCATAAGCGTCGACGAAGTGTGAAAAGAAAGGGTAGAGACCCTAAGGGAGCCAGAACATCCGCTTGTGTGGAGAGGAAATAACACTCATCATACACACTATTATTGGCTAATGAGTGACTCGACTACTTTTGTAAGAGGATTACTAAGAAAATGGGTGTCAAGAACAGAATGCAAGTAAATTATGACTACCGAAATTGGAGGGTCGTAGCTATGAAACGGGATATCGCCGTGGATGTGTTCAAGTTATTAATGTGAGTCAGAATTTATTTGTAAAAACTGTTTATTGCAGTGTGATGTGAAAGAACAGGTAAGTAAGGAAATGGAAGTTGTATTAGAAACCATAACGATTTGTTGACGACCATGTTTTTCATTGTTGTCCATTGAAGGGTGAGCCCCTTCAATGGACCACAATGAAACACTTAGTCCCTACAATAAAGCCCGCTCATAAAGAAACGCTTATTTAACATCAAAAGATAAATTAAAAACCCCCACAAGCACCCACTTTTTACAAACGTTTTTAAATTGTGCAAATCTTCCTGAAAGCATCCCGCAGCACATTGAAACCGAGCGCTCATTAACAAAACAACTAGGAGCACATACAACGCAGGCGCCCCTCAAGTGCAACCTGCAAATACGCTGAGAACAAAAGCGCAGCGGCGACGACCTATATAATTATTGGACGTGTTTCATAATAGGTACCATACAATGCAATTTCGTGAGCCGGCGACTGTCTACGTCTGTCTCGAGTCTGGACGACTGAACAAAATGCTTTGTATTCCGAATTGCGCGGTCGGAACTCCTTTTCAATACATTACAGACTTTAAAAAAATAAGACAGTATGTAGCAACTTTTCGACATTGCAATACATGTATTTTAAGTAAAAAGATTTTTATAAGACATTGAAAGCGGACATATCCATTTCTGATTGTTTAAGCGCTACGAACTGACGTAGCACATAACGCCTACGCCGTAGCCGTACTTATTCGTCGTAGCCGTAGGCACGTAGCGTCAGAAGCAGCAACTTTCCCTGTAAATGTTTGAATACGTTTGTATTTCTGCCATCCAATCCTTGAAGAGGCACTAAAAAGTCACTGAAAAAGCGCTCCATTTTAATGAGCTTACAAAAAGATCTCGGATTCATTTCGTTGAGCATTTCTCTGACTTTCACTACGTTTGTATGGGCGGCCGATTAACTGCGCAAATATATTTCGGAGTGACGGGCTCGGCGACCTCTATTCATGCTCTAAATTAGACCACTGAATATACTCGTTAAGTGTTTTAAGTAAACGATGTTTGTTTGTGTTTTATAAACTTGTTTGATTTTTAAGTGAACCCTTTAAGTTTCAACGTAACTAGGTAACATTTTATGTGGAAGCATAATATTGCCGACTTCAGCAGCTATTAACTAAAATATGTAAAGTAAAATGTGGCATGGAAACCACATGAATTTGAGCATTTTGCCAAAGGTAAAAAAATATCTATAACATTTGCTTTAAGCACTTTATGTGGGTATTTTCTGGAATAATAACAGACTACCCACGTAATATCGTATTTTCGCAGCCAAAGCGTCGTCGTACAACTCTGGGCAGAGTTAAATGATCCAAACTTCCCGCCAACGATTCCATTCATTTACGAAGATCGTTATATGAATAGAACAATTTTCTTTTTCTATTAGGTGCACCATTTGTTCGCACTAGATATTATTGGCGATATATTCGAAATAATTATGTTATAAATCAAGGTAGGAATTAGGAAAGTATTCTTAAGTAAGAATTATTGTTTTACTTAAGTTATTAATAGAAAACTAAGAACATGATATCTTTCCACACGGCTTTGGCGCAGGGCGGGATAAATAACGTTACTTAGTCAAATTCACAAATCCCGCAGTTTACCAAGCAAAAGATTGTTTTACATTTACTACAGGTTACTTTTCAACATTTATATTTGCGCCCAACAAACAGGGACTTTTTATACGCATACTAGCTGATCCGGCAAACGTTAAAATCGGTCAAGCTGTTTCGGAGGAATTCGATGACAAACACTGTGATGCGAGATTGTTATACGAGTATATTAGAAGATTTCTTACTGTGACTACTAGTATATACAAACATGTATCGTAATTAACACACACGCTCAAACACCCCAATTAGAAAATTATGTTATTATCATATACATTCACTAAATTTGTAGTTTTACTTGTTAAAACAGTTTTTTTAAGACTTTATCTTCCTTTAAATGAGTTATATTTTTGTGAAAAATGTGTATATTTAGGAATATAATTATGTCAAATTTGGAATATTAATATTAGGATTTGAAAACATTTTTTAAAACCTCATAATCTGCATTTAAAAAGTTACTACTTTAATTTACGGTTCATAGTTTGTTTTTACTAGTTATACAGCGAAAGTGTAATTTGTAATTTACGTCGATTTAACTGCTTTGGGATAAAAATTTCGATATTTTTTTTAATTAAAAACGATAAAAATCGGTTTAGTAAACGATTCTGAACAAACTAATTTCAGGATGTGCATTAATTATGTTACATGTTGTATATATTGGTACTGGAAACTAGTAGCCGACCCAGTATGCTCGAGACAATCTAGATGCTAGCTAGATATGACTAGCAATAAACAATTGAGATAGCAAGCATGGTCATTTTCATTTAAAAGTCAAGCAAACGTACAAATTTAACAATTGCTTGATGCAACGGATTTACCTTAAATATATTAACTACTTAGTTTTCTATCTTAGTCTTCTTCACTCGTGGTTGACTGGTAGAGAATGCCCAAGACATTATGTCCAGCCCAAGACATTGTACCTTTTGTGATGCATTGCAAGTTTTAATAAATAAAACGAATTAATTTCAATCTGTAGTGGATGGCGACATGGGTGTGCGCAACAACAAAACAACCCAGACTCTTCCTTCACTACTTAAGGCAACATAAAGATGAAGATTATACAAATAAAGCTAAACACTCATTATGGCAATTTAAATTCAGAATGGGAACGAAAAATCCCGTCAGTCCATTTACGGGTAATGTAGCTTCGGCACTCTCTGAAAATGAGATTCTCAAATCGCTATTGTTGGATTTTACTCGCCGGCTCGACGATATCGTTTACGAATTATTAACAAACATAAAACAGCGCAAAAATGTCTTTAAGCCCGCGTTTGCCTTGAGGTAACGGATATTAAACTCGCAGTTACTGAATCAACGGTGCGAAAATATTATACAGAGCTGCGTCCTTCGTCTTGATATTAACGTTTCTACTGCCAATCAAAATTCAAATCGATTTATTGATGATCTCACCTGATGTTAAGCAATAATGTGGTCGAAGATGAAGTGCGCGCACATAGAAGTAACCTATTCACTCTTGACTTAAAGACACGCTAGTTATAACTATCAGGAAACAGACTCCTGCAGCGAATTTTACTCCTTAGCTGTACGCATAATGAAAGTATTCCAAAAACGTTCTGTGCGTATGAGTAGGATCTCTAACATGTAACAATGTATCTTCATTTGAGTGGTATTATCAGTATATAAACTAGTGGTCATTTTGTTGGTAATTTCATGTCGGTGATAGCGCTCGCCCACACTCGAGGCGTGTAGTGCGTGGCACCGACGTGTAGTGCTGACGCTCGGACCGATATCCAGTTAACTGAAGCACCATAGCGCTGCACTATGCCTGTAAGGACCAGCACTCACCGACTCAATTACACTACTCTCTTACGTGCTGATCGAGCGCGATAATACTTCTATTATTATAAAATAATGCTATTTAATTCGTTTTAAAGTAGGCGCTTGTGATGTAGGAATGTTTTTATTTGTTTTCTTTTATAAATGGTCGGTTGTTCTTGTATTATAAACGTAAACTATAAAACAAAAAAGAAGCCAGTATAAAAACTTGTTACATGTTGGTGGTCACAAAACTGCTTTACTTAGAAAAAGAGTCTTTAATATGAGCCCTATTATTTACAATAAAATACCGGACATTATCAAGAATGGCCTAACACAAATTTTTAAAAAGAAACTGACTGCATTTTACTCGAAAAGTGCTATTATTCAATTAATGATTTTTTGAATGATACATTTCTGTGACATTGGGTACCTAGTAACCTACCCATTTAATAATTCACCTTAATTTTTTTTTCTGTAATTTAAATCAATATGGGTCCTATTATTTACAATAAAATACCGGACAATATCAAGAGGCCCAACACAAATTTTTAAAAAGAAAATGACTGCATTTTTACTCGAAAATGCTATTATTATTCAATTAATGATTTTTTGAATGATACATTTTAAATTTCTGTGACATTGGGTACCCATTTAATAATTCACCTTAATTATCTTTAAATTTTTTTCTGTAATTTAAATCAATTGATTGTATAAATTAAATTAATAATAATTATTATTATTATTGTCTGTAATAATTTATAATGTTGCTAATCTTTGATAATCTTTTGAATGTCATTTACACATTTTTATAATGTTTGCATGCCTAATTAAAGGCAGATTGTAGGTACAGGGTTCAGATCACTTTGTTAACACCTTATTTTATGTACCTACTTTCTGTGCAAATAAACAAATTCTATTCTTCTATTCTAAAAGTATTTTATTTTCAACCGACGACAAAAAGAGGAGGTTATCAATTCGACGCGTATATATATATTTTTTTTATGTATGATCATCGATTACTCGAAGACGGCTGAACCGATTTGGAAAATTATTTTTTTGATTGAAAGGGTATACTTCGAAATTGGTCCCATTTTCATAAACGTCAGGATCTGATGATGGGATCCTGGAAATCGAGGGAACTCTTCAAATATTATAGGCACACCTATGACGTTTTGGGTATTTATTATAGTAACTTGTACATTTGCTCTCAAAAAGTACCATTTGAGGAAGTGGAACTGATGATGAAGACCACAGATGGCCGCCGAAACTACTCAATAATAAGTATTGAGTGGATTGCGATTCGATTACTTGAATATGGATGTTAAGCACTTTATGCTCGTCACAATGCATATGGTGATGTAGAGCTGATAGTGAAGTACCACGAGAACTCCTCAACAATTAACGGCCCAGCATTGGGAAAAGCAATACTTTGTAAAAGGTTATAAGTAGTTGACATTTAGGCTCTTGTAACTAGGTAAATTAAAAATAGACCAACTAAAAAGAGTGAAATAAAAACTTTTTACCAAAAAATTAAACCGACTCCCAAAAAACACTGGTTTATATAGTTTACGTTTATTCTGTCATAATGTAATTACAGATCAGTTTTGAAAAATTATGTTCGGTAACGTGTATAGGACGGACTAGGCCGAAAATCCTTAACGAACCAAATCCTGTTATAATCAAGAGGAAATCATAAAAACCTCAGTATTTGAATAATTGCAGTGTAATCCTCAACGCTTATGTGCAAGCGGGAAAAGCGGACAAATAAAAAATGCCGTAAAAAGGGTTGACGAGGCAAATTGGCACCGCCCTCATTAACCGATCTCCCAGGCAGGGCTTTGTGCCATCCCCTCGCGGCCCATCCGCTAAATAACATTTACCTGATACAATGCTTGTTCCGATTAAATGTTGCTGTCCGCTGAGCACACGCTCAAAGCGATAAATATTTCACTGACCTCAATTACGTCAGTCAGCCGGAAAATTGCAAAAATAAAGTGGCTTAAAAGGTAATTAAATGCTATCCATGTATACGTAATTTTATAAGAGACCGAAATATTATTACTTTTCAATGCTATTGTTCCAGGTTATTTATTATTTTTTCTATAATCAACACAAATGACTGCATTCACGAGTCATTCAATTAGTTGCAGAAATTCCGGCCATGTTTATAAACGCGGCATAATATTTTCTCAGAGCGCATTATTGAGCGAGTGGGGCGGTACAAGTTAACGGCTCTATTTCCACGCCGAAGAGGATTAGCCATAAGCGGGTAGAAACAGCCGAGCGTTGTATTTACGACAGTTCGCCGCTTTAATAAAATATTCATTTAACGCCGGGTTAGGGTTCGACGGGATATAGCCAATAACCACAAATAAAATTAATTCTTTACGCCAAATTGTACCGGACGAGTTCATGTTGCAGCGACCGCTGTTAGCGATATCTGCCGGCGACCACGTCACGTCTGATGATTGTTATAACAGAAAATTCAACCCACATGCAAAAATACCGTACCTTGATTCCATGGGAAGAGACTGGGTTCTTGACAGCCTGATTAAGTTTTACAATAAGTACCTACCGTTATATTGATCATCTTATTAATTCATGTTATTGGTGTAATTAACACTACTTAGATATTTTTCTGAAGTATTAGTTTAATGAATAGATATAACCGAAACCCAAAATGGGTTAGCACTCGGTGCAAATATGAAAAAAGGGCTATATTAAGGTATTTATATTTACGTACGTACTACTAAAGATTCAATAAATAAAATCTGACTTTTCAGTTGTACTTCCTGATAGCTATAACCTAGGGGTCTTTAAGTCACTTTCTTCCTCACGCCCCAGCCGCCGCGGGAGACGCCCCGAGCGACGGGGATCGCGAGCCGATCTCCGTAGACGCGGGCTTGTAGACGGCGAGCAGGCTCACTGTCCGGTTAGGACCAGGCCCTAATCGGCGGCGCGCCGTGTTCCACGCGCGCTTCAAAGTGCTGTCCGCAGCATTGACAGGGCCCGATAGAGTCTGACACTCCCTTCCGCTCTACCCACAGCCAGAGGGGACATTTGATAATTTTGCAACCAAGAAAAAAAAAGCGTCTTAAAAAAGAGGGGTCTTTAAGTCAGGACAACATACAGACAACAACAGACAGAATAGGTTACTTCTTGGTAAGCGTGCTTCATCTTCGACCACATCATCGCTTACCATACCATACCTTTACATACTATGTGAGATAGTGGTCAAAGGCGAGCCTATCATCAATTTAAATAAAAACAGTAATCGTCTGAATGATAAATGATTTTTATTTTGTAAATTGATTATTAAATATAACACGTTTACACATTACATATTTTTTGTAAATTCCATCTAAATGAGGCCGTTGTTTCTTAACTGGCTACCCTGAGAAGAAACATCGAAGCAAACTCAGAGGTCAAAGTCTCTTTCAAAGTCTATACAACCTGTGCTTGACAAATTATATGAGAACCTTGTATGTTAATGTCTGGGGCGATCTTTTGAGGAAAGATACATACAAAATTAAGTGGGCATGACCAAACAATGCAAGCATTATAGCTTAACTTAGAACTTTAAGGACCTCAACGATTTGAAACAACAATACCAAGGTAAAGACGTTTAGGTCGGCCGCAAAAAGTACTCAAACTGCTAGACAATCATTTTTATCTTGAATGTAACAACCTATACACCTAGTTCACATATTGACAATAGATTATGAAGATTTACATACATATTTAAACTACAGTACGGAATGACCTTTTGTGAAATGAACCATACAAATTTGAGTGAACCTGTGCCGTCAGTGCAAGCCTTTGTCAGTTAGTCTGCAATCTCAGCTTTAGACTACTAAGGAACTCAACGACTTGACGAACAATGCCAAAGAAGGCTCATTGAAGTAGGTCACAAAAGTACTCTTACTGCCAGACGTCGAAAATCAATTTAAATAGAAACAAAAACCCACATTATTGATACCTTCAAGTACATAATCATAAAAATAAAATATAAATATTTACTTAGTAAAGTTACTAAGTATATATTTATTTAAACTGTATGTACAATGGTGTTACATAGGCGGACTTAATGCAGCAAGGCAATCTCTACCAGTAATAAACAACGTCATTTTGATTGCCACAGATTGAATTAATTTTAATTTAATTTAATTTATTTGCACCATATTGTGCTTATAACATTTTACATTTGTATAGCATAATAGTCATTAAAAATAAACATTAATTAAAGCACAGAATTTATATAATAATAAAAATAAAGTGAGCAACTGCGCCTGAGCTAGGCCGAGCCTGTATTTCAGGACGCAGTTTACAATAGGAATGAACAATCAGTTACAATATAATATTATGTACATCATTATAATGTGTTTTAGTGTAGTGTGACTTACAAGTACACAGAAAGTATGGTATAGTGTATAGTAAGTTGTAATGTAGTGTTGGTTTGTGTAATGTAGGAGTGTTTTTTGTATTTTGTATTGAATGCTTTTGTGTAGTGTGACTGTGGATGGATTTCATCTTAAAACTTTAAGTAGATCTTCTGTAGTAGTGTAATCACATTTAAGAAGATAGTCCAAAAGTTTTGTTTTGCATTTTTGTTTGGTTAGCGTGTATATATTAAGTTGTGAATTCAATTTATTATATAGAAAGGGACCGGTGAAGCAGAAGAACCTATGTGTAAATGAGTGTTTGAATTGGTGTGAACGTGGGACGACTGCATTGCGACGACGTTTTAATAAATTATTTTTGTCGAGGGGGGTCAGGGAATGCTGTTTAAGTACTGTAGACAAGATGTAAAGTTGGCGGACAGTAGGTAGGTTCCATGATCGATACAGGAGATGTGTAGGGTAGTCAATAGGTCGAAAAGAGCTGACTTTTAAAATTGCCCGTTGTGCTATTTCAAGAGGAAGTAAAGAAGTTTTAGAGGCTCACCCCAAGAAGAAATGCAATAAGTTAGAAGCGATTGACAAAGTGCCCTATAGACTTTTTTTAGAATGCAAGTATTAGCTACATAACGTAGATTTTTAAAAACATATATCAATTTTCTAAGTCTAGATTGCAGTAAAGAAATATGTGCATTGAAATTTGAATGAACTTTAAAAGAGACGTTGACCTCTAAGTTTGTTTCAGTGTTTCTTCTCAGAGTAGTCAGTTAGGAAATAGCAGATCTACATCAGGATGACACGACCATCAAACTTCCGTTGCTATTAAGTTTCAATTTTTTTTTTTATTATTGAGTCAATTCGAAAATCGAAAAGAAACATACTATTTATTTCGAACAACGGTATCGGGGATTTTTTATCAGTGGATTTTTGTTTTAAAAGACTTCGAACGAAAAGCCAGGCAGAATAATATCGAACAGCGAGAAGTTTGAAACTTACGCTTCAAGCAAAACAGTAGAGAAAAATCCACATTCTCGCAAGTAACCGTACAAGATTGGCGGCTGACACAAATTGCCCCAGGCGATTGGGTGGCACGTTCGCACCAAATATAAAAAGTTCCTCTCACCTCAACGTTTATTTTTTCTCAGTATCTGTAAGGAGGATCTTTTGTTTTTTCAGCTATAACGGATCACTGTGCTAAGATGTCTGATCCACAAAAAATACGGTTTTCGCTGACGCATCGAGCGAACTTCACAGTATCGAAGTATAAATTAGCGGTGTCAATATCGGTCGATATGATGGTGTACACGTGGGAGGTGCACCGCGGTGTCCACGATGCTTGCCCGGTATCGATCCCACACACACGTGCCCATTGCCACACGCTACGATAGCGCTGCGCTCATTTGCATAGCTAGTATACTCATGTCTTCAATTGTATCCCTCGTCGACAGTCACCTAGTCTACGACCCATAATTAGGGCTATTCATATTGAAATCATTCAAGTCAATAGCTTTAATTACAGAAGAGTAGCTATTGGTCGTGTTTTACTCGTTTTTCCATTAGTATTTTGTTACATTTCAGTACATTTTACCTGCTCAAATTAAGTTTATTCAAGCATTTTAAATAATAATAATCGAGGTTCGATTGACCTCACCGGAAAACTGTCACATTTAAATTCGTGGACAATTTGTTCGTTCGTATCTGTTATTCGATCTCGAAATTGGGCAGCAATACGAGGCTTTTATATCGAGTTTCCTCCTTAAACAAATTGTGTTATTATGAGCAACGTGTAGGTCAAAGGTTTGGAGCTAAGTGACCACGGAGTGGAAGAAGTTCCAGTAGAGTAAAACGAGCCAATGTCCTAGTCACTGTTTGATGCTAGTGTTCCACGAGGCTAGGGACAGCGCCGCCAGTACCACATCAATCAATCGCTGACCACTGCTATACAAACTGCGATACCGCCGCACAGTCACGCCATGGTAGCCAAGGCCATAGCAGATCGATTTCCACATTTAAGACGTGTAAATTAAATAGCATATTTTATTGAAACATTCGGATTTAATAATGACGTTAATTTTGACAGTCTAAAGAATCTATGTGATGTGAGCTGCTATGAGTAGTTGTGAATTGAATGGAAAATTGTATCAACATGTATGCAATTATATCAACGTATAAAGGAAACGGACACAGAACTATGTAGTTGTAAAGTTTGAACCAGGACAACTTTTCATCCATCTTTAAATTCCCAAATGGACTAATGCAGACAATTCATTAAGCTTGCACTAGATAAGACGCAGCGCAAGTAAGTTACCTCGGATTTGGTTCCTCAAAAGTTAATTTTATAAAGTACTAACTAGTATCTTAAATTATGGAATAAGTGCAGCTAATGAATATAATGAATGCTCTTAGCAGCATAACTAATGAGCCATCGTAGACGACATATCGATCGCCTGTTTCAGTCTACCGCCACAGCCACACCATGTCCTGAGCGAATGCTCATAGCCAGTCATAAGAGCCCCCGGGCAGAATTGCTCCTTTTTACTGAAACTCTCAAATATGTATGCTTTGAACCAATTTGAAGAGACTGTTTCTTGCAAATATTAAAGGACAGACCAATTTTGCTGTCCTATTGTTCGTTCGTAAGCAAAAAGGTTGGTTTTACAAATATTTCGGTCACCGACCCTCTTTCTTGAGCAACTTTGGGATTTCGTTCTTTTGGGGGCTTAAACTAATTTAAGCTGGTAAGAGTACATAAATGGTGGGCCTTTTTATTCAATACATAGATGCTGTAACAGGCTCTCAAACCGTCCCAGTGCTCAGTTTTCGCACAGAGAAAGTTAGGTACGCTAAGGTTTCATTCTAGGTGCTATATTTTCTAGTAGGTATATTTCGCAGACGCGGCCCGCTCGTCCGGCGTGGTATGCGCCACAGAGAGCCCATTACCCGTCCAGACACTCGACTATCGGATATAGTTAATTAATGCATCAGAGAGCACTCCTCGCATGTTCCTCCTTACATGCATTCATTGAGTTTTTATCACGGTGTTCATTAAAAGTGGAACAAGGGTTACGTGAAATAACTTCATTAGCATTAACTATTTTTGCTTTAGATACTTACACCAAGTACGATCCTTTCATACTTCTTTCTCTTCGTACCGTTCATACACCTGGACATACATGCACGACGATTAATGTTGCCATAAACTATATTTCATTATTTAAAGGCAGGTTGGCATGATACATTCTTCGGATGGGATTTAGTAGTTAGTGGTTACATTATTACAAAGTTAGGGTACTTCAACGTGACTAAAGGTCCGGAAATATGGGACTAAACCTCATAGTCGATGACTTTGGAATCCGATAGAGGACTTTTTCCATTGAGACTGAGTTTGAGTACCTACTTGGGATGTTGACATTCGTTCGAACCTTCGCGAGTGTCGGTACTATTCTATTATATACAGCTTTCTATTATATAAAGCTTAATTACCACTGACTGACTCACTGACTCACTCACTCACTCATTGACATAATTGTTCTCCCAGATGGTGGATGGGGAGGTGGGTATATTTTGACAGATTCGTAAACAACTAACTCTCAAACCTACGGGAAAAGTGCCATACCTCCCCTTTTCACCCCCTTCTCCCCCTTCCCTATCGTATCTCGGAAACTACGAGACCCGTATTTTTTTACGGATTCGTATAGAGGAGGCTCGGTAAAGTAAAAACCATTTTTCAAAGTCGCCCCCCTTGCCCCCCTTCTCACCCCCTTTAGGCGGATCTCGGAAATTAAGAGACTTAGAACATTTTTTTTTTCAGATTCATTTAGAGGGGCAATGCTTTAGTCAAAATAATTGTGCAAACCCTCCCCATCTCCCCCCCATTTTGATTTTTACTACTGAAAAAACTGTCTATAAACGGGCCTTCAATTTTTTTATGCCATGCCCTCCCCTCCCCAACCTCCCCTAAAATTGAAAGGGCTGTAACTTCATAACGGTTAGAGATAGCCATTAGGTGTTTGTACAAATATTATAGTAGGCGTCGAAACCTGTCCGGTGGTACGTAGGGCCAGAGTGGAGCGAACCTGCGAGACCGAGTGGAGTGAAGGGGGGAGGTGGCGAGCGAAGCGAGCCGGCGACCTCCGTAGCGTAACGTTTTAAACGTGAACAATCCACCACCACAAGCACGCGAGGTGCTTGCACCTCGCGCAACACGCAAATACTAGTCTATATATATAAAAGCGAAATACCACTCACTGATTAATCACGAAATCTCCGAAACTACAAGTAGTAGGGCTCTCAAATTTTGCATGGGGGTTCCTTTTAGTACGTAGATGCTCGCTAAGACGGAATTTTGCGAAATTTCCACGGAATCGGGATTTACACGGGAAAAACTTCCCACGCGAACGAGGTCGCGAGCAACTGCTAGTTATCATATAAAATTATAAATATAATATTTAAATTATCATATACATTTTTTTTTATTTTTAAACAAAATTCTCGTGTCACAGTGTTAGTTGCCATACTCCATACTCCGGAAACGGCTTGACCGATTGTTATGAAATTTTATATGTATATTCGGTAGGTCTGAGAATCGGTGGGCACGCCACAATCGCCTCGATAAGTACCCTCTTTGAGGAGTGGCAGTGGCTGGAGAGACGCCACGGCGTCCTCACCTTCCGCCTGACGCAGGCGCTTACCGCACACGGCTGTTTCGGGAGGTACCTGTTACGGATTCAGCGGGAGGACACGCCCGGGTGTTGGCATTGTGTGGACCACCCGGAGGACACGGTGGAGGTGTGCCCCGCTTGGGCAGCAGCGGCGAACTCTCGTGCCCGGCCCTGGTTCAGATCATGGTGCGGAGCGAGAGGGAATGTGATGCAGTTACCTCCTTCTGCGAAGCAGTCATGCTAGCGAAGGAAGAGGCCGAACGCGCGAGAGAGCGGCAAATCTCTTCCTCACGCCCCAGCCGCTACGGGAGACGCCCCGTGCGTCGGGGATCGCGAGCCGATCTCCAGCCACCGTAGGTGCGGGCTTGTGGACGGCGAGCAGGGTTAGCTCACCGTCCGGTAAGGACTAGGCCCGGGTTGGCAGCGCGTCGTGTTCCACGCGCGAATCAAAGAGCCGTCAGCACCAGTGACGGGACCCCATAGGGCCATTGCCTGCCGAGGTTGCGGGAATGTTCTAACGAGATACCGCAGCCCCGGAACTTAAGGGCAGCTGAAGAAACAGGGTGGGTTTTTTGTTAGTAGAAGTCTGACACTCTCTGCCGCTTAACCCAGAGCGGGAGAAGTCATTCGATCATTTTCCCACGCGAAAAAAGGTTTTAGAATCAGTGAAAAGAATCTATAAACGCGGGCGAAGCCGCGAAGCAGAAGCTAGATTACATGTTTATTTTTTCTTACCAAAGGCATAAAGCTCCAGATTCAAATAAATCCTTCTTAAAAAGTCCTTACCTTGACATGATATCACAAGATTCACAAAGAACTTTGGAATTTAAAAGTTTACCTAACATTCGTATTTAAGGCCCCCAAATTACTACTTATCTTAACATTCCTCACTTTTTTTTTTCAACTTATTATTTCCTGAAAATACTTCTGCGTAGAATTCGCTCGACTTACTTTCCTTAGCGTGGATCTTATTGGAACTTGCTTGAACAATCAGATTATAGGCTAATTAACAAGATGCTATATTATTTTTCATCTACGGCTTCATTAAAATTTTGTAGCGCTAACTATTTAGCTTTGGCGATGATAGATTAAACCATCATCTTATATCGATAAATTACTGCGAAAACAATTGAGTAATTAACTAAACAATAGAAAATATTTATTTTGAACGTATCGAAAAAAAAAATTAAAAACAAAATCACACCCAGTTAACAGTTAATAATTGTTTCAAAAAGATGACAATATTATTGTCATCATCTTTTTTGAACCAATTGTCAATGTAAAACCAAAAATGCGTTACTTCATGCAGGATATTTTTTTTCTAATTTTATAATGAAACATGCTTGTAACACTAATTTATAATGTAATGGAAGACCGGTAAATGACTTAACATCGTTTGTTTTGGATGGCGAAGGCCACGCACGCGCTAATACTTTCATAAAACCGGTAATAATAACCCCGCCGGGCGTAAGGCCGTGCGCGCACTGCGTTGCGTTTTGGAAACGCAAAATTTGTGAAGTATGGAGTGTCATAGAAGTGCGCGCACTGCGGTCAGTCTACCGGTGCGGTAGAACTACCGGAATTGCGGCCACCGCAAGGCAGTGCGCGCACGGCCTAAACAATGCTGTTGCCAGCAGGATGCGCGTGCGCAATGCACTGGCTGCGCTGTCTCAGGGCAAGTAGCGCCACCTGTGGTGGAAGTCAATACACGCCTACTAAATTATCAAGTTAAATTTCAAGGTAGACGAAGCGGTTCAAGCGTAATTAACTCGTATAATATCATACAAAGTGTGGCTTACAATCGATTCGTTCAGCACATTGACTCTGTGATAAACGGAGAAAAATTACTTTTCGGCTGCGTTGTTAAAGATTATCTTACTGTAAAATCATAAAGGAATGAATGCTCAAATATCCCACAATAGATTTTTCCACAGCATTCGAGTTCGAATTTCTTTGCTTCAACCGAATCTATTGAATCACAAACAAAAATATTGTGTTCCTTTCATAACTGATACTCTACAAGTCGATGGCAGTTCGATCCGTTCAGAACGCGCTAACATCAAGATCTTTTGCTTACGTAAACACGGTGCTGGCACTCGAAAGGGTTGTTTCCATTAAATTCTTCGTGATTTTACAGTTTCAAAGAAAATGTAGATAATTTGATTTTTTTACTAATTAGAGAAGGCTTCGGTCCCAAATCAGCTTATAATATAAATTGGTACCATAGTATATTTTAATTAACCATATTTTTATCGATATGCTTACGTTAAAATGGTCTTTATGAAACGCCATTAGATAGAGCAAACGGCACTGCGCTCAAAGGTGTAAATTTAATTCTAAAGAGTATCTTAACATCTTCAACGAATTAGAGAATTATCGTTTTCGTCTTCGTAAACGCTATTTTCCCGTGAATAATTATTAAGATTACACCAGGTGTTACAGCACGTTTACCTAAGTATTTGTAATTAATCATTGATCATTTTGGTGTCACGGAATTCTCAACTGCTTTTCGTTTTCACCTGGAAAATCGTACCTATCGTTAGCTACATGTATACTTATCTAGAAATCCGTCTAGGTATTCTGTTTGCACTAGTTGGATGGAACGAACAGAATTTTTCAATTTCCTGTCAGTCTTAGGACGCGGGATCGACGGTGTTATTCAGAGAGCGACATTATTTCCACGCCAGCAGTGTAATTCATTCAGCAGGGTAGCACATTTTGCGGCTTCCGTAAGTTTGTGAAAATGGCGTTTTCCTCGACATTAATTTTTTGACAGACATTTTTGCCAACTATTTTTAGTTTTCAGGTATCAGTCATCGTGTCGGTAAGTTTCCAAGAGGGTCCTCTCGTCCTATATTTTTTGACATCGTAAAGTTTGTAGGTGCGCCCTCGGTCTACTGAAACTGCCTCATTTTAGCTAATTATGAATTTAACTGTACCACGTATTTGCTTATGAATTAATTAGGCAAGTCTCGTGCGCCATAACATTAACCCGTTACGGATGGAGATTACTTATATTCCGTCGCGGGTCTCAATTAATTGGTTTTGAGCGACGCCATTCCGAGCGGAATTATTTCATCAGCACGCGTTTACCTGCAGCTCCATCTCTAAACACCATTGATAAATGATAATGATCTTTATTTTGCAAATTGGTTATTAAATAACACTTTTACACGTCTTTTTTTCGTAAATTTAAATTAGATGAGGCCGGTGTTTCCTAACTGCCTACCCTGAGAAGAAACACCGAAACAAACTCAGGGCATTGATTACTCGTATTACCGTATTGGTGTACGATTGAATGAACCATTTTATATGTAGGTGAGGTTATACCACTGTTGATATCGTAATAGGTGAGTAGGACAGTAGCTAGATGCAAGTGTAACGGCACTTTAACAGGGCCATTATATCATCCAGCCCAACGAATGGGGAAACCGGTAACCAAAACTAACCTTAAACTGGTTTAACAGCATCCAGGACTATCAGAGATTACTTAATAAAACTATTAATGATAATAATCTTAAGGAGCGGTACGGTCAGATATAAAATAAAGAAATGGTATCGTCTCGATAGATCGATATCGGCGAAGCTGCCAGACTGGTCGAGGGAAAAACCACAAAAACTTAGCTGCATAAAGCAAGGTCGCGGTCAAGTACGAATGGCGAAATTATGTCACTGTGAGATATGCTCAAACAATAACATCATTTGTAATCAATTATACGGGATTTTATACGGATGTCTGGTATTTTACTTTTCATCTTTTCCATAAAGGTGATTTTTATGTCCCTAAAATTGTAGAACTCAACAAGAGCGAAGACAAATAAGCTCAGTACATATACAGTACAGTATTCGTGCCGCAAATTATGCAATGCAGACAGGTAGATTGTATTGCAGTTCTGTTAATGAAACCTTATGGCCCTTTCCCTTTCCCGTCATAAATAGAAAGACTGTGGTAAACAAGAATGCCGCTCGCTCGGTTTTTATTAAAATTTCATTGGTTGTTGATAAAAACTTTATGTGGCTAGTTAAGGCGAGCTAGTTGTAATCGATAGACTGAATTATGAAGCTCACTGGTAACAACTGCCATAGTTCGTACACTATTTAATCATCATGATAGAGGTACACGTGCGATATGAATGACTGGCAAGTTTACTCAACTTTTGTAGTTGAGGCCAAATAATTAAGTAGGTACGTTACGTATTATTCTGCGATTTAGGCAATTATAATAAGATGTGTGGAAACAACACGAGTCATGAACCGTCTTTGAGGAAAATCGTAAGTTTTATGTAGGTAAACAATCTCAAATCTTTCTGGATGATTCGTACCACATCATTATCTGCAGTCGGCCCTTATATCGAATTTGGACTAGAATTATGTACCTACATTATACTGAACTGTTTCGGGATATCTCTAGGCACCAACCTAGATAAGGTTTGAAGTGGATTCTAGTAAAGAGCTACGATTTAAGGGTTTGATTGCCGCTTGAATAACTATTAGAGGATGTAAAAGCATGACCGCTGGAGATGAAACTTAAATCGTGTATTTACGATAAAACAACGCAAGCGCAGTTTTTTAATGACCAGTTCTCATACTTATATTATACATTTGACGATCAAATTATATCTACTGCATAATTATTCATGCCCACGTAACCGCGATTTTGTGTTCTATGATAAAAATCAAATTACCAATATACTTAAATCGATAAAATTTTAATGGACCGTATCTATTAGTTTAACCAAATAGATAAGTGCAAAAGTACTTGCAATGATCTAGGTTATTGCAAAGTTATTTTTATAACGATTGAATGGCAACACATTTCTAACTCCTGGACATTGTTATGGGCGATTCTTCATATGCATTTGAGTATGTGACGTGCATAATTTATCGCTGTTCCTTGCAACTTCCAACTTCGTATCAACGTTCTAGAACTCGGAGCGAAGTTTCAAACATTTACAAGTGACAGATTCTACCCTGGCAATGCGCAGGATTGTAGGCAGTGTGTTGTGATTTGGATTCCTAGGCTATATTTGCATAGCGAAGATTGCTACCGAGTTATTCAAGGCAAAACTACGTCATTATTTTACGCATCAATTACCACAGTAAATGTTTAGATTTTAATTTATCAACAATACAGCTTCGTACGTTATGCTCGCACTAACCTTCCAGAGCCTCGCCGTGAAAGTATGCTCGGCCGGCAGAAAAATATCAAAACAAACATGATCGCTCGCCGGCTCTGCCATGGTACTGGCCGCGCGATCCTGCGATTCACGACCAAACGCGATCGATAAAAACAATGAAAATAGACGCAGCTCTCGGCCGATTACACGCTACTGCATAATCGTTACGGTAATAAATAATCAGTTTGCATGATAAAATCCACAATAATTAGCTATACTTACAAGGTACCAAAAAAAACTTCTAAATACAAAGTGTCTAATCCAATAACTTTTCCAAGACGAATCTAATAAGATTTCACGTTGATGCACTTAGGCAATCATGGTGCAACCGCGAAAGAATTACGAGAAGACTTACCAGATGCAGGACGGTGTTCACTACCTCTCGGTTGGTCACCTGTCCAACTTCAATCAGCCCGATAAGAACGGCGAATTTCAGGCTATCGTTCGTCGTCATCCTCACCACTTCTTCAGGTCTTTTGATATCACTAAACGGCGGCGATTTCAAGTCCGCCATGGTTTATTTTGTCACAATTCACTGATACACAATTTTAAAATCCACTCACGACCATAAAATTCAAGAAAACATTATTCCTTCGGCTCACATGATAACACACCAAAGTCGCATTCTGCCATTTTGGATTTGGAGATGTTGCCAGAGTAAACTTTTTAAATAGTACCCTTTTAAATTCTACTAAAATACCTTCAATTTTTTAAATGGTAGAATGTCAAATAAACATTATGTCAAAAAAGAAATGTCGTAAATTTCTTAATTACTGAGCAAAAAACTGTTTTTTTTCCGAAAATGTTATAGATCTACTAACAACATGTGTAGCAAAAATAAAAACGAATTACCAAAGGGGTTGTATGCAACAATTAATTTAAAAAATGTTGAATTAATCTCCGAAGATTATTTCTCATTATATATTCATATTAATTAGATCTTTAGACATGTATTATGAAAGTGTTTTTATATGGCAATTATCTCATATAAGAGCAGTATGACCATGGCTAATAAAACGTTTTATGAGGTTGTTTTATTTTTCATTTAAGAATTTAATTAAAGTATAATTTTATTGCTTCTATTTAGTAAACTGTACGCTACATAAAATTGTTTGTTATTGATTTTTTATAGTCTGCTGTGAAGTTAGCTAGGAATGCTAATGCAAAGTAAGGTGAGTTTCACTTCATGTTAGACATGGGCGTTTTCGTATTTAGTTGCAAACGGATATGTAACCGATATTCAGTTTTCATATCGATATCGAAAACCGTTTTCAGATATCGATATCAGTAGTACGATTTGCACAAGTAACTGTGAAACGCAAACTAACGACAAACGCAAACTCATACTTTTACAGAGTCGAGTTCAAGTTCCCGGTGGTTGATTTAAATGAAAATTTGTTATTGCAATATTGTTATTGCCCATGAAGGGTTCCGTTGTAACTATGATAAATATAATATACTTAATATATTCATTTGAAAAAAAAAAAACCTTACAAATTTCTTAAAACTAGCTTATTTACAATTTTTACAACTATGCCAAATAACTTTGTTTTTCATAGTATTTGTATGAATTACAAAGTTATATTTGCGGTTTTAGAAAATATACTGTATCTCAAAAACTGCTGACTCGATCTCGTTCAAACCAATTTTGGTTGAAAGTTTATATTAATATCTACAACATATGGTTTTTTTAGATTTTTCACTTCATTATTATAGAAGTTAGAGGGGGGGGTACACATTTTACCACTTTGGAAGCGTATATCTTTTAAACGATTAACTTTATGAAAAAGTCATTTTAGAAACCTTAATGTCATTTTTAAAGATCTGTCTATAGATACCACACACGTATAAGTTTCATGAAAGAAAATATTTTCAGTTTTAGTTCCATGTATGGGGAGCCCCCTTAATTTTGAATATTTGTTAAATTTTCTCTTAAAATCGGAAAGCGGTTCACAGAATACATCTACCTACCAAGTTTTACATGTATAGTCCTAATAGTTTCGGAATAAAATGGCCGTGACATACGGACGGACGGACAGACAGACAGACAGACAGACGGACATACATGTCGAAACTTTAAGGGTTCCGTTTTTTGCCATTCTGCTACGGAACCCTAAAAAGGCAAAGAATTATCGTTAAGTAGGGCACGTGTCACCAAGGTCAAGTGCAACTCAAAACAAAACTGTCCAAAAAAATACAAATCAAAATTCATTCGATACAATTCTTATTTCAACAACATAAATTCAACCTTAAATCTATTGGACGTAGGTTTAGTTTAAAGAATGAATTTCTCCCTGATATCGAGTAGCCGCCGGAAAGTTGCTAACTTATGGAATCTTTGTTGCAACTAAATAAATAGAAACTAGACCTTATTGCTAGCGTGTTAAGATATAGATATTACGCACGCACTGTTATTAACCAAATAACCAATTCCTAGCCGAAGTTACGTAATATTCGCTTCATCACTTTTACGCCAGTAAAAAATTGAATGGTAAGACAGAGACAAAGCGATATAAAAACCTTTGATGTCATATCGCTCTTGATGTGAAGTTTGCGCTTTGTTCGTTATTCGTAGCTCGTTTCTCGTTGTTGCGCTTTGGATAAACCATAACTCGATGAAGTTTTTGTGAAAACGGTTATGTATATTTAGATATCGATATGGTATGATAATAAACACATATCCGATATAAGTTACGTTTTGATATATCGAACCCATCTTTACTTCATGTCACTCAGTTGAAATCAGTCAAAAAGTAAACATGGCGGCGATCGACGTTGAGCCTCAAAAAGTGAGCGAAATTAAGTGAATTTCTGTTATAAACAAATTATTCAGTGTATATTGTAGCAAATTGTATAATAGTAAATATACATTCATCAACATTTAATAAAAGGATATATAATTCACTTTCTAATAAAGAAAATTGAAGCTAAGGGCGTTGCTCTTCTAACAAAAAATTAGATATTGAATCCGTTGGTGTGTTTGTTACAGTTATAGAATAGTAAATATAACATTCCTTAAACCGGCGTGCAAACAACAAACATTGCGCATACGTTCGGCATTTATTCCAATTACATCCGATTCGCGAATGCGTCAAGTCTATAAGTTGTGTGAATTCGGTCAGTGTACTGAAGACAAGTAATGAATTTTAGATGGAGACGCTGATGCGCACCCTCAAGCTGTCGGGGCACGTCGGGTTCGACAGCCTGCCAGACCAGCTGGTAAACAAAAGCGTGCAGAATGGCTTCGTGTTCAACATTTTGTGCATAGGTGAGCACAGTGACTAATTGTTATTGTTGAGCTAATCACCGCCACCTACCTACGTTATCTCTGTCATGGTTAACGCGCGACCTTATTCATTTACTACTGTTAATGTAGGTACATTCATTAAAATGTTCTACAGGAAAATTAATGGTTGAGTGTGCAAACCATGCTATTTGGAATATGTGGCATAACTTTTTCTTTTGTATGTAGGTGAGACCGGGCTAGGCAAGTCAACACTTATGGACTCATTGTTCAACACCAACTTTGAGTCAGTGCCCAGTCCACACAACTTGCCCACGGTCAAGTTGAAGGCACACACTTATGAGCTACAAGAGAGTAGTGTTAGACTAAAGGTAAGTGCAACATATCAAAATTTTAATACCTGCTGTTTTACTATAGTGCACTGGCCACTAATGTTTTTTTAGGGCCAGATTGATCTCAATTGCTGAAAATATTAATATCATTGATTATTGCAAACTCTGTGAGATAGACAAATCTTGTTGTGCCCCTAAGATCATTCAAAATCCCATCCAATAACAGGATAAAAGTAGTTTAGTAGATTTTTTTTTAAATTGATAATAGGCTCGCGTTTGACCACCATCTCACCTGAAGTGATGATGTGGCCGAAGATGGAGCACGCTTGCCTAGAAGTAACTATTCACTCTTGACTTAAAGACTCCCAGGATATAGCAATCAGGAAACAGACTCCAATAGGGAATTCCACTCCTTAGCTGTACATTTTAGTTTTATTAATTTTATACTAAATAAAACTTAAAGGTGCCAGCACATTTATCACACGCGAGCGCGACGCCATCCCACGCTTACTCATTGGTCGAAAGACGAAAACTAGCTTCACGAGGTAAAATCTGGCCAATGAACATGCCTCATTGACGACACGTAGTGTGGCGTCTTGCAAGTGTGTTTCTGCCATAACTCACTAAACAGGTATTGTACTACAATCAGGAAACACATTTAACTTGTGTCTTAATGATCATTTTAGAGGAACATTTATACCTTGTTTTCACTACATTTATTCAGGTGTCATACTGATTTCCTTCCTTGGCTTGCTAAAAGCCTGGGGTAAGGATAAGCAGTTGCCACCCCCAGTTAGTTTTGTTACAATAACCACCATTCATTTTATGTACATTCCATACCAAATGGTAATTCAGTATGTGTGTGACCTTTAATCCTCTCGTTTGTTTTGCAGCTTACAATCTGTGACACTGTCGGCTATGGTGATCAAGTGAATAAGGAGGACAGTTTCAAAGCTGTGGTGGACTACATAGATGCACAATTTGAGGCTTACTTGCAAGAGGAGCTTAAAATCAAGAGAGCACTGCCCACATACCACGATAGTAGGCTGCATGTCTGTCTGTACTTCATATGTCCCACAGGTGAGTCTTACCTTGCTATATTCGGTCATACATAACATAACGAACTCGACGCTCACATTCCCACTGCTTGGACACAGGCCTCCATACTATAAGAGGGAATGAACCATAATCTGCCATTTGGGCTTGGGTCAGATTCGTGGATGTCGCTTATTTTCAGATTTTCTGTCTTAGCAAATGCCAGTTTCATCACAAATTATGTTCCTTCTCTGTTTTGGGAACACAGGTTCAGGCAGGCATAGTACACACGGCTGGGTACCACCCAGACTTGGTTGATATACCGTCTGGTCGTACCAAGCGCTACTCCTCCACATTTTATTGTGCGCATGGCTAAGTTGTGGAATTCTCTGCCGGCTTCTGTGTTCCCTGCCACTTATGACCTTGCAGCCTTTAAAACAGGCATGTAAATAGGCATCTTCAGGGCTTGCTCGACACATCATAGACTTCATCTATCGCTTACCATCAGGTGAGATTGAGGTCAAGAGCAGGCTCAGCTGTAATAAAAATAAACAAAAACAATGTAATATGTCTCTCTGGGTTTGATCCCACAAATCATATGTTGTGCCTGTAATCAGTGGTTGGCCGCTAATTCACTGCAATTCTACTACACTATACTGCTATGGAATAAAAATGCAGTTTTTGTGCTTTTCATCAGTCATATTTCATGAATGAATGTCTTAACAGTGCTCCATGAACAGCTAGGACACAGATAGCCAATGATTAAAAAATATATAAGACCTTGATTCAAGTTAGGATAGGTCACGATTAACATGGCTTCCTACTGGGCCTAATATATTTAAACCAATGATTTACCATCACCTTGAAGAAAAAGTTAGGATAAATTGCTATTAGTTAACTATTCAATCTCCATCCCTTATTCACTTTATGGGAATGACAAATAACAGGGCAAGGTTTCTTATACCTTTTGCACACAACCTAGCCCTATCATTCTACTAACACAACTATAGATTTTGTCTATTGTCTGAAATAAAGAATTTTAATTCAAATCTCTCTTAACAAAAATTTAAAGTTATTAGTGAGATTTTACCTACCTCATTAGAGTTAAATAAAGTAAATAATGTTAGCAGCATTGTGGTTATATTGTTCTGTTTCATATTTGCTCAGTGCACAATCTACAGCTGAGAAACTTCATACATTCCCGCATTCACTAATATTTTTACTAAGTTTGGCTTAGTGATTAATTCTAGCATCTAGAATTATGAAACTGACCTGGATATTATTTTAAATAAACACCTAGTTAACAACATTGCTTATTCTATGGCTACAATGGCGGTCTTTTCGCTGAAAGCGATAACTTTCAGACAGTCTTCGGAAGGACTACCAAATTATTTTTATTTTCTCACTATTTCTTGTTGTGCATCTATGATACAGTAATTTGGGTAGTTTCTCTTTACCTATTAATATAAACTTTCACTACGTATTGGTCTAGTGCAGTAGGTAGGTGGCCCACTAGGTGACATTTTTACGAGCTGTCCTTGACACGCGTGCGCGGTACGTTCACAGAGCGTACGATGTATTCAGGGCGCGCGCGGCATACTATAGCTGTCCTCGAATTCTCCATACTCTTCAGTCCCAGCAGAGCGAGTAACGGGACTCCTGTTACACATACTTGGTTACTTGGTTTCATGGTGTAGTTTTTATTTAACTATGATTAAGGAAAATTTACATATATTTTGTCTCTTTACCTCATTTCTGACGAGATACAGGTTTAAAAAAAGCATTGTCACGCACTAGGTTTTCCTCCTGTATCGTATTTGTAGACATTACAAACATTTGTTCCGCTGCGGGAATCGAAGGCGTGACGCAGCGCAGCAGTCAATCACTCAACCACTGCGCCATTACTTATCTTAAACAGAATAGGTGAAATTTAATATCAAAACAAATCGGAGCTAGGTAAACCGCTTCACAAGAGAATGGATCTACCCCCTGAGCGTAAGCGTAGGCTACTGACTCGTGTAGTCACTCGTAAGTTTATAAGTAACTAGCAGTTGCTCGCGACTTCGTTCGCGTGGGAAGTTTTTCCCGTGGCAATCTCGATCCCGTGGGAATTTAGCAAAATCCCGTCTTAGCGAGCATCTACATACTAAAAGGAACCCCCATGCAACATTTGAGAGCCCAACTACTTGTAGTTTCTGAGATTTAGTGCTATTTGTATATTTCAGGCCTATACCTGATGGGATTCCGAATAACTGGTTGCAAAAGATCTCTTCCTGGACATATGCGCTAAAATAAAAACCCCGTTCTTGTCAATTTTATATTGCCCTAATGCCCGCTACTTCGTTCGCTTGGTTTTCCTGCTTAAATTCCGATCCCGTTGGAACTCCAGGAATATATTCCAGGATCTCAGTTATCTACATACCATATTTCATTCGGATCCGTGCAGTAGTTGTTACGTGAAACAATAACAGTCATCTATCCATCATCACTAACTTTCTCATAATAGTAGCACTCTGGTAGCACTTGTATCTGTAATCGATTTAACGAATTAAACAAACATCTATTATTTTCGTGAACCTGTTTAGTGTTTACGAAAACTTCGTTTACGTGTCCCGAATGAGTGAAGATAAAGGAAGTGGTTCGAATTCCTCGCCGCTGATTGTGTGGTACACAGAGCATTCGATTGTAAACATGACAAGTGTAGGCGCGTCGCTGTGACGTACGCGCATGCGTGATAGCAACGCGTAACTCCACTCCTAATTGACGTCCACTTGTCTTACTTGATGTTAACTAAACAGTACTCGCTTGTTGACTAGATAATTAACTTTGATTCATTGGCGGTGCCCAAGACTTAACTCTTGACGTTTCCTTTGTAAAAGAACTCATCGTCTAGCTTTTTTTTAGTGGAAACAGCCCTATAAAATTATAAATTGCGAATGTGGCTCTGTATACCGTTCGTATACCTGTATTACGTTTCCACGACTAAACCACTTACCCGATTTTGGTGAAATTTAATAGTTAGATGTCTATTAAAGATGGACATAGGTTCCTTGTTTCTAGCTGAAAGTAAACTTTTCACGCGAACGAATCCGTGGGTAGACATACGTTTGCAGGCGAGTATTGAGGAGGTCGTGGTTAAAGAATAACTAATTAACCATCTTAACATTCCTGAATGCCTGGGAAGGCACGTTAAGGTTCCGGCGGCATTTGTACATCCATTTTAGCCAGAAAATCGGACACGAATCTGCAAAAGGGTATCATGCCTCTGTGATGATCACAGAGTCATGCCTCTGTGATGATCACAGAGCAGATCGACGGCCGCTCCATGTCAGTAAAACAATAGTTCTCAGGTGCATTCGGTTAGATTACAAGGCGATTGTTGGGACGACGCTGAGCAGATAATTAATGTCGATGCGACCACTTTCTTGCCCATATTTTGATATCTTTCATTTTATGGAAAACATGTCCAATGTGCTAAAATAATTATTCTTGTATTAAGTGAAATGGCTTATAAAGACGTTTATAACATGACATGACGATGTAAGGAGCGATGATAACGGAAGTCAACGCGTGTGTGGTCGGCGCCACACCAGTGTCCGACATATCTCGACTTTGTGACTAATAGCAGTTATATTGGATTGTATATTTCATTTAGAACTGTTTTAAGAATTCATTATCTGACAAATCTACTGTTGCTTACGATTAGAGTGGATAAACGATGATCATTCGAAAAAGAACAGCATCGCTGAAAAACAGAGTAAGAGGCACACCTATCTGAAAGCATTTGTTGAAAAAGTCCCATATGGACAGTCATTTATTTTAGCCCATTTAGAGGACAGTCTAAATGGGCTAAAATAAATTATAAGTTACTAACATAAAACTATGGGATATTCATATTATTACTTATGCATGAAATAGAGAGCCCGGCTCTCTAAACTATTGGCGTTCACTATGCAAACTGTCAGACACATGTGTTCAATGGATACAACGAGCCCGGACCATATTGTCTGTCTGTCTTCCTGTTTGTACGGGCTAATCTCTGGAACGATTGAAGCAATATTAATGGAACTTTCACTGGGATATAGATGAGGTTATATCGATGGCCTAGAAGACAAATGTGCTAATTACAAAAGTTTGATAATGTAACATTTTAATGCCAAAAGTTTTAATTGAACGTTTTAATAATTTTGGCACTAAAATGTTACGTTACTTTTTAACCAGGAATTCCCACGTGATCGGGATTTAGCGGAAAGTCTCCCACGCCAACGAAGTCGGGGGCACAATCAGTTTTTCATAATTTATCTCGAATAAGAATTGTTGTTCTTGAATCTATACTAATATTATAAAGCGGAAAAGTTTGTTTGTTTGCTTGAACGCGCTAATCTTCGAAAGTACTGGGTGGATTTGGATGCAATTTGGTATGGAAGTAGCTTGAAGCTTGAGGAAGGTTATAGGCTACTTTTTACGCGACTGCAAAAACGAACAGTTATGTTTTTACCGTGATAGTACCACGGGAGCGAAGCCCCGCGTGAGTACTAGTAAATAAATATGTTTCCTATTTTTCCAGGCCATGGGCTCAAGTCCATAGACTTGGTGTGCATGAAGAAGTTGGACACGAAAGTGAACATCATTCCCATCATCGCGAAGGCCGACACCATCTCTAAGACAGAGCTGCAGAAGTTCAAGGTATGGCGTCTATGCACAATGACCTCATTTCACCATCGTCGTCTCCAGATACATTAATAAGTATTTTACCATTAATAAAATTGATGATTACTAAGAAAGACCTCATCATACTGATGGTACAAAAGTTTGTTTAAACGAGATAATCTTCTATGAATATGGATGAAATTTGGGATGGAAGTATTTTTGAAGCATAAGGAAAGTATTGTTACGAGCTGGGGTTCGGGATAGAAATAATTTACACCAATTAAACCAAAATTAACACTTAAATAAAAATTTACACAGTTATTCACAGTACAATACTTGTCACTCAATACTTAAATCGCACCGAAATTCACTTGTAAAGCTTCGATTATATCGCCTCAGATCTTCAAGTAAGACTGACTGACAGCGTTCCTCTACGATCTATTTATACCCCGGTCTATGAGTTCTAGAACATTCTTGTAAAATCGTCTCACCGCCTACACTGCCAAGAATATTCCAGAAGCTACTCGAGATACTCAGTACTGCTACTCGCCGCTAGATGGCGTTAGTGTCTCGAACATTCTAGATTTCGTCGAAGTTTCTCGACGTACTTCACTAAGCGACTGGCGTAACAGTATATACGTTTTACCCGACTGCAAAAGAAGGGAGCTAAGTCCCGCGCGACTGCTATTGTTGGTTCACGTTAAGAAAATTGTGACGTCATCAGTGCAACTGCAGGGTGTTCAAAGGTTTTCACAATGGAGTAAAAATTCAAAATTAAATTTATATTTCAAAAGATTAAGTTTAATGGATAAAAATCAAATGAATTGTCTTAAATTAGTAATATTTTTTAATCAGTGAACTAAACTAGTTTCGCATAAGATTTTCTTCTTGTATCACGTGGTCACAGCATTTCTTCCAACGATTAACATCTATTAAAGTTATTGCGTCACAAATATTTTTATTTATTTCGAACCAACTATAGTGTATAAATAAAATTAAAGTGTCGTGTGTGATTTCTAAATTACTATGTTTTTTCAAGTGCTTTTAGTTATTTATTTACACAATACTAAAACACAAACAACTATTTTTATTAAAAAAATATCTGTCTGTCCGTCTTTCTTTTGGTCCTGGAACTGGAATGGCTTAACTGATTGTAATGGGACTTTCACTGAATGTTAGAGGAGGTTATCGGGCCCTTTAGTCTTTAGTTTTATCCCACGTAATCGATAAATCGCGGAAAAACCTTCTAATAAATATGGGATTTTGAGGTTATTACAATTTGACGATCTCTGTGCCCGACTGGCCTACACACCGGTCTTCATGGTATAATAATGGAATAATGGATGTACTTCAATACTTCGAAAAGCAAGAGTCTTGAAAAACAGAGAAGGAAATGTAAACACAAGCACTACGCAAAATCACCGACAACAACAACTGTTTGTGTTTGTAAATTTTGTAATGTCAATCAATGTCTTTGTGTCACTCATAGAAAATAATGCAGAAAACAATAAAGGATGTGAAATAAAAAACTGTTGTTGTTGTTTAATTGCAGGATACTGATTTTTGACAATTTCTGGTCAACTATTTGTTTATTAATAAATCAATTCTATTGGAGAAGTTCTCGAAAGAAATTAATTAATATAACTTTATAGTTTAAATTTTTTTGTATAGATTCTTATACATTAAAGATAAATGGCCGTGCCATTTTAAATTTAAAAGTTGTGTAGGCCAGGATCTGTCTTTGTTCTTTTACATCTTCACACAGATTATTAGTCAAATGTTCTTTAAAAATTCTTAGAGTATGTCACCGGTCCGTAGAATGTATTAATGTCTCACTTATGCAGGCTATGTATCCATTGATTGAGTTCGCTAGTTCTACAAAATTTAGACGACGCGGATGACGCAGTAGTTGAGCGATTATCTGCTACGTTGCATGTCGCTTGTTCGATTCCCGATCTGTGCTGCCAACAAATATCTGTTCTTGGTCTGGGTTTTTGTCAAAATGCACTTACTATACAGGAGAAACTCCTAGTGTGGGGAAAAGTATTTTTTTTTTTAGTTTTTCTACTGAATGACAGATTGATAATATATGTATACTGTATGATTTGATACGTAAGTACTTCATCTCCCTTCCTTATTTATGTACTTGCCAACGGTATTAATCTCATGTAATAATGAGTGAGCACCGAGCGAGTGACTTACATTATGTAGGAGCAACATTTGTGTACATTTACATGGTATACATTACTATGTAATTCATGTCCGTTTGCTTGTGATTCATGCGACCTTACAATGTATTATTGTACTATGACTCAGTACTACGGACATAAATTACTACTACAATATTTCGGACGTGTGATGCTCATAACTTTCTCTGATATATTTAAATAAGTATGTATGGACAAAAATAACAATATGTTATTGTGAAGTGCTGTTAGTAGATAGTATCGCAATGCTGAGTAGCTTCACTATTTGCAAGTATAATCTTAATCTACTTCCCTTATTTCACTTTCACTCCATTGCCAGCTATTACTGTTTTCAATGAGTTGCTAAAATATGTTTAATTCTTTACTAACGACATAATGACATTATTAAGGGTCTTGCATGATCATGAGTGGTACTTAATTCACCTAAAACACTAATTTACTTCTACATTTGATGATAACAAACGATATGGCAATGGTTTTGTAATCCTAAGTCTACGTGTGTAGAACTTATTACAGATTCCAATACACTGATACCAGAAACCGAATTTTTCAAATTAAGAAGAACGAAATGAATTATCGTGTTATTGGCAAGTGACGTGGAAAGTTATTGACCCCCGTAGTGCTGTGACACGTTTGTTATGATTGGTATTCAAGAAATATATGAAACCAATAATTTGGTATCAATTGTTTGAGTCAGTTATTTTGTGCTGAAACTGTGCATAGAGACTCCATACCAGATGTTGTCTTCAGTCCTTTTGGATAGATATGGGGTTTCCGTTACACGTTGTATAGATTTTATATGCACTTTTATTTGTATTTTTTACTGCTTATGGGTTCGCGTTTGACCGCCATCACCTCACCTGATGGTCTGATGGTCGAAGATGGAGCATGCTTTCCTAGAAGTAACCTATTCACTCGTGACTAAAAACCTCCCAGGTTATAGCTATCAAGAAACACAGACTTCGGCAGGAAAATCCACTCATCTGCACGCACAATGAAAGTATTCCCATAACGTTTTGTGGGTGGGCTGTCCTTCATATAACGATGGCGCATTATCATTCGTCTTGTAGTCTGATAATGGAACGGGTTTGATGGAATTGGATTGTGCAATTCCAGATACAAATCCGATGTTCTATGAAGACCAGCAACTAATTTATTCTCCCGTTAATTCCAGTCCAAAATAATGCTTGAGCTGCAAGCGAACTCGGTGGAGATCTACCAGTTCCCGGTGGATGACGAGTCGGTGACGGAGGTGAACAGCGTGATGAACTCGCACATCCCCTTCGCCGTGGTGGGCTCCACCGACTTCGTGAAGATCGGCAACAAGACCGTGCGCGCGCGGCAGTACCCCTGGGGGACCGTGCAAGGTAAGCTCTAGTTCCTATATACATACAATTTATAGGAAGTGTAAGTAGTCACATAGGCTAAATATATATGTTTATTTAGCCTGTCACTCGTAATTTTCAATACCAGTTCCTTTAGTTTTTGTGTTTATCCTTCGTGTTTTTATTGAAAGAAAATAGTTTTTATTCGTCATTTGCGACAAAGCACACAACAGCATACAAAAGGAAAGCAAAAAAAAAAATGTAAACACTTAACAATTTCAAAACAAACTACACTATAAGTACAAAGCGAAAAATAAGCTTAAAAATTGTTTCATTGGATTTCTAATTCCGTTTAAAATAAGGGCTAGGTACCTACTCACATGGCTCAAACTGGGCACGCCTGAGGTGATTAAACTCATCTTGGTATAGTCCTCGTCACGTAAGTTGGCAAGGTTTTGGCGTAGTGTAAGTAGGGTAAGTTCGCGCATCGTGCACTTAGTGGAAGAAAAAAATGGTCACTTTTACTGCTTGTTATTGTTCTATGGTTATTGCCATCATTTATTTTTAACTAGCTTTTGCCAGCGACTTCGTTCGCGTAGGAGATGTTACCCGCGTCAATCCCGATCCCATGGGAATTCCGGGATAAAAACTATCCTATGTCCTTCTCAGGGTCCTAAACTATTCCCATGCCAAATTTCATCTAAATCGGTTTAGCGGTTTAGGCATGAAAGGTAACAGTAACAGACAGACAGAGTTACTTTCGCATTTATAATATTAGTATGGATCATGTCCGTTCAGAAGAATGTTAAAGAAAGAAGAGGAATTCATTTGTTAATTCGGTATTATAAATAAAATAGATATAATACATAAATACATTTAAAAGTGAAAAAATGTATTTAAAAAAACAAACATAATATGTTCTCATCGTCACAATTAGGTAATAAAATTGCTACCCCTTTTATTCTTCTTTGTTTCCTGTGTCCTAAAGACAGCGATGAATTCGGAATTTCAACCTTCCTTAACTATAGTGTCTAACTGTTCTTTCTGACGTTTTAATAGTCTGCGTAAAACGGTATTTGGTCCTGGCATTGTAATTAACGTAACAAAAACTAAATTTAAAACAACAACTCGTAACAAAAACAAAGGGTACAACTTTCGTGTACGCAAGTGTATTCGGGAGCAAATTGAACGAGAACCACTGACGCACCGCACGCGCGCTCGGAGCGGCGCTACGTCATACCCCGCGTCCCGCTGACGACCGTTGACACCTAAAAATCGACTTCTGCGCATTGAGCGACTCTACTATATACTGACTTGAGCATTGAGACTTGGGCCGTTTACCCGACTACGAAAAAGGAGGGTAATGTTTTTATCGTGATAAATTTCATGGGAGCGAAGCAGCTAGCTAGTTTTATATAAAATATTATGGCCCTCTATGCGTATTTTATTACAGTTGTGAAGAATTAAGAACTGAAAAACATACGGGAGATACTGAACTTCTTGTCCATTAATTTTTTAAGTAAATAAATGTCGTTATGCAATAGTTGTGTGTCGGTTGCAGTGGAGAACGAGTCGCACTGCGACTTCGTGAAGCTGCGCGAGATGCTGATCCGCACGAACATGGAGGACCTGCGCGAGCAGACGCACGCGCGCCACTACGAGCTGTACCGCCGGCGGCGCCTGCAGCAGATGGGCTTCACCGACGTCGACGCCGACAACAAGCCCGTGAGCCATCCACCACCACTTGCTACTCTATCACAGATACACAATCTAATACCAGACGCACGCGCGCCACTACGAGCTGTACCGCCGGCGGCGCCTGCAGCAGATGGGCTTCACCGACGTCGACGCCGACAACAAGCCCGTGAGCCATCCACCACCACTTGCTACTCTATCACAGATACACAATCTAATACCAGACGCACGCGCGCCACTACGAGCTGTACCGCCGGCGGCGCCTGCAGCAGATGGGCTTCACCGACGTCGACGCCGACAACAAGCCCGTGAGCCATCCACCACCACTTGCTACTCTATCACAGATACACAATCTAATACCAGACGCACGCGCGCCACTACGAGCTGTACCGCCGGCGGCGCCTGCAGCAGATGGGCTTCACCGACGTCGACGCCGACAACAAGCCCGTGAGCCATCCACCACCACTTGCTACTCTATCACAGATACACAATCTAATTCCGCCAAGCCCGTTCCATCATCGGAATACAAGTCAAACGGCGATGTGCCATCGTTACATGGTGGACATCCCTCCCACACGCACAAAACGTTTTAGGAATACCTTCATTGTACTTATGATTAAGAAGTGGAATTCCCTGCCGGAGTCTGTGTTTCCAGATAGCTACAACCTAGGGGTCTTTAAATTAAGAGTAAATAAGTTACTTCTAGGTAAGCGTACTTCATCTTCGACCACATCATCGCTTACCATCAGGTGAGATGGTGGTCCAACGCGAACCTATTCTGAATTAAAAAAATTGTCACTTCATTTGTCGGGTTAAATGTTACTAAAAATAAAAACCAAAATATTGTATTTCACATATGCCTACATGGGCACTTACAAAACGTCAGCAGTTAGGGCACGGTTCGAATTTGGTCGTTTTCTATGGAGAAGAAACGGCAAGAAACTCCACAGTTACTACTGACAAAAAACCCACCCTGTTCGAAGGATTGGATTTACCATGCGTTTTACCTCTATTCCGGATAACAAAGACAACTTAAAAGATGCCCATTTTCACTAGGGTAGGGGTTCATGTTAGAACATTACCCCAACCCTCTAAGATATTCGGTTACCCTAACATCATGATCTTTTAATTTAAATAGTGTTTTGAGACACCTTATCCAAACAGATGCATAACTGGAAAGGCATCTGCGTAGAAAACATTTAGAACACAACATCCAATGGTACAGTAGGAAGGTTGCATAATGTGTAGCTACTATTGACTTTTATGAGAGGTCGGAATTAGGTAGAGTTATTTATGTACTTGCATCGAAATGTTGATATTATGATGCGTTCCGGAACCGCGGTACCTCGTTAGAACATTCCCGCAAGTCCTCCAAGCCTGTGTGCTAACATTTTAATCTTTTAGTTTCAACAGTGTGTTTGAGATACCTTATCCGAACGGATGCATAACTGGAAAAGTCATCTGCGTAGAAAACTTAGCACACAATAACATTCAATGGCATGGTAGAAGATTGCACACAGTAGTATATTCACTCTTCAGTTGAACTTGCCAATCAGTAGAAGTTAAATATTACTAAAGAAGCTAGTGTGTCACTCATAAAAATGGAGAGCCCCATGGCAACACTTTTGAAAAATAAAGTGCGATACAAATGCTTAAGAATTCGTTGATTTTTCCAGGTGTCATTCCAACAAACGTTCGAGCAGAAGCGCAGCGCCCACCTGGCGGAGCTGCAGCAGAAGGAGGACGAGATGCGCCAGATGTTCGTGCAGCGCGTCAAGGAGAAGGAGGCGGAGCTCAAGGACGCAGAGAAGGAGGTACGCCACATTACTGATTCGACAAAATTGAGGCTCATGCACCTTTTGCCAGAGTTCATACTAGTTGTGAAAGAAACCAGATCATGATGCTTGCATATCTCATCAAAATATCTGCTTGTGCACACAATTTCTGCCTATAATAATTGATGATGGATGAAACAACTGAACAACATGTTACTGGGTACATAAAAAAAAAACAACTTTGATAATAGTTCAGGAATATCAACATTGTTCTGGAGGATTTTTAACATAACCTTCTGCAACTGAGGTGGGTTTCTTGTCAACATTCGACTGAGGTGTAGTCTGTCAGGCGTCACTATATACAGCATGATTCGTTTATAACTTTTAGAAATAATAGAGCTCTAGTTTTATTTTACTATTAATGGGTTTATGTACAATGAAATAAAAATGAATAAACATGCTCAAAACAAAGAACGAGTTTATTATGGAATCATTTATTGAGATCAGTATTTTCGTTATATTTACGCTTAAACTTACAAAACGATTAAAAAAAAACGAAATAATAAAACTTCTATAAAACTGTTAATACTAATCTTTTAAGCGTTATCTTATAGCTCTAAAACAAAAAACACAACGTGATATCATGGTTCAATTAGGCACAAATCAGTCTCAAAGTTAACCCTAAATCTAAAACTTAGGTTTACACTCTTGACATAATGGAGAAGAAGATTATAGACAAATTGGCTTTTTGCATGTGCAACATTGGTACCTTGTTTGCCTCTTCAATTTACTGGGGCATATGCTGCATAGCTTGCTTCCAGCTGGACCTGGAAGCTGAACCACGGGTGGAGGGGGAGGCAAATCATTGCCTAAAACTCGCGTTATAGTAAGACGGAGTTGAGCAGTCTGTCATTATAAACGCGTTCTTTTAAGCTAGGAAGAACCAATTCTCTTGCCAAAGATACTAAAAAGTCCCCTCTTCGCAGCTTGGCACCTGGACAAGATTGGTATAAGACGAATGAATTAGTACCAGCTAAATAATTCTGTAAAATATCGTCATGGGCCAGCGGCGTGTTTTAGGATTGCTTGAATATATTTATTCTATACTTGAATAATATTATGTGCAGGAGTTCTGCTTGTCCTCGCTATTTCTTTCTTAGACCATAAACATCCGTTTTTTCCAATGTAGTTTGGACCATCTTGATCACCACAAACTAAAGAGCTAAGGAGCTCCTCGTCTTCATAGTTAAAATCGCTCTCACTCGATTGGGCATTCTGTTCCACGAGGTCTTCATTTTCCTCTTGCTGTACGTTTCCTTCCACACAATTAGGATCTTCTAACGAATCATCAAAATCGCTAAACTCGTTTTCTTCTTCTAATTCTTCAAGCCATTCCTCAATCTGTACATCATCATTTGTATATCTTCCACTGCTGTCTCGTTTTGGTGGCCTACTATCTGTACTTTGAGTTGCCATCTAAAAAATTATGAATATTATAAGTTAAGGCAATTAAATGTGAGGTTATGTTTGAGAGACACTATGGTAGTATTAATATTTTACTGATGAAACGACTAACAGACACTATGAATCTAAAACGATATTGGTGAGGTGACGCCTATCAGAATCACCGTTTATTGCTGTACTTACGTCTGTGGGACACCGGCAGCCGAAAACTCCAAACGTGCACACCGCAGGGCCGCCCGCGCCTCACTGACCGCTAGCGCGAGCCGTTACAGGAAGGTGCTGAGCGAGACAGAGCTACATCACGCCATGTTACGATCTGGCAACGTGTTTTATGTTTGGTGGTGTCCGATAGACTACCACCTCAATCGCAGAAGGTTAATCAGACAGTTGCAATTTTACGTCGATTTAGTCGATTTACCAGTGGTTGTACTTTTGACAGAGTTATAAAATATATATAATAAAAAAACAGTTTTCACACAACATAACAGTGATTGGCCTCGTTTTAGACGAATAATGTCTGTATCAAGAGATTCCGTTCTTCCATAACCAAAACTAAACATAGGTAGTGAATTCTAATATGATAGTTGACTAGGTGATATGGCATCCTTTCATTGAAACAAAGATGTTTCATGAAACTCCTTCGTATATTTTCTATGCGGTCGATATATTTACGATACCATTATTGATTCCATATCTGAGATGCATACAGAGTTCTTACAAAAGTACAATATTTTGAGCGTTTTAGCATCTGTAAAGCACTTGAAAGACGAATTATAATTATAATAATAAACCCAAGCCTACAATAGTCTGCTTAAAATGCCAGCATATCATCCAATGATGCAATAGTGGCAAAGATTTTCATGTCATCGGCATGATGTAATTGGCTTACTGGCGACTATGTTCTCCTTTTTCGTATGTTTTTATTAGCAATACGTTGTCCTAGAAAAGAAGAAAATACAGTTACCCTAATATTACAAATCTAAGATAATTTACATAGTTGAAACATTTCCAGTTACACGCAAAATTCGACAAGCTGAAGAAAGATCACACGGACGAAAAGAAACGCCTCGAAGAGCTCCGCAAGAAGATCGAAGACGACGCCATCGAGTTCAACCGACGCAAGCAGCAGTCTGCGCAGGCGCATCACACGCTCACGCTCGGCAAGAGCAAGAAGAAGTAACACGCTGCACACGCTGCACACGCGTACCCTACTGATAAGGCGCGTCGTGAATCTTCGTTCGAAAAAAGTATGGCTCCGAAGATTAACGAAAGAACGCTTAAAACTTTGGCCGTATATAGAAAAAAAGCTGGTAGCCGGCGCCGATCTACCAGCGCTTAGCCAGCGAACAGTTACATAAAGCAAGTAGATTGAAACAGAGCGAGAAATATGTCGTACTCATCGGAAGGCAATTTGGTTTGTCAAACAGCACTGCGCAGTTTGGTTTCAATTTCAATATTTTCGTCCGACATTTTCGTCACACACAAGCTCACGCTACAAAATCCAATGCAAAACTAAACCGAGTTTGTTCAAACGCGTCGGAACAAGATCAAACGGCGTGTCAAACAACAAAAATATGAAATTTCATCAAACGTGCTTCAAACTCGTATATGTTTGACAAACCGTTCAAACTACCTTTGTAAACGATCAAAATGGTTTGAGTCAAACCAAAATTTCCGTGTTTAAATCAATACCTGTGTAGACCGGTTCCTGTAAGTGCTAGTAGGTTGCCAGCTTTCTTTCTGTATACAGCTTTGTTTCTGTAAACGTAGCGCGGTGCGAACATTCATGTTCTGCGCAGGTACATCGTAAGCCATATCAGTTGGGTACTCTGTAGCTCTCACACGCTTTACCACTCCGGTCACACGATATGCGACGATATACGAGTTGTAGTCTCAGGGATTCTATGATTATGATTGATAAATAATATATAAAGAAATTTATATATTTAGGATTTCCATCGGCGGCGTTGATCAACAGGATGCCGTCTGGTAGTTTGCTACTGGTAGAAAAAAACCATAACTATCATTCTTTTCTGCTTTTTGTGATGGCTATCATATTCGCATTATCTCAAATGTTTGAGAATGTGCCACATTTTTTCTTCCAAACATTTCTATCTACTGTGTGTACATTGTCATGGCGAATCCACATTGTCTGTGAATTTTCTCAACATTAAATCTCCTTGACTCAACTTTTAACATTACAGTAATAAAAATAAGACTATATCAATAGCTCTAATCACTAATGGATTGTCTTCTAATTAAATTGCTCAGCAATAATTGTATGACTGATAACTTTTTTTTAAATTGACAGTTTAAGATTTAGCTTGTAATGTTTGCAAGCCTTGAGTTGCATATCGTGTGATCGTTTGAAGTACTAAAATATTTACAATCGTATGAAAATCACTCAATGATCACTTATACATAATTTTAATTTACGCGCACATGTTAATCTCATTTTATTATTTATAAATTTTATAAGACACTTACGCAATGTAAAGTTAAAATACCATAGTAATATTTAATTAAATCTCGTGCGCAGATTGACTTACAATATAGATAAGTAATAGCTGCCTGCTTTGATTGATATTTACGTACTTGTGGTTTTTAAATGCAGTAGGTACAAAAATCTGATTCAAACAGAGATAAAAGAATTATCTCAAATTGCCTAAAATTATGAAAATGGCACTGATAGTGTATACACTGAAGTTTTAAATCAATTCTCAATCGACGCAAGTATTGCTGATGTAGTACTCGTCAGTAGTTTTATAATAAGTAAGGTATGTTTAAGTTTAATTGGCCAAATGATCTAATCAACTAGGGAGTGACTTTACCAAAATGTATTAAATGAGATACTAATAACTTTTATTTACAAGAAGTAGATGTAGTGAGCGATACTCGAGTGTGGCGGATCCATACATGATAAAAAATATTACCATTCGAAAACAAAATGTTTTTTTTTTTTGTATTAAAATATTCACAAAAAATGCACGCGCACACGCGTACTTGAAGGACGGCAACGTCGCAATTTATTTATGAATGCGTACGCGTGTACATGATATTTCTTTTACGTATCAATTTAACATTTTTGTGAATATTTTAATATACCTATAAAAAAATAAAAACATTGATTTCGAATGGTAATATTTTTTAGCATGTATGGATGCTATACTATTGCGGGTTAACGGGAACGCCCTTTGTTAGTTAACATACTATATATTTTATAAGAACAGATGCGTCCTTATCTTCCCAACTTGCGTACTTGACTAGTGAACTACCTGTATGAATGACCATCCAGATTTTAAGTGAAGAATGTATGTGTACTTTTGTATCTGTTCGCAGTATGCCGACGCAACATATTCGAGTATTTAGATATGCGTAGTTTTTAATTTTTATATAAAAATAATAAACATAGTTATGTTTATATAGTTTATTATGTACGGACGTAACATCGTGTGTAATAAATTGCCTATTTACCGTAGAGTAAGATATAGCTAGATATGTAATAAATTATATTTACTACCGGCCTGACAACCATTCATATGCACTTGACGTTACTTAGATGTCTTGATACAAACTTTTGTAAAATGCTGATCAACCTTGGAGCAACCATGCTTGTACTTTTAAAAGTAATCCTGAAATCCTAGCTCTCTAGTTCGTATATAAATTATATCATAAGATTAGTGAGTTCCAGTTGGCGCCTATGTGAATGAACTATTCCCACGGCATTTATTCAGTCATTCCTACTTTTAAATTAATTTTATACTTATTTTAGAATTATTTTGTATTACCTGATTGGGGTATTTAATAAAATAAAGTTTAAAATCGGAATGTGTTTTATTTAACAATGAATATAGATTTCATATAAACATAGAGGTGTTGGCCTTCATACACACCAGTGCTACCTGTGTACCTCCGCCCTCGGAGGTAAAGAAGCCCAGGTGGTACCGCGTGAACCGAACTCATCTAGTCGAATTGATAACGCTCCATAATAACTTAAATAATGACTAGAATCAAGTGGAAAAACTTACAATTACGGTATAAGTGATATTAATATAGAAAACAAATATCCATTTTGGTTACCACTCATGATTCTCATTTAACTGAGCTATTGAGTTCGAATACCTTTTGCTTGTTCAGAATTAAATGAGGACTTAAAAACTACAAAGGGTGTTACCGCCTATTGGCGGTCTTATCGCTAAAAGCGATCTTTTACAGACAACCTTTGGATGGATTTGACCACAGATTTGACACAGCAGGAGAAAATATATTCCTCAGTCGCACTGCTTGAGCTGCGAACGATTTACAAAAGGAATTGGTGGAGTGACTCGATATCTCTAGCCTCAAGTTTTGCGATGACCTGAGAAATTTGCCATGTGTGGCATGAAGGATAGAAGTGGGCAAAGTGTATCATTTTTGAGATTGGAACATTTGCATCTCGATCACTGAAATGATCCGGAACACTGATATGTTTCATTTGGATCATCGGCTCAAATGGCTCAGTGAACGCCCGCGACGCGACTTCATGTATAGAACAGTAAGGTTTTTACGTTGTGTCTCGTGCGTTTACTATTGAGACATAAAAATGTTTTGAGGCATCAATACTGAATGTTTTATGTCTACGTATTTATTGTAATAAGTGAGATTATAAATAAAGTCGATCTTCGTGCATACGATACGAGAATCAATAGCTAAAGTAACTCAGTGTCTCTCAGTCTCCCTCTCTCGCTCGCTCACTGCTCAGTCGCCACACGAGCGACGCGTCGCGTGAAATGAGCCAGAGCAAAGTAATGTTTCAGATTCAAATGATGCATTTGAAACGTTCTTACTGAACTAATCTTTTGAATCACTTCTGATTCACAGTTTTGATTCAGATCAGTGAGTCGGTTCCGTAAAGAGTTACACACGCCTAATGGAGGAACTTGAAACGTTCTTTAAGATAAGAGGGGTTTTTAGTATTGAACAGAATACTGTAAAGCAGAGACAAGATGTGTAAGTTCCGGCGAAGACGTATAGGAAGCCACTTGAGTTTCGGACGAAATTCGGATACGTGATTGTATTTTTTAATACGAGCAAGTGCTACGTTATGACGTACGGTCGGAAGTTGCAACCAATCCATTACAACTATTGTTTGGGTGGAGAAGCAATTACTCGTGCCACCACCATTAAGGACTTGGGAATGGCCTTCGACCGATGCCTGACTTTTAGAGATCACGTCTCCACCCTTGCGAAAGAATCTTTTAGGCGCCTAGGATTTGTACTAAGAAATGCTCGTGATTTCCGCAATCCTAATGTTATTAGACTGTTGTACACAACTTTTGCTAGGAGTAAACTTGAAAGCAGTGCCTGTGTCTGGCATCCCTACACGGCAAATCAGACATTAATGATTGGAAAAGTCCAGAAAACCTTCTTGAGGTTCCTATACAAAAGATTATACCATTTCTTTCCCTACATGTACCCTACCAACTACCTTATAGGAATGCTAGGCTTTAATTCGTTGGAGGTGAGGAGAGGCTTTGATCAGCTCACAGTAGCCTGCAAGACCCTGAGCGGGCGTATCAACTGTCCCGAGCTACATGGCCTTTTCTGCCGACTATTCGTGCCTGACAAGTACATCGGGCACCGTCAGAACCGCTAGCACAGTTTGTTTGCTCCACCGACTTCTAAAACTGTCGCCAGAGCTGAATCCCCAGTATGTCGCAGTCTAAGGATGCTCAATGCCCTCTTGACTACCAACCCTGAAAGTGATGTGTTTGCCGACGAATGGAGTAAAATTATGCGTGCATGTCTGGTGTTCTGCGAGAGGAAGTATGCTAGTGTCTATACTGTTCCATTTTAATGTTAATTTTATTTTATATAATTAAATTATCAATCACAATTATTATTATTCTTTTCTTATATATATATTTCTAAGTTAATTAATGTATTTGGTGTTTTACCGTTTTAATTAAGTATAAATAAATATTTGCGCAAACCAAATATGAATCTTATGCAAAAATTTTGAAGTCGTTCAAGTTTATCAAGTTGTACCTCCGTGAGATCAAGATAACTGACATCAGCGTAGTCTAGGATGGGATGTAAAAGAGACTGCTAGCACAATTTTAGTGGCAGTTGGCAGAAAATTACGCAACCGTCTTAGGGAACTGGCAGAAGCAAATAATTTGCGACTCACCTCTTGTAATTGGAGACCCCACGAAAGATATTTGTCCAACCAGACCCCAAGGTTCTTAACTTTCCCGCTTAGTGGAATAGCTGTGCCGTTGAAAATAACCTGAGGAAGCTGAGACCAGTTTACCTTAGAAGCCAACCTAGAGCTGCCGACTACAATGACCTGGGTCTTTAACGGGGTAACCTGCAAACCATGTGCCTCACTCCATTGCAGCATCTAAATCAGTATAAGGCGCTTGTCTGTAAATCTGCAAGTCATCAGCATAAAGGTGGTAGGAGGATTGAAGTTTTTTGGAAATAGAATTTATGAATATTGCGAAGAGTAAAGGAGATAACACGCCATCCTGAGGAATACCGGCTGCAGTACTACGCCAAGAAGAGCAGGACTCATCTATGCAAATATGTTGTCAGCGGCCGTACAGGTAACTAGGAAACCAGTCAATCTGATCTGATCTGTGATCTGAAGATCTGTGTTCGCCTAGATTTAGTCATGAATTAGACGCCAGCAATAAAGTGTGTTTATTAAAAGATTGATTGCCATCCCTGTCATACAGATATACACATTTGTACTGCGCTGTGCTGTTTGTTATTGTTAGCCGAGATTGGTTGGTGATGATGGTTGGACCTGGTGGTCAAGGGAGACCATTAGGCACGATGTTCATTATAAATAAAAAGAAACTTCAAAGAATTTTCTTATTTTTTTGTATTATGATAGAAATACCTATGGCAATTATATGTGAAATAAAATATCGGCCAAAGGCTCCCCGGCTTCGGTGGCATACCTACTTCTATCCGATGGTCCATATTTTCAATGATGCATTTAACCCCTCCCTACCAACTAAGTGGTTATAGGTAGGAATTAAAACGACACGGCCATCAAAGGAAAACAATCAGACCTAATGTGAATGAGTAATAGTCGACCAATTGTATATTCTACTCGCTTTCGGAAAAAATCTATTGAAAGGTTTTATTCAAGTTCTTATATGTGTATCTCGCTCGCCTGCAAGTAAGTATTGCGCTGTTCACATTTTTCGAATATCAGGGTCGACAACGCATGTGCACCCTTCAGGAAACCAGGATATGCCCCATTGAGGTGGATATTCAACACGCCTACCCGTCGAACCAGTACCACCTGCTTCAATCAAATTCTACTGAAGACTCACGACTTAAATTTTAGTAATTTTTAAAGTTTACTTAAGTATGATATAACTTCTAAATAAATACGTATAATAGCTGAGTGTTTTATCTTTCCAGTAGGTATAATTATCTTACGTTAAAATATCGTGAACCTTTCTTCAGTACAAATGTCTCTAAATCTTGTATTTTGATAGTTTATGCTCAATAATATTACAGACAATAGATCGTTGAATGTAGTTATAGACATTCTAAAATAATTGATTAACTTCTTCTCAATTTTGTTATTAACTTCTGAAGTTTTCCCAAACTAAATCTTTCTCTCAGGATTGGTTGCACCCAATATTTTCTTTCTCTAGCTGTATTTATTCGTTCTCTTTTCAAATAGTATGGAGTATTGAAGTCACTTGTGGGATGGCTCTGCAAAATACCAGCTAGCTACACTTGACTCGATCGAAAGCAGAGCTAAAAGGCTCATAGGCTCACCGGCAAAACGTAGTTGTTTGCCTGTCTATCTTTTACAGATTGTACCTACTTCGGGGAGTGTGCGCAGGAACTTCACGACCTAAACCCTTCATTCCCCTTCTCCTACCGGTCTACCAGACGTATAAATCCACACTTGGTCGTACTAAGCGCTTCTCTACATTTATTGTGGGCAGTCAAGGTATGAAACTCTCTGCCGGCTTCTATATTCCCTGCATGTGGCAGAGAATACAGAAGCGTCAGCCTTTAAAGTAAGAATGAACAGGCATCTTCTGGGCTCGCTCGTTCCATCGTAAATCTCATCTAACATTTACCATCAGGTGTGATAAGTAAAAAGTAAAAAAATAAAAATAATGCATCACATCACAACGAGGACTTCGTCGTCGTCCATAGTGTATAGTGGCCTCTCATAGACTGCCAAAAAATGACTCCAGTTTTAATTGGGTCCGACAACCCAGTGATGGAAGCAGAGGTCCCAACATCCGATAAAAATCCGGGACCGACAGCCGATAAGTGGGAGCATGCTGTACTGTAACTTTTAATACTGTTGATTTTGATGTCCTCTCGGTATACTCGGCTCTGTTAACGTATCACCAACAGCAATTGATTGGTTTCGTAGTTACCTGTGTGACCGCGGACAACGTATTTGCATTGAAGATTCATCTTCATGGTGTAGTACCACTCCCGGCGTACCGCAGGGGGAGTTCTTTCTTTTCAAACGACCTACTATAGTATTGAGCAACTAATTCACGACAAAATTTAGGCAAAACGTATCTCCGCTAGGTGGTCTAGATCCTGAGATTCACTGATTCAGAGGTGCTGAGCTAGAAATCATGACCACGAATGTAAAAGCATTTTCTAGCTTGGCCACAAATGTACCCAGTACTCCTTAATCTTTTGAACTACGAACCAAATGATACTTGGCGTCTAATTAAAGACTAATCTGGGTGTTATTAGAATTCAGATCTATGACCGTGACCAAGCTAGGAGGTGCCATACACTTCGTGACTTCGTTCACATGAGAATTTGTAAAAAAATTCGAAAATAGGTTTTCGATTGAGTTACAGACTTCGATTGAGTAACAAACCCTTCTTAACTTTCGCATTTACTTATAATATTTGTTTTTGTATTTAATAGAAAATTTACCAAACGAATGGCAAGGCCTGACTCAAAGGGTCGGACGGACTTTACTAGATCAGCAATGTTTCCTTCCTAACGTTACACTAGCGAGATGGTGAACGGCCTGGGCAGCTCGTAGCACATGGGCTTGAACATCTTGTTGTAGTAGGTGTAGCGGCGCTTGTGCGGCGTCACCGAGCTGCGCACGGGCACCAGCACGCGGCCCGCCGCACGCGACGCGGTCGGCGGTATAGCGGCCATCTTGCGGCACTGGAGGAAATGGTGACAGAGTCGATTGAATTACTCTTAAGATGAAATGCTATACAAGGGCGAATCCAGCTTTGGTGCCAGGGGGGGTCACATAATCGTGGTCAAGTCATAAGAAGTTATAATTTGTATTTCCCGACTCCGCTGCCACTTGGCCATCCACTGCCGATATTCGTTTACAACGACAGAAACTGGAGTCTAGTAACAATGTTTAAAAATTTTAATTAGTGGTCCACCTAGATCCTGGACCCAGCCCAGGGGGGGGGTCATGACCCCATGACCCCCCCCACCCCCCTGGATCCGCCCTTGATGCTATAATAATTGTGAACTTTAAGAAACTTAATATCCTGCTATTTCGTAAAATATGTATGAAAGTACACTTCTTATTGTTAGTTTTGCTGTAGCTGTTTTACAGTCCTACAGCTTTTTAACTTTATTTGACTATAGGCTCAATTTACACCGCCGCGGAATGGACCGGAAGCGATTTTTGCAACGAAATTGTCCATAGCATAATGAACTTCTCGAGAATGCGCGAGGATTCCCCGGACGACGCGCGATCTTTTTTTGGCTCGTATCTAGTTTGTATGTTATACAATTGACATAAAGTTCATTATGCTATGTACAATTTCGTTGCAAAAAGTCGCTTCCATTCTATTCCGCGGCGGTGTAAATTGAGCCTTAGTCTTCGACGAGGACATGTCGACACCTCCATGCAATAACAACGTAACTCACTTTTTGTGATTTTACAGGAGAGCGATTTTAAAGTTTGAAAAATTATAGCAAACTCAAAACACCCCGTACAATTTTTGAAGCTGGCTCTATTTAATATAGTTTAGGCGGACTATAAATAGGTATGGTTAAGTTGTAAAAGAAAAATTGTTTTCATGACTTGCGTGAAAAACAAAACAGTGAAATGACATATAAGTTACGAGGACAAACATTGTATGTCTGAGTTACAATTTAGTTTTTTTGTAGTTTAATTTATTTTTGTGGTCAGATAATTGTAACTCCAACGTGTTAAATTACATAAAATGTTTTTATTTAGTAAAAATTAAGTTAATTCATGCAATCCAAAACAAATCTGTAAATACACATCTCATAATGCGATAATGTATTATTATTATACCCATTTTTGTGTTTGTTATTATGTTGTCTTATTAATTTGAAAGATAAAAGAAACATTTTGTAGTACTTAAATATTATTAAATGAGAACACAAAATCAGAATCTGAAATTACAAAATAGCACAACTTAACTGAATACCTTCTTATATTATTCAATATAAAATTAAGACACTAAGTATGTATATTTTAAATATATTAAAAAAAAAACACTTATTAAAAATATTAATTTTCTTCATCACTGTCATTGTCTGTAGCTAGCTGAGTGGAATGTGGAAGATTTAAATAAAAACTATGATAAATATCTGGTATTTCCTTACATTGACACAAGCTTACAAGGTCCTTATACTTTGCTGTTGATATTGGGAGCACTTTATTGTACAGTAAAGGAATACTTTGTCCTTCGTTTAACTGTTCACACTGAACAGTCTCTTGTGGTCTTTTCGTTCGTGTGATTCGTGAAGTAGGTTTCATAGCAAGGTTAATAGATGCTGATCACTGAGAAAATCGTAATGAAAATAAATTAAATCAGGGTTTTCCTTTTCTATTTTAATGTGTTGTATTTTAGTCCATGTCATCTTTTTTCCAGAACAATTCCAGTCCCAGTTTAGTTTTTTCTTTATAAGACATTTATAATCAAGAATCAGGTTTTGATCTAATTCAGTAACATCATAAGGAGTCCCCGTAGTTTTAGCACATCTGATCAGGGTGATCCATTGTTCTGGTACAAAAATAATCTGATTTTCCTTCCGGCGCTCTATCAACGCGTGCATAGCATCCCCTTCAGATTGTGAGGGTCCTACTTCAAAATATTTATGTGTAATTGTTATTCCAAATAGCTTACATGCATGCAAGTACATAGCTATTATTATTCGATTGCGGTTTTGTCCGCCATAGCAATCGGAAAAGAAATTAAATATACGGAATCCTTCTTTGTATTTCTTTTTAATAAAAAGAAACACAGCGCTACTAATTTCTGAGGATCCTTTCTTGTCAATTGTCTCATTCCAGACGTACGAGTATCCTTTGGCCTTTCCTATATCATATATAGTAAAAATATATACCGCAAACTTCCTTTTGTAGTAAAAGAGCGAAACTTCAGATTAGGGTGTAGTCAATACTTTCTGTAAGTCATATGAGTCTGTAACAATTAAATCCGATTGTTTGGACTGAGACTTACTAGTGTCTTTCACCTCTCTTACCACTGTTTTGTTCGCAATATGCAAGGAATACTCTAGCTTCATGTCTTCTTTTTGGTTTTCAGTCCCTCTCTTATAGCGGTCGCAAAGAATACAAAGGTCCTTCTTAGGCTTGTGGAATTCAATATTATATTCAGTATAAAATATGTGCTTATATTGCCTAGAATTTGCCACTTGTTCCAACGGACGATTTTCTTTCATCCAATCGACGTAAAGCCTGTACAATTTAGGGTATGTTAAAGTTTCTTCAAAGTAGAGCTTTGAGGTTCTTTTTCTTACATAATGTGAATCCACTGTAGGAATTAATGAAATATGAGCCCTAACAGATTCTTTAACTTCATTTGGTATCACATTTTTCCGATTACTATGTCGCCCCCTCAAGTCTCCTGTCATCAGTCCGGTTCCGTCTTTATCTATTTTCTTGTAAATTGTTTGTAGCCACATATCACTAATACACAGGGTATCAAGAAACATTTTTTGCAGACCCTTTTTCTGTTACGATCTTCAAATAAAGAATACTGAAAGGACCAGTGGCGCTGTGACTGTCCAATACCTGATGCTGTTATTTGTTTTCGTGGAACTCGTTCTACAAATCTACAAATAAAGTCTGCTTGTCTTGAGTGATCGGCCAAACCCCAAAAATCTTAAAAAATCGACTTACAATGCAGTAACAGTACATTTTATGATCATACACCGTAATTTTATCATGTACCTACATAGATTGTATCTAATGTTACAATTTTGTTGTACTTGATAAACAAGCTACTCATAATACTTTGTATAAATTGTAAATCAAGTTGCAATTATATTGTTGACAAAAAATATTTTTTGGATTAGTTACAATACTTTGACGTTGGTTTATTTTAGAAACGAAAGGGAATAGATTACAATGATAGTACAGAAAAAATGCATTTTTTTTACATAGCAATGCCGTTGTAACTCAATTTTTGGAAAAAAGTGAGTTACGATGTTATTGCATGGAGGTGTAGATGTTTCCCTCTTACTTTCTTAGTCAAAGGGGATTCGGACCCTGGCTTATCTGGCTTGCATGTCTGTTGTGCTTGGTGGCTGCACATGTCCCTACCACAATTAATATCACCATCCTTAATCGCGCAGAGAACGGAAATTGTCATTTTATTTTAACTAGTGCAATGCTAATATTTGTTCGATAAATAATCTATTTATTATTTCTCTGCCTTCGAAATTATGAAAGCTTTACGTGCTCATTACCCAACTGCTACTTGAAAAGCTCTAAGATCAAAATTACCGTGTTATTTATAACGATGTTACGGTGTGGTGACGCAATGCAGATGAGAGTGCATAAATAAAACAACTACTTTATTGAATATCAAAAGTTTATTATCAACCATACATAATTAAACGTTGGCACAGTATTGCGGATAGGTAGGTCGGCAGTAACATGAATATCACCTGTGTATATGCTAAGCTCTGGTTATCATAATATCATTCACGATTCTCTCTAGTCTAAAAATCGTAAAACTACACTAGTGATGTCAATAGGACTAATTAAACGGTTTAATAATTTGTTGCAATGATATTAATTTACTTAAAAAATTTGTTCCAGCACGCCCATGTATACCTAAATAAAGAGAAAACATACTTTATTTAGGTAAACATTGTTTTAGTCTTTCTGTAAATAACAGCTTTGTCTCTCGCTCAATATGGACCATCAATTAATTATTGCCGTTATGCTGTATCATTTACACATTAAAACTGAGCTAAAACACTTCAGTCTTCGACAAATTATTGATACAGCATAACTTCGGAAGACTTTTGAATCCCAAACTCCCAATAGGTACCTATCTAATGCGATGCGGTCTCATGAGGAATGAACATCGATACAAAGTCACGAACCCAATTTATATAAGATTTGATACATTCTCCCGAATGTCATAAGAAGTTTTGACTTACTTATATTAATTCTAGACTAACAAGGAAAAAGCGAAATTTAAATAGTTTAATTGAACGATTGATAAGTTAGAATCCATACCCGCTGTGAGTAGCAGTATTCTCGTAGAACTATGATTATGAACACAGCGTTCCATGTGTAGTGTTGGCGGAGCCAAGTACTGTCTATCTAGTGCTTGTATATCTATCGTCAGTGCAAAAATACCTTCTATCGATTCGTATGAAAATATATACCTTGTGTGGATTAAACAACATTATTTGTACCGTGGAGGTCGCGTGAGCGTGAGGCCACAATTGTATGTCGCTACCCTAACTATCTACTACCGTGCATTACTGAACCCAAACAATTATGTATCGACAAATTTAAAATAAAATAAACAAATTCAAAATCAAATTCTACAATAATCTTCAAATTTAATGTCAAATGAAAGAAATGCGCAGAAACAAAACCTTATCTTGCTAAGGCAGCTTGCTTGCCGCATAGAAATGTTCCATAGAAACGATACCTATGTCATTAAATAGACTACCTTCTCATTTATGAAGGTATTTGCTATTGAAATAATATTATATATAATAGATTGAAAGACATATTAATAGATTGAAAGATCAACACAATGCCTTTATGTGTCTTATAACGAAAGCTTTAATATAAGTATGTATATAATACACACAACGAGAAATGGCTATTTCTGACAGACATTTATCGGGATGTCACAGTAAAAGCTTTTACAGTTTGTATACTCAATGACATCGGTTTCGTTAGTGGTGAATATATCGACCAAGTTCCGAACATTTTCGCCCAATATCTTAAAAAAATATATCACACACATCAAGTTAAATATTAGAAATTAAAACTAAAATAATTTTAGAAATAATAAAGATTCAAAACTCAATTAATTATTCTCAATATTGATCAGATACTATAATTATTGCAATTGGAAAGTATTCTTAAACTAAATCGTAGCGTATCATTATAATTACAATAACAAATTCATTATGACTAGTTCTCCCGTACAGATGGAGTGCATGAATGTGTGAATTAAATTAGAGCGACTACTTAATACTAAGAGATGATAAAGATGAGATTGCTCAGTTAAGAGATCTAAATAAAGCTTACAAGCTACCGGCACTAATTCAACTTTAATAGCGATGCCTTAGTTAAGTGTCAAACTTTAAAACTAGTGGAATGAAGAATAGTCGCGTGCACTCATTATCTGGGGGGCACCTCCCGCGGTGGGGGACTTCTGTATTTGGCTTTGATGTGCAAGAAAGGTTTCTTGGCGGAAGTGTCGTCCGCGATGGTGGCCGCCAGCGACAAGCGGATGCTCTCCTCGATGGCGGCTTGCGTCATCGCCCCGTTCACGGATATACTCTTATTGAGCGGTTTGAAGTCTATGGGAGTTGCCAGACTCATACTTCTGGTCTTTTTTGCATAGTCGTTGGAGCCGTTAAATGTTTTCTTAGGCTCGTTGACGGGAGTGGAGGCGAGGCTCTGGCTGCGGGTCTTCCTGGCGGCGCTGTCGGTGGGCGTGCTGGCCGCGCTGCTGCTCCTGTTCTTTTTGCCCTGGTTGAGTCTATCAGTGCCACAGAATGTCCTCTTGTCGTCCTTCTGCACGTGAGCCAGGCTCATGCTGCGCGACTTCTTAGGAGTGTTAGTCAAGGTGGTGGAGGTGAGTGACTTCCTATGCTCTACGGGAGGCGTTCTAACAGATCTACCGGTCGGCGTGTTGGGGGTGCTGAAGCTGGAGGGTGCGGATTGTTTCCTGCAGCGCGGGCTCGCAGGGGACTTGGGCGAGCGGCCGTCTACCGAGTCCGCTCGCAAGGGGAGGGTCAAAGCGGACTTCAAGCTTCGGGTGGACGTCGGCTTGATAGGCGTGGAGGTGCGGCGTGCGTCGGGGAGGGGGGAGCTCTTGCCGCTGCTAGCTTTGCTGGAAGCGCGGGTGGAGCGGCCGCTGCGGAGCTCGACCGGGGAGGTCTTCCCGCTGATGGAGGAGGCTTTGCTATCGACGGGGGACGCGGTGCCGGCTACTGAGGGCTCCTGGGTGAGGGAGGCGCGGCTGCTGGCGGGGGAGAGTGCGGCGGGGGGCGGGGGAGGGGGCACGGGCAGCAGGTCGCGGCGGCCCGGCGTGACCAGGCGCACCTGGCAGGGCTCGTGGCGCGACAGGAAGTGCTCCAGCGTGTCCCAGCCGCCGCCCACGCGCACCATCATGTGCCGACCCTTCAGCAACTGTAATGTAACATGTACAACGGTGAGTCGAATCATGTACGAACAATGGTGTTCGACGGGGTGATCCAGAGTCAACTAAAATGTTTGCTGCTATCCTTGAGAGATCCTCTAGGCCGTCTTATGAGGCAGCCTGCTTCGTTGTTAAGTGTTTCGTATTAGTAAACTTATGAGGACGTGTATTCTGTGTGCCTTTTAGAAGTCATGTAACGCACCCGGAAACTTTATTGGATGGAAAAAGACTAAAGTGAGTCACCCACGTTTCAAATGTTAGCCAAAAGGGTGACAAAAGCTTAAAAAAAGCATTTATTTCATTAAATATTTTGTTCTCATATGAATACGAAAAAATAATTTTATATATTCATAATAGTGTAGTAGAATAAATGGCTTTTTGATTTATTACAGTATCACATATACGTACCCTGATGAACACGTTCCTGCCGGCGATGTTGTAGCGCCCCTCGCCGACCTTCTTGACCTTCAGCAGCTTGGAGCACTTGCCCGAGCTGCAGCTGCAGCCGCGCTCCATTAGCCGAGTCACCAACTGAACCTAGATATAACCAAATAATAACTATTAAAACTTTGTACTCCGTGTGTGTGTGTAAAACTCAAACTAAGTTAGTACTTAGTTTGAGTTTGAGTTCTCATTCATTTCTAGTGAAATGAATGAGAAAAAAATGATTTAACTGTTCATTCTTTGACCTTTCAATTCTGTTCCATTTATCGAGACAAACGATAAAACTACTTATACTCGTCGGCAATCATCTACTGGAAGAGTCAGATCCGATGATTTGATGCTTCGCCGAGCTGCTAGCATACTTGTATTGTGGACACCACTCACGCGCATTTTCAGTGTAAGAAGTTCTAAGGAGTAGAATGACCACAGACCACAGTCTGTGACTTCGGGTAGCTTAACCCTCGGGGTGTTTATTTATTCATTTATTATATACTTGATTGTACACCTTACAATACACTTAAGGATACAAATAATGGGCGGTCTTATCGCACAGGGTAATCTCTTACAGACAAACTTTGGATGGACAGAAATTAAAGGAGATAGATTAGATTAGTCAGAAATGAATAGATTTCTTCTTGATAAGTGTGCTCCGTCGTCGACATCCATTTCATCCATCAGATGACATTCAGTTCCAATGCTAGCTTTATAATTTAAAAAAAAACTAAGGAAAAAGGAATGTTTTTACTCAGAACGGCATTCATTCTCGTACATATTTGGCTTCACAATCACACTTTTGTATTATTGTTGCTGTTTAGGTGTTCACGTACCCTCTTGTCTAACTCATTGGTAGGCTTGAGCGGCACGTCGGAGTCTGTGCTGGCGACTGTTCCCTCGGACTTGGTGCTTTCTGCATCTGCGTTATCCACCGCTAGTTGTGCTGCAAAGAAAGTTGAATTAATTAGAACCTTGTTACAGTCCGCATAAGATTGACATTGCTGCCAGATATGAAGGGGAGCTGAAAGTGCCTTGGGTTGATTGATACAGTATTTATGTAATGGACCATTTTAGACTACAGGCTTTTAAACAAATAGTGAAAATTCTTCAAATATCCTATAGGTACTCAAATTTATATATGAATGATTAAAAGTGTCATTCTAGCAGCAATCCTGATAGTCAAAATGCCATAATAATGGATTGGTCTTGTGACACATCAACAGCGCTACTCAGCCCCATACATTTAGGATATTGTGATTGATCGTCGTCGCCACGCTACCCCTGGCAGAATGCAGTTTGTCTAGAGCCTCTGATATACATTCCATATTTCACTCTCGTCTTGCTCGCTCTAGTTACATAAGTCAACAAAGCTTCCAAGTGTCTAACCTAACTAGATTACTGCAAAAATGTTGCCCAGAGAGGGTGGCAATAGTGGTAAGGCCAGCTCTGAATGTAATGCCAGTTGAAATGGAATTATGCAAAAGCCGAGGGTGTAGCTGTACTTACATCATAAATTCAATAAACGCAAAAAAAAACAAAATATAAGTATATGGATATTTAGCGACAATGCATTTATGGTGCAAGTGCAGCTTTACAGTCATTTAGTAATACTTACAGTCATTGGGGTCAGGTGTCTTAGGTATTTCAGTTGTAGACCTGCTGAAGAAAATGGGTTCACATTTTAGTGATAAGTATTAAAGATACATAAACGATACAAAAATTAATAATACGGTAATTATAAGTTCATTCTGCAACAAGTTGTATATTGTTTTGCCAAATACAGTAGTTCTTTAGAACTTAAGAGTACACAAAAGTATTAGCAATAGGAGCTGAACTAGGCATAAACGTGTATTTCAGTCTCAAACCCCAATCGCTTTGAAATGTAAATTAGTTATACGTGAATTACTTGTGAAGTAAAAATCATTGTTGATAAGACCTGCAAAATGGTTTTAAATCTAACCAAGAACTTACTTTTCATCCCTTGGCGGTGGTGTAGAATCTCTGAACTGCCACGCGGTCGCAGACATGGCAGAGTCAAGTCCTGAATCCCGTTCCTCCAGTGCGATCTCCTTCTCAAGCTGCACCAGCCCTGGAGGCTCCACATTAAACTTGGTGGCGAGGCGAGCCACCTCTAGCAGGCATAGGATGACCTGCCTCGGCTGGTTATGTAGCACTGTGGTGGACCAGAGATACAGGAGTTAGAAATAGTCGACCAAAACTTGACGAAGTTATTTGGCGGGTGAATCATCGACCCAGCTTCGCGACTCTATTAAGGTTGGGGTACTAAGGACATCATTAGCACCCTGGGAAGACCTGTGTCTAATTAGGTTATTATTAGGGTACCAAGGACATAAAGAACACACGATAACTGACAAATGCTGGCACTGTCTGGACAGGTCCGCTCAAATCTGTGTGGTTATTTCCGCAAAGAGCACCACAGACATGAACCTACATGTTTTTTATATGATTGGACAAACACAAATTGTATGGACTTTAAAAGAGACGTTGACCTCTGAGTTTGTTTCGGTGTTTCTTCTCAGAGTAGTCAGTTAGGAAGCACCAACCTCATCTAGCTAAACTAAACTTAACACGCAAAAAAACATGACGTGTAAAAGTGTTATTTATAACCAATTTACAAAATAAATATTTCATTTCATTTCATAATAATAAACAAAAAATCTTACCAAGATCATCACTCTCGAAGAGCAAGTTCTCGTGCACGCCGAGCTCTCGGCAGAAGGTGATGAAGTTTTCTGTGTTATCCCTGGAGAAGAAACTGCGCCGCGCCGCGCGCTGCCAGCAGCGACCCCGGATCTGGGGCACCGGCTGCGGAAAACACAGCATTAGTATTTATAGGTTACTTAAAAACAAAACTGCCTCAATATGTCAAATTCGCCCAGGGCATGTGAACACTTCGATAAATATGTCAGAATACTGGAGCTCTCCAATAAGTCCAGAGTGAGCCTTAAAAAGATGATGCTTAGGTTTTACCGTGCACACTCACCCCTACTATGAAGCCCTGGTCCAGCGCCTCCCGCGCCCGGTCATGGATCACGGCGGCCAGCTGACACAGCTCCGCGCCGTTGTCCAGAACGTCCAGGAAATTCTCGCCCGACAGATATGTTATACCTAGGATAGACATTAGGTTACACATTATTAGGTAGAGACGCTTCCTTTACCTACATCACCTAAATCTCTGCAGGTTTGGTAAGGACAAATCACAGGGACACTATTATCTTGTTGTTTTTCATTTTTCGATAGGTTCGTGATGAACAGCAAGACTTTACTAATAGGACCTCTGCGACTCTCGCTTCAGCTTATATATGCATTAGGTGACCAATGCCTTTTTCGGAAAAGCCTGCTTGATGGTGAACTGCGACAGCTTAATGGAGCTAGCAATAACTTCCAGTGAGTTAATTACAAAAGATAAGCTGCAACTCGGTATTTACTAAACTTTGTACAACTTACTTAATTCTTGCACAACTTATCTACAATGTAAACGATTGACACACTTAGATCTTGCTCATATCGAATGTATCGTAAAACATAGTCGTACGACCAGTATTAAAGGATTGCCTGTTTAGACAAAATGTTTGTAAAATGTCGAAAGATAGGCTTCGTGCGTGGCGTGGCGGACATCGTGGGGCTCGCCTGAATGTAATGTAGGTAGCAATGCATTGCATGACTGTGGTTGCAGCCAATGGACCTTAGTTTTAAGACATAGAAACATTATGGCTGCAAAGGCTTGGCGATATAGAATCATCATATTATGACTTCTGCTGCTCTGAGTAGAGCGGAAGGGGGTGTCAGGCTTCTAATTCTTCTTCCCGCCCTATTTCTTCAGTTGCACTTACGTGCGTAAAAACGTGGGAAGGTGCTTTGGATTCATTTTCTGGGATATTCACGCGTCTTTTTAATCCCCACAAATATTTAAATTAGGTGCATGTGCCTACGTATAACATTCAGGAAATGGAGCCCTCTTAATTACTAAACAGCTAACAAAAACAAATGCATAAACGGATATGAGTTCTTCATAAATATTCACGAACTGCTTTTTACAAATATAGCATTTTCATACGTTAAGCATAACTGCAAATCGCTGAGCATACCGCGTGCGTGCTCGCCGACGATAACCGACGTAAACAATGTGATTTAGATAGAAATACGTGAAACAGCGAATAATGAATTATGAAGCGATGAGTAATAAAACTTTGAATGATGTACACATTGTGCACAATCCAAGAAATAGCAGTATGAGAGAAGAAAAAGTGTACTGATAAGTAGTGGTAAGTGTAGTGATATTCTGAGAATGAATTGACCGGAAAGGCAATTAGTTTAATGCATATTTTCATTGATACCAGGCGACACCTAAATGTAAATTCACTGCAAAATAGCCTCACCCTATTTGTAAATATTTTATCGAGTATGCCATTTCAACAACAATTACGAACCGCCTAACCGGAACGCTGAACTTTCACGACGGACATAGGCAGGGATCGAAACCGATCACATTCTCATGTCCCTATCGCTGCGGATCTTGCCGACCGCCGCGGTTCTGTGCTACCCTGGTACCATGGTGGCTTATTAATCGAGGACCTTTGGCCCTATGGCACTGCTCGTAGATTTATTTTATCATAGGGACTAGTATTACCGATTTTACTTGTAGAGTTGAAAAAATATTGGTGGATATTGCGGTATTACTTTAATGTAGGTATCACTGATGGGTGACAAAACAATATTTGCTGCATTCGTTTGCCGTATTGGGAAAATAGTTCTTCAAAAGGAATGACGAATAAGTCTCGCCAAATAAGTTTGCTAATGGTATCGGCTCGGGGCAATCGCTGGCTCTTCATGAATAATTGAAATCCGCTTTTGCAGCGTATACCTAAGCTGGTAATGCACAGAGTAGGCATCTGAATATGTAGTGGATATAAACTAATTGATTTATGACTTCGTTAGCTGCACGCTTGCTTCTTCCAACTAATTAATTTATAAGGGGAAAAGAACTACCAATTAAAAACTATGTAAAAAAAAACAAACAAAAAAATCCTCTTATTAGAATTATAACGACGATTCACAAAATAATTGTATTTTACCTTTTCGTTTATTATAAGCAGCCACCTTTTTTTTCATTTGTATGTATTTGTTATTTTATCGTTTAAGTATCACGTGTTTAGATAAATAAATAGTACACGTTCCTACTGGTGGGAACAGGCCTCTTCTCTACGAAAGGGAAAAGACCACCACGCGGGCTCAGTGCGAGTTGGTGGGAAGCACAGAACAGATAAAAGAGGTTAGAAAGGAAATATTTCCTGATTTGTATGAGAACACGTGTCGCCGCTTGTCTCCTACTCTTTAGCTCCACTACAAGCAAGAGACCCGATACGTATGCGAATTACGCACACAAATAAATTACACACACTTAAATCGAGAGCTACTGATTGTAACTCACTGTAGATAAACATGCGCACGTCAATCGACGACACGTCAATGGTTGAAGTGTTAAGGACGCGAAGCATGCAGTACATTGTAAGCGGACTTGGTCATTGCGTTGATTAAGCGAGTACACATCGGGCAATGTATATGTTTTGTAACTTGCTGCAATAATTTTGCAAAAAATTTCATAGTGATCAGAATATTTTTATGTTGGTCTGAGGGTTCAGTCTCGTATTTCGCAAGTCGGACTCGTAACCACTGGGCTACCCTACTCACATGAATAAATAAATACAACATAGACAAATAAAATTCCGGGAGCACCAGCATTTCATTCAGAATGTACAATACCAAGTGAGAACCGTATCACAAACAGAAAGCGCATTTCAATTGCAGCAGATAGTTGGCAATGAAGTAATTACAATGCGATGCAATCTGGCTCTGGGAGATGTAAACCGACACAAGGAACCGGCTTTAGGACGGTCAGATACATGTGTTACGTTATGTATATCGTGAGCACAAGATAAATAACATGGGCGCGATTGTGCAGGACCACCCAGGCACTAGGAGCATAGATTTGCATACGATGTTACTAGGATCTCATAGTACTGAGATAGTTCATGGACGCGTTTATGAAAGATATGCAAAGTTTTACATTTAGGTGCAGATTTGACTAAGTCTGTCCTTGATGAGCACTTTATAAGCCATCTCAAAACAATTTTCTGAATAAATGTTTACTTTGATTACAAATACAATTTTCAACATAACGTGTATTATAGACGACAGACTTTACTATCTGCGTTCTGAAGACATTACTTATGGTTTTTTTTTAAATTACGGATGAATCTACTCTCGACCTCGATCTCGCCTGATGGTAGCGATAGATGTTCGGTAGTTAAAAGAAGTAACTATTGAACAGAATTACAGAATATCAATCAGCACTATCTTCTAACGATATTTATATTTATTTATCGTCCAAACAGCAACAATAGAGCTCTTTGTACTATAGCGAAGATCAAGATTACGCTCGCGCTCGCATCACGTACTCGGTACTCCTATCAAGTCATTGAAATGATTGCATTGAATCGTCGATTGATTCTTGGTGACTGGGTGAGACGGCCAGTGATACATAATACGCTCAGTACTACTAATTATCGATTACCTGATTTAATTTTATATCAAGTGTCTTTTTGAATCATTTTGAGAAAAAAATGTGGTTCAAGAACTGCCGGAACCCAAGTCCCCGGAATGCAAGGGCAATTGAAAGAACAGTGTGGGTTTTAGTCATAGCAAGTCTGAGACTCTCTTCCACTCCACCCAGAGGAGCCATTTGATGATGACCACCGAAGAGTCACTTAAAATAAAAGGAAGTATGCATTTTTGGTTGGGGAAATTATCCTACCAGGATAATATAGCTTACTGAGGTTTCGTATGTCTGCTGCTGCAGGGGTCAGCCAACAAAAACTATCCATACTAATATTATAAACTAGCTTCCGCCCGCGACTTCGTCCCCGTGGAAAAAAAAATCCCCCGATTTTGAAACATTCTTCATTACTGCTCCGCTCCTATTGGTGTTAGCGTGATGATATATAGCCTATAGCCTTCCTCGATAAATGGGCTATCTAACACTGAAAGAATTTTTCAAATCAGAACGGTAGTTCCTGAGATTAGCGCGTTCAAGCAAACAAACAAACAAACAAACTCTTCAGCTTTATAATATTATATTATAAATGCGAAAGTAACTCTGTCTGTCTGTACTCTGTACCCATACGCACAAAACGTTTTGGGAATACCTTCATTGTGCGTACGGCTAAGGAATGGAATTCCCTGCCGGAGTCTGTGTTTCCCGATAGCTATAACCTAGGAGTCTTTATGAAGTCAAGAGTGAATAGGTTACTTTTAGGTAAGCGTGCTCCATCTTCGACCACATCATCACTTACCATCAGGTGAGATGGTGGTCAAACGCGAACCTATTTTTAATAAAAACAACAAAAAATGTTACCTTTTCACGCCTAAACCGCTAAACCGATTTAGATGAAATTAGCATGGGAACAGTTTAGGACCCTGGTGAGGACATAGGATAGTTTTTATCCCGGAATTCCCACGGGATCGGGAATTTCGCGAAAAAAAACCTCTCACGCGAACGAAGTCGCTGGCAAAAGCTAGTAAATAATAATCGTTAGCTACAAATTGATGTTACTGAAAGTAGACTGAAAATATTGGCCAAGTGTATATACATATTATTTAAACTTTGTTTTTCATAGTGTTTGTATGAAATACAAAGTTATATTTGCGGTTTTAGAAAATGTGCTATATCTTAAAAACTACTGACCCGATCTCGTTCCAATTTTCGTTAAAAGTTTTTATTAAGATCTACAGCATATATTTTTTTTAGATTTCTCACTCCATTATTATAGAAGTTAGAGGGAGGGTCACACATTTTACCACTTTGGAAGCGTATATCTTTTAAACAATTGACTTTAAGAAAACCTCAATGTCATTTTCAAAGACCTGTCTATAGATACCACACACGTACAGGTTTGATGAAAAAAAAATTGTTTGAGTTCAGGGGAGCCCCCCTTAAATTTATATATTATTTAAATTTTTAATAAAAATCGGAAAGCGGTTAACAGAATACATCTACCTACCAAGTTTCACATATGTAGTCCTAATAGTTTCGGAATAAAATGGCTGTGACAAACGGACGGACGGACAGACAGATAGACATGACGAAACTATAAGGGTTCCGGTTTTTGCCATTCGGCTACGGAACACTAAAAAGTAAATTTCAGTCAAGTAGGCAAAATATAAACGCATACTAAGGAGTAAGGACACTGTAGAAAGAATAGTGAGCAAGCGAGTGACAACCCTGCTTCTACACGACAATACGTCGCAATATTTATGAAAATATGAAACCTACAGTGAGTAAATTCAGATTACCTATAGCAAAAAAATAATTACTTGAATTAATTGTTTACTAATTTACAATGCAACAAGTAAACCTTAGTAGCTGTCCATTCATTATTTACACAACTACATACCTACGACATAATATGTAAAAGTTGTTTTGTTATTCAGGAATGCAAGATATTTGTGTAAGCGTCTGGTTCGATTGCTATCGGTACAATTAATAATTAACTTCGTTTATTTTTATTTTCATGGTTCGTTTTCGCGGCGGTACTAAGGGCTTATTTAACCGGTCCTCATGAACGCATAGGAGGTTTTTCGTCCGTAATTAACGCGATAATAATCGAAGCGGACAGGGTCTTGCAGAATAAATATATTAGTGATAAATAACAGCGTGGCCCAGACACAGCGAGGACGCACGTACTGTGAGTTGTGGCTGCAGAATTAAATGCCATTTTGGTGAGATTACCTTTAATGACAGGACACACACCGAGATGATGAGTACTAGTTGTTAACTTCGGCATTCAACTACTTTTAAGAGTATAAATAATATAATTTAAACTTGCGACGATTGTTCATGGTTGTTCCACAGTTTTTAATAAGTTCTACATCTGATTGCAGGCTAGTGAGATACAGTAACCTTTGCCACACTTGTTATTTATTAATGTAACTATAATTTTTGTATCAATCTAGTATTTACTAACGTTTATTTTGTACGCTTACACTACAATAATGTTTTTTCAGTAACTGGATTATTTTTTAATTCTTTATGAGGAAATTAAGTTGATAAACTATAAAAGTTTTCTTAATTATCCTAAAGCCAGTGATAGAATTATGTGAAAATTATTAAAAACATTTTCCAGAAAAACCCTAATAGTTTTGCAACCAAGCTCACTGAAAAACAAGCAAAAACGTAGGCAGACAACTGAATATGTATGTGCAATTAGGATTTAAATGAAAACCTGCGTCCCGCTCGTTAGCTTGACATTAGTGTTGCCCAAACGAGAGTCTTGCAATTAGCGATTATCCTATTGCTATTTATTCTCTGTATATTATTCTCTCATATATATTATATGAGGTCTCAGAACAATGTAACAGAGTCTGTTACATTGTTCTGAGATCTCAACTACCGTTTAATAAATAGCAATAGGATAATCGCTAATTGCAAGACTCTTGCGAGACTCTCGTTTGGGCAACACTACTTTACATTTAGATGGCGCAGTGAATGCTCCTTTATTATCCTACTATTATTATAAACTAGCTCCTGAAAATAACCACGCGAACAAAATTGTGGGCAAGAGGTAGTACAACTAAATACAATTATACATTTCGTCAATGAAACTGTGAGATTGTTATGTTTATTTTCTTGTGTCCCACAATCAATAAATATGATAAACGCATGCCTATCCAACATTAGTTGGTTTTGTAGCTGAGGAGTTGGGTGCAGCACTTCTTTCCAGCTAAAACACTATGAAGTGGTGACGGGCAGTCGTTTTGGGCACCCCAGAAAAATAGACTACAGAAATGCAGATTCTAAAACTTCTCTAGCCAAAATTGTTTGTATTCATATAAGGTTTTTTTTATAATAGTTTGTTAGTTATGAATAACAAAGGTCATACTTATTTGTACTTAACTAGCTTGCTATATTTTAGATAATTTTTAGATATTGTATAGTTTTGGGTTTTTATTTAAGTGTATATTTTCTTTCTTAACTAAAACAAATTATGTCATCATCAATATAGTGATCTACAAAAGATAGACCGAAACACAACGATGTTAAACGCACTAATAATTAATTTATCGCATAAAACTAACATATCATAATAATTTGTTACCTACTAAATATTATGTCGATGACATTTTATTTAGTTTTTCGAGTAGATACCTAAGTAGGTTCATCACGCCGTATTATGATAGATACCTAAATGTGGAAATTAATCACTGCATTTTCTCGGTCCCATATAGATCTTGCTTTCGGCTTAGTCTATTCTACCCCGGCTGCAATGAAAAAGTTTTCCCACACGAATCAAAATCTTATTACTTATCTGTTTTCCAGATTTGGTGATAACACACTTATAACATCGAATCAGCAATGCATTTAACCTTCATTAATAATTTTCGCATTCCAATAACGGTATCGCAAGGATGTCCTACTGCTGGCCACTCGCGCCGCTGAGCCGAGTGCTGCGCCCGCGCCGATTAACGGCTCGCCAACGGAACTTCGATATTGCAATAATAATAACTACATAATTTATAAGGTGTTACTTTGCATGCTGTAATTATTTAAGGTATGGGGTTACGCGTGGCATTGAACTTTCAGGGTTGATTTTATGTATACGGAATTATTTTAATTTAATTAAATTAATTTAATTATTATAATTTATATATATTGGATATTTGACGGTAAAGATCTTAAGAACAATGAGATTGACGGTTTAGTAATTTCGGAAAAAAAATTCTTTGAACTGAAAACCTTTTCTTCGACCAGTCAAATATTTAACTAAAGATAACAAAACCTTCTAAATATTATACGTTTCAGTTTAATGTTTTTATTTTATGTTTTACTTGCAGTTGCTCGTGACTTCGCTCCCGTGGGAAGTTTTTCCCGTGTAAATCCCGATCCCGTGGGAATTTCTCAAAATCCCGCACTAAAAGAAACCCCCATGCGAAATTTGAGAGCCCTACTACTTGTAGTTTCTGAGATTTCGTGATTAATCAGTGAGTGTTATTTCGCTCTTATATAATATAGGTATAGATTAGTGTGAAGTAGGTGTGATGACAATGACTGATTTTAAATATAAGTCCTAAAGACCTAATTTACAAAAAACCGAATGCCGCACCTAGCGCCGGATATGTGAAGAGCATTATGTATCACTGTAACAACTTTGTACGTAGGTACCATATCCTTCGAATATCTTTGTCTTTGTCTAAAGATATAAAAACGCTTAATCTTCTGACATCTACCAAGCGCAACAATAATATTTAAATATTCATAGCAACGCGTCTAGGCAGCGGCAGTTCATACCGTAGATATGAATAGACACCCTAAACAGACCAATAAGTATTACATTGGCATTTTATGCACGTCTAGTACTCTATATACTCTTACTGTAATTTGGTAAATTGCTGCCAGTGGAGCTAAATTAAAATAGTACGAGTAATTCAATTAGTTCTAGAAAGAACATACGCTTGACTGTATAATTCCATTAAATTAATTTTCATTGAAATTATGAATAGTAACGAATGTGTTCTTTTATTAAAAAGGGTTTATGCTGGCCAATGTAGGTCGTATTTAATTAATTAGCAACAACAACTATCCTCAAAAGTATAACGTTTTTAGGGTTCCGTATCTCAAAAGAAAAAAAAAAAACGGAAACCTTATAGGATAGAAGGGGGATACTTTGTTATCCGTCTGTTTGTCAAGACCCTTTATTTCGAGAACGCGTGGATATATCGAGTTGAAATTAAAAACATATACTCAGGGCTACTAACAGTACCTTGAAGCTGTGAAAAACTCAAACTTCTCGATTAACATAAAAATTATATGACCGTTTATGTTGCAAAAAGGCGTAATGTTTTTAATTTGGCAAGTAGAAAAAGGAAAAATCTGAAAACTATACATTTGTAATTCAATAAAAAAAATATAGACTTAAAGGGGGGCGAAATTTAAAATTGAAGTGAGGTATCATATATCATAAAAGGTTTTATGTACATATTCCAAAACATTTATTTTGACGCATGAATTCTTATTTATTAAATACTTAATTTTATATAAATAAAAAATGATATACCTACTAAAAAAATACCAACCCGTCCCCCCAGTACGGAACCCTCGATTAGCGAGTCCGACGACTCGCACTTATGCAGTTTTCTAACGAATGCCTAAATATTTTGAGCGTGTAATCCAACACCTAAATCGTAAAATCATAATCAGCATTTTGGAAAAAAGAGGGATGTCATTAGGTCGACATCAATGTGTGTGTATCTGTGGCATTACTCCTAAAACCTGAATAGGTAAATGAACCGATTTAAGTTTTGTTAGTACACACAGGGTTCCGCAATGAAATGTATTAAATTGAGGGCCACGCCAAAGACTAATACACTACACGTATTTGAAATAAATAAAGCTATGTGGGGTGAGCGAAATATAGGTCAGATTGAACGTTATACCGAGAAATGTAACTCTAAATTGCGGCTAATTAGTTTTCCAAGTAAACTAAGTAAGTGTTGTGATAATATGTGTAATGAGCCAGAACATCACGAAGTGATAGACGGTTTATACCATAACATTATTTTATCACTACGAGAGGCTGCCGAGTATTCCTATGAAGGTTTTTGTGGAGGGGGTGTAGGAAAAGGTAGACCTATTCTTGGATGGAACAAGTATGTGAGGGATGCTCACAGGAATTCCAGGCAAAAGTTCACAAATTGGGTTTGGCATGGGAAACCACAAACGGGAATTATTTTTAACGAAATGGTTGAATCACGAAGGAGTTTCAAACAAAAGCTGAAGCTTTGTCAAAACAAGCAAGACCAAATTAAAATGGATATTTTGGCATCAAAACATGATAGGAAAGATTTTCGTGGGTTTTGGAAACACACCAAAAAATTAAATCATAAGCCTGGAATTCCGGTGAGCGTCGCCGGGGCTAGCACGCCCAGGGAGATCGCAAACTTGTTTTTGAATCATTTTAAATTACATCTTCCTGTGAAACCGGACGTTGAGGGTGGCGTTGTTGCTGGGGCTGATGTGTCAGAGGTGCCTGCCCGTATTACGGCTAAGCAGATTAGTTTAATTATTAAAAATTTGAGACGTGGCAAGTCACCGGGACACGACAGCCTCAGCATAGAACATTTGGAACATGCCGGACCGCATCTCCCTCGGCTGTTAGCATTACTGTTTACTTTCTGTATCCGACACTCCTACCTACCCGCTGATTTAATGAGAACAGTGGTTGTACCAATACTGAAAAATAAAACAGGTGACGTTAGTGACGTGGGTAATTACCGACCGATCTCGCTAGCGACTATAACGGCTAAGGTACTTGACAGTGTGTTCGAGGGACAACTTAGTAAACACCTTCAAATACACGATGCGCAATTCGGCTTTAGGCCTCAGCTATCCACTGAAAGTGCTATCTTTGCCCTCAAGCATACTGTCAGGTATTATACAAAGAGAAATACGCCAGTATATGCAGCGTTTCTAGATCTTTCCAGGGCGTTCGACCTAGTTAGGTATGACTTATTGTGGAGTAAGTTGCGCGAAGCGGGAGTGCCCGACGCCATTATAAATATGTTTCAGTATTGGTATGGCCACCAAACTAACCAAGTCAGATGGGCCAATGATTTGTCTGACGAGTACAGGTTGGAATGCGGGGTGAGACAGGGTGGATTGACCTCGCCAGCGCTTTTCAACCTGTATATAAACCAGCTGATTGTCGGGCTTAGTAGCACACAGGTTGGCTGTTCTATTGACGGTCTCTATGTCAATAGCATCAGCTATGCGGACGATATGGTCCTGCTCAGTCCGTCAGTTAGTGCACTCAGAAGGTTGTTGGCCGTCTGCGAGGCGTATGGGGAGGAACATGGTCTTGGGTATAACGTTCAAAAGAGCAAACTACTTGTTTTTAGGGTAAACCAAAAAAAACCGGCACATGTACCCCCGGTTATGTTAAGTGGGGTGGCCCTTGAACGTGTATCAGATTTTAAATACCTTGGGCACATTGTAACTGAGGATTTGAAAGATGATGCTGATATGGAAAGAGAACGGAGGGCGTTGGCTGTCCGATGCAATATGCTGGCCCGCAGGTTTGCGCGTTGTACACCAGAGGTGAAATTAACTCTTTTTAAGGCTTTTTGTCAATCGGTGTACACGTGCACTCTGTGGGTTCGGTATACGCAAAGGGCATACAACGCCCTCAGAGTTCAGTACAATAACACCTTCAGGATGTTGTTGGGGCTCCCACGTTACTGTAGCGCCTCAGGGATGTTTGCCGAAGCACGTGTGGATGGTTTCAACACCATCCTACGAAAACGGATGGCGTCCATGATGCGTAGAGTGCGTGGGAGCGCTAACAGCATTCTGAGGGTCATCAGTGATAAGCCGTGCTGCGACATCATGGCTCACTGGGTGCATGTACACGTGCATGTGCCCGGGGTGACAGGTGAGCGCGGCCGGTATAGGAAGTGATGTGTATTTTATTGTTACTAACATAGTATGTAAGTATTGTATACCTACTAACAATATTTAAATGTATAGGCGTTTGTTATTAACATAGTTTATAAGTCATGTATAATACTAACAAAACTATGGATCTTGAGGTCTGAAATAAAATATTTTTATTTTTTTTTTATTTTTTTAAGTACATGCCACTACACCGGATAGGTGACGGTCTAAATGCTGAGGCATTCATATGTTACAGCACGGTTGTGTGGTCGTGTGTCGCCAGCGATTACACCGACCCGTGGCTTCACCTACCCGGCACGGACCCGGTCATGCGTACCACTAATTACTATTTACTAATCACTTGCCTTACTGACGTTACGGTATCGCTCATTAATGCCCTACATTCGTGACGCTTGTTGTATAAAACCATCCGTCATCGCATGCACGGAAAATACATGAGTTCAATGAAGCATAAAACACACAATGTGCGAATCGATACATTTAATCCCTTTCCTTGTAATATGCTGACTATCACTGGGCCATTAAGCTCATATTTCATTGCTGGGAGATGTAAGAATGATGATACTCTGACAGACAAGTAATTGAGAAGACGTGTATGAGAGCGTAATGGCTGTCTCGTGCGTGTCGTGTTGGTTTAAGACAATAATATAATCTGTTATAATGCAGCGATTATGTATTTACATTACTGTACGTTATAATGTTATCACGTAGGTAAGAGTTTCCCAAATAGATGATAACTATGTGACATAATATTATACATGGAACTTGGTGGAAACTCATATGGCTCCTATAATAGTAGCGACCACCCAGCGCTATTTACAATGCATCGAAAAGTCGAGAAGACCAAACAATCAGATGCGCGGTGGCATGCGTCAAGCCAACTACATCTAATAACGATCAATACAAATCTTCTTTAAATAAATCTTCTTATATGGCAAGAAAATATACCCTTCACCCATAAGGAGGGGACGCGATGTTTTATAGCCGTCATCTTGATAACAATCAAGGAAAATCTGCCGGAAATAATACATTACTGTGAACACTTAAGTGCATTAGCCAGCCTCGCCTTAACATACAAACAATGCACAGGATTTTAGTAGTTTACTAAAAGGAAAATGTGTGCTTTGAATACCTAGGGTTACTAGCAAATCTGTTGGATTCTCCTTTAAATCTTATATACAACGTGTAACAGATTAAGCGCAATACCTCAGACACTCCAATTATTAAATTATAAGCTTAAAACAACATCCGTAACTAAATAAATTGAAACCAAACTTAGACATTTTTTATAAAATAGTTATCCTTAATAAACGCAAAACGTATGTACACACACACAATTTCCTTGAATTAAGAATTGTATTAATTTGTCATGATACTGTGTTTCCATTTGAAAGATTATTCCATCAAAATATTTTTTTATGACGGAAATCGATTCAGAAGCCGATTCTGAACCAACTGCTTCCAGGAATTGCGTTGATTCTGTTACACGTTGTAGATATATTTCTCGGTGCAAGACTGCACAAAATTTTTATCTGATACGAATTAATTGTTAGAAAAATGATTGCGCGATCTATGAGAGTGTCGTCGTAAATCTGCGCGTGCGCAGACGTGACTTGCCTGGCAGGCGGCATGGAGTATCGCGCAATACCGCTCCTTGAGGCTAGATAGACCTCCACTTTGTAATGTGGCCCTAATAGAACTGAATCAGTTACTAAATATTTATTTATTTTATTTATTTATTTATATTATTTTATTTAAATAGGTTCACCAACAATTGCTTACACTAGTTTTATGGCTAACACAACATGTTTAAAAGCAGACTAAAGTGTAACAATCACTTAAAGGTAAACTCTGCATGCATTAGTTATATTTATATCTATACTATAATATATCAATCAAACTGCAGAATTAAGTGATACATTAGGAGTAATTGGGTATATTTTTTTAAACTGGTTCTTGCGTTGAAGAAAATATATACGGTCAGCACTAAAACTGCAGAAATAGATTTACGTTCCATCCAAGTTGCACTGAAACGTGCTTTTAATGTAAACAAACTTTAATAAATAATATTTTACGAGTTACGAGACCGCGTTGGTAGACCGAGGAATTCCATAACGAAACTATTATACTAGCATAGATGCTTAGCATGATCCTCCGTTATGTCTAAAATACTGCAGCAATAATTTTGAAATAAATATAATTATGGTAAAGTTGAGGATTAATGTTAGGTGCTATGTTTGACGAAAACACGATTCCATAAAATTTTTATGATAGAAAAAAAAATCCAAAGTTACCTCCAAACCGAACAATAAACCGCTGGGTATTCAAAAATAGCTTCAAATTAGATAATGAAACTTTGCATATTAATTGAACTAACTATAAAGCAGGACTTAAATTATTATTTTTTTTTATTACCATTATTTTCACCATAAAATGAAATAAACTAAATTATCGATGTCTTGGAGTCTTTTCCCTGCCACCTTGTCTCGCTTGCTCGCGTGACCGCGGCCAGTAGTGTGCGAGCGAGGTAGAGTGAGAAGCGCTGAGGTAGTATAGATATTCACTAATCAAATATTATAGAGCACATCATCGTTATCAGTTTACTCGTTTCCCATTTATGTCGGGGTCGGTTTCCAGTCTATCAGGATGCTGCTGAAGAAGAGTATTTTACAAGGAGCGATTGCCTATGTGAGGTATGTGACCTCCACAACACGACACGCCTCGGCAAGCCTGCTGAGAGATTTTCTGACTTCCGACTACCAGTAAAGTAGTGTTGCGCAAACGAGAGTCTCGCAAGAGTCTTGCAACTAGCGATTATTGTAAGATATCGCTAATTGCAAGACTCTTGCGCGACTCTCGTTTGGGCAACACTACAGTAAAGACTGTCAAAGATTTCTCCCGCTCTAGGTTAAGCGGAAGGGTGTGTCTGACTGACTAAAAACCCTGCATGTTCCTTCAGCTGCCCTAAAATTCCGGGGCCGCGGTATCTCGTTAGAACTTTCCCGCAAACCCCGGCAGGCAATGGCCCTATGAGACCCCGTCTCTGGTGTTGATGGCTCTGTGAGACGCGCGTGGAACACGACGCGCCGCCGACCCGGGCCTGGTCCTTACCGGACGGTGAGCGACCCCTGCTCGCCGTCCGCAAGCCCGCGCCTACGGTGGCCGGAGATCGGCACGCGATCCCCGACGCCCGAGGCGTCTACCGCGGCGGCTGGGGCGCGAGGAAGAGAGTTACCTCTCCCTCGCGCGTTCAACCTCCTCCTTCGCTAACATGACTGCTTCGCAGAAGGAGGCGGCTGCATCCCATTCCCTCTCGCTCCACACCATGGTCTGAACCAGTGACGGGCGCGAGAGGTCGCCACGGCCGATCGCCTCCACGAGGACACGGCGGTGCTCCGCCCAAGCGGGGCACACCTCGACCGTATGCTCCACCGTGTCCTCGAGGTGGTCCTCACAATGTTGACACCCGGGCGTGTCCTCCCGCTGAATCCGAAACAGGTACCTCCCGAAAGAGCCATGTCCGGTCAACACCTGCGTCAGGCGGAAGGGCGCCATGGCGTCTCTCAAGCCACTCCTCAAAGAGGGGACTTATCGCCGCGATTGCGGCGTGCCCATGCTCACCCATCCCAGCACCAACCTTGACAACTGCTGCTTAACCTTGAAGATAACCGTGCCGATGTTATATTTCTGTTTGTTTCACCGTAATAATAAAATAAATTGATATTGATTCATCCATAGCCATATCCATCATTATGTTTATGTACGTATGTTGATTCCATATCCACCTACATTGAAGCGTGAATTTGTCATGGAAGTAGTAAAGTAAAGCTGCTAATTATAAGCACATCTTGTACCAGTGTCCGACGCTCCCACGCGGTCGATCGGCGGCACAAAAACGCCGCGCGCGCATGTATGGCAGCGATGATACAATCACTTGTCGTACAAATTGTGCTTTATTATTACGATTTCTTGGCCCTGTGGAATACTATATAACCTCTACATATTTCAAGTATTTCGATCTAACTTAATAATATTTAGGTTTTAATTTATTGCTACGAGTATTACTTTTTATTGACAAAACATAATATAGAACTTAAAATCACCTCTTGATTAGAATAATGAATGACAAGACTGGATGGAGTCTATTTTAAAGCATGTTTCTAAAAATAGACCTTAAGAGCGGGCCTAATGCCAGGAAAAATTCTGATTTCACCCGCGCGTCTCGCAACCCCCGCATTAGTGAAAACAACCATGAGCGGCGCGTGCTACCAAACTCACGTACTCGAGTTCATTGATCGGTCAACTGCAATGCGTAGTATATGCAATAGACTATATTGCATATACTACGCATTGCAGTTGACCGCTGATGTATTATTTGTGTGGCATAAGAATTTCTTTATCTATGTAAAAATTATCTACAATACAATACTATGTTTTTAATTAATAAAAGTTCTTATATATTGAGAGAGTGATGAAATAATTTATTAAAAAATCTAAAAGCTATACTTATTTCATAAATTGTGATGTTATGTAGTATGGGCACTCTTATCTTTTACTTGTTTACAGCTATTTATTAAGGACTAGTACTCACGCGGGGCTTCGCTCCCGTGGATTCTATCACGGTAAAACATAACTCTCCTTTTTTGCAGTCGGGTAAAAAGTAGCCTATAACCTTCCTTAAGCTTCAAGCTACTTCCATACCAAATTGCATCCAAATCCACCCAGTAATTTCGAAGATTAGCGCGTTCAAGCAAACAAACAAACAAACAAACAAACTTTTCCGCTTATTATATAATATTTTTTTTTGATACACTATATATGGTTTTCATATTTACTAATTATTTTGCTATAAATAAAACACAATGGTAAGAAATATAATCATCACAATAATATATTTTTTATTAATAAACACTGATTCTAATTAGTCATCAGTACTCAGCAATTGATAAAATTTGTTCTTCATTTGATGGTCCAGGAGTAAACAAATTTCTAATCTGAACTACTTCATGACAGAATTACTTGCATTTTGAGGTTCCAGCTGCATTAGATTCTTCGAGCTGACGTTTTTTAGATATTATTGGTTGTCTCAAAGGCATGTTTCTTGTTCGGCGTGGGTCAACTAATTCAGGCAATATGTGCTCCATATAAAATTCGGTAAGCTTAGCAATCATTTTCTTTTGCCAAAAATCGTCATCGCGAAATATTGTTTCAAAAGTCATTCTTTGATTTTCACCAGACCACACTGCAAAAAGACATTTTTTTCTGTTACTTATGTGTAACTGTCCTTGGACTTGGTAAAACCAAGGGTGGTTCTTGTTAATATTGATTTTTTTATCTTTTATGGTCCAAAATTTAATTTTTTTCTTCTCTATGGCCTCTTCAAGTGGTATATTGAAAGCAGAAAGTGGGTATTTATCTCGACAATTGTGTTATTACCGACTAAGCCATCTGGAGTAGCTGCCAAAAATGGTACCTTATCGTCAATGAATAGTCCACATGGTCTTATTTCCACACTTTCTTGTCTTGCAAGCTGGTTGAGAGCAATAGCTTCATTATCTACTCCGTGTTTTATTGAAGCTGCACTTGAAATATTGCTTTTGTATAGCAAAGCTTTGACGATACTTGCGCTGGTAGTGGGGCGACGATTGATAATCTTCCCAAAATTTGATGCAGTTAGTAAATTTCTACGAAGCTCTAACCACTCACTACTGTCTCTTTGTAAGATTGTAGCTCGTTCAACTTGGGACTTTTCAAGTTCAGTTTTTTCTAAATTTTTCAGGAAACTTTGTTTTGCCAGCTTGTAAACCTCTTCGTCCATATCAGGTTTTTGACAACTGTCTGTTCCATAATCTTTATCGGCGGTTGCAGCCGATGTCTGTGTTTTGGTAAAAGGCAGTTTCCTGAAATTTTTAACAATTCTTCGACACTTATTTTTTTGTTTTCTTTTGTCTTCCAATAATTTCGTTTTTGATTTAGGACTTTTGCCCAAAAGCGATTTTTGTATGTTATATAATGGCCTTTTCGTATTAAATGCCACAACTGCTGCCGCACATCTGGATTGATATGTTTGCCTTTGAATTAAATTAGTTCGTTTACCGCCTACGAATTTAGCTATTATGCTATTGAACTGTTCAACCGGGTTACTGTCACAATCATTGATCAAACTTCGTGAGTGCGAAGCCACTAGCGCCACAACATATTGAATTTTCGCCCAAAACGCAGAACTTTTTACTTTCGGAACAAGGTCTTCATTTTGCCTTTCACTACAACAGTAGTGATCTATACAGTCGTTGTGATGACCGAATGCATGATTATATGAGTTATTGATGTCAACAAATAGATTATGTATTCGCACACCTAAATCAGCAGTATTATTTTTGTGATGTTTTATAGCGGAACAAATAACTTTTCTAATGGCAAGAATTCTTTTTGTGGTTATCATTTTCCTCATACATAGTGGATATTTTGTATCTTTACTAATGGAAGCTAATTTATTGCACATATTACGCAATATGTGATTTCTACATTCAATTTTCTCCACGGTGACGTCTTTATAAGGTCTCTCTTCCAGGATCTTTGCGTAAGTGCTCGAATCACCATCCGCTATAATTCGCCCATATATTATGTTATACATTTCTACGGAATTTTTGAATCCCTCTACTATTATTTCTGCCTCCATTCCAGAAGAAGAACCCGTGTAATTTCTATAACATTTGTGTTCTTTTGGTGGTACTCCTATATTTTGTGCACGAACACATATGCAACAGAATTTATTTTTCACACCTAAATAAAGAACTTTTTTGAACTTCCTGGCAACTATAGCTGCTGCTCCAGAAAGCGCAGAATAATTACTCTTATAGGAACGCTTAGACCAGCAGCCGTCAGCAATAACATCAATGATTGCTATTCCATCCATATTTACTCTACCTTCTTCTATTGCTGCTTGTCTTTCGCGTTCAGCTGCAACTGCCATAGCCTGTTGAGCTGTTTTTTCCCAATGTTGACAAATTTCAACGTGTTTTCTTTCGTACATCTGTTCAGACAATATGGGAAGATTCATTGCAGCACACAACCTTTGAAATTGTTCTAAACCAATGCCAGTGCTTGTGATACCAGATACTGCAGCTGTATTTATATCTACGTTTTGGGTTGGCAGTGGATCTGTTGTATTTATGATAAACTTAGCTTTACACATATCACAAGAAAGTTTCAGTTTCGAATTAAGACCTATTTTCGTTTCTCCTGTGATGTGTAAGTTGGATAGAGTGCAGCCAAATTGAGGCGCATGGTTAGAAATAATTTTTAACTTCTCAAAAAAATACGTTTTATCTATTATTATTCTTTCTGCAGCATCATAAAGATTTTCGTCACAATCTTTGACATTCTTACTCTTATTTTTTTTATTATTATTCTTTGGTCCTTTATACATACGTAGATTGGAGTTTCTGTAATAAAAAAGTCGTGTATCTAAATTTGCGCCAGTTTTTTAGGGGTTGATACATTTTTATTCAACATAAGTACTAACTGCTTTGTAACTATACTACCGCAAAATTATTTTTGAATATTTGGGCAAACTAATTATACTAAATCACTTTCTAAGCTGTTCACAACGAATATTACAAAACAAATGTCAAAAATAATTATGTATATTTTTGTAAAATTAGTGGATTGCCTCAAGAAATGTATTTATTATTATTAATTTAGCAGTATGTTTTAAATTCTAGGAGTTTATTATTCTACAGAAATCAATAAGCGCGTATCAATAGGTACTAACGTCTTATGCTGGACCCGCGGTGGTAGACAGCGATTATTATTATTTTTACAATTTTCTGGTCAGTGTCAGGTTGTAACCTGTACAAACCTAGCATAGAGACTTGTTCTAAAATGTCATGACTTCATGAAAAAGTTATTTAATGGAACAAACCTAACTTAGAAGAGATGTATGATTGTTGTAATGATTCTAATAATTATAATTCTATAAATACACATTTCTTATAGTCCAAATAATATTTTGATCAAGATACAACCTTATGCTGACCCGCAAAGTGCAAAAAACATATGAAAATTTGAATGGTGCGAGCTACTACTCGGATCGTTCTTAGAAATAAGTTCCGCAAAATACGTACTGTTTGCGTGAACCACTCTTGTCATTCTGCAACTCAAGCTCCGTTACGTTGTAACTACTCGAAGAACCACCATTTTTGTTAGTTAAATCATTACTGAAATAAAAATAAAAACATGTAAAAGGAATTAATTTTGTTACACGTGTAACCAATATCACCGAAAAAAACTGACGATAATACTTTGCAAGAGTTTCAGCTAGAAATCCTTCTTCATTGCCCGAGCTATAATTATCTGGTTGTTCATGCTGAGTGGCTGAAGTGTTACAGTTAACATTCTCCAAGGTCTTCAACATAGCTCTGAAAGTTGTGCATGAAAAAGTAAATATTCATAATTCTTTATGAAAGCATAGATATGTATATACACTACATATATGAGATTTGGGTAGACAGAATAGATAATCGTACTTCTCTGGTGGAAAATCATGGTCATCATTCAAATTATTTTCAACGTCGAGGGTCCCACCGATCGAACCATCAAGAAACTCGATATCTCGATTTCTGTCTTTTTCTGGGTACTGATACCTAAAACAAGCAAGTTTTTGGAACAATCTTTCATAAAACTTTAATTTGATACCTCACTCGAATAGTTGTGCAAAGGTATCAAACAAAGAGACAGGACGAGAGAGGGAGATCGCAATACTCTTGCATTTCTAATTTTAGTGAGAAAATGTGGACAATATTCACGTAATTCAAAATAAATGACATGTAATTTATCGATGTCTAGTTGTACCTAGCATAATTAATTTATTATTGGCCTACATATAGATATATAATTATATACTTTCAAACGAAAACAATACACGATCGCAGCGGTCAAATAAATCATCTGTTTATTTTGCGTATACTATACGCCTATGCACTAAGCCCACGCACGGATGTAAGAATATCGCGGCGGAATTTTTTCGCACACTGGATTTTCAACGCTCTGCTTAGCGCCGAGAGTTGAAAATCCAGCGCGTGAAAAATCCCGCAACGATTTACTAAAATTTAAAATAAAAAAAAAATACCTACTTTGTACTTAATAATTTTAAGTTATTATTATATTATTACTAACATAATTATGATAAGTGCTACTAATAAATGAGTCATAGAAACGAATAATAAATTGAATTGAATAATGTCGTAAAAGGTTAGTTTGTGCAAAATATATTATCAACATAATTTTTATTTTTACGTACCTACATTACTCAAATGATTAAGGGTCCATAACTGTTTCTAATAATTTTATTCCGCGTATTGTGTATATTATGGATTGTAAATAAATACTTGAATACAATAACGCAATGACCTTGATATAAATTTGAAAAAATACATACCTTTGACTTCGGCAATTAGCAATCATTTGAATCTTCAACTGTTTAAGTTCTCGCTTCTTCTGTTTTTTCATTCTATTTTTGTTGTTTCCCATATTACTCAACAATTTTAACGATAATAATAATGGCGGCTACGCGCGGAGCAAATTGACATAGACTACCCGTCTCAACAGAGCGAGGGCAACTACACGCCGATCAGTTTGATGAAACATACAGATGTCTCAAGCTCGTGTCACGCGAGACAGAAGACAGCGCGTTTCGCGGATTAAAAATGTAGTAAGCGCCAAATGCTTTTTATTCTGTTATCTTTTAGAAAAGACAATATAAAACAAAATCGCTAGGGTCAACTCTAGGTTTTATATGAGTGTTATTATTTATCTAGTTTATGATTCAGTAATATGCAACCAAATAGAATAAAAGCCAAAAAAGTTGAAAATTAGAGGTAACTTTGTGATGGTTTTCTATGAAGAAAATGTTATCCTACTATGTTTATCGTCAGGACCGACCTTTACATTTATAGTGAAGTTTCCTGACATATACTTTTTTTCAAATTTGAAAATTATTTACTATTGTAAAAATCTAATCAAAGATTAAAGATTTTACTTTAGGCCCAATCTTAATAATATGTAATTACGTACTCGGAGCACCTCATCTCTAAACTTGTTGGTTCACTTGAGTTGCGAATCGGAGTGCTTGTCATAATGAGGTAGGTGGTGACATCCGCTGAGCTGAAGAGTACATAGAGTAACGATGTGATGCCGGATCCGGTCGATATGTTCGCAGACACATGAATATGCAGCATTGATTTGCAACATTTCTTTTGGAAACCCACATGGCATTTGTAAGTTGGAGAAACTCGTAAAATTGCAATTTTTCACGGCGCGCGGCGTTCGCTCCGGATTATATAATTCATACAAAGTTATTATTCTCTGGCCTCTGCACACTAATAAGCCGATAGTTGAAACATTACTGCGTTTTGTTAAGTTTCTACATGTTTACTCATTCCCATCCTACTAGTAAGGATTACCTTATGTGTTTTCTGTCCGGCTACAATCTCACTGTAAACTTCCGTGCAAGTGAAGTAAAACTGATTCATAGTATCGTGTTACTTACCTATAGTTTTATTGATCCAGTCGGCCAGGTCCTCCTGCAGCGGGAACAGCTGTCTCGCCTGCGAGTACAGTATCTTCTCGCGGTAGAAGTCCTCGTCCTCCGAGCACGGCGTCTGCGCCGCCAGCGCACAGTCCGCGCGCTCGAAGCTGCTGCTCATCTTCCTATTCACGACTATGTCTCCGTGACCGATATGGCGTTCTTCTTCCTCTTTCCCCCCTTCGAACGAGCTACGTATGTACTCGAAGGCATTAGTCCTCTCGAAGGCATTAAATATCCTATCAAAGTTCCCGCTCAGCGGTCTGTCGAAGCTCTTAGGCTCCACGGAGGTCGGCGAGGTGACCGGCCCCCACGACGTGCGACTGCCGATGGCAGTCGGCCCGCACCGGTAATATGCCATTGTCAAGGCGTACCTGCAGCAAGGATAACACAACAATGAACAACGATTCAATTTTAGATAAGACGCAAGCAGTTCATCTATTTCAACGGAACAGAAAACGATTTCAAATGCAAGCTAGTGATGACAAATGAACATGAATACGTAAACTTTAGCGACGAATATATTCGTAACGAGGGTCTTGATGAGCTTCATTCTTCCGCACAAATGGCCTTCTCCACAAATCTAAGCCCATCGCGACGTCCGCGCTCTTGTAACGTCAACCCTCCCCGACCTTTGCCAAACGAGCCAGCCCGCGATGCTGAGCCAGTAGCAATAAATACTCCCTTAAATAATATGACCCAGCCTGACCCTTTGCTGTCCACCATCAACGACCCCGCTGAGCCGAGGCTCGTACTCCACAGGGAGTGCCCTTAGCGCGCGGTTGTTTAAATGTAAATTCTAGTTGTAAGCCCTGGCTGGGGGCCTTTAAATTTTAGAGGTCACCACAGGATCGCCCGGTTAAGTAGTATATTAGCCTTATCGAGCTAAACTACGAGTGGCCCTATCGAAAAAAGAAAAAAAAAAAAAAAAAAAAAAAAAAAAACAAATCTAAACTAGATAATAAAAGAAGTTTAAAGAGAACGTTTGGCAACCAATTTTCTGCACGAGACTAATTTGCATGTCTGACAAGAGGGTTGTGTTCGGTAAAACTGACTAATGACGATACGAAGGTCGCCGCGAGCTCTGACAGACACCAATTAAGACACAAAGTGATGGCTGACACGGAGATATGAGCGCTGACAGCCGGTAATTTACAGACAGGTTTAGGTGAATCTGTTTTGTAATAACAATGATTTTGTTTTGATTGGATGCGCCCACTTCACTCGAGCATTCTTATTAATCTTTAAAAGCCACTCAGTCATGGTTAGCTAAATTGGAAAGAAAATGCGGAAGAACAATATTTGAGTCAGTTTTAATTAATGCCTAATTATGTGGTACGACGATTTACTAACAAAAATGGTTAAGCATGTCCAACAAACACACTGTTGTTTTTACTGCATCATACCATCTCAGACATGTTTGACGGGAACTCTTTATAAAAATTCAAGTTTTAAGATTTATGTCCTCACGACTAGCGATGGGGCTGAAGTTCGGTCGATCGTCGGCAAAAACATAAGGCAGGAGTGGCGGCAGATCACACGGCGCCCGGTGTGGCGTGTGCGCCGGTCGTGATGCGGGTACCGCGGGACGTGACGAGAATCAGGCCTCACATAACAAAATTTGGTATTGTTTCAATTTGAGTCATGATTTCATGACATGACTCCCATCTCACAATTCATTACTAACTTGAATTTCTTTTATAAAATTACAACATACTATAATTAACAGCTACAATGTGTTTTTCGTTTGTAGTCGAACTAGTCAATACTATTTCGACTATTTAGTTTAATGTTTCTAATTAGTCGTTAAATTTATTAATTCACCTCTAATTAATCAATAAAAATAATAGTACAATTAAGTTTTAAATTAATCAGTGTATATGAGTGTGTTGTGTATATGATGTGTGGATATGCATCAAAGAGAATGTAATACACTATGTTTTAATATGCATATAATGCACATTTGCATTAAATGACAAAATGATGTGCTCATTTTGTCATTTAACCCTAGATAACTAATCATTCGTCGACACGACGACGCACTTAAGCTCGAATGTGTCATTTGCAAACTTCCCCGTGCCCCCCTCGTTCCTCTATTTGTTTACCTTAATAATATCCAAAAACAATGCAGCGCGTGACCCGATTGCTTACATACGACTATTAGGAAGCTACTTACAGGCATCGCGTCGCCCGCTCGACGAAAGTTTAGTTACTACGTAACTTTTTTGTAAAGGTATGTACTTTTGTTTTTCTTTATTTTTTTTTATTTCAGGGTAACAATGCAATGTTTATTTTTATTTTTCGGATGAATAATGTTTATATGTATGTAATTCTAATGAAATTATAAAAATATATTGACTAAATAGATACTTTTGCTGCAATTAATATTTTTATTATTCGTTTTTTTTTTGTAATTTCCACTCTTTTCACGTCTTATATTACGCTTACTTTTATATGGATTTAAGAAGGCAAGAGGAACAAATAAACCAATGGATCAATACAGAAGAGGACGGCGAATGTGAAGACGAATCAGAACAGTCAGCACCGATTTCTCTATGGAAAAAATAAACACAAGTGGTCGTCTATACCTAGACAAGCTACTACCCGTACCTTGAGGCGAAACATAGTGCATTTCATCCCTGGTCCAAGAGGAGAAGCCAGAAATTTACATGAACCTATAGATTTATTCTCACTCTTTCTGTCTGATGATATGTTGCTTCAAGTTGTGACGTTTACCAACGCTGAGATACTTATTCGAAAAAATAAATATAATCACGACTCGCATACGGTATCATTGACTGATTTATTAGAGATCAAAGCTTTGATTGGCTTATTATATAATACAGGAGCTATCTATGACTCTAATAATGCTAGAAACAAAAAGAAACCTGTGTCTCGGCGAGATTTCGTCATGAAGATGGGAGACCAACTCATGGAGCCCTGGCTACGACAACGATTACAGACAGTGACTTTGAAGTGGTAAATAAAAACCATGACCCAGGACATTCCAGGTGAATAGTCCAATGAAGAAGCTCCTGCTCATTCTTCATCGAATGCACGCAAAATATGCTATTTATGTCCGTCAAAAGCTCGCCGAATGACTAACCACCGTTTCATAAAATGTAAAAATGCAATCTGTGGCCCTCATAATGATGACATGTGTACCAACTGTCTGTAACAATATTTGTACTATTTTTTTATTCTTTATTAGTTCATACTTACCCAAACTATTATGCCATGTAAGAAATTTCAGTTTTTAATAAACAATTTTGTCAATAATGACATTTTATAATGCGTAGTCCGCTCGACGAAAGATTAGTTATTAATAATAATTAAGCTTTATTTATTCCACACAATATTACATTACAAGTCAGAACAAGAATACATTATAAAATTGATTTAAATTATGACAATAATAATTGCAATTGCTGAGTAAATTAAATATAAAATTGGTTAATAAATGTTATAAATTAAACTATTAAATTAAATTAAACTATACATAGCAATGAATGATTTAAAAAATAAATAAATAAATAATCTTACAGTTACCTACTAGTTCCTACTTAATATTAATAATTATATTTCATTTTAGTGTGGACCCCCTTCGGGTAAAAGCCTCCTTCAAAGAATCCCACGATTTCCTGTCTAAGGCAGTAACAGCCCAGTCGCGCCCGGCATTTTCCACGATCTCATCTTGCCAACGAGCGCATGGCCGGCCTCTGCTTCTGGAACCGTTAGGACCATACCAGTTTGTTGTCCTAATAGTCCATCTGTCATCAGAATATCTTGCAACGTGCCCGGCCCATCTCCATTTAAGGCTTTGTGAAAAAGTGAGAGCATCAGTGACTTTAGTCTTCCTGCGAATGTCAGAGCTTCTTATTCTGTCAGACAGTTTTATATTTAAGCAGCTTCTCTCCATAGCTCTTTGCGTTGCTTGGATCTTCTTTCTCGCCTTTGTATCAAATATCCAGGTCTGGCAGCTATAGGTAAGACATGGTAATATTGCAGAATCTAGTACTGTCTTTTTCATTTCTATGGGAAGTTTTGATTTAAATATCTCTTTATGAGCCCAGTATTTTTTCCAGGTTAGAGCTATTCTGCGGTTTATTTCTTCTAAATTTCTGTTTTTCTTAAATGAGATTTGTTTACCTAAATATATGTAGTCATTGACATATTCGAGCGGCATGTCTTTAACTAAGATAGGAATTGTACTGCTGTTTGTCACGACCTTTGTTTTACTAAGGTTCATCTCTAAACCCACAGATTCGCTCACTGCTTGTAGCTCATTTACCATAGCATTCAGTTCCTTGGAATTTTCAGCCAGTATGACAATATCGTCCGCAAAACGCAGGTGGCTTAGATAGTTTCCATTAATATTAATGCCTTTCTTTGACCAAGGAAGGTCTGCCATTATGTTCTGTAAAACAGAAATAAATAATTTTGGAGAGATAGGATCACCTTGTCGGACTCCTCTTCTGATGTTGATTTCAGGACCGACTCTATCCAGCTTAACCCGACTAGTACTTTTAGAATATATATTTTTAATTATGTTTATATATTTTAAATTTATATTTTGATTGTGTAGAGCTTCCCATATACTTTTGTGCGAGATAGAGTCAAACGCTTTTTTGTAATCTATAAACGCTATGTAGAGTGGTTTTTGGTATTCTAGATATTTCTGTATGACTTGATCGACGGTATGGATATGGTCGGTAGTGCTGTATCCCTTTCTGAAGCCAGCTTGTTCTGTCGGTTGGAATGAGTCTATTCCAGGAGATATTCTGTCGAGTAGGCATGATGCGAATAACTTGTAGAGACAGGGCATAAGGCTAATCGGGCGGTAATTACCTATATCTGCCGGGTCGCCTTTTTTATAAATTAATATAATATCGGATTCACTCCATTGTTGGGGCACCACTTCTTCATCTAAGATCTTATTGAAAGCTATTGTTAGAGGTGATAATAGTAGAGTTTTAGCGTGCACAATGCATTCATTGACAATTCCATCCGGCCCTGGACTTTTCTCTCCTTTTAATTTCAGTATATGTTGGAGAATTTCCTGTTCATCAAACATCATTAGATTAGTTATTAGATTAGTTATTACGTTTCTGTAAAACAAGTTTAGTTATCTAGGGTTAATGTCAATGTCAATTTTTTTTTGGCTAGAAGAAGGTCCTTGCGATTGAGTTTTTTCCGAAATATTTCATCAAGCAATGCTGCGACGATTGGAACATGTCGCCGGAATTCATAAAGCGTAAAGGGAAAGGGCACACGAGCTGTGACATAGATTCCAATGATCATACTTCATAGAACATAACATTTTGCAATAACATAAATTATCCCTTCTGTTCGCATTCGCGAGGCGGAATAAACTACAACCAAGCGATTAAAGTAAAATAATGTCACATGCAGGAGCATACGTTCGTTATGAAAGGAAGCTGGGTCTCAAATGAATAACAGACTCACGAACGAGACTCACACAGAACAAAGAATATTTTATTTTCTTCATGTTCCGTAAATAATATTTCAATTTGGTCTGGTCCTGCGTGTGTCGTGTAACGCGGCATCCATGGTTTGAGCTTTTGTTGGAGTGGAAGGGTGTGTCAGACTTCTGACTAAATATCCACCATGTTCCTGTTGCCATTGCTTTCCGGGGCCGCGCTAACCCGTTAGAACATTCCCACAGCGTGATCATATGCTGAGAGCAAGGGTTGGACATAATTATGCACAGAGAGTACGACATACGAAACAAAATTAGCAATTTGTAAAATATATGTTATAAAAATATATTTATAATCCTTCTCTTAAAAAAGAACTAGTTAAGTTAATAAGCGTTTATATTGAAAAGCTAATTTAATGGCACTACACATTTTCTAGCATTAACACGCTAATGCAAAAACACTATCAATAACTGTTTCAACTTATTCAAATTTCGTTTTCCCATGAAATTAAAATATTTTCCCCGTAAGGGTTAATTTATATGGTTGCGAGCAATTGGGACGAGCCGGCACCGCGCCCAGCCGCGGCCCACCCGTCCCAACGGCGAAGAGACACGGAAACCACCGGGAAATCGATTCTGAAGAATTGGGACAATATTTTGCAAGCCATTACTTTCTTTGTACTTCAAATTTGACTCTTTTCCCCAATATATTAGAGTATAATTTTCTTTGTTTCCTCTTTTTATGGAAGATAGCACGCGAGACCAGGTGCAGGTGACTTGCGAGTTTCTTCAAAAATATGTAAAAGATTGCAGAGGAAGTTTTGATTTACATCACTTTGTAGCCCGTTTTCCTCACGTGAATATGTCGATTAAAGTAAAAGATTGATTGCATTATGAAAGGAACTGAAAGTTTCGTGCTCTCTCTCATCAATAAAGTCGAAAACATAAAAAATACTCTTTTGTTTTTACGTCTTTGCCGTTTGGTTTGAAATCAAAACACAGTATAAAACTAAGTGACTTCCCGCTGTTTGTACGGTATTTCTTTCTATCTTTCAAACTTTGCAACGGATTTTAAAGCGTTTTTCATTAATAAACATAGTGTTCTATGAGAAATTTTATACGTATAGTAGAGAAAAGCCGTGAGTTTCAAAGATTTGTAATGTAATGTCGTAAAAGACATATTTTGAGCTGACTAAATTTTACGAGATAGCCCAAAGTAACTGCGAAATTGTACATATCTTAAACAGGTCTACGAAAAGTTCCCGATAGTATACATATGTCTATCTCCTAAAGATAACCTACAGTAACCATTTTTCTATTTTACATATTTCAAAAAAGTAACGAGTTATTTACGAAGGTTATTTAAAACAATATATCATTATTAATTATCCATTTAAATACATTGGATACGTTGTGCCTTCAATGTAGATCAAAATTGCCTTATACAGTATAACATAAATCGTGTATTTTAGAAGATATCGGAGCGGCCGTTGCGTCTATCCGTCCACCATATAGTAGATATTTACATTGCACCCTCCGTGCGAAGCAGGAACGGGTCGCTAGATTGATGATATGGTACACATGTTAACACCACACTGTCGTCAGTAAACGCCGCACCAAACGAGAGCCTTAAGCCGGCTCTACACGTTGGCCAACACAGTGGCGAATGTAGTGGCCAATGCCTATTGGCCAACGTGTAGACGGGGTGTTTGTGCATGTTGGGTGCACAAACACCCCCTCTACACGTTGGCGAATAGTCATTGGCCACTACATTCGCCACTGTGTTGGCCAACGTGTAGAGCCGGCTTTAGGTACTACACAATCGCACGGTGAGCATACTCGTAACATCAATCACCATAAAGTGGTCGAACCTATGTTGGTTGTGTTGCCCACGCGCACACTACAGTCAGGCTTACCACGCAGGGTTATAGGGCTGACAGACCCTAAAGATATGGAATTTAACGAATAATCCGTATAGACTGAAAACCCATTACACGATGTCCAAATTTAAAACGAAGTGACTCTCACTTTCAATTATCATAAAGTGTAGACTTCTCGTACTCCAAGAAAGCGATACATATTATCAAATTCTGCATGTGCGCACCGTATTCAGATGTACGCGGTGGCCAGCCCTAGAACGTTTAGGTCAAGTTGAGCGGGCCGGTCGCGTCGCTCAAGAAAATCGTCCATTTACTCAAATTACACGCAGACTCGAAGGTCTCCATTCCCAGCTTTTTCATTACGACGCTCTTGAGCCCGTTTACACGCTTTGTGTGAAAAATGTACACGCCTATACTTGGAGAGGGGAAAGGATGGGTGTATTATAATGAAGTAATGGCAATTATTTGATATCTTATTACTGAACCAAGTTCAAAGAAGTCGTAATGAAAGGTATTGTGTTGCTCCAAGAATTTGCACAGGACAAAATAAATTGCACATCATTACTCTTTAAACAGCTCAGATACTTAACGACCAATTGCACTTTGAAAAGGAAGAATCAATGTGATTGAATAATACGAAGGAATTGTCCCTAAGTGACTAGCGCAGCAGGGATCCTGGAGACATCTCTCTGTGAGTGGTGGGTCGTCGCGCGGCGGTGCGTTGACTCCTGTGCGCTCCTTAATTGGATAATCACATTCACTCCCGCTCAGAGCCGAGTTACGATAGGACCTACGTTCAAGTATTTAGTGATGAGTCAGTGAAATCGTTTCTTGCTGTTATCATTAACTTTGTCAGTATTTTTTTTCCGGCTGGACACATCCGCTTGCTGTCCAGGTACCTTCATTACAGTCAAAACAAATCCAGTATCGAGTGAAAAGTACAGTATCGGTGGTGCATTAGTAGTGCATCGCGGTTAATAGCCGACGGTATCGCGTTACCATTCCATTGTGAGGGGAACCTTATGGACTCGACAACTGCGTGGCACTCCTTGATGGAATCGAAAGTATTTTAAGATTATGTTTGCCTAGAAGTTTTTGTAGTCCAGAGGCTACAGTTTGCAGTAAATTTCTAAGGATTTTTAAGAAGTCCGTCGTGGGAGTATTCATTGGATGATTTCCCCCCGAAAATAAATATGAGGCTACTGATAAAGTGTACTACCAAAAAATGCAAAAATATAATGCAAGTGGCTGATCTCGTAATATTTCATCAGCATTTGCCTATTCCATACATTTTTGACAAGATCATGTCATTTTGGACCAAGTCATTCTCAGTGTCTACCCGACGAATGGTCCTCACTTGATAAAGGAATAGCTATGTAACAGTCATAATTCACTAAAATAATGATTTATCTAAACGGGAAACCACGCCTTCGAATTAGTTCGGACAGTAGTAACTCATAGCCGGCTCACTCGTCTTATATCCCGGTTTGCAACGATTTGAAAATGTAAATCATGGATGTGATAGCTGATACAAGTTGTTCCGACATGCCTGAGGACTGCTCGTCTGCGATAGCCGCTTTGAGCTATCTGTCGCGTGTGTCATTGACCCGGGAAGGGACTATCGACGAGGATTCATGTCAAGAGATCGCAGATATGTACTTCAATTGATCCTGTCGCACTTAGAAAGCTTTGAAGGAAAACGGTACTTGTAACTAATTGTACTCGCTTTTGCTGTCCGTTGAGTCAGCTTTGGGAACAGTCAACCCTGGGAACGGTAAGGTTTATTAGAATGCGGCTATACTTGTAGCGGAACTTGACCCAAAGTATCAGCTGGCGACACAAGCACCTTCAAGATATGTTCTTCTCATTAGGAAGGAGCCGTGTTGGATATTGGGGCTAGTCCTTAAAATTTGGCTTTAAAAAGAGGTTGCGACTGCTGAGTTGTGTACTAATTTATTATTAATTCATTGGTCTCCCCTTCAGCCACATGCTAACAAGATACCTACCTAGAAAATCAGTTTTGTAACGAGATTATCTTTACTTTGTTAAGTAAATTCACTTGCATAACAATGACGGGACAGGAGCAGAAAGAGATTGATAAAGAACGAGTTCTATTTAATACATTGTTTCAAGTGTTAGTGTAGTTGGGTGGTTGATACTTTCTTCTAATTTGCTGTTAAATTGCTCATAAATACCAGGACGCCATGAACTGGTGGGCGATTTTAATGAAAAACGTGCGGAAACCAATTCTATTTCACAATGTTCAGATATCGGTGTCAGAGTTACCGCATCTTAGCGGTATGCCGCGCGGTACTCACTCGGTTTCTAGGCGCCTTTACCGCAAGACACATATACTCGCTTTCGACAGACGGAGTCGATTAACCCTGTGGTTTACTCACAGTTCTCAAGTTTGAATATGAACTGTTATGTGTTATGATGACATTCAGTGTAATACAATACGTCTTATGTAAACTTTATAATACCATTTTCTCACATCCCAAAAGTGGATTATGAAAACAAAAGTGGAATTTAGCCAGCCTTCATTGAATCCAATCGAATTTCGCAACACCCAGGATGTTAATCAATCACGCGTATTGATGATTCAATACGCTGATGCGTGACTACATTCGGGTATCATTTTCACCCAATCCGTGGCTCTCTCTCGAGAGCTCAAATTCCGCACATTTGCAGGTATTGTGGTGACGTGTACTGCGCATCTATCACGCTTTCCAGTCGCTGCACACACATCAAAAATCATAAACTGAGGTTTTTAAGTAAAAGAAACGATCTGATTTTTTTCTGTAAACAGCTTATTGTAACCACAAACTTTTATAGATCCGAATTTTGTGAAATTTGAAGGAAAAAAAAAAGGTTTTGCCATACAGTGGCGCATTTAAACAGATCAGAAATTATTCTTATGAAGGCATTACTCTTGATATTCTACTCGGACACATTTTGCAAAACTCTGCGACTTGTCAAAAGATTTCTGCACTTTAAAAAACTGCTATAATATATTGTATAACAAAACTAAAGACCGGGACAAATATTTCTATGCCCTGCGAATAGGGGATAACAAGAGCTTTTCTCCTTACATGCATATTGTACAAAACTGATGTTAATAAAAGTTGTTTGTTATAGCATCGAGCGATCAAAAACAATTGATTTAGCGACCTTAATGTTAACCTTGAGGTAATGATTTTTTTATTAACTCGAGGTTTTTTTGTGACGGATGAGTGTGCTACGTTGACTTGATGGCACATCTCCGCGTGATCAGATCATATCACGACTGGACGTCAACACTTTTAAGTTTGTGTCCTTGATCGTACATCTGACACACAGGGTGATGCTCGTTTACAGCGCGGTGTTGCACAGAACCTATCACATTGTACACCCTATACTTTCGAAGATAAGCGCGTCCTTTTTTATTACGGATATGCCCGCTCTTGACCTCAATCTCGCCTGTTGGTAAGCGATAGATGAGGTCTACGATGTGACGAGCGAGCCCAGAAGATGCCCATTTACTCTTGCTTTAAAGGCTGAAAGGTCATAAGTGGCAGAGAACACAGAAGCCCCCAGAGAATTCCACAACTTAGCCGTGCGCACAATAAATGTGGAGGAAAAGCGCTTGGTACGACAAGACGGTATATTAACCAAGTGTGGGTGGTACCCAGCCGTGCGTCTGGTAGACCGGTAGTGAAAGGGAGATGGAGGGATCAGGTCATGGAGCTCCTGCGCACACTCCCCGAAGTACAATCTATAGAAAACCGACAGGCAAGCAACGGTTCGCCGATGAGCCAGGCTATGAAGCTTGTCCACTAGCGCCTCGTCTCGTCACCTATAAGCGATCGAGTCCAGTGCAGCAAGTTGGTATTTTGCAGAGCCATCCCACAAATCGCTGCAATACTCCATGCAGGAACGGACATGTGCTTTCCATTTTATTATTAATTAGTACACAAGTATAGATATTTCATGATCGTTCAAAAAATAAAACTAAATGAATGTTAGTGCCTGCGGAACGGTAGCGTCGGACCAGCCGCGTGGCAGCGTGTACACCTCTTGTGGAATATTATGTATGTAATTCTATCTCATATTTTCCTTTTCTATTTAGTTCACCTGGTGTACGCAATGCACGGCTCCTTTCAACTCGACGAAAATAGAAGAAAAAGGGCAGTTTCTGGTTACCGTCGCTCGACGCACTTCCACGTAAAAATATAAATTACATTCACAAACAAGCCGTGTTTATTGTGGACTTTAACACTTGGGAATAGAGTTCTTTTTGTTTGTTTACTTTTTAATAGTTTCAATAGGGCAGCGAAGTGGAATGTGGTACAAGTCAGAAGTTGTGAGAGATCATAAATTTATGTTACCTATTGATTATAAAATAGCATTTGTCAAATATTATTGCAAATAATATAATTGTTGTTGCAAAGGCTAATTGATCACTTCTTGCAATCAATAAATCTTATAATTCACCACGTGTCCGCTAAATGTCAACCACTCAATATTAGAGTGACATTCACATCTCATCGATTAAACAATGAGATACAAAATGTTGCAACACTGCAGATTGACAGAACCAGTTATTTTATTCATTCACAAACTTCTTACGAAATCTGCTGGCCAATCATTAATCTATACTAATATTATAAAGCTGAAGAGTTTGTTTGTTTGTTTGCTTGAACGCGCTAATCTCAGGAATTACGGTTCTGATTTGAAAAATTCTTTCATTGTTAGATAGCCCATTCATCGAGGAAGGCTATAGGCTATATATCATCACCAGTGATCGGAGTAGGTAGATTGAAATGGGGTCATTGATCCGAAACGTATATATTAATATGGACATTCCTCCGGAATTGGTGGATTATTAAAAAAAAACCGGAACTTATGTAGGAATTTTATTCTGCCAGAGTGGAAGGAGTCATTTGATGATTTGCCATCCTCAAAAAAAAAGGTAGGAATTGTAATAAAATGAGCAATATTATTCTTTATTATTCTTCATATTTTTTTTAACGGCACACAGTCACGATTTGACAAAACCCAACGACCAATCAGAACAAAGGATCATGGGTGGTACAATAACCGGTTATCAGAACAATGCGTACGCCCGCCGACGACATGCCAAGTAGCTCACTCGTTTACTTCGGTTTGTAGAGTGCGCATCTTTGTTTGTTACTGTGTTGTGAAAACGTTACTTGACCCTGGCTTGTGTACATACTGACTTCTGGAATCTGCTCTAAACCACGATTTGGCTCGAATATATGGACTCAGATTTTTCAGTATTGAATTGGATCTACATATTTAAACCAAGCTTTGGTAAGTAATATTTTACTAGTTACAAGGAGTATAAAGCATGTTTGGATGTACTATAAGAATATTTTTAGTATTGTGTTTGTTCGCTTAACCTGCTGAACATACCATGATTCTTAATATTGTTAAATCTTTAATAGAGTATGAACCAGTGAGCTTAGTGCGAAACAAAATTATGATATTCTAGTAATGTAGTCGCAATTCAGCTAACTCCACTATTAACCGACATTTTACTGGAATCCGTATATAATTTGAATGCCCTGTGTGCTGTGTCCTCTTGCAATGTATTGGTAAAATAAATTACTATAGGCCTTATCTACTTCTCTACAAAATATTCTACGTAACAAGCCCTTTCATTTGATACCCATGTTGATGGGATTGAAAAAAAACTAAGTTGTCCGCCATCTTGTAGCGGCAGCCATTTTGGATTGACAATAATATTGAATATACATAATTGTATTGTCACCATAATCAAAGGCGAATACCAAATTTTAGATCAATCGGTTGAGAGGAAGAGGGTGAAATTTCAATTACTAAATTTGATCCACGAAAAATAAAACAAACGGAGTAAGCTAAATAAACTAAATATAATGTCTTTGTTTTAGGTGATATATACGAGGTTCCATCTCTACAACAGAGTTCAGATATGGCAAACGTCAAGGCTGAAACTGTAGAAAAATGGATATCCGGTCATCCCGAACTACTTTACGATCACGCTAGTGGTACAATATACTGTTCAAAATGTGAAAGCCATAAAGGAAACGTTAAAAGACATATCGAAGGAGCAGTACACCAGGGAAAGTTTGAGCGGCCCGAAGAGGAATTTTATTTCGATCTTATAAAATTTCTCATTTTGTGCAATATTCCGTGGTCTCAGATGAAAAATACTACTTTTCAAGATTTCTTTAAAAAATATATGTGTAGTACCTGTTGTTGTACGTGTACTAATCGTACTCTGCCAGATGAATCACAGTTACGGAAAGTTTACTTGGACAAGTTTTTTAAGAATAAAATCAATTCGATTCGGCAAAATTATAAAAATGAGAAACTATGGATATCATTAGATGAAACGACAGACTTTTTAGGTCGCTATATAGTCCATTTTTTAATAAAATCATTACATCCTAGCAATTTGACTAGACCTTATTTGGTAGCATGTAAAATGCTAACTGTAGTTAATGGACAAACAATCACGCAATTTGTGTTAGAATGTTTGGAAAACTTTTAGGAAGATTCTTTTGAATCGAAGGTAGGTAACATTCTTGTCCTCTGCACTGATAGCGTTGCATATATGCTGTCTGCAGGACGAAATTTAAAACAATACTTACCTGAAATGAAGCACGTAACATGTTTGGCGTACTCTCTTCATCGCGTATCTGAGCAAATTAGGTTAGAATATCACGATGTTAACATTTTAATAGCAAATGTTAAAAAGGTATTTTTGAAAGCCCCAAGTAGAGTCAAAATTTTAAAAGAAAAATATCCAGATTTGCCGCTACCTCCCCAACCAGTTGTTACAAGATGGGGCACTTGGTTAGAGGCAGCATTTTATTACGCTCAAAACTTTGAAAAAATAAAAGAAGTATTATCTTGTTTAAGCAGCTCTGATGCGGTATCTATTCGAGAGGCAAAAAATATTATAGAAAAAGAAAATTTAAAAGAAGATTTAAATTACATTAAAGACAATTATTTTATAATTAATTTGTCTTTAAAAGAATTGCAAAAGCATAATTTATCGTTGACAGATTCCTTTTTAGCATTTGACAACGTCAGAGATGCTTTAAATCAGTGCAATTCAGAAAATATAAAAAATAAAATAGAATGTGTTATGGAACGAAACCCAAATTTAGACACACTTAGAGAATATAGTGAGGCCATTGAAAAAAATGAAGCACATAATTTAATACCTTTTTTAAAATTTGCTCCTTTGACATCGTCAGATGTAGAACGGTCTTTTTCCATTTATAAATGGATTTTAGATGTTAAAAGAAATAGGTTGAAAATTGAAAATATAGAGAAATTCATAGTTATATATTTTAATTGTAAAGATCAGGATTACCAGGATGCTGACATTGTAATCGATGAAGATTAAAAATGTGAATAAATGTAAAATGTACATATTTAACGATAAACAATGTTGATTTTTATCTTTTTTCTTTATTCTACCCTTTTTTTTTGTCCTAAAATCTGACTAAAATCAACCTGTTCCTTCGTATGCCCTTTACGTTTCAGAGTCGTGCTGCATCCTTAGAACAGTCTCACGACCCCAGCAGGCATTGGCCCTCTATGGGGCCCCGTCATTTATTCTACCCTTAATGCAAATTACCATGACCACTATGAAAATATTTAAATTTAAGTGCAACAATTTATGTCTATCTATAAAAGTTCTAGCCATAAAAGGCTAAAAATAAAAAAATAAAAATTAAAGCTTCGATCGGAATTAGATTGTTTTTATTATTCAACAGATAAATAATGAATTAATTTAGTTTTTATACCTTCCTTTAAATTTTGAATTGAGTAGGAATAATATCACTACCAACATTAACAATGTTTAATTGAATCCGGAAATACCGGAATTACTTTCCGGGAAAATGGCTTATCCATGTTATTCTTTCTGTGTGCATTTATGATACAAGTACCAAAAATCAATCTACCTACTCCGATCACTGATCATCACGCTAAGACCAATAGGAGCGGAGCACTTATGAAGAATGTTTCAAAATCGGGGGATGTTTTTTTCACGCGGACGAAGTCGCGAGCAACTGCTAGTCAATTTATAAAGATAAGCTAACACAATTATAATTATAAACGATAAATGACAATCTTTGGTTTGACAATTAGATTTTGAGAGGAAATTTCTTATACGTTTTTAAGCTGACATGTTAATTAACCTAACTGAGATTTAAGTTCTAATGTTAATGTTTAATCATTAGAAATTAAATCTCAGTTAATAAATGTAGATAACAAAATGTCCTCTATCCTAATTTGCTGTGACCGACAGGGTCCACAATGATCTAAAATGATGTATATTTTGTATGTACATACCTACCACCTAAGTTAACATTGTCGATTGCAATAAATGTATTTCGAGTAGCATTGAAATACATAACGAAATAATAACTATGTCACGGTGTTTAAATACTAAACTTGGAATACCTAACTACTATTTCGTGAAACAAACGACGTAACGTTTTAAAGGAATCGTAGGCTTTTGTTGAAGTCAAACACTCGACCTGATTATTTTTTTCCATATTATTTCTGTACACTGTAACAGTTTCTACTGAATTTCCTGCAAAAAAAATACAATAGTGCTATTTTCATGCCCGCGCTCTCTTGTAGACTTAAGCTGCGTGCACACTGACTGAAGGGCGTCGCAGCGGAAGCCGCCCCACCCCGCTCCCCGCTCCGCCCGCTGCTCTTTATGTGTTCATTGATGAATCGAGTGCGCTCTATCAATGGCGTAACGCCGACGTATATATGAATACCTACTCGAGAAGAGCCACTTCATACGATGGAGTCCAAATAAACTTATTTCTCTTTTAGTAATTCTTTAAAAACTGTACAATAAGCTCGGTTGGGAGGAGCATGTCTGTGAAGAAACGACAGCTCTATCGTACTGAAAATGTATAAGAACTAGTCGTTACCCAGAGCAATGTTAACCAATATTAAATCGATCATTGAAATGACGCAGTTAGCATCTCCAATTAGTTTTACCGGCTTAATTCATCATAAGCACATCATTGTGATCTTCTGTAAACTACAATTTATGCTGCCCTGGTACCAAGCCAGTATGAACGCAGTTTTGTGGTGAAAGTAAGAGCTTCAAACTCAATATATTTTATTTCACATAGCACCGTTAGCAATTAGTCATTTCCTATGGAGAAGAAGCGACAAGAAACCCCATCAGCAAAGACGTGAACCCACTCAAGACACAAGCATATTTAGCTTAGTTGGAGGGGTTAACAAGATTGCTGGTAATGTGAATTTTAATCACATTGCTTGTTCCCTTTAAAACGAAAAAAACATGATGCAATCAACGAACGATAAGGGCTTGAAGAAAGATCGCTCCAAATTCACTGATGATTTATTTATTAACGGTGGGTTTTTTGTATATCAATGTTTACGGTTTCGACAAGGCGTTTAATTTTATAACTGTTTCAATTTGGAAGTATTGTTTGAGAACATTTTGTTTTAATGACCTAATTTACTTGTGCAAGGTAAAGTATAATTTAATAATTTAGTTAAGTGAAATATAGAAGGCCGATGAAAACGAAAATAAGGAAACAGGTTTAAAAGGAGATGAGCAAACTCGTGGTACTTAACAGGAATTACAAAACTAACAGTAGTGATGTGAAGAACACAGCAATTTTAAAAACGTCTGTTATTTTATTTTCATTTGCTTTTGCGCGAGTTTAGTAAATACTTGCGTCTGTGCTGTCACAGAATCATGTAAACATTTGGACTTCAACACCAACGCACAGCTTGAGTCGCAGGCGCATCCGTCTGGTCGTCGCGGAGTGGCAACGTTTACGACCCGAGGCGAGCCTAGCCTAGCGGGTTGCACCCAAAGCCCACGCGCACCATTTTATGTCCCTACAGAAGTAGCCATTGCTAATAACTTTCCGAAGAGGACTGGATTCCTTACGGTATACACTTGTGAATAGGGCTTGGACATTTTGACACATTTGCAGTAAAATCAAAGATTTATGTGTTAGAATATGGATAAATATGATAATATAATCATTATATTTATAGTCAGGTAAGTTTTATTTTTCTTAAAGAGAACTCTAGAAATGAGGTCTCGATTACAAGTATGACACGTTAGGCATTAGGCTATTGATTATTATGTATTATTTATTGCCATATCGTTTAAGTTTATATAATATTCCACAGTTAGTGTGAACAGCGTTGTTGGCAACAATATTCAAATATTATACATGTGCAATTTCTTGTTGTATTCTGAACATTGTAGCCATTTGTTGTAACCTTTTGAATACAAATAAACATTAAATAGACTTCAATATACAGTTAATCAAAAATTAATTTCAAAGATGCAAGAATGCATCTTTTATCGATTAAGGAAATTAAGGAACGATTATGTCTGTCTAAACGGCAATATGAGAACAGAGCTTGCCAAATCACAAACTACAAGTGATGAGCGCGATGCTTTCCAGCTTGATCCTAATAGAGTAAGCAGTATACTGTCGTGTCCAAACTCCCACGCCTCACAGGTGAGTCACCTGTGGGGGCGTGAGAGTTTGGACAAAAAAAAAGTTGGCAACCCTAGCCTCATACCCAGTGTCATAATCCTGTTCCCGCCCCTGCAGGTAACATGCCACTCAACTTGTATGAGGTTGTATGGGACAGATTAGGTCGGCGCTAATTAATGTGTAAGACACGTTTGTACCAGGTGCTACGGCTTACGACACATTCAGTAGAAACGTTGTTGTACTTTTTATTCAGTGTTTTATACGTGTTTTACAGAGTTAAATTATCTATCAATCAATCTTTTGATTAAATCGAGGAATATAACAAGATTACTACGTCCTCGTCTAGCTAAGAATACAACGCAAAAAACATAATATGTAAAAGTGTTATTTATAACCAATTTACAAAAATAAATGTTTTATTTCATTTCAATCACACCTTACACTTCTCATACACTTCTTCACTAGTTACATACAAACACATACCTTACCACTACTTATATTGAAAAAAACTGTAAAAAATTGAAAATAAAATTGTAATGTTTAAACTTCATTATTAGTTATAGTATAGGTAGTCCATGTAAACTAGTGTTGCCCAAACGAGAGTCTCGCAAGAGTCAGTAAGAGTAAGAGAGTCTGTTACATTGTTCTGAGATCTCAACTACCGTTTAATAAATAGCAATAGGATAATCGCTAATTGCAAGACTCTTGCGAGACTCTCGTTTGGGCAACACTAATGTAAACGGCAGTGACAATCAATTCGGTATTCACTCACTTTGTATCGCTCGTAATGACTGTAACACTGTCTCCCAAAACACAAGCTCTAGCTTAGTCTGGGAATCAGCATCAGTAGTTTTGTATTAATACATTTAAATGAGTCAATTCACTATACCAAGACTAAATGTATTTACATGTACCAATAAACATTTTTTATTTATTTTATTTATTCACTAGTAATGTAAATTAGACCCACATTGCTACTCTTTTTAAAAAATATACTTACTAACAATGCAAATTGTGCAAACGCGGGTTTTGCCTATTTACTAGCTTGTCCCCTCAGTTTCGCTCGCATGTGGTTTTCAAGCGAAAATGTAGCGTATGTCACTCAGGAATAATTAAGTTTTTTATTGGTGAAATAATTTTTAACAATATGCAGAGATTACTTTCTACAAACTCACAAACAACTAATTTATAATTTTAGTATTAGTATAGATGAAAGCATTACGTTATTCAGTTGAATTAGTTTCAATAATCTGTTTACTGAAATAATTTTTAACAATATGCAGAGATTACTTTCTACAAACTCACAAACAACTAATTTATAATTTTAGTATTAGTATAGATGAAAGCATTACGTTATTCAGTTGAATTAGTTTCAATAATCTGTTTACATTAGTACGAGCTAACGAGTAACGACTTACTCCGCCGGAGGGTTATGTAAACAAGTCGGTATTCAAGTCAGTGCAGCTCACACAATGTGCTTACTAAGCGCCAGTAACGAGGGAAATAGACCACAACCATAGATTACCATACGAACCACTCTCGACATACGGCACTACGCTAAATTATTTCAAATACGTGATTTTCTATGGCCTTAAAACTTCAATCTCTTTGTTAAACTGTAGATTCGGAAGTTATTAATTCTCTCCGAACATTATTGTGGTTATTACGGACAATGAATGGGCAATTTCATGTATATTTTGTTATGCAAATATGAGCGTACCTAAATACGCGTTCAGGACTTGAAATGTGGATTTTGTAAATCTATTTATTAGTAACTAGACGTCTCTAGGTTAGACGCATGTTATTAAATTTGTCCTACAGCCAGAATGTTGAGTAATGTCAGTAAATTGTCGCGCACCCATATCTAACAGTAGATAACTCACTTATTGCCGGGGTTGAGGGAATGTTGTAACGAGGGACCGCGGCCCGTAAACGCAAGGGTAACTGATAACACAGGGTGGGCTTTTCATTCACACCCCTTTTCTCTCCACCTAGTGCAAGAGGAGTCATTGATGAGTGTGTGTGTGTGTGTGTGTGTGTGTGTGTGTGTGTGTGTGTGTCCCGATAAAAAAGACAATTCACCTACAACGAACGATATAATTATGAACTTAAAAAATTAATTTTTTGGGAATACTTTCACTTACCATCAGGTGAGATGGTGGTCAATCGCGAAACTATTATAAATAAAAAAAAATTGGCCATGTGCGAGTCAGACTCGCGCATGAAGGGTTCCGAAGTAACTATAATAATATAATATAACTAGTATTTGCGTGTTGCGCGAGGTGCAAGCACCTCGCGTGCTTGTGAAAAAAACTAAAGCATTGCCCCTCTAAATCAAGTATTTGCGTGTTGCGCGAGGTGCAAGCACCTCGCGAGATTGTGAAAAAAAAAAAAAAAAAAGAGGGGGGGGGATGGGGGGGGGTTGCACAAGTATTTCGACTAAAGCATTGCCCCTCTAAATGAATCTGAAAAAAAAAATGTTCCAAGTCTCTTAGATTCCGAGATCCGCCTAAAGGGGGGGAGAAGGGGGGCGGGGGGGGGGACTTTGAAAAATGGTTTTTACTTTACCGAGCCTCCTCTATACGAATCCGTAAAAAACAAAAAATACGGGTCTCGTAGTTTCCGAGATACGATAGGGAGGGGGGAGAAGGGGGGTGAAAAGGGGAGGTTTGGCACTTTTCCCGTAGGTTTGAGAGTTACTTGTTTACGAATCTGTCAAAATATACCCACCTCCCCATCCACCATCTGGGAGAACAATTATGTCAATGAGTGAGTGAGTGAGTCAGTCAGTCAGTCAGTGGTAATCTAGCTTTATATAGTATAACTAGTATTTGCGTGTTGCGCGAGGTGCAAGCACCTCGCGTGCTTGTGAAAAAAACTAAAGCATTGCCCCTCTAAATCAAGTATTTGCGTGTTGCGCGAGGTGCAAGCACCTCGCGTGCTTGTGAAAAAAACTAAAGCATTGCCCCTCTAAATCAAGTATTTGCGTGTTGCGCGAGGTGCAAGCACCTCGCGTGCTTGTGAAAAAAAAAAATAAAGGGGGGGGGTGATGGGGGGGGTTAGTATTTGCGTGTTGCGCGAGGTGCAAGCACCTCGCGTGCTTGTGAAAAAAAAAAAGGGGGGGGGGGGTGATGGAGGGGAGATGGGGGGAGGGGGTTCACAAGTATTTCGACTAAAGCATTGCCCCTCTAAATGAATCTGAAAAAAAAAATGTTCCAAGTCTCTTAATTTCCGAGATCCGTCTAAAGGGGGTGAGAAGGGGAGTGTGGGGGGCGACTGTGATAAATGGTTTTTACTTTACCGAGCCTCCTCTATACGAATCCTTAAAAAACAAAAAATACTGGTCTCGTAGTTTCCGAGATACGATAGGGAGGGGGGAGAAGGGGGGTGAAAAGGGGAGGTTTGGCACTTTTCCCGTAGGTTTGAGAGTTACTTGTTTACGGATCTGTCAAAATATACCCACCTCCCCATCCACCATCTGGGAGAACAATTATGTCAGTGAGTGAGTGGTAATTTAGCTTTATATAGTATAACTAGTATTTGCGTGTTGCGCGAGGTGCAAGCACCTCGCGTGCTTGTGAAAAAAAAAGTGGGGGGGGGGGTGATGGGGGGGTTTAGTATTTGCGTGTTGCGCGAGGTGCAAGCACCTCGCGTGCTTGTGAAGAAAACTAAAGCATTGCCCCTCTAAATCAAGTATTTGCGTGTTGCGCGAGGTGCAAGCAACTCGCGTGCTTGTGAAAAAAAAAAAAAGGGGGGGTGATGGGGGGGGGGTTGCAGAAGTATATTGACTAAAGCATTGCCCCTCTAAATGAATCTGAAAAAAAAAATGTTCCAAGTCTCTTAGATTCCGAGATCCGCCTAAAGGGGGGAGAAGGGGGGCGGGGGGGGGGACTTTGAAAAATGGTTTTTACTTTACCGAGCCTCCTCTATACGAATCCGTAAAAAGAAAAAAATACGGGTCTCGTAGTTTCCGAGATACGATAGGGGGGGGGGGGGGAGAAGGGGGGGAAAAGGGGAGGTTTGGCACTTTCCCCGTAGGTTTGAGAGTTACTTGTTTACGAATCTGTCAAAATATACCCACCTCCCCATCCACCATCTGGGAGAACAATTATGTCAATGAGTGAGTCAGTCAGTCAGTCAGTCAGTCAGTCAGTCAGTGGTAATTTAGCTTTATATAGTATAATATCTCACGACAGCATATGTCTATCTTTTATATCGTTTTTTTCGCAAGCACCTCGCGTGCTTGTGGAAAAAAAAAAGGGGGGGGGGGGTGACGGGGGGGTTTAGTATTTGCGTGTTGCGCGAGGTGCAAGCACCTCGCGTGCTTGTGAAAATAAAAAATAAAAATGCGGGGTGGTTTAGTATTTGCGTGTTGCGCGAGGTGCAAGCACCTCGCGTGCCTGTGAATAAAAAAATAAAAAAAAAGGGGGGTGATGGGGGAGATGGGGGGTTCAGTATTTGCGTGTTGCGCGAGGTGCAAGCACCTCGCGTGCTTGTGGAAAAAAAAAAACGGGGGGGGGAGATGGGGGGAGTTCAGTACTTGCGTGTTGCGCGAGGTGCAAGCACCTCGCGTGCTTGTGAAAAAAAAAAGTGGGGGGGGGGGTGATGGGGGATATGGGGGGGTTTAGTATTTGCGTGTTGCGCGAGGTGCAAGCACCTCGCGTGCTTGTGAAAAAAACTAAAGCATTGCCCCTCTAAATCAAGTATTTGCGTGTTGCGCGAGGTGCAAGCACCTCGCGTGCTTGTGAAAAAAACTAAAGCATTGCCCCTCTAAATCAAGTATTTGCGTGTTGCGCGAGGTGCAAGCACCTCGCGAGGTTGTGAAAAAAAAAAAAAAAAAGGGGGGGGGGGGGTGATGGGGGGGGGGGTTGCACAAGTATTTCGACTAAAGCATTGCCCCTCTAAATGAATCTGAAAAAAAAAATGTTCCAAGTATCTTAGATTCCGAGATCCGCCTAAAGGGGGGGAGAAGGGGGGCGGGGGGGGGGACTTTGAAAAATGGTTTTTACTTTACCGAGCCTCCTCTATACGAATCCGTAAAAAACAAAAAATACGGGTCTCGTAGTTTCCGAGATACGATAGGGAGGGGAGAGAAGGGGGGTGAAAAGGGGAGGTTTGGCACTTTTCCCGTAGGTTTGAGAGTTACTTGTTTACGGATCTGTCAAAATATACCCACCTCCCCATCCACCATCTGGGAGAACAATTATGTCAATGAGTGAGTCAGTGAGTGGTAATCTAGCTTTCTATACTTATAATAAATCTGTAGAGAGGTCAATTCTGTACATGAAATATATTTACAAAATAACTATCAGGGGGTGATTAGGGATCGATACTGATGCCAAAAATGCAATCAGTAAAATTATTGTCTGTCTGTCTGTCTGTCTGTCTGTCTGTCTGTATAACCGTTATAGAAACAAAAACTACTCGACGGATTTTAACGAAACTTGGTACAATTATTATTCATACTCCTGAGCAGGTTATAGTATACTTTTCATCACGCTACAATCAATAGGAGCAGACCAGTGAAGGGAAATGTTGGGAAAACGGGAGAAGTTACTCCATTTTTTAAGCTTCCGTCGCGAGTGCAACCTTAATGGTTAAAGCTACACAGAAATAATTTATGACGGAAATGTTCTCCTTAAAATTATATAAAAAATATCCCACGACAGCATATATATATATTTTATGGTTGACTCACAATAACACGTGTAACTCCCGATAGGTTAGCAGTTCGAAGCTTTCTGATTATTATTCTGTTCCGAAATTTAAAACTTTGCAATGGAACTCGGCTAAAAGTAACCCAGTTGCAACAAAATATAATCGAGGCTCAAATTTTAACAGGTTGCGTTGCAGGAGAAACCTTCTTTATTCCCAGAATTCCCATGATACCAAATAATTTTCCATTCCAATTTAAAAGAACGCGATTCCCAGTATCGGTGTGTTATGCAATGACAATTAATAAGGCTCAAGGGCAGACTTTTCGTGTTGCTGGAGTAGATCTCGGTGTCAGTTGTTTCTCGCATGGTCAGTTGTACGTCGCTCTTTCCCGGGTTAGCAGTTCTAGAAATCTTTATGATCACGTGCCGGACGGGTCAACTTTCAACATAGTTTACCGGGAAGCTTTGCGCTGAAGTATTTTCGTTCTATAGGTACTTAAGCCTCATGTGAACGTGATCTAAACAATATTACCGATACATTAACTTAATAACACACAAGGAGTTACACGCTGACGGAGTCGCGGGCACAGCTATTAACAATAATATTGTGCGGTTCGGTATTGCGATATTGTTCAACAGTATTATAGATTGACATATTATATTTCACTACTAAATTACGAAAGTTAATCTGTCTGTTACATCAAAATCACTGAACCGTGAGAAAGGACATAGGCTACTTTTTTACGAAAAACGACGGAAACGTGAACGAAGTCGCGGGCAACAGCTATCTATGCTAATAATATAAGGCTGAAGAGTTTGTTTGTTTGTTTGAACGTGATAATCTCAGGAACTACTGGTTCAAATTGAAAAAATATTTTTAATTAAATAGTCAATTTATAGAGAAAGGCTATATATCATTACGCTAAGGCCAATAGGAGCGGAGCACCAGTGAAGAATGCTTCAAAATCGGGGTTAAATTTAACGTTAGCCTAAAGTAACTATTCCACGCGGACGAAGTCGCGGGCAAAAGCTAGTATATAATATAACTAGTATTTGCGTGTTGCGCGAGGTGCAAGCACCTCGCGTGCTTGTGAAATAAACTAAAGCATTGCCCCTCTAAATCAAGTATTTGCGTGTTGCGCGAGGTGCAAGCACCTCGCGTGCTTGTGAAAAAAAAAAAAAAAAGAGGGGGGGGGTGATGGGGGGGGGGGTTGCACAAGTATTTCGACTAAAGCATTGCCCCTCTAAATGAATCTGAAAAAAAAATGTTCCAAGTCTCTTAGATTCGTAGATCCGCCTAAACGGGGGGAGAAGGGGGGCGGGGGGGGGACTTTGAAAAATGGTTTTTACTTTACCGAGCCTCCTCTATACGAATCCGTAAAAAGAAAAAAATACGGGTCTCGTAGTTTCCGAGATACGATAGGGGGGGGGGGGGGGAGAAGGGGGGGGGGAAAAGGGGGGGTTTGGCACTTTTCCCGTAGGTTTGAGAGTTACTTGTTTACGAATCTGTCAAAATATACCCACCTCCCCATCCACCATCTGGGAGAACAATTATGTCAGTGAGTCAGTGAGTGAGTGGTAATCTAGCTTTATATAATATAACTAGTATTTGCGTGTTGCGCGAGGTGCAAGCACCTCGCGTGCTTGTGAAAAAAGAAATTGGTATTTGCGTGTTGCGCGAGGTGCAAGCACCTCGCGAGCTTGTGAAAAAAAAAAAAAAAAAGGGTGGGGTGATGGGGGGGGTTTAGTATTTGCGTGTTGCGCGAGGTGCAAGCACCTCGCGTGCTTGTGAAAAAAAAAATGGGGGGGGGTTGATGGGGGGAGATGGGGGGGTTTAGTATTTGCGTGTTGCGCGAGGTGCAAGCACCTCGCGTGCTTGTGAAAAAAAAAGGGGGAGGGGAGATGGGGGGGGGTTAGTATTTGCGTGTTGCGCGAGGTGCAAGCACCTCGCGTGCTTGTGAAAAAAAAAAAGGGGTTTGGGTGATGGGGGGGGGTTGCAGAAGTATTTTGACTAAAGCATTGCCCCTCTAAATGAATCTGAAAAAAAAAATGTTCCAAGTCTCTTAATTTCCGAGATCCGCCTAAAGGGGGTGAGAAGGGGGGTGGGGGGGGCGACTTTGATAAATGGTTTTTACTTTACCGAGCCTCCTCTATACGAATCCGTAAAAAAAAAAAATACGGGTCTCGTAGTTTCCGAGATACGATAAGGGGGGGGGAGAAGGGGGGTGAAAAGGGGAGGTTTGGCACTTTTCCCGTAGGTTTGAGAGTTACTTGTTTACGAATCTGTCAAAATATACCCACCTCCCCATCCACCATCTGGGAGAACAATTATGTCAATGAGTCAGTCAGTCAGTCAGTGGTAATTTAGCTTTATATAGTATAACTAGTATTTGCGTGTTGCGCGAGGTGCAAGCACCTCGCGTGCTTGTGAAAAAAAAAGTGGGGGGGGGGTGATGGGGGGGGTTTAGTATTTGCGTGTTGCGCGAGGTGCAAGCACCTCGCGTGCTTGTGAAAAAAAAAAAAAAAAAAAAGAGGGGGGGGTGATGGGGGGGGGGGGGTTGCACAAGTATTTCGACTAAAGCATTGCCCCTCTAAATGAATCTGAAAAAAAAAATGTTCCAAGTCTCTTAGATTCCGAGATCCGCCTAAAGGGGGGAGAAGGGGGGCGGGGGGGGGGGACTTTGAAAAATGGTTTTTACTTTACCGAGCCTCCTCTATACGAATCCGTAAAAAGAAAAAAATACGGGTCTCGTAGTTTCCGAGATACGATAGGGGGGGGGGAGAAGGGGGGGGAAAAGGGGAGGTTTGGCACTTTTCCCGTAGGTTTGAGAGTTACTTGTTTACGAATCTGTCAAAATATACCCACCTCCCCATCCACCATCTGGGAGAACAATTCTGTCAATGAGTGAGTCAGTCAGTCAGTGAGTGGTAATCTAGCTTTATATAATATAATAACTAGTATTTGCGTGTTGTTGGAGTTGGGGGTGTTTAGTTTTTGCGTGTTGCGCGAGGTGCAAGCACCTCGCGTGCTTATGAAAAAAAAAAAAAGGAGGGGGATGGGGGGGGGGGGGGGGTTGCAGAAGTATTTTGACTAAAGCATTGCCCCTCTAAATGAATCTGAAAAAAAAAATGTTCCAAGTCTCTTAGATTCCGAGATCCGCCTAAAGGGGGGGAGAAGTGGGGCGGGGGGGGGGGGAATTTGAAAAATGGTTTTTACTTTACCGAGCCTCCTCTATACGAATCCGTAAAAAGAAAAAAATACGGGTCTCGTAGTTTCCGAGATACGATAGGGGGGGGGAGAAGGGGGGGGAAAAGGGGAGGTTTGGCACTTTTCCCGTAGGTTTGAGAGTTACTTGTTTACGAATCTGTCAAAATATACCCACCTCCCCATCCACCATCTGGGAGAACAATTATGTCAATGAGTGAGTCAGTCAGTCAGTCAGTGGTAATTTAGCTTTATATAGTATAATATATGTACATTTATTTAAAAAAAAACCTTACAAATTTCTTAAAACTAGTTTATTTACATTTTTACAGCTACGCCCAATAACTTAGTCAATACTCAATTATTTATTGCATTCCACAATGTGAACTTAGGTGGTAGGTTTACAAAATATGATCATCATGGACCCGGTCGGGCACAGCAAATTACTTAAAATTAAATTATATTATATTCTTATTTGATTTTATTCCAAAGTTATATCACAATACCTAACTATGTACATAAAAAATTAAAATAAAGAAATAAAATAAAAAAGAAACATGCTTAGGCGTCAAATTATTCCTCCTCATCGCTGTCGTCCGGAAACGTACCCAGAAGACTGGCAGCATTGCCACGTTGTATGGCAATGCTTATTCTTTGGGCAAAGAATGAGCCGGCCCTCCGGTCACGCAAGGAATCGATCAGCCGGTGAGATAATTCCTTATAAAGGAGACGCGCACTCGGGCCCCATGACCCAAGCGTTTCGACCACAAACGGCACGAAACTGTAATTACTAGAAAGGTTACAGTATTTGCGCCGTTTGAGGGCCTCTGCAGTCGCGGTTGCTGCACCAGCACAGCTCGCCGTACTTGGAATATGAGATGGCGCAAGAGTGTCGACACAAGTTGCGTCCCACACTAGAGGCCTACCCATCTTCCAAGGCACCAACGTCATACCATCTGGTCTCTTCCCATCGCACGTACTAAGCCGCTTGGTTCTAATATCGCAGGTGTACTGGCGGTGGCAAGAGCTCGACGAATAATGTCATTAATGCTGGCGTGCCGAGCTATGCGCCCTGCACTCTTGTAACAGGACAGACCATGGTGCCCGAGGCTGTCAACAGCCGTGAATAAAATCCGTGTTGGGACAAGTCATCTTCCAAGCGTTCAAAGCATCGGACAAACACGGTACATCAAAATTAACCAGTGAGTGAGATAAAATTTACCTGGTCAAAGAATCCGTACCGTGGACCGAGGAGAGAAAGGCTGGTAAACTGATACTTGAAATTTTGCGGACGCCGAGATCACCCATGCGAATGGGAAGTGTGGCTTGCTGTCACGCTCGGTCATCCAAGGCCACATTTAAAATGGAAGATAGTGTGTTTCTTATAATTTGGTCAACTTTTTCCAAAAGTTGGGGGTATTTCCAAAGATGAGATGAGCGAAGGCTATATGTTAATTTGGGTCCAAAGCAACAGTATCGAATAAGTGTAAAAGCCGAGTGCATGCTAATTTTGAAAAGACTTTCCGAAACATCACTAAAATTTTGGATCTTTTGCTCAATGAAAGTTGGAAAGGATTCATCAAAAATTGGAGAGCCTAAGAGGTGAAGAGAACTTTTGTCAATTATTTTAATATTCGGTGCTATTGTTTTAAATTTTGCTAAGGTCGTCTGTTTGTCAGTGGTGTGGGGGAGGTAAATTTCACATTTGGAAAAGTTAGGTTCCAAACCTATGGACCTAAATTTATCCTTCAAAAAAGTAAATTCTTTTAACATGGTGTCTACATCACCTCCAAGGGTACCATCATCTAAATACCCGCACTTAGACCACACCACATTATCCATTTCTTGATGATTTCATTTCAATCAGCGATGTTTTATAGATATAATTGTTGTATGACGTTCATTCATAACCTAAAAATTCAAACACTGAAATCTTTTTTTACCGGCTTTCCCACATGAAAATAGTCTCATTTATAGATTCTGGAGCTAACGCCAAATCTTTTAACATATTTTTCATTACTGGTCGCTTCAATTTGATTCCAGACAATTCTTAGTATGGAGACCTGCCATGATTCTTTGGAATTTAGTTGCCGAAATGATAGGGTTTATAGCCAAACTGAAGATGACTGGCCCAAGGGGTCACCTTGTTGGCAACCAACCGCTGATTCCAAAAGATTTTCCTTATAAAGTAATTTAGACGGGTGCCTGTAGCATTGATAGAGAAAACTGTAAATTTTGGGTATTTCTTTTTTAATTTCTGCCAACAAGGTGTCCCTGTTCACGGAATTGAAGGCATTCTTGATGTCAACCTTAAGAATGACCTCACCTTCATTAGAATTTAGGAATGCAGATAATGCATGTACCGCAGCCTCACAGCCCCCTTTGGAACCGAAACCCAGTTGAAGGGGCTGAAATTTGCTAGCCAGATCATCGCGATAAATGGCGCAGCAGATTTTGGCTGCGATACGGCGGTAAGTAGACCCTACGGCAATCGGACGAATACCGCTATCCTTTTTGCGCAAGGCACATAGGTTTGCCCCGTACAAAATATCAGTGACGGCTTCGTTCACATTGCCGGAGAGCATGAGGTTAATGAGGGCCGTCAACTCCTTCAAAAGGGACTCACCAGATTCCCCGGCACCTGCGCACAATAGATCTTTGAGATGTTGATTCTTCTTTGTTATTTTTTATGTACATAGTTAGGTTTAGTATATATGTATATAATTATATGGCGGGATTGGTACTAGTTTAATTAAATAATTACATATCACAATACTTTTTTGTCCTGAAATACAAGTTTCGGCTTAGTTCAGGCACCAGTCTCTCACAAATAAAATATTATTTACGTTTGTACATGTTCTGAATATCTGTATTTAAATTGTTATTTATTTGTGAAAGAGAAATAAACGTTATTATTAAATAAACAATACTCATTTACTATAAATTCAATAATTTTCAATAAAATACTTTATACTATTATCTTAATTATTTTATAGACAATTGAGAAGAAAAAAAAAATTTACATACTATAATTATAGGAGATATTATTTAATAATAATAAAAAACAACACAAATTAACAATAAACAATTTTAGGAAATATTAATTAAATTAGGTACATTATCAAATTCAGTGAGATCAGTTTTTAATTTGAAATCATATATTATTATGTAATGTATTTATGTATGCATCATTATTGTTTTGTCATTTAAGTACTCGTTTACAGTGTAGTATGCTTTATTAGCTAATATTTGTTTCAGATTCTTTACAAATTTGTCATAGTTGGTTTCATTTTTTAATGGTTCTGGTAGTTTATTATAAATTTTGATGGACATAACATACGGACTTTTTGAATGTGGTTTCATGCGTGAAGAGGGTAACATTAGCATATTTTTATATCTAACAGATCTGTGAATATGTTTATCACCACGGGTTGTAAAAAAAGTGTATGTTATTACGTACAAATTTGCATATCTCTAGGATATAGATAGAAGGGAGAGTGAGAACTTTGTTTTTGTACGAATTACAAAGTTATATTTGCGGTTTTAAAAAATATGCTGTATCTCAAAAATTGCTCATCCGATCTCGTTCAAACTAATTTTGGTTGAAAGTTTACATTAAGATCTACAGCAAATCTTTTTTTTTTTAATTTTTCACTCTATTATTTTAGGGGGGACACACATTTTACCACTTTGAATGCGTAAATCTTTTAAATGATTAACTTTACGAAAAAGTGGTTTTAGAAACCTTAATTTTATTTTTAAATACCTGTCTATATATACCACACACGAATTGGTTTCATGAAAAACAATATTTTCAGTTTCAGTTCCATGTATGGGGGGAGCCCCCCTTTATTTTAAATATTTTTTATTTTTTTCATGAAATCGGAATGCGGTTTACAGACTACATCTACCTACTAAGTTTCACATGAATAGTTCTAATCTATCTATATATACAACGTGTAACGGAAACCCCATATCTATCCAAAAGGACTGAAGACAACATCTGGTATGGAGTCTCTATGCAAAGTTTCAGCTCAAAATAAGTGACTCACAGAATTGACCCCAAATTATTGGTTTCATATGTTTCTTGAATACCAGTAATAACAAACGTGTCACAGCACTATGAGGGTCATCACTTTCCACGTCACTTGCCCATAACACGATAATTCTCTTCGTACTACTTAATTTGAAAAATTCTGTCTCTGGTATCAATGTATTGACATTTCTAATATGCTCCACACATGTACACATAGGATTAGAAAACCCTTGGCATATCGTTTATTATCATCCAAAGAAGCCGGGCACTTGATATGTATATACCCTTTAAATTACACGTTGTATAATAATCTATCACAGGAATAAAATGGCTGTGACATACGGACGGACGGACAGACAGACAGACAGACAGACAGACGGATAGACATGATGAAACTATAAGGGTTCCGTTTTTTGGCATTCGGCTACGGAACCCTAAAAACTGCATCAATATCATCTTATTAAATCCTTTTCCCAAATATGTTAGGTTCGTGTTCCAGTCCAACCGGATGCAGCTAAGTGTTATTCTTTTCCATGGAGCGTCTGACTATCTGACCTCCACAACCCAGTAACTGGGTAACACGACACCCTTTGGCAACCAGTGTCATGACTTTCTGGCCTCACTACACGTAACGACTGTCAAAAATGTACAAATAACACCAACGGCTTCACGTTCTTTGCGAGACGTGGAGGAATTTCCACAAACCGACCTCGGAAAGCGCTGCTTAACTTCGAAGATCAAACCGTGCTGTTATTATTTGGCCACGAGCTGCCCTGACTACTTGTCTACGAGTCTTGTATACTTATGAGTTATTTATTAGAGAGCACTCACAAAAAAAAAAATTTTGCAAAAAATTAAACCGACTTCCATATCAAAACACTACGGTTAATCATTCACGCGTATTGAATCAGCGTGACTACCTACATTCGGGTATTATTTTCACCCAATCCGTGGCTCTCTCTCGAGAGCTCAAATTCCGCACATTTGCAGGTATTGCGGTGACGTGCACTGCGCATCTATCACGCTTGCCAGTCGCTGCACACACATCAAAAATCATAAACTGAGGGTCTTAAGTAAAAGAAACGATCTGTTTTTTTTCTGTAAACCACAAACTTTTATAGATCTGAATTTTGTGCAATTTGAAGAAAAAAATCACGGTTTTGCCATATGCAGAAATTATTCTAATTATTCTCTTGATATTCTACTCGGACACATTTTGCAAAACTCTGCGACTTGTCAAAAGACTTCTGCACTTTAAAAACCTGCTATATAATATATTGTATAACAAAAAATTTTTACCAAAAAATTAAACCGACTCCCAAAAAACACTGCAAAGTGAAAAATAACTTTAATTTCGGTAGTCGGTGTCATTAATTTTGTTTTTCGTTTTTGGCACCGACTTCCGAAATTAAAGTTATTTTTCACTTTGCAGTGTTTGTTGGGAGTCGGTTTAATTTTTTGGTAAAAAGTTTTTATTTCACTCTTTTTAGTTGGTCGATTTTTAATTTACCTAGTTATAAGAGCCAAAATGTCAACTACTTATCACCTTTTACAAAATATTGCTTTTCCCGATGTAGAGCCGTTAATTTTTGATGAGTTCTCCTGGTACATCACCACCAGCTCTACTTCACCATATGCATTGTGACGAGCATATAATGATTAACATCCATATTCAATAATTGAATCGCAATCCACGAAATACTTATTATTGAGTAGTTTCGGTGGCCATCTGTGGTCTTTATCATCAGTTCCAGTTCCCCAAAAGCAACTACACAAGTTACTATAAAAAATACGCAAAACGCTATAGGTGTGCCTATAATATTTGAAGAGTTGCCTCGATTTCTCCATGATTTCATCATCAGATCCTAACGTGATGACAATGGGACCAACTAGAAAGTATAATACCCTTTCAAACGAAAAAAGAATAAAGTATACCCCCTTTCAAATGAAAAAAGAATTTTTCAAATCGGTCCAACCGTCTTCGAGATATAAGGTAACATACAAAAAAAAAGTTCAAGACGAACTGAGAACCTCCTCCTTTTTTTGAAGTGGGTTAAAAAGGTCTCAGTTCACAGATCATCGCGCACCGCTGTGCTTGTGCGCATCACTCACTGGTCGAGTGATTTTGGTGTCGAAAGTGAATGCGGTACCTCTTACCACTCCTTGTCTTCTGGTTATTGTGCCAGGTTGTGTATCGACAGTTAATTTCAAGAATGGAAACAAAAAGCTAAATCTGCGTCTACTAACTTCTAACCTACGGTCAAGCCAATTTTATTTTAGTCCTTTTTTCCGAGTGATTATTATCAAGTGACTGATGATCTGGGTGAACCGGAATCGAGTGTCGGACTGTTAATCACTAAATGATTATTTAGTTACTCTTGTATTGCGGGACCGCAGTATCTCTTTAGAACTTTTCCGCAAGCCCGGTTGGGGATTGTAGTCTTAAAAAAGTATTTATTCGTGTCTAATTTTGCCGATAATGCCCTTGTTATGGGCGTCTCTAAGTGACTAAAGTGAAGTTGCTTTGCGTGTTCTTGCTCGCCTAGTACATTGCTACCTGCATGTTAAACCGATAACCTATTGGCCTCGTCGTTTAGTGCCCCGACACGGCTATTGTTTTGCAAGTTGATGCTATTAAAATGGAGATTCTGTGCTGCAAACCTACTCTAGATGGTAACTATGGTTTGTAGGGAGTGACGTGGAGTAAGATGCGTTACATTCAGATTGTGCGTGATATTTTTAAAGTTAACGTGAATGTATGTATGTGTTTTTAGGTCCGTCTTGGTGTCGTGAGTTTTTTTTTTTTGCTTCAAGCTCATCGAGTGGGTTATCGACATAAAGGGCTACAAGAGGGGATTATAAATATTACTTTCGTACTCAAATATTACTTATATGTTCAAAACTGATAGAAGTGACAAATCGAATAAAAAATACTGAAGAATATTTGTATAGTTGAAATATGGAATGAGTCCCGCCTGCTTGTCAATAATAATGTGATTGTTTTTGCTTTTCAGTTGAGCAGTCGGGTTTTTAGATTATAATTACTCTTTTTGGAATTCTAACTATTAATTATTATCAATCATAATTCGTTTATATCTGTTAGTAATGGTCTGCCAGCCTGGAAGACAAGCGAAGCCAGATGTCCGCCATGATTATTTTAGAAACAATTGCGACTAATAATTAAACACATGCTTTGTTCCATCAGGTGCGGTGTACGCAGTAACATACTCCAACACACTTGTTTTTTTCGTATAGTCGCCATTTTTTGTATGTGATATCAGTCGAGGAATAATTAAGCTGTTTTTCGACCTTGTTACGAGATGTATCAGGGCCACAAGCCAGATCCTAGACTTATTGATATCAATTCTCTTAAACATGCACGGACGTGACGACATTCTAATGCAAGTCAATGCAATCGACAAGCTTTAACATTTTAGGTATGTGATTTCTATTTCATTTTGTTGTTCATTCATGGTAGGTACGCAAAATAAGTTCATTTTCATCTGACGAGATGCGAATGAACTTATTAATCAATTTATAAAAACATAGGTTTAAAGATTCTCAAAACAAATATCACTTTTATGTGAGTATTTTATCATTATGTTACATTAACTTTGTCACTACAACAATTGTAATAACATAACCATAATATCCACGTTCAATCAATGCTTTGAATGAGCGTGGATATTTATATAATTATTAAAAAAAAAACACTGAATGTTTTTATTTTTCTATCAAATATTGAATTAGTTTAGTCTTAAATGCATTGAATGAGCGTAGCCTCCACTATACATGAGGTTCCTTCATATGTTAAACTTGTCATGTCTAAATTACTTTTAGTCCTGAACAAAATTAAAAAAATACTAGCTCGACGAGTGCAACGTCGCAAGCAAGTCAGCATATATAATTATGTATCTGCTCCCTCCATACATAACTATAATATCCTAGTCTTATGTGCATACGAGTAGATACATACGCAAACTAATCATTGCTGGCCTGATTCTAGAAGTGCACAATCGCGAAGCTGTAACTTATACAGATGAATGCTTTATAAATTGGCCATTAGATATGATGGTCGCGAAACTGATGCGGCACCAGTGTATCGCTAATTAAGAAATATCGTCGAGTAATTGCTGTGGGAGCACTACGGCCTACTAAAAGTTATATACAAGAAAATCTTAGCAATTCACGTGGAAGTCGCCGCTAGATTCAGACAGAACGATCTTGTTAGCTACTCGTTGATAGAACAATTTTCTAGCCTTTTATGTTAATTGAATAAGAGCAAGTATTGCTTATAAAGACATGGTCACTTGTCTAGCAGTATTTATTGCATTGAAATTAGCTAATTGAATTTAATGCTTACAAACGGCACCGCTCTTGAACTATAAAATAGCGTCATAAATATTTGCCGTACAAGGCAGCGACGTACGCGCAGCAATCCATATCGACGACCAATTCGATTCAACGGAGATGAAATGCAATTGTATATTAAGCCCAGCCGTCCCCACGGCCACATTCAAATTAAATATTCATTTTTGGATATATTGTCTAAATTAATCGGTTTATTTTCGTAATCACTTGACTAAATTTAAATTTAATTTCGCCTTGTAACATAAATGATAATAAGCGGATTGTAATGCAATTAGCAATGAATAAATTGACATCAATATTTGTGTGTTTCCTACGAGCAGTCTAGACGCAGCAGGATTGAGCTTGAAATATTATTTGGCAATAACTTAAGTTACATGGGTGACTTAGCATACTTAATTGTCGTGGGACATGGGCCTTTCGATCAATTGCTCTCTACCTACCTATTCTGTATTCAAATCAAGACCAAGGGAGAGGTGAAGGTAGTGTTACCGTTGTAGGTGGAAATATATTCTGACATCGGCTTCTGAGTGTTTACTTACTCACTAAGCCACTAGAAAAGGCGACAATTAAAAAAAATCCGGATGAGCACACTCTTGACCTCGATTTCGCCTGATGGTAAACTGTAGATGACGTCTACGACGGAGCAAGCAAGCCCAGAAGAAGCTTGTTCACTCTAAGTTTATTACTGAACAAAAAGCTAGCAAGATAAATCCACTTATTCGATATCCACGAGTCACTCGTCCAGCGAGAAAGCCGGAGTACGTTTTCAACACTTTTTCACGGCTCTAATTGTTAAGAAAGTACGTAACGTGTAGCATTATCTGCGATATGTAGTGTTCAATGTTCGTCCACATCTACTCTCTAGAGAGGGTGTTTTCTAATAGCCGTGTCTCTGACGACACGACGGACAGAATTGGAAACGAGACATATTTCGCGCTAAACGCTGCAGACAGGCATATGTTAGAGGTACTATTTATTTAGCAGATGTCCGCTCCACTCGCGTATGCTCTCGCTGTCGCATCATCATTTTTTTGCAATTATTAGGATTTTCACTAAAATAGTCTAGCTGACTATGATGCTGTATAGATTTCTTGCAGCAGCAAGGTTGGCACTGAGATCGTGATGTGCAGATTTAAGCGTTTCAGAATAAAAACTGGTGACCGAGAGATCGCGGTTTCGAACCCCACCTGCTACACTATTGCTGTGAACCCACTCCAGATACAAGTATTTGAGAAGATTGCTAGTAATGTGAATTTTAACCACATTGCTATTTCTTTTTTTAATTAAAATAAGAAGAAACAAACTTAAATCACAACGTTGGTTAATTTCTCGAGTACGAGTAATAAAGCCCCATGGTTATAGTATCATTTTTTTTTGCGACTAGCAGGTCGCAGATCGTGGGTTACAGGTATCTATTATCTATGGTTGCTGTAGGTTTTCTTGAAAAGAATATGAGTATGAGGCGGCATATGAGAAGGCACAACAACCGAAACAAAAACAACGAAGAGTTATTCATCTGAACGCGAATCATTTGTTTCAGGAGTACGTCTCCGATGCTCGTCGCTCGCGCTGCGTGTTCGCCGAGAAAGTGCTGCAGTAATTAAATTGGGCGGCATCTTACAGCCGCAGCCCGCAGCACACTTACCCCGGAAAGCGGAACTGATTATTACGTCACACGCCACAACACCTGCTCATACCGACCAGGGTTGCAAAACAATGCTTAGGAGACGATTTTCATTACCGCACAAAACTAGGTCACGAGGCAGATGCTAAACTTTAATAATATTGATGGAATTGAAATTGTTGAAGCACCCCATGACATTCCTCAGTGATTGTGAGTTTAGTTACAGTAATAACTAGGTAGAAGAATAGAATAAATAGAGATATATTCATGGAATACAAACACGCACAACAACAGACAAAGTTACAGACGTAGAAAAATTATTTTTATAATGTTTGTAACTTTGTATTGTAGTTGTTATTGTTTGTATTGCGCTGAACATATCTTGTCATGTCAAGACTAATATCCAACATTCAAAATATATATTTTATCCATTTGATTATAGTATAGTCGAACTTGCCACATGGTCGGCAGTATCTTTGAGAGATCTTGTGGGGGCGAAACACAAATAATGCCGTGCTGTGTGGTAAACGTGCATAAACATCCCATTTAACTATTTATTTCTATGGAGACAACTAAGATTTATAACATGAGGGCACATCAATATTGTTTATACTACACCAGCTTGGAAAGTACCTTGATACTTTATCAAATTTACGGTAGAAAGTACGTCATTGCATATCGAACAAATATGCGGGGAGAAAACGCATCTGAGCGGGAGAGAAAAGTGTATGAAAATCCATTTCTTACGTGGTTTTTCTCTTTTTTTCATCATTCCTGCTCCGACGCTCGCCCGCGACAGTCGTGCCGCTCCGCGCTCTCGATCGTTCCGTGCCTGAGTCATCGCTCCGTTCGTCACGCCCACCGTGACGTCACTCGTAGTCGCCGACTACGACGCCTGGTCCGGATCCGCCTTTTTCGAGGCGGTGAAGGATATCGTGCTTCTCTAACAGAGATTGTCAAAACAATTTGGTTTGGCCCCTTCAGGGTAAAACCACAGTTTCGTGGTCCTTGGTTGGAAACCTCACGGTGTCAACAATACCAAGGGGGTGCTGACCCGACGCACCCGCTGATCCCCTTCAGGGTGAAGCAGTCAATTGGAGTCGAGTGCTAGGTTTTGGCCTTGGGGGATCTCCTAGTCAAACCTAGTTACTGAGTTCTCTTCACAGCATACACACCTAGTGTCGGTTGGGTGTATCTACCCCTTCGCACTAGACCCAATAGGGCCCGGTACGCACATTAAGATTGGCGACCGGATTACAAGCTTAGGGCACACCATTAGGCACACACCTCCCTGCTATCCCCGCAGGGAGCGAACTCACCTCCGGGTCATTCCCGCCCGGAGGGTTAGGCAAATAGGGCCCCTCAGGCCACATCAGACGGCAACACAGCTACCGAGTTTGTCTGGGTTTCTCTTCTCGGTAGCGAAGTGTTAGGAGAAACTCCGGGGCAGGGCTCTTTGGGGACCGTCTGCTCGGGGAGCTCACGTTTGACGTGTCTCCTCGAGGCGCTTATGTTAGGGTTAGGAGACTAGGATGCCCACCCTTGTCGCCTCCAATATGGAGGACAGGATTGAGGACCTCTTGTCCAAAGTTGAATCCCTATCGGCTCGGTTAAATAGAACAACCGATATATTAGGAAAGATCCTTTTTGAAAACCCCGCCCTACAAAGGGAGTATGGGAAGGAGATTGACTCCTTACCCCCCGCGGTGTTTCCCTCCCCACAGCCAGATTTAGGTCCCACCCCCGCGCCCATCGCAGATAGGTCCCCCTCCCCCCCAGACGTCGAAATGGACTCTGAGGAGGAGGAACAAGAAAAAGAGGGCTCGGAAGGCGAGCGCTCGGAGCGCGCAGAGAGCATACACTCTGAGCGCTCGGAGCGAGCGGAGTCCGAGCACTCCTCCTCCGATCAAACCTCTTCCTCCGACGAGTTTATCCTCGTCGAGGGAAAGAGGAAAAAGAGGTCGCAGGCCTCGTCCTCCACCCAGGCCCCTAAGGCCAAGAAACCCTCCCCTCCCGAGCCAGCACGCTTAGTGCAGAGCCAGCCCTCCACTTCCTCGGCCACTAGGCCCAGCCCTACTCAAACCCCAGTCGTCAGCGCCTCAGTGCGCAAGACCATCCCTCCCCCACCCATCTTCATACATGATAAGGGGGCTTGGACAAACGTGTCCAAAGCGTGTGGCGAGCAACGCATCGCCTACACGAATGCCCGCGCCGTTCAGAACGGCATAAAAGTAGGGTTAGCGACAGCTAACGACCACCGCGCGCTTTCGAAGCTTCTCAAGGCTCGAAATATCCCCCACCACACTTATACGCTCCATGAGAGCAAGCCCGTTCGGGTGGTCCTCTGCCGGATCCCCAGTGAGATCCCCACCACCGAGATCGTCTGCGACTTAGAGTCACAGAACATCCCGGTGATTGAGGTGCACCGTATGCACGGCAGAGGTGGCAGGGCGTCTAACAACGTCCTCGTCATCTGCCACCCCGTCTCCGAAGGTCCCCACCCCATCTTTGCGCTGAAGACTGTATGCAGTCTCTCAGGAATACTCATTGAGAAGCCACACAAAAGTGGCACAGTAGGCCAATGCCACCGTTGCCAATTGTATGGGCACGCGCAACGGAATTGCTTCGGCAAACCCCGGTGCGTAAAGTGCCTGGGCGATCACGGCACTGCGGAGTGCAGTCGCCCAAAAGATAGGTCCAAATGCCCAGACCCGCCCAGCTGCGTGCTGTGCGGGCAATCGGGCCACCCCGCCAATTACCGAGGCTGTCCGAAAGCCCCGAAAACCTCCGCCCCTAAACTGGCAACGCGCGCTAGCGCACGCCAGGGACGAGAGTGTCCTACACTCTCGTCTGAGCTCCCCCAGACCCTCAGTCCCCAGCGTCCAACTCCTTGGACGGCGGCGAATCACGCCCAAAACTTCCCGGCACTAAGGCCGAAAGTCCCTGGGCTGATGGATCAACCCATCATGCCCTCCGCTCCGGTTGTTGTGGCTTCTCAGCCCCCACCTCCTCCCCAGTCACTCCCTCGCTCGGATGAGCCGGAACTCGATGCGTTCCTCATCCTTGGGAAAACATTCAGTTTCTTCCAGTCCCCCCGCGCCATCCAAATGGCAAAGGAGGTCGTGGCCTGCAAAAGCATTGAATCCCTGATTCAGGTATACTATAAGTATTCTGATGTAAAAAGCCATTTTGACAACCTCTTTAAACAGCCATAATGTATAACACGGCTAGTAAAAGATTAAAGCCCCGATCCCTAAAGCTAGGTTACTTCAATGCCAATGGCATCACTAATCAACGGGACGAGATCGCGACTTTCCTTCGCGATCATAGTCTCGACATCCTTCTGGTCCAAGAGACCTTCCTCAAACCCCACCTTAGGGATCCCAAGGTAGCCAACTACCGGCTAGTTAGGAACGATAGGACTAGATGCCACAGAGGTGGCACTCTAATATATTATAGGAACTCCCTGCACTGCATCCCTATGGATCCGCCGCCCCTTGCCCACTTAGAGGTATCCGTTTGCCGGCTAGGCATGACGGGCCATCCCTCTATCACAATAGTATCCGCGTATCTCCCACCGCACAGCGACGTAGATTCAAATTCTTCGATAAACGCCTCACTACGAGGCGACCTTACAGCCCTTCTTGACATGAGTGACTCCGTCCTTATAGCGGGGGATCTCAATGCCAAACATCCCGCATGGTGTAGTCGTATTACCAACCCCCGTGGGAAGGTACTATACGACCTTTGCACACCTCTCCACATAGATATCATAGGTCCTATGCGGCCTACTCATTATCCGTTCGAGCCATCCCACTTGCCCGACGTACTCGACATTGCCCTCCTGAAGAATGTGAACTTACGTTTGCACTCTTTAGAGACGGTAGACGAACTTGACTCTGACCATAGACCGGTGATCTTGGAGTTAACTCCGAGATCGGGTCTCTATGACCCTAACCGCCCCCCTCCCACACAGGTGATCACTGACTGGAGGAAAGTAGGCGAATTGCTGAAATCCAACACGTCTCCTCACCTGGACAAGATCCCCGACCACATCCAGTCCGCCGCCGACACGACGGCTGCGATCGACTCACTCACGGAGCACGTACAATCTGTCTTGAACGACTGTTCAAAGGAGATTCCGGTGTCAGAGCACTGGCGCCGGAAACTCCCGGACGATGTACGGGCCCTGCTGACTGAGAAGAACGCAGCAGTCCGTGCCTACAGATCTTTCCCCTGCCAGAATAACAAAACTTTCATGCGGTACTTACAGCGCAAAGTAAGTAACAGCATCAGAGAGTGGCGTGAAGCCGGCTGGGACAAGACCCTGAGCGAACTGGAACCCACCCACCATGCCTTCTGGCAACTTCAGCGGAATATGCGCGCCACTGAGGTTGCCTCAATGCCTCCCCTTATCCGCCCGGACAAAAGCATTGCCTTCGACGACGAAGACAAAGCCGAATGCCTAGCCGACAGCCTGGAGGCACAGTGCTCTCCCAGCTCCCAACCAGTCGACCCAGCCCACCTTGCCCACGTGGATGCTGAGGTCGAACGTAGATCTGCCCTACCCCCTGTCGAGGACCCTGATGCGCCCCTCCCCCCCGTCACGGAGGACGAGGTGGAGGAGATCATCAAGAAACTCAAACCTAGGAAAGCTCCCGGGACTGACAGACTGACCACTAGGGCACTTAAACTCCTCCCACGTACGATCTTAGTCCTACTGACTGCCATCTTCAATGGCGCCTTGTCCAACAACTTGTTTCCACAAGCTTGGAAAGAGGCTATAGTGATAGGTATCCCAAAACCCAAAAAGCCCAAGAACCTCCCGACTAGCTATAGACCCATTAGTCTGCTCAGCGCCCTCGGCAAGGTCTACGAGCGGATTATACTTAATCGGCTCAAGGACTTTGTCGAGGCCAAGAGCCTAATCCCTAACGAACAGTTTGGCTTTAGAGCCCATCATTCCAGTGTCCACCAAGCCCACCGCATCGTAGAGCACATTAGCGGCCGCTTTCAACGCGGTCTGGTGACGGGGGCCCTATTCTTTGATATAGCGAAGGCTTTCGACAAAGTCTGGCACAATGGCTTAATTTACAAGCTTTACCAACTAGGTGTGCCGGACCGTCTCGTGCTCATCATTCGAGACTTCCTGTCGAACCGCTCCTTCAGATATCGTATCGAAGGAGCGCTTTCCACTCCCCGCCCTATCAGAGCCGGCGTCCCTCAGGGCGCCGTGCTCTCCCCCCCACTCTTCACGCTATTCACTAGCGACATCCCCAAAAAGCCCCCAGTAGAGTTATCCCTGTTTGCCGACGACACGGCCATCTACTACTCGGGACATAATCCCGTTAGCATCGCTCATACCCTCCAGACCTCAGCCAACGCACTAGGCGATTGGTTTAGGAAATGGAGGATTGAGGTAAATCCCGACAAAAGTCAAGCAGTCCTGTTTCGCAGGGCTCGCCAGCATAAAAAGTTCACCCCCCCACGCCCGATCACTATGTTCGGCAAGCCAATCCCTTGGGAGAAGCGAGCCAAATACTTAGGTGTGATCCTCGACCAGTTCCTGAATTTCAGTGAGCACATAAAGTCGGTTCGCTCGCGAGCCGCTTTCGCTCTCGGTAGGCTCCACGCCCTGCTGAATAAACACAGCAAGCTCTCCCTTAAATGTAAAATCCGAATATACACGACATGCATACGTCCTATCATGACGTATGCCTGTCCGGTGTTTGCTCATGCCAGTCCCAACCAGATCCATAGGATGCAAGTCGTTCAGAACCGTTTTCTCCGAAAGGCCACGGGCGCGCCCTGGTTCTGTAGGAACGAGGATCTCCACGTAGACCTCAAACTCCCGACCATAAAGCAAGTGTTGAAACGCATGTCAGTGCGTTACTTCACCTCTGCTGAGACCCACACTAACCCCCTGATCGTATCGGCCGCCCGATACAGACCCTCCAAGATTTCTCGGGTTCGTCGCCCGCGTATCATCCTAGACGAGCCTGACGACCCCACCACCATCCGACAAGAGAGCAGTAGGGAAACCAGCACTCTTAGAAGACACAGATACAGAACGCGTTCCTTATTCCGGCCTCGCCGACGAGGCCCATCGCGACGTCCGCGTACTGGTAATGAAAATCCTCCCCGACCTTTGCCAAACGAGCCAGCCCGCGATGCTGAGCCAGTAGCAATAAATACTCCCGTAAATAATATGACCCAGCCTGTCCCTTTGCTGCCCTCCCGAAATGACCCCGCTATGCCGAGGCCCGTACTCCACAGGGAGTGCCCTTAGCGTGCGGTCATTAGTTTTTAAGTATATTTTAGTTTGTAAGCCCTGGCTGGGGGCCTTTAATTTATTAGAGGTCACCACAGGAAAGTCCGGTTAAGTAGACTCACAGCCTTAGTGTGCTGATCTACAAGTGGCCCTACCTAAAAAAAAAAAAAAAAAAAAAAAAAGTGGTTTTTCTTTTTTAATTTTGGGTAAGATTATGCGCCGGTAACCTAAATATCAAAAGTCAAAAAGTTTTTACAGTGAGTTTTTATCTCCAAGTTCGCAAAATGACACTGGCCACTAGCTGTGTGTTGGATGGTGTCGGGCTGGCAGTGCGACCCTGCGGCGGCAGGATAAACAATTTGAAAAAAGAACATGTGAAAATTGCAGACGCCATTGGCGCCATTTTCAATTTGTGTGTTGTTTGAGGATTCAGTTTTCGTAGAAAGTAAAATAAAACTATCAAAATGATAAGTCGTGATAGTGATGATGAAGATTTTTTAACTCCGCCGCAGTTAAAGGAAACAGCAAAAATACTGATTGATAACCTTTTACCACAGAAATCAATTAAAAAATATAATAAAACTTATGACGATTTTTTGCAATGGAAATGTGAAAAAAATGCGGCATCTTTCCTGAAACTGTTTTGCTAGCTTATTTCAGTGAAAAAGCGCAAAAATACAAGCCAAGTACGTTATGGTCTATGTACTCAATGTTGAAAAGTACTATTTATTTTCCTCGTAGGTGTAGTATAAAGCACTGTGTATCACTCGAGAGAAAGTGCGATTCCCGATCTCGGGTGTTTTAAAGCCCTCGCCTACGGCTCGGGCTTCAAACGACACCCTCGACGGTAATCGGTCACTTTCTCCTCTCGGTGAACAATGTACTATTATCATCTTATGGAGGAACCAGAATGCAAATAAAAACTGTCAATGTATCATCGACACTATATAAACACTTCACAATCATCAATTAAATGCAGTACCTATATCCCGTCAATCCGCACTAATTAGTCAATCACGAAAGTACCAGGCTGACATAACAGCTGACGGGCTGCCCGTCTCACGATGACACCACTTTGATCCCGTTGACAGATGTGACGCAGCTTTCAAACACAACGCGAGTAATGAACCAGAGCTGACCGATTCGCAACTGTCAAGACAATGGAACCAGGAAGGGGATTGGGTAATTTGCGAGGGATTAAATGTAGGGCAATAATGAAGGATTGCTTTTTGTACCTAACACAATAGAACTTACCAAAAGGCTATTATTAATTACCTACATTAAGAAAGTGTCTAGCAGTAGAAAATGGGTAATTGCACTTCGAATGCTGAGAAGAAAAAGACGGGACAGTAATTTAGTTTGTTTACATGAATCATATAATCTAGAGCAGGAAGTTATCTCTGATCTACTGAACTAATTTTGAAATTCTTTAATACATAATTCCTGAGTGAGATAGGGTACTTTTAGTTGACAAATACTTTTAACGCGAGGGAAGCTGCGGGTCGAAGCTTGTAATGAATATTAATTGAAATGTTATATGTCATAATTTTTGGCCAAGTCATTAATAAAGCGGAATCAACCATCAAGCAGCATTTGGAGACGTCGTTAGGCGTCTTGTCACTGCGATTTCCAATGTAAAACAGTAATGTAAGTACACAGGCAATCGTGGGACGTGCGCGTGCGCGTGCAGGAGTAGTTATGACAACAAGAGAGAGTGATACTGGACTACCAATGACTACCATAGATGAAGGGGGAGGAAAGGTCCGTTCTATACTGATACTAACCATTGTTCTTCCACTGATATTATACAGTGCAGCTGTTATATCTACATACATCAGAGATTTATCCTTAAAAAGAGATAATTAACCCGGGTATAAACAAAATTACGGAAAAAGATATGCAAATTATGAGTAAATAGAGGTAATAGGGAACCAATATGCCAATGAGCCTCTTGCGACCGTTCTCCTACACGTTTTTATTGTACGGCAGTAATCCCTCAGTCTTGGTCGAAACGTCGCTTGAGCGCCTAAAATGGCGCGTACAGCCATTGCGGCAGCGATAAACGGATAAACTCAGCATTACCGTATTCAGGGCGCGTGTAGAAAGCTGCCGAATACAGTACGCATTAGAATAGGACTCTCGACTCTATAGACAAAGGTTCAGAGCACCGGCGAACTATTCGCGTTCAGTTCCGTAATAAGATCCAATTCCGCTCCCAATAGGCGCAGTATAGCTAGGTTAGTTACGTAAGCATCCGTTTTAAGTTTAATTGCAGTAAATGCAGTCGTTTGTCGCAAATTGTACAAGTTGTTGCAGTCTGCACTGTCCTCATTCCCACCGCGTGTTGGACTTCAACTCTACCAACCTGTATTTTTGTTCGACTGCTCGTAAAGGGTCGATGAAATACATATAACAGTATGTTTGGATGTAGCAGTGTGAATGGATAGTGATTTTGTGCCATATTGGTAACACAAAGTCATAAGTTCAAATGCTTAGTTCGTAGGAGTGAAAATACAATAGAATCAAAACTCAGGAACTGAATGAAAGGTGATGCTAAGATGTGGAATTCCTAGCCGGAGTGTGTGTTTTATGATAGCTTCAAACTTGTAAGTTTTAAGTCAATAGGTCACTTCTAGAATTCTAGGCAAACAAGCTGTATCAACAAAACGACGATATTGCTTTCCACCATGTGAGATTATAATCAAACGCAAGCCCAATAATAACATTAAAAATATAGCTTGAGTCGGCACATGTATGTTTATGCAAATTAACGTAGAGACGGAAACTAATTAGAATGTTGATCTATTATACAAATAAAAACAAAAATTAAGTACCTATCTGTCTACGATTTCAAAATAACTGTGTGTTCTCAATTGCTTACATTTACACAATACTAAAACTTAATTTTTGTCTGTCTGTCTTTCTGTTTGTCCAGGCTTATATCTGGAACGGCTGAACCGGTTTTATTAGGACTTTCACTGTAAGAGAGAGCAGGTAGGCTAATTTTTATCCCGATTCCCACGGGTTCGAGGAACAGCCACCCACAGGAACGAGTCGCGGATACAGTTAGTTGTTTATTAAAAACTAGATCGGTCCGGATATCGTTTTGACTTTCGACCGTTCCTAATCTATCAGTTCCGATCACCTCACCGAACGTGAGTCACTGCTACTCCAGATACGTTCGTATTGTTCTACTGTCAGGTAAAGGTCGGATAGCCGCAGTATTATCTAAGATTATCTGAACGGTGGCGAGGTCGCATTCTACGAAGGGCTCTGCTGGCCTCGGCGGTCCATAGCGAAGAGTACGCGTGGCAGCCGCTGCCAGCACGCGCGGCTCATTAGGCAATTGATTACGAATAGACCTTACTGCACGGTAAACTGTGTGACCTTTCATCTAATAGTTCCATTGTTTCTTTAAATGAAATGATGCGTCATTTTACTGCCGTTTTAAGTAAAGCTAGATGAGGCCGGTGTTTACTAAATGAGTACCCTGAGAAGAAATACCAAAACATACTCAGAGGTCCCTTTTAAAGTCAGCCAAAAATGGTTTTAGATAACTCAATGCCATTTTGAAAGACCTATTCTATAGACACCACACATAGGTATGGTACAGGTACCACACCTACTACTACATAATATATGGTATAGGTTTGATGAAAAAAAAATATTTTTAGTTTCAGTTCGTATAAAAATCGGAAAGCGGTTCACAGAATACATCCCCTTACCAAGTTTCACATGTCCTAACAGTTTCGGAATAAAATGGCTGTGACATACGGACGGATGGACAGACAGACAGACATGACGAACCTATAAGAGTTTGATTTTTTGCCAATCGGCTACGGAACCCTAAAAATTCATAAATTACTATTGTATACGTGTGTCCATATTATGCTGCATTTTGTTATTTTCTCCTGAAGTAGAGCAATATAGCTTTGGACACCACTTTTCCGCAGTCATCACTGTGTCTAATGTCTAATGGCTTGGTAGGGGAAATCTTCTTACAATAAGATCAACACGTCGCGTGTGTAAAACACATAACTTAATTGTTAAAATTATGAATCGTCAACCACTTCGAATTAAATATATAATGTAGGTGTTATTAATTAAATTATACTTACCAATCACTAATCACTTATAACTTTCTCATTCTTCATTCAGTGGTGGAACTGCAAAAAAGAAAATGATCGTTAATATTTTATAGATAAGCGGTCAGTACTACACCCCAATTATAATGGAGTGAAAATATCAAAAGAGGTAAAAGATAAATGATCTTTTTTGCAACTTGGTTATTAAATAACACATTTACACATATTTTTTCCGGATATTACAAAACTAGATGTTGCCGGGTTTTTCTTGATCCTGAAAACCTCTAATATTCTTTTGTATTATTATTCCCTTTGATATATGATGAACCGTCAGCCTTTCCGTATATCATCTATAAAGCAGTTAGTAAAAGCAAAAGTGAACGGGCATCTTCTGGACTCGCTAGTTCCATCGTAGACCTCATCTATCGTTTACCGTCAGGCGTGATCGCGGTCTAGAGCGGGCTCATCCGACATGAAAAATATACTGAGGAAAACTACACGCAGCATCTACCAGGGAACCAGGATTTTGTAGGAGCTCCTCGGATATTGACCATCTATTTTGAATCAGAGCAACCCGTGCTCCGGGGCGTGTGACCCTCGTCGGGCGCGGCACCGCTACATAAATTAAACCGGAGCCGCGGCTTTCTCCGGTCAATGCCTGCTGCCCTGTGCCTGCAGATATTCACTAACCACTAATACCACTACCGATATCGGTTACATTGATAGTACTCACGACCATACTCTGCAGATAATATTGCAACAGATCTGTATACACTTAAAAACTGTGTGTTTGAATGTCAAGTGTTCTCTAAGTTATGATGGCTTACGAAGACCTCTTGGCACTCGACATAATTATTCGACACCTGCCAAGATTAATGATTAAAGAAAACCTTAGTTGAATTTTTAGATAAAATACATTAGTACGGTTTAGTCATTTGAATCTTGACAATATGAGCAGGACAAAAAATATTATGCAACCAGATTATCAAAATATTTACATAAACATAATACCAATGATGAAAACAGACTGGAATTTGAGCGAAAAAGCATAAACGCTTTTTTATTACAATTTCTTGCCGTCTCCTAGTAAACTGTGTGACAGGTTTTCCTAGTGCAGTTACCAGTCTCCCCCACAAAGGAAAAATGCATAATGTGTCTGTGCCTAGAATAAGTAGTTTAAGTAATAATAAAGAAAGAAATAATAATAGAAAACGACCACCACCAATTGGAACAGTGCACTAGCTACTGTATGTCTTATAAGTGTCTGTGTGAAATAAAATATCTTTCTTAATTTTATTTGACTACCATACATTCTCTACAGTCAAATAAAAAATATACGGACACACGTAAGTAGAAATACCTATTACTAATCGAAGGCTAAAATCAAGTCAATAACTTCCTCATACGACCACCAGTCTGGCCCGAACGGGAAACATACAGGATTATGGAAATGTTTATAGCAATCGGAAAACTCGAAACTGTTAGATAACGAGTGAGCTGCAAACTGGTTACTATTGCTTCCGATCTCATTTAGTAAATAATTCAACCTATAACGTTGTCTCTGCTGGGACTGGCTGGGACAGAAACCTTCTCTCCATGACAGCCATGACAGGGAATAGGCCGTGATTCACAATGCGAGCCCAATTAGGGACACGGTATCGATACAAAAGTATCGATATTGTACTCATGAGTAATATCGAAAAAAAAAACAAAAGTATCGTTACTTCAAAGTATCGAGTATTCTTCATAGGGCCTAATGCGCATACGTCAGGCCGTCAATGTCAGTCAGTAACGTCTATTTAGCTTCAGTACATTAGGACAGAAGAACAGAACAGAACATCAACACTAATGGTATTGGTACACTGGTGTAATAATAGTAGGTACTATAAAAAAGACAACTATGACTTTACAAATTATTTAAACAATTATAGACATTCCTTTAGACACATATTATAGTACCCATTCCTCTCCGTACACTCGCTAATAGATACACAGCACGAAACAATAGGTACTTTTAGATGGCACACATTCACCTTTAATAAGTCAAATAACAGTCAAGCACAATAACGATCAACCGGAGAAAAACAAATCGCGAGATGAACACAAAGAATAATACAAATAATACGATTTTGTGGGATATCGTTGTTCATTATATGAACTACATTGTACCTTATAAACAATTTTCTAACGGCGCGAACGATTTAGTGATTGATTTAGTGAAGGAAAGGATCTGAACAGCTGAAGGCAACGATTTTTCGCTCAATGTAATGATTTCGAAGGTTCAGTCTAATTGAACCAGATGGCGTTGTCGTCCAAGATTTATTCGATACGAGACCTGTCAAAAAGTACTCATTGAGTAAAAGTATCAAATACAAAGTATCGAGTACAAAAGTATCGGTATCGAAACGAAACGTACTCGATGCCACAAAGAATCGATACTTTTTTCCGATACTTTTTTCGTGTCCCTAAGCCGAATAGGGGCGGATGTCACACGTCTTCGAATTTTAGGTTCCACCGTCATAGGAGCAGTGATTATAATGAAAATTACACAAAGTTATGTTACTGACTGAGTACGAACCTACGACCATTCGCAAGTCATGCCTGCAGCAACTCCTCATACACTATTTATTTTTCTGATGAGCGATTTGTTTCTGTTCCATTGTTAAACTATCTTTTTCACCCGCTAATATGAAACTATTATACAATTCTACAAGAATCACAGTAGCGTAGTCAGTGTTACCAACTTAGTGGATTTTCCACTAAAACTGGTGGTTTCGACCCCCCTTTTAGTGGCGAAATATTGCTTTAGTGGCTGGTGGTTTTTTCTAGTGGTCAAGTAGAATTCAGTTTCAATTACTGAAAGTGCTATTACTCAACTACTAAGCCACTAAAACTTTAGGAAATATATTATTTTTACTTAATTTACTTTTACTGCGTAGGCCTACTAAAAGTGCAGAACTTATGGCAAGAGTTGATGATCTATGGCGACAAATTCATTTGCAGAAACGGAACGAGAGCAAAGATACAAAAAAAAAATTGGAATGAAGTATTGTATTTCAAAGATGCTCAAGGGGAATCTAGATTTGAGGAATTAGCGACTTTTGCGATTACTCTCTTAATACTATCTAATTCTAATGCCGATATTGAGAGACTATTTTAGCAGTATGAATGTAATAAAAAACAAGCAGAGGAACAGAATGATGTTGAATATTTTAACAGCAATATTAAAAAGATTGAAGATTGGAAGAAAAATGCTGCAATGAAATGAAATGAAATATTTATTCTGTAAATTGGTTATAAATAACACTTTTACACGTCATGTTTTTTGCGTGTTTAGTTTAGCTAGATGAGGCCGGTATTTCCTAACTGACTACTCTGAGAAGAAACACCGAAACAAACTCAGAGGTCAAAGTCTCTTTTAAAGTCCAGACAATTTGCATTTGTATATGAGAAGCATGTAGGTTCATGTCTGTGGTATTCTTTTGAGGAAATAACCACGCAAATTTAAGCGGACCTGTCCAGACAGTGCAAGCATTAGTCAGTTATCGTGTAGCTCAACTTAGAACTTAAGGAGCTCAACAATTTGACGAACAATACCAAAGTAAGGACCTTTGGGTAGGCCACACAAGTACTCAAACTGCTTGACATCATTAAATAAATTATAGTGAAAGCAAAAACAATGAAGAAAGAATAACCTACATTGTCCTCACATTTACAATAATGAAATAATTATATATATAAAAAAAACAACAAACAAAAATTAATAGGTATATACAATACTTGAGAAAGCAAAATTTTAATCAATCAAAAATAAATCATCAAGCAAAATTTTAACAAGAAAATAAAAAAGGCACACGTATATCACTGGAGCATCTCATTCCCAAGCCTTCTTGTCCTCAATATAATCTTTAACACTGTAAAAAGCTTTCTGACATAGCTTACGTTTTATCAATAATTTGAATTTATTAATACTTAGTTTTTGAATATGGCTAGGAATTTTATTATAAAAACGTATACATTGGCATCTAAACGAACCACCTATTTTTTTTAACCTTGTTTTAGGAATGACATAATTATGTGATTTGATTATGAAATTCCAATAAAAGTTATAAAACAAATTGGTAGCAAAGCATCATATAAATGTGAAACCGACGATGATGGTGCAGACAAAAGTTCTTATATGTTGATTTACTGACTTAAAATATTTTATTACGTCATATTAAAGAACATTTTTTACTAATACCAGTAATAATAAATAAATACTGTTTTTTTTCGTAAAAACTAAAAAAAAATTGTAAATTTTAGCGAGTTTTAGAGTAGGGCCAATTTTGTTACTGGTTTTCTGGTGGTTTTAGAAGTTGGATCTGGTGAAGAGCTAGTTGAACTGTTGGCAACACTGGTGTCAAAGTAAAATGCAGATTAATTTAGTCATTATACAAAACATTAATTTGGTTATTTAAGAAATACATATACGTCATACATGTGTATTTTATCAGAATTTATCAATTGGCTTTCTTGAATACTTAATCCTTAATTTATGTAAAGTTTGTAAACTTACCGGAAATCTTTCCTATCTACTGTTGTTTTCTCTCTGTCCTTATGGCTCTTGTTATGTAATTAGTTATCTAATTAATTATTATTCGCGTTAACAGTCTAATGTATTCTTACATGAGGCAATATTGAGAAATGAATATCATTTTAGTTAGATGTGATAGTATTACGAAATTGAAATCAAATAGGTACGCAAGAAATTTTACAACAATTATAATAGATACTATATAGATTTAGATACTCTTTATTATTCATAAAATGTAGGGTTGCCATCCGTCCGGGTTTTCCCAATTTGTCCTAGTTTGGAGAGCGGCCGGGGGCGTCCGGGGGAATTTTCCTAATAAGCGTCCAGGTAAAACCCGGACACACATTGGTCTTACGGGTACCAAAAAGCACGATCTCTATTATTATTTTCCTATGGTATTTCAACTCATTGTTTATGTTACGTTGAAAGATACTGTTATTAAAAAAGTTCTAAAGCTCTACAATGTTATCACTTTATCATAAATAGAAACCATAATTAAACATCGTTGTTTTTAGTTTCAAGTTCAAAAATATATTTTTATACGGTGTCCGGGGAAATACCGTGATTTTGCCCAAATGTCCGGGGTTTATAATTATAAGTCTTTGTCTGGGGTTGGCAAATTTGGTGATGGCAACCCTAATTAAATGTATGTTACACCAAACAGTATTAAATAAGCATGTATCAATTAAAACGAGTATAACAACGGGCGATTTTATCGATAAAAGCGATCTTTAACAGACAACCTTTGGATGGAATTGACACAGAATGAGGAAATAAATACCTCACAAAATACATAATGCCTTACTGAATGTTTCTAGAATTCAGGCATACTTTAATTGGTTCATAAATTTTTTTAAACTACTAATAAATGCAAAATTTAAAAACCCGGTTAAATACTTTACTATCCTTTCATAAGTGGAACTTCAAAGTATTTTCATCACTAATATGCTTACTCGAAGAGAGTTTCCAAAACTACAAAATTCCCATTATATTAAATAGCCAATTTTTCAGTCAAAATCCTTTAGTTCAGCTTTCTAACATTTAAACTTTCTTCTGAACACCTGTATGTAGTTACGTACTCTTAATAAAACATTCAAGTTATTAGTGACCACATAATACTATTTAAAAGATATAAATACAAGTTTAGTGTGCATGTTTAAACAATGATTTGCATAGTGATTGGTCGGAAGCTGTGATCGACGGCGGGTGACCCGGCGCGCGCGCAGCGTCTGACAAATACCTAAACAAACACGGCGCGTATCCACTGCCGCACGATACGGTACGATAATATTTGTTTTGTTCTGAAGCACCACTTTGTTTGCTCGACTCATAACGGATTGATCTGAATAAATAATAATTAACTAACTGCACTTTACCGCAATCGAGTTTCGCAGTTGATTATGGGTACAGCAGCGCCAATTTGATTGGATTTGGCTGAAATTGATTAAAATGTGCTAGTAAGAACGCATTCAAATTTTTCTTTTTGATTTAGTTGGTTGGGAAAGAAACGGACAAAAATATTTTGTATATGAATGACTGCAAAGTTACTCCATCTGTTGATATTTTTTATAGTTAAAAATATTTTTATATATTTTTTTTATTTCTGTAGCTAACACAAATATAAAAAATATATAAAAATATTTTTCCACACTAAGAATTTCTCCTGTATCGTGAGTGTATTTTTATAAACACCGTAACAACTAAATATTTGTAGGCTATACAAACTTGGTGCGGGCAATGTATCGAACCCGCGACACGCAGCGCAGAACCCAATTACTCAAATACTGCGCTAACCGTATCGTCAATTATACTCTACGGTTCACATCGCGTAATCACTCGAAAACAGCAGTTTAATCTTATTTTTATTACAATCCTGCACAAAAGGTACAGTTATCTAAGTCGGTTGTAATGGACACGGGTACAATCGCCAACAGCGGTGCTCGCCTTGACCGTGAAGGTGCGCGCCGAGAGTGAAACCGTTGTACAGTCGCGACCACTACTGACACGCACCGAGCTGTACCGTTTCACCGGCCGATGGACTTGACGTTGCTCTAGCTATTAAGATAAAATTGGACATGGCTCACTCATACGAGACTGAAGCGACTGCGCACGAGTGGATGAACAAGCTTACTATATATTTGCTATACTGAATTCCAAAGCCACACCTATGATTGCAACAAGAAATTAAAATTAAAATTTTTAAGTAACCCCTGACAACCTTGAAGCACCTGAACAGATCTTGATAAACTGAAGCTGAGAACTAACTTGATCACGTCAGCTTTCTAACAAACAAAACCGCATCATAATCGGTCCATTCGTTTAGGAGCTACGATGCCACAGACACAAAAAGATACACAGATACGTCAAACTTATAACTTATTTTTGCGTCGGGGGTTCAAAACGGTTAAAAACTACAAGTCTACGAAGTCTAATAAAACCTTGCAATACAAATGGTGATTAAAGCTTTGTTTTACATACATAAGCTCGCTTAGATTTGCCCCAAATCACTTGTAATTTGCGTTCGAGCTGGTGCGGACATAGACCACAATCATACCATCCAATGAGTCTCCCCGTGCTGTGATCATGACCAGCAGATTTACATGCGATTTTAATTGCAGACTCCAATTAGCATCTATCACGCGGCCGTTTGAGATAACATCGAGAGATTCAATAATTATCAGACAAATGAAAACGAGGATTTAACATAAGAACAAAAGAGAGGTGAAGCAATTTACGACGAGCTCTAAACTCATTCGCAGGACAAATGTTAATTGAAAGGCAGACGGAACAGTGGTTGTTCTTTCCTGAATATTAGACATTTATTAGGATGTGGGTAACACCTCAATAACTTCTCCCGCTCTGTGTGGAGCGGGAGGGAGTGTCAGACCTCTACTGACTAAAAACCCACCCTGTTCCTTCAGCTGCCCTTGCGGTCCGGGGCCGCGGTATCTCGTATTAGAACATATCCGCAACTCCAGCGGAGGATGTGATAACAGCAACACTACTGTACCTGAACACGTAAGTACGTAGGTGCAAAATGCGTAGCGAACAAACATATACGTATTCGTTCGGGATATTCCTAAAACGATAGAAATCATCTCTGGGACGGATCTGCCAAATACCAGCTTGATGCACTTGAGTCTGTAGAGAAACGGGCCAAAAGCCTCATCGGCAACGAGAAACTGGTCGAGACAAAGGTCCAGAGCCTAGAACATCGGCGACGTGTTGCAAGTCTGTCAGTTTTCTATCGGTTACATTTCGGGAAGTGTGCGATGGAATTGCACAGTCTTATTCCACCAAGCCCGTTCCATCATCGGACTACAAGACATACGGCGATGCGCCATCGTTACATGGTGGACATCCCACCCATACGCACGAAACGTTTTGGGAATACTTTCATTGTGCGTACGGCTAAGGAGTGGAATTTCCTGCCGGAGTCTGTGTTTCCTGATAGTTATAACCTGGGAGTCTTTAAGTCAAGAGTGAATAGGTTACTTCTAGGCAAGCGTGCTTCATCTTCGACCACATCTTCGCTTAACATCAGGTGAGATTATGGTGAAACGCAAGCCTATCAACTATAAAACAAAAACCGGTCAAGTGCGTGTCGGGCCACGCGCAGTGTAGGGTTCCGTAGTTTTTATAACAGCCAATTGCGTGTCGTATTCGCTGACTGATCGTTTCGTACCATGCTTTAACTAAAAGCCAAACATGACTACCTAACTAATTTGACTTCCTATACAAATCCTCACCTGATCCGACAATTTTGCACGGAGTTTTAATTTTTTTTAGAGATTTGTATAAAACTTGTCATAGCCAGTGTTTTGAATTTAAATACGGACACAGAGCGACACTACTCAATCGTCACAAGAAAATAGCACGATACAACTGGCGCTTAGCGCCATCTATCGACATTTCTATGGAGTTGTTCGAAATTTTCGAGTCAAATACAATTGGTCGACTATTACTCGTAAACTTGTAAAGCCCACTTATGTTTGATAGTTTTCCTTTAAATTTCGTTATATATAGGTACTACTGCCGTGACATTTGAATTTCTAACTACAACCGTTTAGTTGATAGAGGGGGGGGACACTTGACTCTAACGAAAATTGGTAATCTAAAGCTTGATAAGTCACGAACGGTTTACTTATTCGAAAACCGGTCTTACCGAACCCCTAATATTTTTGAAAGACCTATCCAACGATATCCCACACTATGGGAAGAACGAAAAAAAAAAATTATCATCCCACTTTACATGTATGGGAGGTACCCTAAATAATTGTTTTTTTCAAAATTTTATTTTACCACTTTTTCGGCGTCATTAACGTGTATACTCATGCCAAAGTACAACTTTCTAGTACCAATAGTTTTTGAGCTAAACCGCGGACAGACGGACAGACAGAAGGACATGGCGAAACTTTATAGTTAACAAGGAACCCTTATGGGTTCCTTGTTGACTACGGAACCCTAAAAAGAGTATAGACGAAGAGTCTTTTTATAAGAAACTAGATTCTGCTCACAGATATGAAAGGTTATTTCTATAATGTAGCTTTCTATTGGTGAAAGAATTTTCAAAATCGGTCCAGTGAATACAGAGATTACTTCCTACAAACTTACAAACGTAATCTATACTTCTATACTATTATTATAAAGCGGAAAAGTTTGTTTGTTTGTTTGAACGCACTAATATTTGAAAGTACTGGGTGGATGTGGATGAAATTTTGTAAGAAAGTAGCTTCAAGCTTGAGGAAGATTATGGGCTACTTTTTACCCGACTGAAAAAGAAGGAGACCTAAGAAAGTCTACGGGAGCGAGCCTCCGCCCCTCTTTAGTATTTTTATCATATTAGTACACAAAAGTACAGACAACGAAGCCAAAATTGAATAATTGAGATTTGTAACCTATTTTTCCACGTCCACCTCATCATCGAAGTTACTAGAATTAATTCCAGACAAAATGACGCTATGAGTGTTCGAGCACCGTCTTCCACTAGCCAAGCGTCACAAAATGCTTGTCGCACTTTGTATGCGCGGCCATCGAACGCGAAATGACCATACATTACAATACGAGGCATATTAATACCACGCGTCCAGTACAATGCGTTACTACTCACTACACTGTTGTACACAACGACCTCATTTAACACTTGCGTGCAACTAATATTATGTTTAGTTAAGCGGTTTTGTGCACGACTGTACCTTTGTGTTATTTGTCACACTATTACGCGTTTCATGAATCATTGATTGATGAGATTTTCTATACGAAAAGAGGATTGTTATACCAAATTAAATTTAGTAGAACTAAACTTTCATGTATACAGGGTGTATCTTCCTTAATATTATAAATGCGAAAGTTTGTGAGGATGGATGCATAGATGTTTGTTATACTTTCACGCTAAAACTACTGAACGTATCTGACTGAAATTGGTAAGTAGATATATAGGTAGGGTAGATAAAAATAATATTAAAAAATGAAAATAATATGTATATAAAATGTAATAAAGGAAATAATAATAATAATAAAATGATTATTCAAAATCTTAAGGTAAATATTAAATACAATTTCACTTAAATCTACATTAAGTTCACACATGTCATGTGCCTGAACTAGGTAATCCTGTGTTTCAGGCGAGAATACCAAGGTTTTTTTTTTAATAATCACATTTATATAAAATAAACTGTATATGGTCATCTTAGGTAAGGTAATGTATAAAGGTGTAAATAATATGAAAATAATCTTAGTCTCTTATTTTTAATCTTAATTACATTTAAATAAAATATAACACATAGGTTATTTTTTATCCCGGAATTCCCACGGGATCGGGATTTACCCTTGAAAACCCTCCCACGCGAATGAAGTCGCGGGCAGTAGCTAGTACCTACATATTATATAAATAAATGGAAGTGTCTGTCCGTGATTTTAGTCTTTTCTTAAGTGCTTATAATGATGTAGTTATTTACACGATACTAAAACACAAACAAAGTTTTTAATAGTTTTGCTGCCTGTCTTTCTGTTTGTTGATACACAGTAAACAAACATTAAACAACAAACAGAAAAAAAACGTAATACAATGACATCAACATCATAAGAATGTTTACAAAGCGTTTTATAAATAAATAATAATGATTACATTACAAATTTATTTGGATCTTTTAAGACGTACTTTTCGAATTTCAATGTTTTCTTTAGAAAATAGACTTTAAAAACAACCTGTATACGTTTAATGAACCGTTGATAATTGGTATATCATAAAGTAAATTAGCAGCCTATGGAAAAAGTCGCCCACTACAGATAAATATGTTCACAAGTTTACCCATTTAATTAAACTTACCTCTGGTAACTTACTTAAAAGACTCGTTGACGCTTTCCGTGACCCAAGGGCTGGCTATTTCTTTGGTCAAAGGCCATACAACGAGGCAATGCCGCTAGTATCTTGGGTACGTTGCCAGCCGACAGCGTTGAGGATCAATTTTTTGATGCTTTAATCTAGTTTGTATAGTATTTTAGTACATAATTATGTATATTAAAGTCACTTACGTAACCAGGAGTAACGTTGTATAGAAATTACATTACTTGACTCTCCTGATCGCAGACTAAGGAACCACATCATCTTGACGTAAGTATACTTTCCTCGCACGTGCGGCGATGACTTGACTTTAACCTTTTCGCCGCCAACGTACACAAAACGCAATGCCTCGCCGAGCGCCAAACTATAAATGTATAACTAAATATACAGTAAACAGTAGTGATGGGGATATCGTTATATCGATGAATAAGATTTGAAGTAAAGTTAAGATTTAAAGTTGATTTTACGAATATAAATAAAAACTGATTAAATATTTCCAGATTTGTTTTATTTCACAGTATCCTTAATAAGAAAAAACAGCATAAATTATGAGTATCAAAGAAATTAATACATAACTCAATTAGAACTATAAGGAATGGGGTACATCTCTATTTGTTTCATGATCTCATTCTTTAAATTCATATCAAGTTATTGGCACTGAGGGCACGTTGAATTCGATTCTGATCAGGGATGGGGTCTATGGTCTTTTATTATTCTATTTTTGTTTATTCCTGTGTTTTTTTAATAACTTCAGTCAACGTTTTTTACCGTAGGTATCTAAGTGGCAGAATTTTTTATTCTTTTTAAAGTGTTTTTTGAAATGAAAAGTAATTATATATTTAAATTCTATCACGCTTGTAGCCGTGTACTGAGTACTCCTACTCTATTCCTACTCTTCCTACTCCTACGACGAATTCCTACTCTTTGATGAATAAACATTATTATTATCATCCAGTTAGACATACCTCAGAATTATCTTCTGGTTCACTATTCTCCACAAAATACTCCGAGTCCGATTCCACACCTTGCAAAATTTTAAGAAGTTCGTCCGAATCAAGTTCTTCACTAATTTTTCTATTTGTTATCAAGTGAAAGAAAGAAAGATGCGTGCGCGCGAATCCGATTTTGTGCTGCACTATGCCAAAGTGACCTTGACAGCCGCACGCCTATGACGTCACTGACCAACTTCTATAGTAGTTCGTGGCACTCGGTGGCGCACAGGGGCATAGACGACCAATTGTTTTGTAGAGATGGGAAAATAACTATCGACAAGAATTGGTAACAACTTTATAATTACGTATCGGCATCTACCTGAAGGTCGAAATTCATCCACTATCCTTTGTAATGAAGTAGATAACTAAGTTCATATTTTATTGACCTCAAATTGTTTTCGATATTCGTAACTTTCTGTATTTATAAATATTTCAATGGTGAAATCAACCTTTCACGGCACATCACTGGCCAACTTGATATGAAGTGATTGGCGTTCTGAGGAAAGTAACAAAATTCGGAGTTTCTGTTTTTGCCGATTTTAGGACAAACTAGGGCTTATTTTGTGTAGAAAAATAAAAAACAGGGTAGTAGACAGTGTTAAATAATAAAATGAAACAAAGCTTTTAATCACAGTAAATTTATTTTAATAAGATAGTTAAAATGAACAACTTCTATAGAAGTTGTGGCGCTGGTGGCACGAAAATCCCGAACTTCTATAGAAGTGCTTGGCGGTGAAAAGGTTAATAAGCATACAATTACCATTATTGACCAAATCAGAAACAGAATTTTGTTTGAAATACAGTACAAGGACTTACGTATAAGTAAACAAAAGGAAAGTAACTTTCTATAAATCCACTGGCTACGGTTTTATGTTATCCTGTTCGTTGTAAACAATACGAGTACATCTTCAATTTGTCATACCTATCACGTCGGCAGCGTAAATAAAGAAACGTTTTGTTCGACATTATTGGCGACCAATTGGTAGTAAGCAATCATTGTTATGAATTCTATCAAGTCATGTGCTCCTAGTAAACAGAATGAACAAAAACACTACAGTTTGTGCTCTAGAATATAAATATAACAAGATAAGCTAAGTTAAAGATTGGGATGTACATAATATTATTATGTACATACCTAAATCTGCGCTGCGGCGATTCAAGACTCAGGAGAAGTTCCAACAACATTCTAGCTAGACTGGTGTGAATAGATGGGCCATTTGTCAAGCACTGGGCAGGTAGGCATTTGCGCACAGCCGTACATGTCGCCAATTAAATTAAGGCAGATTGATAAGAGAAATTTGTGATTGTAATCAGTTTTGAGAGCTGGGATTGAATGTCCCAAAGTGTTCATGCCTTGAAACACTGCGACATAATATAGTAATCGTTTTGTACATTCTTATTCGTGCTGCAATCCAGTTAAGCTGCGCTTGCGCTTGATAATGTCACTGGCGTCAAGGGCATCGCCCCCCGCACTAATAAGGTTAATTAATATCTTAAATACTTGTATAGCGCCATATTGGAGGCTGTTGCGAAAGTATTGGAAACGAGAATGTGAGTGTGGATAGTTGTTATCAGCGATCGTTTCAATAGTCGAGGTAATTGACGAAATACTTATTTAATGAAAAGCGTTTAAAATGGGGATTAATTACTATATCAGTATATAGGTAAATTATTATTTGAAAATGAGAGCATAATTATTTCATGATTTATTTGAGTCTTTGAAGTTGGACAGAATAGCAAAGAACTTTATTTGAAATAATAACGGAATAAATATTGCGAAACAATCGTTTGCTTTGTCGCTACTCACACCTAATCTTAGTGTAGTTTGATAGGCTCACTTTAGAAAACATAATTAATTATCAAAATAACTTACAGTAATACATAAATATAGGTACTATTCTACTTGCTTTCCTTTTGATTCACGGACCGACGTTGGCAGCTGTGTATCAAATTACCGCGAAATCTGAATCAGAATCCGAATACTAAATAAGAAGAGCCATAAGTTCATTCACATTAGATAATAGCGTTTGACGCACGTACAACATAATCCATTATATTTGTTTATGTTCGTAATTTACGTAATCGCGAAGAAAGTGAAATTCGTAGCGAAAGTGAATGATACGGTTTGTCACACAATTCGGCGACAGACTAAACATTGATATCACATTCAATTTAATGCAAGTTGTATTTTAAACACCGAATTTAGTAACAATGTGACTATTGAATCAATGTGTGTGGTTGGATATCATTGATTCTAAATTCGTTATCCTTTCCCTAAATCAATAATCAATTTATTTTCAGCCTCATAATATTAATCCAGACAATTTAGAAATACAAGATACTACCGATTATATCGGAAAAACAATTATTTCACGCACGACGCAGGCTCATACAAAGATCATCAAATCAGAAACAAGGAATCAAAACAAAATGCTAAATCAATGCTTTCTTTTAGCTAATAATCAGGAATATTGATAGCCGTATACCAAAAAGTCATTATCAAATAGTGTTGGTAAGATCTTATAAGCCATGTCAGTCAACACCCATACAACACACATTAATTTGTGTTGGATTGTGCAATCCGCGCGAGTAACAATCATCTGCAGGAAGCTGTGGTAAACAGGCTACTTTCTTTAAGCATCATTGCATCCTCTTCGTACATCAAAGGCCTAAACAACTGACTGACACATCAACACATCCCTAAGTGCGTCTGCATTCCTAGTACAACCCACTGTTAGACGAGGAACTCCTAACATTTCACGTTTCACTACGACTGCTTACAATTAAAGTTAACCTAAAAAAATCAGGAAGCACCGAAATAACGCGTCAAATATGTAACGCGGTGAAAACCGCTGAAACGTTTACATAACTGTATATGTATAGACGGACTTGTTATGCATATTATGTGCTCTATGAAGACACGTTATTTCACTGCATCGGTACCAAGGCCTCATGACCAGTCAGGTGGTTTTCTTTTTAAGAAAAATGAGAAATGTAGTGTCCCCTTACCGATATATAGTTACTAAATCCCTAACTCTCATTACGATTGATATCGCCATCCATGGACTGACAACTCCACAGATACGACACATGCTACTATTAATTGGCTATGAGCTCCTCAGGCAATAAGATCAGTTCCTTGATATTGATATCACACATGCAGGCTTACGGGGTCGTTAGGCGTGCGTAACTCACTGTATCTCCAAGCTAATTGTGTGCGATAATTGATATTAACGGCTCAATATACATCGATGCAGTTTTTCGTAATTAATTATGCAAATAATGGTACGGTTGGCGCGCGTCCGTAAATTGAATTAGCTCTGTTACTAATTAATGAGTAAGTAATTATTCGATTGCCTAGTTTTACATAATAAATAGGTTACTAATCAATAACTCATTAATTGCTTAACAGTTAAATTGATTACTTGTCAATGTTAATTCATTATGCATCCGTTGAAATAGATAATTAGTAATGACAATTCTTCCTATGATACAAATCTATGCGAACTGAAATAAATCTTACTTTAATAGTCGAGCTTAATACTCATTAGATAAGACGGAAACTATGCGTTTAACGTTTATATTGATACGCTCTCCGCGCTAGTGCTATTCGAGAAAATTCCTTGACTTTATTTGAAATCTCTCAAAAATTAGCCACAATGTATGCGAAAAATTCTCCAATTAAGATAACTAAGTAACAATGATGTGATGGTTACTGAACGTAACTCACAACAGAAGCACGATGTCGCACGGTGGGCTGAAAATCGGCTTTGACAGACATAGAGACTTTTTAACCTTGGGGGAATCCATTTATTTGGCTAGAAATGGACCCTGGTGATTATTACAATACTATAAAATGTCGTAAGAGAAAATTGTGTGTACAAATGAAAGAGTTATTTTTTTTTCCTAATCGTAAGGTGCTGAAATGAAAAATGAAGGAATCTCTGAAATCGCAAATTTAGCCGTTACGTTATTATTACACATAGACATAGTAGATACTATTTAATTTCGATTTTTGACATGGTACAACATATCGCACCACTAGATGAAAACTCCGGGAAATCGAAAAACCTCTTCTTTCAGAAATGACCAAAAACTGATTTTGGAATATTCACTAGAGATGTCAAGAAATTAGTAATTTATACATGAAGTTATATGTTCTAAAGCCTGTTCAATTAAATATTTTTTAAACTATCCCTCTGAAACTTGATAAAACCAATTTTTTTAGTTATTTAGTCTACTTTAGGTAATTGGCACCATTTTTGTGTCGTAAGTAAAATAACCTTACTTTATGGTACATACGAGTCATCGTAACGAGAGTTTTAACTCCGCGTATGTATTTTCGTGGGAATTTTGAAAACGCCATTAACTCAATATGAATACTTTTTGAATTAGTGAGGTTTTTATCTAGGGGTGCGATATGGCGACATCACTTGCAATTTTTTTTAAGTGGTGCTATTTTTAAAAAGTATGTATATGATGATCATTTTAATATTAAAATGTGTAAAATATGACTTTACCAAGGCTATTTTACAATATCTGAATGCATAGACAAAACATTAAAAGAAATCACTAAAATACCTCTCCCTTTAAAGTCCCAATATGTTTATTAAAGGAAATTTTCGCCCCCCCCTGTGCGTCTGCTTTCTTCTCGTGCTCTGCCTGGCTTCATACTCAGTGCTCACAATGTCTGCGCCTGCGATCTAACTTTTTGCGCGCTGTTGATAAACAAAGCAAAGGTGGTGGACAGTAAAAATCTGAAACGATCTCGTTATATTCGACGCAGCGACCAGAAACAAATAGAGCATGGAAATTATTTCAACTGTTACGATGTTTCATTTCGGTTTGCCTATGGTACAGTTTCCCTTTCTACGCGGCGCATCTTTACATAATGTTCTAACCAATTCTACTGTTCACAGGTTCTTTTACTGTTGATAGGCTCCGTTTGATCACCATCTAACCTAGTGGTAAGCGATCATTTATGGTCGCAGCCATTCATGCACGCTTACATAGAAGAAACCTATTTACTTTTGACTTCAAAACCCCAGGTTATTCCTGATAGCAGGAGACACAGAAGAACGGAGACAGACGGCAGGGAAGTACACTCCTTATCTTTTTTTACAAAATGGAAAGGTTTATATAATTTGTTAAAAATCTAACGTAAACGAACAAAACTATTCGAATTCTTTGAAAAGAACTATCAAGAACCCTAACTATACAAAAATATAAACACATTAGATACTTAAATATCACACAGATAGATCTAAACAGAGTTAACTTAAAATTTAGCTTTCCTTATATTCCTATAAATATACACTGCACCCATACACCTAAATAGATTCACTAATATGTAGTTTAATAAATTGAGGGGCCAACAGCCAGGCCCAAGCAATTTAATTTAAATATTATATTCATCACACAGGCTTTGCTCGCGGTTTCTTTCGATTGAAAAGAAATGTATTTCAGCAAAATCAAAGTAGCCATTGTCCTTCTTCAAAGTCTACTTATCATAATAAGACTTCAGTAGAATAAACACATAGTTTACTCATTTTAGATCTAGCCGAACCTACTGTAATTTAGTTTTGACTTGCAAAATTTTGAACGAAAATGTGTTGTATACAAAAAGAAACCCAGAAACTAATAGCTGTTCTTTAAAGAAAGCACAACAGTAAATTACCTACACAACATAACATACCTAACTTAATTTCAATTATGTATTTTATTTATTTATCAACTGTAAAAGGATATCAATGACATCGTGGGAATAAGTGTTTGAAGTAACAATACTATACCATCGCATGGTCACTTAATTAGTCACATGGACAGTTTGAAACAAGCTGCTGGGTATAACGACCTGTAGAGCAATGGTCTATCGACCAATATACCAATCGAGTTAGTATGCCGATACGTGGCGAATGAAACTGCCCTGGGAAACAAAGCGGTGGCACTATATGGATGAGGTCAAGCCAGGGCTGCCTACAGAATTTATACAGATTTTTTTTATTATTTTGTTGAGCCCGATCGAGGTCAACTCGAACTCACCTAATGGTGAGCGATAGATGAGGTCTACCATAGAACAAGCGAGCCCAGAAGATGCGTATTCTTTCTTGCTGACAGGTTATATGTGGTAGGGAACTCAGAAGCCAGCAGAGTGTTCCATATCTTGGCTGTGCGCACAATAAATAAACAGAAGCGCTTAGTAAATACTAAGCGCTTCTCCTCTTCATTCTAAGTAGGTAAACAGATTGACGTCATGAAAATGAAACTAAGAAACGCTTATTTAACTATAATACAAGAAAATGTTAGCTAATTAATTGTTGATTAGTACCTAATGTAAATTCATAGTTATATGCATTTTTACGGCTCTACGCATCCCACAGTCAAACCGATGATACGGTTTTGTAGTTCAACTGTAAAGCTATAATTATGTAGATACTCAAGTAAATAAACAATAATATCCGTAGTTAAGCCCGGTATCACATTTGGACTCCAGATTTTACGGCTTCTACAACTACTAATCTTCATTATTTGATAAATTCATCTTCATATTTCAACATTTAAATTTTTATGATTCCGAAATACATGAGTCTGGTCATAAGTTTTGTCACATATGGAAAGTTAAATAAATGACACAATGAGTTACGCATTACAACTATTTATATATCAAATGAAAGGGTATAGAATACAGATTTAAACCACATTAAAATTATTCGAAATGTCCTCCTTTTGCTTCGATACAAGCCTTCAATCTGCAAGGCCAGTCATCAATCGAAGCACGCACGACGTTCATGTCAATATCGGCGACTGCTTTAATCAGGGATGCTTTAAGTGACTCCAAGTTGCGATGAGGTTTAGCGCAGACCTTCTCCTCTAAGGCTCTAAGTGCTGCCATATTTTGTAATCCAAGGGATTCAAGTCTGGACTGGATGAGGGCCAATCCTCGTGCCTGATAAAGTCGATTCAACGGGTCTAGAGCCAGTTTTGAGTACTTTTCGCCTTATGAGCCGGCGCAGAATCCTGCTGGAATACCCAGTGCCTGTTTTCGAACATTGTTTGTGAAAGAGGTTCCACAATGTTTGTTAGGACTGTGTTTTGATATACGAGGGCACTGGTTTTCACTCCTTTTTCACAAAAAAATACCTCCGTTGGACCCAAATAGGACACCCCAAGCCAAACCATGAATGCCAAAGGATGATGACAACGCTGAACACGTGGCACACGTCTGCTCGCTTCTTCACTAGAGTGTGCATACACTTTATCATTTTGTTTGTTGAAAGTCTCCTCAACATTAAAAATTTTTTCGTCCGAAAAAAGTATTTCGCGGTATTTTTTTCCCGCGTACCGCCTTAACAAAACCCGGCTTCTTTCGAGTTTGATTTTCTTCAGTCGTGCGTTAAAAAGATTTGCCGTTTTTTTCTATAAGCACGCAGTCCTAGGTCTTCATTTAACACCCTTTTAATAATAGTTCTGCTTAGTCCCATCTGCAGAGCCAACATTTTTTGCTTGCGGACAAGATTTTGTTGGATTCGCGCCTTTACTGCTTTGATGACCGCTGGAGTCCGAACAGTACGAGGTCGACCGCTCCTTTGTTTATCTTCTAATCTTGAATCTTCCCTGAATCGTTTGATAGTACGATAAATAAATCTAGGTGGAATTTTCAAATTTTTCAGCAGTTTAAAAATCTCAGTTGGCGCGTGACCGCAACGATGCAATGCAATTACTGCGACTCTGTCTTTGCGCGTCCACTCCATTTTAGAAAATGAAGAAAATTCGAGAAACTCTTTGCTTTTATTTTCTTTAAATATTCAAATTTCGAATGCCCATAATATTTTCCTTGGCTTGCATTCTAAATTCGAAATTTTACCTATGTGACAGAACTTATGGCCCGACTGAGTATTATGCGAAAGTAACTCTGTCTGTCTGTTACGCTTCCACGCCTAAACCAGTTAACCGATATTGATGAAATTTAGGAAAGAGGTAGATTAGACTTTGGAGAAGGACATAGGCTACCTTTTTCCGCTGAAAAATGTCATGTGAGTGAAGCCACGGCCAAAACTAGTGACGAAATAAAAACGCAATGTTGTTATCGATGCTAGTGCAGTGTGAACCTTTTAGCTTGACGTATCTGGAACAGCAGGCTCCAGCTGACCTGGGGCCAGCCCTACCCTCGCGTGTAGCTTCAGCCTCGTTACCTACTCGATTGTCTCGCTATCCCACAATAGGGTTACCATCACCTAAATTGCGGGCCCCAAACAAAGACTTCAAAAACCCCGGACATTTAGTTAAAACCAACATTTTTCCCTAGACACTATTGAAAAATATATTTTGAAATTAAAATTAACAACGACGCTTTAGAACATTATTTAATATACTAGTCTCTTTCTTTATATTTAATCAACATAATCAAACTCCCCGCGACCCGTAAGACCAATACATGTCCTGGTTTTCCCCCGGACACTTATTGGGGAAATCCCCCCGGACGTCCCAGGACGCTCTCCAAACTAGGAAAAACCCGGGGAAACCCGAACGGATGGCAGCCCTGACGGATCGCATCGATTGTGGGACTCACAATCGATGGCATCCAATCCGTCACGCCCGTCAACTATTCTCGCGATATTCTCGTCGGTCGTGTCCGCGTTGAGAAATGTAAATTAACCTTAATGTGCGTGTCTTGTGGGTGTGCACGTTTACTGAAATATTAGCGATAGGTGTTGCCTTACAAACGGCATTACGATGTTTGGAAATCGATTGATATATAATCGATTTGAATCGTTCTTGATGTGCGTTTTTCGGTCGCGTTATTCTTATTTGGTAACTAGAAGATTAATTAATGTCCATTTATTTAAATCGACTATAACTGTTGGTTTTAAATACCGTTCAATCTATGAATGAAGAATTTTCCCGAGTATTGCAATATTGACAAAAATTGGCCAAGTGAGGCATGCTCGCCCATGAAGGGTTCCGTAGTATCTAAGTACGTCAAATAAATTTGTTTTTCATAGTGATTGTATGAATTACAAAGTAATATTTGCGGTTTTATAAAATATGCTATATTTCAAAAACTGCTAACCCGATCTCGGTCAAACCAATTTTCGTTCAGAGTTCACATCAAGATCTACAGCATATATTCTTTTTAGATTTTTCACTCTATTATTATAGAAGTTAGAGGGGGGGACATACATTTGATCACTTTGGAAGCGTATATCTCTTAAAAGAAACTTCAATGTCATTTTTAAAGACCTCTCTATATGTAGATACCTCGCACGTACAGGATGAAGAAAAAAAAAATAGTTTCAGTTCTATGTATGGGGAGCCCCCCTTAATTTTATATATTTTTTTAATTTTTAATAAAAATCGAAAAGCGGTTAACAGAATAAGTACATCTACTTACCAAGTTTCACATGTGTAGTCTTAATAGTTTCGGAATAAAATGGCTGTGACATGCGGTCGGACGGACCGACAGACAGACATGACGAAACTATAAGGTTCCGTTTTTTGCCATTCGGCTACGGAACCCTAAAAAGGAGTATTTGTGTCTTCAAAGTAATATAATCGTATTTGTTTTATGATAACAGTTACTATCTGTATCTATTTGAAGATGTGTATTTATTTATTTAAAGATTCATGAGATCAGTCACGTTTTACCGCAACGCGGTTAATAAATATTATTTGTTTACCTACCAAAACTCCCTACCTACCCAAAAATCGTGAAACAATGTGCACCGCTGTGATATAAGAACTAAAGGCAATAATGACAAGCATTGTTCTTGTTCAATACATAACAGTGATTGGAACAACCGTTTGTGATAATACAATGCACTGGTCACAATAGTTTAATTATTTCTTGAGGAACAACTCGGCTCCAATCCGGTGTGACTACTGTTACAAGTTATAAACGACTTTGTGACTGTAGGGGTCATTGCTTGCATTATTTTTTACACATCCAACAATTTGAAGCTCCAACCAAAAATTTACATAAATGCATTATTAATATGCACACGTTGTATGCACATTATTCAAATGCATCAAGTACCAGGCGAGCAGATTCAGTAGAGGCTGTCTCTTCACAACTGCATCGTGGCAACTTTCTTTATTCTTAAATTAACTTACCCACGAGTTTCTACATTACCTCATATACTTATTTAACGGCTAACAGTCGCGAGGGGCTTCAAGCCCCCACGGTAATAAAGTCCACACTTTGTCATGATTAAAACATAATCCTCCTTTTTAGAGGCCGGAACAATGTCCGACAACCTTCCACAACCTTCAAGCTACTTTTATACCAAATTTCATCCAATTCTACCCAGTACTTTCGAAGATTAGCCCGTTCACACAAACAAACAAACTTTTCCGTTTTATAATATTACTATGGATATGCCTACCCACTCTCTTCTAATAGAGCATTAAATACTCATTCAGAAGACATAATATCATAAATAAGTCTTATTGAATAATTTATGGCGTGTACATTAATAACTTGCTAAAAAATAAATCACACTGGTGTCAAAGTAAATGTTATTTTAATGTTCTACGATATTCATTATTCCGAAATACTTGAGATAGCACTGATGGACGTCTTCATCTCGTAAAATACAAGTAGGTGTATCATCTGTGTGTGTATTAAGTAAATGTTAGGCTAGGAGTTATGTAAGGGAACTAAGAACGACAATATTACTCTCCTCCAAGTTATTTGAAACTGCGTCGTTAATACAAAACCGTGCGTTGTTACCCAATGGCTGTAACACGAGTGCTGCTTGTTTCATACATTTCAACAGTAAATCTATCAGTTTTATCGGCGGCCATTGTTTCCATATATTATTTACTACCGCGACTTGAGTCGAGAGCACGCTCTGCGCCGACCTTCAAAACTTAACATACAATACAATCAACATTTCTCTCAGAGCACCTTGGTTAAGCATAAGCTCCCGTATTTTATAAACAGTTACTTATACAGCCAAGGTAAATCCTTAAGCAAGGCAAGCATTAATAAAATCACGATCCACACTCGTCTATCGTTACTGCTATCCTGGTGACACGCACTAAAGTTTTAAAGCGGTTTTCTGGCATTCTGATAATAGCTCCCATAAAGTGTCAACAGGAATGACGAAATTGTATAAATTCCGTTAAGTTTTAATATGCTGCCAATCCTATCAGTAAGATCTCGCCACATTATGCTAACTGGCGCTAAGCGTGGCGGAGGTTTATTGTTATTAACTCTGCATAATCTAATATTTACTTGATGATTTATGTAATGTTTTGAGATTTGCAAACGATTTCGTCTAGACCTTACCGAATTGTGGTTATGATTCACCAGTAATACAACAGGCAGACTGTGGAAATTAGGATGATAATGTGAATCCAAAAAACTTTTTACCAAAAAATTAAACCGACTCCCAAAAAACACTACAAAGTGAAAAATAACTTTAATTTCGAAGTCGGTGCCAAAAACATAATACAAAACTAAAGACACCGACTACCGAAATTAAAGTTATTTTTCACTTTGCAGTGTTTTTTGGGAGTCGGTTTAATTTTTTGGTAAAAAAAATTTATTTCACTCTTTTTAGTTGGTCATTTTAATTTACCTAGTTACAAGAGCCTAAATATCAACTACTTATAACCTTTTACAAAATATTGCTTTTCCCAATGCTGGGCCGTTAATTGTTGAGGAGTTCTCCTGGTACTTCACCATCAGCTCTACATCACCATATGCATTGTGACGAGCATAAAGTGCTTAACATCCATATTCAAGTAATCGAATCGCAATCCACTCAATACTTATTATTGAGTAGTTCCGGCGGCCATCTGTGGTCTTCATCATCAGGTCCACTTCACAAATGGTGCTTTTCGAATGCAACTACACAAGTTGCTATAAAAAATACTCATATCACTATAGGTGTGCCTATAATATTTGAAGAGTTCCCTCGATTTCTCCAGGACCCCATCATCAAACCCTGACTTGGTGACAATGGGACCAATTTCGAAGTATACCCTTTCAAACAAAAAAAGAATTTTCCAAATCAGTTCAGCCGTCTCCGAGTAATTGGTGATCTGATCATACATAAAAAAGAAAAAAAAAACACGTCGAATTGATAACCTCCTCCTTTTTTGTCGTCGATAAAAGACCGTTTGACTTGGTACTAACTCGAAAGCAAATGGGTGTAAAAGGAATGCCGAATGACGGCACAGCAGCTGATGCACAGCTGTCGTCTGCGAGCTTGTGGGAACCAAGGCAGTGGAACTCCCGCAGGGTATACCTACCAGCCTCATAAACACTAGCTTTAACAATCCAGAATCAAAAGACATGACTATAAACTGGAGCTAACTGTACAACTTAGTGATTTCCTAGAGAAAAAAGTTAAAATTGTAACCGTCATTAAAATATTATCAATAAAATTAAAGATTCATTGTCCAAATTTCATACACGCCCACTGAAAATCATGTTGACCGAGAAAAAAAGTATTAGGCAATCATGATTGTTATATGTAGTGTTTACTCGTGGTTTGTATTTGTATAGTCCACGCGCGAATCAACGTTATCGGCGCGTGCGTCACTGTCCGTCTCAACTGACTGAATATTAACTCTGATAACAGCTCTTATCAGCTGCACTCTAATCTACTTTCTTATATTGTTGACTGGAATATCTTGACTCTCGAAGAAATGATGTGTTTAAACTGTGACGTAATTTGTTTCGATTACCTTATGTTCCTAGATATTTTTATGCACCATCAAAAACATTCCCATGAAAAAATGCCCAAAATGTGACACAATAACTTCATTGTGCGTACAGCTAAGGAGTGGAATTCCCTGCCGGAGTCTGTGTTTTCTGATCGTTATAACCAGGAAATCTGATTTGAATAGGTTACTTCTAGGCAAGCGTGCTTAATTTTCGACCACATTATCGTTTACCATCAGGTGATTTGATAGTCAAACGCAAGCCTTATCAACAATTAAAAAAAAAACAATACCGGGACATGTTGCAGGCCATCAAAAACTTTCTAAAGCATTAATTTTAAACGTGACAAGGATCTCAATTGAAGCGTAAGTTTGATTTAGCCCTGACTGACAAAGTACGGATTCGTTCGGTACTACACGGAATTGGTTGATGGTAGTGGATTTACAGATCTGATATTCTTGCTGAACCAATTCATGGAAGCCTATATTCATAATATATCCTTCACTAGAGAGAGACACCAACATGCTACTTAGTTCATTTTGTCGTCCCACATTTTCCGGTTCGCGGTCGCTATTTGAGACATCTCCTGACCGGATATAATGGTGAGAATACCAGGGTAACACAGAATACCAGCGACTTGTTTTTGTTGATTATAGGCTCGTGTTTAACCTCCATCTCACCTGATGGTAACCGATGATGTGGTCGAAGATGAAGGACGTTTACATAGAAGTAACCTATTCACTCTTGACTTAAAACTTAGGAAACACTGACTCCGGCAGAGAAATCAACCCAGCTGTACGCAGTTACGCACAACGCAAGTATTCCTAAAACGTTTTATACTTTGAATGGGATAGACACCATGTAACGATGGCGCATCGACGTCCGCCTAAAATAATAGTGGAAAGAAACCGTTACTTCTAAACCTGGAAAAGGCCAAAGTTGAACGTTATAATTAAAACAATGATAAAAGGAAATATCAGTTTGTTAACCTTTAGTAATGTCTTGGTTTCCTTATCGACATACAAAGCGTAACATTTCAAAATTGGAAGCCAGAGTTATCTCTATAAAATCATGCGATCCTCGTACGATGTTTCTTTTAAATCTATGATGCATTACGCATCACACTATTTTATCTTGAAGTTGTTAATGTTGCTATTAAAGTATTATGATATCAAAGAACAAGTCAGCAAATTCGACCAACCCTTACGGATATTTGTCGAATGCTCACGGATTCTCTAAATGATGAACATTCCATTAAAACTACAGCAGTTAAGTTAATTTTGGAATGTACCATCATGTAAGAAGGTACATTTTAATGTCCTTAAACTGATCCTAATTGTTGCGGGACTTTTGATTTTAATCGGGAATAGAAAACATTGTTGTTTTCTATTCATATGCGTAGGCTCGTGAGGAGCTTTCATCTTTCGAGATTCTTGCATGGCTCGAAAAGCAGGTTGGTGCGTCAGTCTCGGCCAAAGACTATAAAACGGCTAAGTAGTCGATGACGAGAAAACTGTTTAGTAAATACAATTCAAAATTAACGTTTGGCATCAACAGATATGTTTTGATACGAATCGTAATAAAAACTTTTTACCAAAAAATTAAACCGACTCCCAAAAAACACTGCAAAGTGAAAAATAACTTTAATTTCGGTAGTCGGTGTCTTTAGTTTTGTATTTTCGTTTTTGGCACCGACTTCCGAAATTAGTTATTTTTCACTTTGCAGTTGAGAGATACCTAATGAGATACCTACATGTGTGCTGTTATCGAACTTAATACTCACAATTTTCCTACGATTATATTGTTCTTAGTGGCTTAATGACCGATTGCTATCTAAATAACCTACACTTACCTACTGCCCCAAACCTGGTTACATTTTTACCTACATATAGGTATGTACAGCAAATGAGGTTTTCTTCGTATATCTACTACGTGCATGCTGAGTTCCTTGAACCTTGAACGCGTTATTGTTAAACAATTGAATTAAATTCAAGTTTCAGTCATAAAAATGTAAATAAAGGATCATTTATATTGATAATTAAAAACATGAACAAACTCACCGTTAATAACTAACTTACGATGTAAACTTACAGCTAAACGTCTACGATACAATTCGTTGTACTAAATAAATCTTAGAACACATCACTAACCACATTACAGCCGTGTTAATTTAAGGCGAGTTTACACTAACATTCTATTTGTGCTCATCCCCCGAAAGGATATAAATATTGCGGAGGATGAGGTAGCGAGCCAGCGACAGCGCGGCGAGCACTGTGCCGTACCGATAGTACTCGCGGTGCGCGCCACATCTGGGAAAGTGGCCGCCAGCATGCAGGAGCAAGCCAGCCGAAGGTCAAGTTCAGATACAATTTTAAGGCCAGACATTCAGGTTACGACGCAGGCTGCATATCAATCGCCGCGCCCTTTATGCTATGCTGGTCATTTACTTACAACTTTGGTTGTGAAGCTTTTAAATTGCCTTCGTTAGTATTGACAACTACATTGGCCTGCTTTACGCCTGCCAAAGTCGTCACGATCTCGTGATGACTTTCAAGTTATCGGAGCATGCAACTAACTTACTGCCGAGCAACTAGTACGAATATAATATATTAGAATATAAATAGTATTATATCTGAAACAAAGTTGGAGTTTCTAGTTCCTGCCAAACCTTGAACCTACACCAACTAACTACCTAGTGCCTATTGGGAAATATACTCTGATGAAACACCGTATCAACAAAAACATAGATACTTTTTGAGAGAAGAACTGAAACGACGACAAGAAGCAGGTGAAAAAGATATAACCATAAAATATATCAAAGGTGTACCAAAAATTACAAATATCCAGACAAAAAACTAAAAGCCATAGCAAATACAGATGATGTAAATCTGACCACTACTCATGACATATTTGATTCATACAACAATCTAGTAAAGGACACTAAATCTCTAAAATTTCTCTACGCTAACGCACGCAGCATTGTGAAACCGGGAAAACTCGATGAACTAAACTGTATCATACAATACAATATATCCAGTCCTGTGCATATAATCATCCTTACTGAAACCTGGATTAAGTCAGAATCCGAAGCCAAAAGTTTGAAATTACCAAACTACACTCATTATTATAATATTAGAGAAAATTCAAGAGGAGGTGGTTCATCGATTTTTGTTCACGACTGCCTAAAACACAACTACGTAGAAGACCTGTGTAAAGACAACAATCACTACTTGTGGGTTCACTTAAATAAATATTCATTGGATATTGGCGCCATCTACAAAACTCCAAAATCCGATCATACTGGATTTTTAGAAGAATTCTCACAGCAGCTGCTGAGGAGAAATAGGGCTTTGGTGTTCGGTGACTTCAATTACGACCTACTAAATCCTAACCGATCTGTCAATAATTACACAAAAGTACTGCTGGAAAATGGACACATAATCTTGAACAAAATTGAAACAAATTTTAGCACCCGCGAAACACCTATAAAGCTATCAATTCTTGACCATGTCTCATCCAATCTAAAAAATGATAAATTTCATATGACAATAGTGGAATCACCAATGTCAGATCACAAGCAGATATATCTAGAAGTTGGCAAGTATACACCGGAAATTAAAAAGAAAATAATGTATCACACTATAGACTACGCAGCACTACACCATACAGTAGAAAGCACAGCTACTAACATCACTGAAGACTACAATAGCTTCGAACAAGTAATTAAGGAAGCAATATATAAAAATAGATTGACTAAATTAAAAATTCAAAATCCACTGAAGTCTGACTGGATTAGGACATTATTGTAATGATATCTAAAAGGAATCAACTCTGGTTTACTCACAAGGCAAATCCAAATGATGAATCAATTACTAAAAAGTTCATAGCCTTACGAAATGCAGTATCTGTACAAATAAAGAATAGTAAAAGTAAATATTATTATAAAGCGTTTAAAAACTGCGAGAAAAAACCTTTAAAGATGTGGAAGCTAATCAGTAACTTAACTGGAAACAAAGCAAAATCGTGCTTGGTTCCTCCAAAATTAGATACACCTATAGGCCAAATTTCGGACATTAAAGAAATATGCAATTATTTTAATACCTTTTTTGCTACTATCGGGTCAATTTTAGCAAACAAAATCACAACACATAAAAATAACACACCCTTACAGGCAAATACACAAAAGGCTAAGTCTAATACATGCGAACTACTTAATCTAACTCCAACTACTGAAGAAGAAGTTAGCAAAATCATAGATACAAATACTAGCACGGGATTAGACGGTATAAGTTGCAAAACCATAAAATGCATCAAAAACTTAATATTGACTAAACTTACAATGAGAAGTGTTTACAAATTGGTTTCTTTCCTGATCCTCTCAAAATAGCAAGAGTGAGTCCAATATTTAAGTCAGGAAAAAAAACTGACCCAGGCAACTATCGCCCTATCTCCATTCTTCCAACAATCTCTAAAATCTATGAGAAAATATTATACAGTCGTTTAGATAATTATCTTAAAACTGTTAACTTCTTTTCAGAAAAGCAATATGGTTTCCGCGCAAAATCCAATACGTTAACTGCAACAATCGACCTTATGACAACACTGAAAAATAATATTGATGAAAAACGCACAGCACTTGGAATATTTATCGACCTGAAAAAGGCATTTGACACAATTAGCCATAGTTTACTACTCCAACAATTGTATGATATTGGCATCCGAGAAACAGCTCTTGACGTATTTCGATCATATCTCTCAAATAGACAGCAAATTGTTCGTATTGGTGACACAGAAAGTAATTTTGAATCCATTACCTACGGCGTGCCGCAAGGATCTATTCTTGGACCTTTGCTCTTTATTATATATGTAAACGACATTCATAACCTAAATTTAACAGGTGACATAATTTTATATGCTGATGACACCAGATTATTTGTGTTTGGCAATGACACTGAACAGATCATTAAACAAGCGCAGAAGGATCTGGACATTCTCTTTAAATGGTTCCAAGATAATTTACTGACTGTTAACACAACTAAAACTAATTACATTATATTCAGAGCTAAGAACAAAAAAATCATAAGTCATTCAAATTTATACATGAATAATGAACCCATAACCGAAGTTAGTTCAGAAAAGTATCTTGGACTTTATATAGACAAACATCTGACATGGCAACCGCACCTAGACAAATTAAGGTCTAAGTTATCTTCTGTTATGGGCGCGCTTCGCGGTATTGTTCGTTGCTTACCAAAGTCCGTTAGGTATATTATCTACAACTCCATGGTAAAACCCCACTTAGACTACTTAATAGAAGTTTGGGGTACTGCAGCAAAAACAAATATTAAGCAAATAGAAATATGTCAAAATAAATTAATTAAATTACTTTTTCACTATCACTATCTAACACCTACAGAAAAAATTTACAAAGAAACTAAATTGATGACACTATCACAAATATATAAGTATAACACATGCATCCTAGTATACAAGCTGCTACATAAAAAAATTAATTCTAAAATAACATTTACAACAAAAGGACAAACACAAAAACGCAGCACTAGACGAAAAAACAATATCTGTCTCAGACCACCACGAACTAACTACGGAAAGAAAAGTATATTATACGAAGGAGCAGAATTATATAACAAATTGCCAAGCGACGTAAAAGAGATTCAGTCATTTAGCTTATTCAAAAAAACCGTAAAGCACCACATCACGAAGGTTTTTTCTCGAGTTTAAATTTAAATAAAACAAATTATAACAAATTACCAAATAACTAATTGCTATACAGTTACTATCAAGGAACGACACGTAATTGTTCACTCACCTATTAGCTTCTCTAGCTACATGTGGGTAGTTAGGGAAAAGTATATTCTAACTGCGACAAGCAATTTATGTACCTACCTATTGTCTGTATAACAATATTAATGTTTTTAATTAATTAACTTGTATTTCTCATATTAAGTGAAGTGTATTCTTTTTGAGAAATAAATGTCTTAAACCGTAATTATTCTTTTTTTGTAAAATCATGTCAAACGATAAAAAAATATTTAATCTGAACAACAAATGATGTGTTTTAGAAGCAATAAAAAACTACTTATATATTTTAACTGCACCAGAATTGGTTCCTTTTAACATTTTTCATCCACAGCATCTGCAGCACGTGAATTAATCTCACAATTTCTCCTCTCCCTCGTACTTTACCCTTTCGTTATAAACATGAGAGAGACAAAATACATCCGCAGCGCGCAAGTCCTCACCCCTAGAGCTGGCAGACGAATTATTGCCAGGTTTGGACAATCAATATGGAGTAATGGCGGGATGAATGGAATCATGGCGGACTCACCGCGCCATAAACATTTAAAATTATGTGCATTTCATATGGCGGCGGTATTTGCAGTGACTGTAAATATTTTATGGTGTTTTATTGTAAGAGTTTTTATGCTATTCTTTTGTTCTCGTGTCTAAGCGCCATTACTCGTGACTCTGACATCTATAACTATTTTGAAATTGATTGCCTTGCTGTTGCATAAAATCTTTCTATTTTCAAGGTACAGTTTTATAGAAAATGCATTAAGGTTAATTTGATTTTAACTGACCTATAAAACCCTTCATTACTTTGGAACATACTACACAACTATAAATCTTACAATATATCATCCCCTAACTCTTGGCGCCCTAGTAACTCGACATCATCAAACTATCGACCCTCGCTCTCACATAACAAACTATCAATTTAATGAGACAAGCGTGGGTTACACCCGAGTATAATCGTATTAGTCACATCCCTTAGGAAACATAAATAGCTGTAGGTTGATAACGAGTGACCCTGGGACTCGTTCGAGTGGTTTTCCCACGGAACTCTGAAGAACGCTAGACAAAGTTATCGTTCAAACTTCAAGTGGTTACCATGTATTTGTTAGAGTAGCGATCAATCAAAGCTGTTCATTACATTATCTGATAAGTATACTAGCTTTAAGAGTTATTATATCTTTTGAGTATTCAGGTACATATTATTAATGTTGACATCAGAAACTCCTATATTTCTAATTACCTTGCGCAATTGTGTCTCATATGACCTTTGATGAAAATAGCTGAGGGATGAGGATAATCATAACATACAAAGTTTTGAGTTACCATAGACTTAAATAAACGTAACTTTCAGCAGAGATAAACGACGACATGTACATATTAAAACACTGTTATTCTATTAACGCTGGCGTTACTGCAAAGATACTGTTATGAGAGAATGACAGTACAACAATGTAGTAAATTGTAATTGTTTAAGATTATCTTAATAACGAACGACGTCGCCAATCTGAACAGCGCTCACGACGGAACAGTGATATCATGCCTACAGACATAAATAATATCTTTAGATTAATAATTTGAGTGTATGTCAACAAAGGTTTATTTATCAAAACGAATACTTAAAATACAGACTAGAAAGCATCAAAAAATTGTTCTTGAACGCTGTCGGCTGGCAACGTACCCAAAATACTGGCGGCATTGCCTCGTGGTATGGCAATGCCTTTGGCCGAAGAAATAGCCAGCCCTTGGATCACGGGAAGCGTCAACGATCCTTTTTGATGTCTTTAAAAAGGCTGTACACGGGCCACACGGGCTCCATGGTCCGAGAGTTTCAACCCCAGAAGGCTCGAAAATATAGTTATCACCGAGATGGCTATATTTACGCCGCTTGAGGTTTTCCGCAGCCGCAGCGGGAGCGCCAGCACAACATGATGAACTGGGAAGATGGGATGGCGCGACAGTATCGACACAAGGGGCGTCCCACACTAAAGGCCTACCCATCTTCCAAGGAAACAATGATATGCCGTCCGGTCTTTTGCCATCGTCACGCACCAGGCCATTGGGTTCCAATACGGCTGGAACGCCGATGGTGACTAGGGCTCCTCGTTAAAATTGGCATGTCGGGCAAAACGACCCGCACTACGGTTGCAAGAGAGGCCATGATGCCCGAGGCTGTTGATCACTTCTCCACAATTACAGCGATGAGTGGAACAATAAGGGACTCCTAGGCGTAGTGAAGCAGCGAGGCGGAAAGTGTTGTCGTCGAACAAAGTGTCTAGATTTGAGGACGGTAGAGCGTGTAACCAAAGACCTAACTCCCACTTTCCCACAGCCAGCAGACGTGCACACTCAGCAGAAGTAGCAGACGTGGTTACTAAATTATTCAGAACTACTCTGCAGAGCTCGGCTCGTCCCACCTCCTCTGGGAAGGTGGTATATCAGGTTGGTCAGAATTCGGGCAAGCGAGATTCCACGCATCAATAGCCTCAGTAAAGCACAGCACATTAAAGTCAATCAGTGTGGAAGCCAGGATATTCCTGATTAATTTCTTAGTGCTGTAGACTGAGGAAACGAAAGCCGGTAAACTAATACTAGAAATTTTGCGGACTAATATGAAATAAGAATATCTTTAGAGACGTATGAAACTGTCCCATAACACTTCTCAAAGGGAAATGTACACTGTATACTTGTAGGTAGTCATAGTTAGGAAACAACGGCTTTATCGAGTTTATAAGTGCGTAAAAAAATGACGCGCAAAAGCGTTTTTACCAATTTACAGTACTTTGAATATCCACATTTCTAAATGGAATGTTCAGTTTGTGACCACAATATTATAATAGCTACAATACAATAAGGAATCAACGTTGTTGTGGAAACAATTGAAATTTTATAAAGTCAATTGTTTAAAAGATAGGGAATAATCTAAAAAAATATAATATGCTGTAGATCTTTATATAAACTTTCAATGAAACTTGGTTTGAACAAGATCAGGTCAGCAGTATTTTAGATATAGCATATTTTCTAAAACCGCAAATATAACTTTGTAATTCATACAAATACTATGAAAAACAAAGTTATTTGGCATAGTTACTACGGAACCATTCATGGGCGAGTCTGACTCGCCCTTGGCCAATTTTTATTTGATTTGTTTCTTAGTTATTAGGTTTTCTTATTAGACATTGTTTTTTCTTATCTCTTCTTTGCGGGGGCACTACCGTGCCCCCAGATTTGCGGTTTTTGAAAATGTTCTATATTATGTCAAAAACCTGACTGTATCACATATAAAACAAATTTCGTTGAAAGTGTTCATTGAGATCTACAGCATATATTTTTCACTTTTGCTTTTCTTATTTTTAAAGTTAGAGGGCTGGACACTCATTTTATCACTTTGGAAGTCAGTGTCTATCTGTCAAACGATTGACTTTTAGAAATAGCTGGCCAAGTGCGTGTCGGACACGCCCATGTTAGTAACATGGGCGTGTCAGTACATATACAAGAAGTTAACCTTTAACTAGGGACATCTTTTTTTTGTAACACTAGAACGGACATAGGGTCCCACAGACCCCTGCAATATTTCTATTATTTTGATATGAAATAATAAAATAAATAACATTTTAATTAATCAGTGTGAATGATAGGCTTATAAATAATAGACTTTTGAACATTTTAGCATTTATTTATAATTTTTTATTTCTTTATTACAAACTAAACAAAGATAGGCACTTTTCAGTCTCAATTCGCAATGAGATCACTTATTATACTACTAAATAATTTTTCTTCTAAATAATCAACAAAATTAAATATTTTCCTTAAAAAGTAATCTTTGTTTTATAAAAAAAATATTTTTTTGTAATTCTAACAATAAACAAAAAAAAAACTGACAGGGGGTCAATTACCCCATTATATTTGACACTCCTTGCATAGTGGGTTGGAGCATTGCAGACATATAGGCTTTTTGCATGCAATACAGCTGTAGGAGGTTTTCCTTTGAAGACTTGATGGACAGATGTAGCATCTTTTCTTCTTATTCTGATTTTCTTCAGGAGTTGGTTCATCATCAGGGGGCACATCCTTACCCAAAACGCGTTTCATGGTTAGTTTCAGTTCTCTTGGCAAATTTTTGTTTGATGTGTATCTTCTTTGCATATGAGGTACAACGAGAGAACGGGCTAATTTTTTTAAAAAGATACCTCGATCTATATCCTTATTTTGATGTTTATTGTACCTATAGTATATGAGCATTGACGCCACTCAAATCAAGAATTCTAAAAAATATCACCATTGGCCATCTTCGAGTTCGGCGGCTGCTACAGTAAATAGAACACTTCTTGTCAGTTTCATCTACCCCTCCTTTTGTTGAATTGTAATATAAAATCATTTCAGGTTTTTTAGAAACATTGTCAATTTTATCATCATGATGCATAGAAGATACTAAGAGCACAGCTTTGTTTGGTTTAGGTACATGAGAGCATAACGTTTTTTGGCCAGTAAATCCAAATAATGTAGAACTTACTTGTCGTTTCTTATGTGGTAAGAATTCGTTTGGTATCTCCCGATTATTTTTTTTCACTGTTCCGACATAAGTCAATTTTCTCTTAGCAAGTTCATCAACGAGCTCCACTGAAGAAAACCAATTATCTGCTGTAACATTGCGATTAGTACCTTTAATCGGTTGCGTCAGGCGAAGGACACATTGTGTTGGAACAAGGTACTTCTTTTCAACAGCCGTCAATCCAGTACCATCAGAGCCTTTTCCAGCATATAAATATCCATTGTAAAAATAGAAAGTCTTAGAATCGCACAAAGCACGAATTATCATACCGTATTTTCCAGGTTTCTTTGGCATATACGAAATCAAGTGGCTCCGCCCACGAAACTTGACAAGCATTTCATCCACGGTAATATTCTCGCTTAGTTCATATAATTTCTGTGAATTGACAACAAATTTTTCGAAAATCTGTGATATAGCGGCCACTTTATCAGTCTTTTGTCGTTCTGCTCGATCAGCAGGATTATCAAATCTCAGACATAATTGAAGAATAAGAAATCTGGTCTCCGACATACAGCATCTATATATTTCACACCCTGTGCCATCCATTGCAAATATAAAAGATGTGTTTTCATGGTTTGATTTCAAAACAGCCGAGTAAAATAGAAGACCCAAAAAAGCATTCAATTCGATCAGATCTAGATCTTTTAGTTCTGGTTTATTTTGGCGTTTGTATCGTTCTCTGTAGTAAGCTATTTTCACATTGGTCCACCTCAGAATAGTTTGCCGCATATCTTCATCAAATAATTGATTCCAAATATCATAAGCTTCGTAACTATACATCACAGTCAAACTTGAAGAAGACGTACGCAGAACAATGTTATGATGTGGTGTTCTTACCCTACTACTTGGTGGGGTTTTTGCCCATTTGTAACGATTTTTACCGTAATAATAGTTAGGTGTAGCTAATTCTGAGAGCGGCACATCATCTTCTGAACTTTCACTTGAGCTATGTTCGATAATCACATTTTCTGAATCAGAGGGTAGTTCTTCTTCATTTTGATCTTGTTCATCATATTCTGGATGGCGCTGACGAAATTCAGCTTCATCAATAAGAAGATCTTCGACTTCTTCTTCATTATCCGAGTCATCCGAAGCCAACAAAACAGAATTCAGTTCGTTTTCAAAAGATGGGCTGTTCAGACGTAATATTTTATTCGACTGTTGTGCCCTAGGTACATCTCGCAATGGTCGTTTCAAACCAGAAGTACTTGGTTCACTATTTTCGGCCATTTGGATATAAAATCTAAAACAAAAAAAAATGTTATACAATTTAGTTTATAAGAGATCTGGGGACATAGGGTCCCACAGACCCATTTGAAACTTTAAATCCATATAACTTACGTATTTTGCACCGCACGACGCAACCTTCTCCTTCGTTGGGGGTTTCGCGACTAAACTCGAAGCTACTGAGCAGCTTAGCCACGGGAAGCGCGGGGAAGTACTTTATTTCACGTCAACGACAAGTGCCAAGGGTCTGTGAGACCCTGTGTCCCTACTTAAAGGTTAAGCAGGAATACTGGCGGTGAACATGTATGCATTGATTTCCCAGGATACCTATTGTCTCAATTCATAGCATCATGATTGAGGTTTAAGAATATTATGGCAAGTGATTAATACAAGATTAATTTTATAAACTACACATGAGGGGAGGGAACAGTCAGTCTGTTAACCATAAACATTACAGTTTATCAAGGACTTGTGCACAATTAAGGCGTTAGATGGTAATAACAATTGGTGATCATGTGCGACCATTTAATTAGTGACCACCAGGCGCACATGATATCACACATATTTACATAACTCCCATATTGACCGAGACACCACATGTTGGTTGATAACCATGCTGAGGTGAATCATCAAACAAAAGTACCAGCACTGTGGCTTCACCATTAAATTGTTGATCAAATAAAAGACAACGATACTATTGTCATTAAAATTTAGTCATTAGCATCATAATTGAAGCTTTGCGAAACATGGAAATAATATTCATAACTGTTGAAAATCATCTCCGTGTTTTTGTGAGTTCACACATTAGTATCGATACCTACTCGTACATAAACTGTCAACGTAATTATAATTTTGTTTTTCCGTCTTTACATTGTTTCTAAGACGTCATTTTATTTTCGAATGACAAGCCAATTTTGCTAATTATGTCTGAGTTTACA